>LR990288.1:25117500-26317500 GCA_905147355.2 Apotomis turbidana
AGGCTTAGGTTTAGTTATAGGGTCCCACTCTATAACTCTAGAACATATGAAAATATAGTTTTTTTTTTTTATTTTTCCTATTGCGATGGAGCTAAACAGTAGCTATTGTGATAAATTTTTCATTACTTTTAAAAACATTTAACGCAAATAATTTGTATTTAATGGAATACAAAAATGACAGTTATCGCTGAAGGGCTATTACAATGAGATTACTGAGAGAGACTGTAGGCAAGAAACGCCAAAATAAACTCAACAGTCAGTATTCTTTTCATAAATGATACTTAACAAAAATAATACAACCCAACCCAACTCACCAAAAAAATTAAAAATACGACGTTTTACTTTTAATTATTGTATTAAGCGGTTTACACTCACGTGAAATTGTCAGGAACGGCCCGACATGTTTCGAACTCGTATGGAGCTCTCATATGGGTGTACGGGCAGCCGTCCCTGATGAAGAGCTCCATACGAGTTCGAAACATGTCGGGCCGTTCCTGAAAATTTCACGTGAGTGTAAACCGCTTAATACAATAATTAAACATGTCTCACGAAAGTTTTACCTTTACATTGCCATTTTAGAAAAAAAAAACATTTCAACAATTTACACATCTCGTATGCTTGTCCAAACTAATCAAAATCATGTCCCTAAAAAAATAAAAAGAAAAACATGGTAAAAAAGAGCCCCTAACTCCTAACCATCCTCCGTTATTAGCTCAACATAATGAGATGACGCAAATATCTAAATAACTACAAATTAAAATTAAATTTAGCTTTGGTTATAGAACTTAAGGACCTTCTTACACCATTTAGTAGTGTATTATAAGCATATAATCACTATACACATAACTCTATTTTCACCATGTTATGTCGAAAACAATTACGACGTATTAAATACATAATTACGACATCATGAAAACTCCGCTGTTTTGTCTGTTATTTACTTACACATAAACCCCTTACATCTATATGAATCCCACATTAACTTCTTACGCACAAAATTTAACATACATTTGTTTACATTTACGTGTCATAAATTGGCATTAAGCCAGCGAATTACAGCGATTACAGTGAATTACAGTTAATTACAGCGTGGCTCGAATTGTAATTTCGTTACGCTGCCTCCGCGTGCGGGGCCATCGTAAGTCGTTATGGTAATTTGACGTCATATCCTCCATTAAAACTGTTGATGACGTATTCATTTGTAGCTAAAATTGTCGTACTATAATTGCCTCGCGTACCAAAAATAACACGGTAATGACAATTTTGCTATATGCTATTATATTTGTATGAATATTGATACAGGGGCAGGGAGGCATATATTATAAATAGAAAATTTTACGCGATCCACTAGCGCAGGTGGGAATCGAAACCACGACCTAAACTCATCCCAAGTAGTGTGATCACTCAGCTGCCCCGACATTACGAAGATTGCGTGAAATTAAGAGGCCTTATTCCTTTTAAATTTTTTTTTTTTTCATATTATGACGAATATATTGATAATTTCAACCAATTTTTTGACGTGAATAATACTTTTTCCCGAGTTTTAGGTAGTAACGTAGCTATTTCATGCTTTTATTGCGTGCAATCGAAAATAATTTGAAAAAACTAATTTTCCACGTGAATTTTGTCAATTTCGAGTAGTTTTTCGAACAAAAATTATCAATGAAAAATTCAAACTGTAGGTTTCAAATATATACCAATAAATCCCAATAGCCCTGTTCTAGGTAGTAACATCAATAATATGTTAAGAAACATGTTTGATCATAGAGAAAAATGTCTAAACAATCAGCATTTTAAGAGGAATAAGGCCTCTTAAGCATTTTATTCTGTCAAAACGCCCTCTGTACCACTTTGTTTTTGAAATGCTAAGCACATTCAAAATATATCAATATATATATTATAATATAGTTCGTTTACGCAACCTTCCCTATTGCTTCTCCAGCAGGACGGCGAGAGAGACAGCGCTAAGCGCAGTGGTGTCCTGTAGTAATATACCAACATCGAAAATGTTCAAAATAATCGAGAATGTATGAAATAATCACTTTTTCACAAAAAATAATCGATTTCAACGAGATGAAATTGAATTTCCTTATAATTCCCCTAACTCATAACCGTAAAGGAGTTGTGCCTTTCATCATGAGCTCAGCATAATGAAATGATGACTACCAGACACAAATACCTGTATAACTTTACGAAATAAATGAAAATCATTGTTAGTGCTTATAATATTTGAGTTGCCTTCGATTTCTCTGGGAAATCATCAGATCCCGACATGATGACAATGGGATCACCTCAGGAGTATACTATAAAAAAAATGGAATCGGTCCACAATTGGCGGAAAAAAACGCGTAACATACATTAAAAAAACAGTATGCAGTCGAATTGAGAACCTCCCTCTTTTTGAAGTCTATTGAAAATATCACTCGCTTCCAAAGTACCGAGTCATTAAGTTATTAATTACTACTAATAATGTTATATATAATTACATCAAAATACGTATTGATAGTACTACCAGCACATCATTTTCATAAATAGCATAATTTCAAGAATTTAATTCGAACTTTTAATGGACTGTGTACATTAAAAATACCATTAAAAAAAAACATATTCCACCAAATGCTAGTTTCTGTTTGACCCTATGGTTGACTGGTTGAGAATGCCTTATGGCATTAAGTCCGCCATTTGTACTTTTACTTTTGTATTCTGTGCGATAAAGTTTAAATAAATAAATAAATATTCGAGCACAATAGTTCAAACAAATAGGTAACAAAAGATAGACGTACGAACTAAAAACTAAACTGCCTCGTAATGGCCCCACCTCAGCATAATTTGAACTCGAAAGCCAGCTGTAGGCTATACGGTATAGGCTACCTATATGCCACATTTTGATATATCATACTTTTTCTTATTCTAACTGCCACAGAACGCCAAAATACCCATATTTTAATTATTTATACTTTCTCCCGCCCCCACCAGAGGGCGCAGCGTGAGGGTCGGATTATCTCGCCCTGACAAATTTCGATCCCTGTCGCGTAGACGGACGGATAGACGTCGAGTAACGGTAACGTATATACAGTTATTTATGCGTATATTCAGATACGCGACCTCTTAAAACATAACATGAGAAAATTATGACTAATACAGATTCTAGTCTTATGTAAAAAGTGTCATGTTTTGGACATATATGTAAATGAAGTGTTCAATAGTGGTGTCCTGTAGTAAAATGCCGGTAGAGTCAGACGTGTGGCCTACTTACAGAATAAAGTCATCATTTTATTAATATGTAATTCATTAAGTTCTATTAGACAAGCCCCAATCAAGGTAGTTTTCAAGCGGTTGCTACGTAAGCATCTGCTCGAACAAGAGCTCGAATAGTGTCCATCGTCCTATGCTGTAGACATTTCAATGTATTTATTATTTCACTTAATTCACATTAATTCACTTGTATTGATGCTTTCCGAACGATTAATTTTCTACTCTGCACCCACTTGAAGCATCTCTGTTTGGCCCTATGGTTGACTGGTAAATAATGCCATTATGCATTAAGTTCGCCATTTGTACTGACTTTTGTTTTGTGCAATAAAGTTTAAATAAATAAATAAGTTACGTCATTAATTCATTACTGGATAGGTATTTACTACTTGTGCCCAGAGGAAGCTTATGCTAGACTAGAAAAAATGATTTAAAGTAACTGCGAAAAAAATACCTAATAATATTAGACATTTTGTAAAAGTTATTTCGGGTCAGTACACTAATATTATTTGGCGGAACGAATATATTAAACGAAGAGCGTTGTATAACCGACTTTACATGTTCTGTTTCTGAAATTATATTGTTTATTTACCTGTTATAAGATGGCGCTAGTAGTACCATATGAATCACGCAGTCTAATAATTATATATAAGTAGTAACCAGTGTAAATAGTGTCTACGGAAAATTAACCTTGTAGAAACGAAGTAAAGTTTCAATTCTATTCAAGCGTAAATTAAAGAAAATAAGTAAGAAATATGAATCAATGCGCGATACATAAATTTGACTTACCTAAAAACTTTTGTATTTGAATACATGTTGAATAAACAGACTTATGTAATGTTTGCATTGTAAAAGGAAACTTCAGCCTTAATAAATTACCATAGGTACCGTAACTTATCGCGGATCGTGAAATAAAGTTACTCCAAACACCGGTGAATTAAGTTACTATATCATCTAAACAATGACCAAGTCGCCCCATTCAAACTAAAATGAATTATCATTTCCATAGATAACATTTCACATTTTTAATCCCGTCTTAAGCGTAATATGGACATGGGCTCGCAAACAATGCCCTTATCTATCTATGGACCACAAACAAAAGGAGTGGATGTCGGGTAAGATTAATAGTCAATTGTCACCATTGTATAGCTGTGTACTCCATTTTGCTTCCCAATCCAGCAATTTCACACCCTAAACCTATGGCTGTAAAGATGACGGTGTTGAAAATTTGGTTGTCTCGATGTATAGTTAAATTTACTGTCGATTCAAGCGATTGTGAGTCTTTATGGGATAGCTTTGAGAATGAGAAGAAGTGAATTGATTTAGTTGATGGATTAGGAGGATTAAGGGTAATGTTGGGTTGTATTGTTTTGATTTGTTCGAGAAATTTACAAACGAGAACATTGCTATATAGCGAAAATGTTCGTTCGAGCTCTCTTATTCTGTGGCCATGAATAGTTTGCACTCGTATTAATTATTTAACCCAGAAAATACTGGTTAAAACCACATCGAATTCTGCACTAAAGCTTGTTACTTTTACCTTAAGTAAAGTTTGTGCGATTATCTTCTTGGTCGTTCAATAGAAAATTAAACCTATACTTACTATAGACTAGAAATTAGTGTCCCTCAAATCTTGCACAGTCAGCTGCAATTATCATATTATTATACTACGCTCAAACAAGTTTAAGTTCGCAACTAACATTTAGTACATAATTATTTAATCAAAATTCCAGGTTTAGTTCGCACCTAGTAGTCATCACGCTCTTGAGACTGATTAGTCTCTAAATTACACACACGGTAATTACAAAGTTGGTAATGATAATAACCGCAGTCAGTTAGCAATGTCAAATGTTATAACAGCTCATTTCACATCTAACTAAAACCGCCTGAATATTAAAATGTAATACGCACTCGAATTCACCGGCCGGGCGTATTTTACTGGATAACTTAATTAACCCAAAGCAGGTTGTATATCACCCAGGTTACTGGCGGAAAAATACGTTTATAACCCTTTGATTTATAACAGGACACGTTAATTAGTTGATATCGGGTTATTTCGGGAATTTAGGCAACAGTTTCGTAATTAACAAATGGCCGTTTCAAATTGGAACGACAGTTACGGATGCTTTTGTTTCGGTGATTTTGAAATATGTCGGCGTTAAATTATAATGTGGAATAAAATTTAATTATCAATTTTATAATTGGCCGTATTACGTGGATGATTAATGACGTTTCCAATAAATGTTCACAATTATTCACCAATTTATCAACAGATATACAAAATTAATAATCAAGCTCTTTAATTAAAATATATTCATTTGAGTACAAGGGTTTCATAAAATTTTATCATTTAACTGTAATATGATATTTAATTATACATATATATGCCAATATACCAAATGGTTTTAATAATGTTATGTGATTATTATTGAGGATTATAATCACCGGCAGCTATTTTAATAAATCACCCGTCGGTAGGCTTCGTTATGACGTTTAAAAAACGTCGATGCAGATTCTGGTAGTACTCACTGTATTATTATTATTATCACCGTATACTACTAAAGTGAGTATATAAATCTCACATTCTGCGGAAATTTGCCACACAATCAATCTAACATCATATTTTACGTAAAAATGGTTAGTCCTAAAAAACCTAGTTGTAGAAAACTTGTACGCGATAAGCACATATTTATCATTACCATGGCCTAGTAAACTGAGAGCTGACCTAGCAACCCGAATAAAGTTAACATTGTGTATATATGAGTTTCGCTTATCCGTGGAATAATGGTTGCTCATTCCTGTAAGTTTGTGAGCCTCCTGATTTTATAAATTCCCTACTTTCTGCACCTATCAACCCAAATAAGTTATCATTATGTATATAAAAGCTTCGCTCTTGTCCGTGGAGTAATCTCTATCCTGTTAGTTTGTTGGTCTCCTGATTTTATAAATTCCCAACTTTCTCATTCACGTGACTCAAATTCCTGTAAATCTTATCGCTAGAGCACTGACCGATAGGTCCCCGCCGTAGAAGGGGTGTATGACGAAGGTCTCGTTGCCGATGTGAATGACTCCGGACACGCCGTTGCAGGTATGGAAGGCAGCTGACGCGCCCGGGTAGTCCTTGACTGTGCCGTGGTAGTAACAGTGTTCGATTTCCTGTGAACAAGAGGTATTATATTTATTACTATACTAGAAAGTGCTCACGAAGTAAAAAAAAAATAACAACACTCTTTTTTGCTTTTATGCTCTCGGTTATTGTTTTGAAAAAAATACTAATTTCTGACTATAAATTGTCCGCAATTTTGTCCGCGTATTCTTTTATTTACCATAATCGGGTAAAAAGTATCTTTTAACCATCTTAATTTGAGCGTCAAGTCATCCCTGTACTATTTGTTAAATAAAAAAATCCATTCAGCCGTTGCGGCGTGATGATTAGATTAGATTATTTATTTCACGATAAAAATTACATTACAAAGGGTATAAGCAGGATAGCCTAAGAAAAAGTGCCCCCAGCGTTTTTGGGTCGAAACTATAATCAGACGATGGCTTTTAAGGAGGTAATACCCTGCACAAAGTTTCATCCCTCTGT
Organism: Apotomis turbidana; assembly: GCA_905147355.2. NCBI lineage: Eukaryota > Metazoa > Arthropoda > Insecta > Lepidoptera > Tortricidae > Apotomis > Apotomis turbidana. The sequence goes on from LR990288.1 coordinate 25,124,342, forward strand.
TACCCCCTGGGGGTGAAAAACACCCGATTAACCCCAAAACTGTTTTATTTATTTTTTCCTAAACTATAAAAGTGACGAATTTCAAATTTTGTACAAATATTAATGAGACTAAAAGCTATATTTAAAAAAATATGACCCTCCTAACCATTTAAATTCTTGTAAAAAAAAGTAAAAAAAAAAAATAATCACCCTGTATAACAAGTTCGGCTCTTGGTACACACACCATTTTTTTTCCAAATATGAATCAATTTATATTCTACATCATACAAAAGTTTCATCGACCTAGCCCAGAAGGAACATTACGAAATTAATATGAATCGGCTCTTTGGTGCCTACTATTCATTTAACTCCTACTAAGAGCCTTGCATTATTTTTTATTAATAAACAATGGTCTGCGATCGGCCCGCTGTTTGTGTCCGATTAAAAAAATTGAAAATCGAACGCGGGCAGTAACACGGCCGCGGGCAGTGTTTTTTAGGGTTCCGTAGTCAACTAAGAACCCTTATAGTTTCGCCATGTCCGTCTGTCTGTCTGTCTATTTCTGCGTGGTATAAATTACCACTTCGCTACGAAATTGAAAGCAACTCTTTTACGTGAATCCCATAATACCAACGCATACATTACCTAGCATGTTAACCTTTGTTTGTATGGTGAAGACTAAACTACAAAGTGGTCAAACCCATTTGCATTTTTGAACAAACCCCCTCTTTTGACCCTCCTAACCATTTAAATTATTGTAAAAAAAAGTAAAAATAATAATAATCAATCTGTATAACAAGTTCGGCTCTTGGTACACACACCATTTTTTTCCAAGTATGAACCAGTTTATATTCTACATCATACGTACATAGATTTATAGTTTCATCGACCTAGCCCAGAAGGAACATTGCGAAAATAAAATGAATGTACTGTTTAGTAGGCACTACTCATTATATTATGCTTAAGGCGCAACGTCTCGGTCCTGCAACCATATAATTAAAAACAAAACAGGCCAAGACCATGTCGGGGCCGGCTCAGTGTAGGGTTCCGTAGTTGCCCATCTTTCACAATAGACGGGCTTAAAATAGCGGTTTTAAGCCCGAGGTTTAAATTACAGATGAAGCTCTATAAAAAGGTCGTAAACGCCAAAGTAACTGTAATTACTTATTACCTTCTTGAAGTTATCGGTTATATGCGCCAGATTGAGCGAATGTTTTAATACAGTATGGCACTTAACTAACATGTGTAACGTTCGAAGTATAAGGACACCGCGCGGCACTTACGTCATTTTATAGAAAATTATGATATTCTGCGATAACCCAAAAACGGCTCGACCGATTTTATTCAATAAGTATAGTTTTCATCGGAAGTGCTTATGAGGTCAAATTTTTACGAATTTTTCCATAATTTTTGAAACGTGGTTGAAAAGTTAGAGGGCGCTATTTTTTGGATTTCTATAGCGAATATTTACAAAACTTCTGACTTTATCAAAAAATGATGTTCTAAGACCCCTATTATTTTTAAAATACCTATTCAACGAAACCCCACACACTAGTTGAAACGAAAAAAAAAAATCACCCCCACTTTAGGGGTAAAAGCGGTAGGTACCCGAAAAAAGTTTTTCTTTTTATTTTTATTTTACCGTTATGTCGGCGTTTTACATACACATACTCATACCAAATTAGAGCTTTCTAGTACTTTAATGTAATGATAACGGAGCTAAGCCGCGGACAGGTAGACAGACAGACAGACAGACGGACATGGCGAAACTATAAGGGTTCCTAGTTGACTACGGAACCCTACAAAACACTACCCGCGGCCGCGTTGCTGCCCGCGTTCGATTTTCAATTTTTTTAATCGGTCACAAACAGCGGTCTGATCGCAGGCCATTGTTTATTAATAAAAAATAATGCAAGGCTCTTAGTCGGAGTTAAATGAATAGTAGGCACCAAAGAGCCGATTCATATTAATTTCGTAATGTTCCTTCTGGGCTAGGTCGATGAAACTTTTGTATGATGTAGAATATAAATTGATTCATATTTGGAAAAAAAATGGTGTGTGTACCAAGAGCCGAACTTGTTATACAGGGTGATTATTTTTTTTTTTTACTTTTTTTTACAAGAATTTAAATGGTTAGGAGGGTCATATTTTTTTTAAATATAGCTTTTAGTCTCATTAATATTTGTACAAAATTTGAAATTCGTCACTTTCATAGTTTAGGAAAAAATAAATAAAACAGTTTTGGGGTTAATCGGGTGTTTTTCACCCCCAGGGGGTAACAGAGGGATGAAACTTTGTGCAGGGTATTACCTCCTTAAAAGCCATCGTCTGATTATAGTTTCGACCCAAAAACGCTGGGGGCACTTTTTCTTAGGCTATCCTGCTATACCCTTTGCTTAATGTCAAAATTATACAAATTAATATCATGATCGTCAAAAATAAGGCAAGATCAATAATACGAGAAAATGTTTACAATGTCAAAATAAGTTTAAAATAAAAGGGAAAGTCAACAGGTAAATAAAATATAAATAAATGAATCTAGTATCACCCAATAAGGATCGTCATCACAAACTTAACATAATAATGAAATCAAATTAATAAAATAACACTAAGAATAGAATAAAAAATTAAACAAAAATAATTTACACAATGTCAAAATATACCAGATTTCCAATACAAAAATAAAATAAAATAAAAACATAAGAAATATAAAAATAACAATAAACAAAATGACAGTTTGCAGAATACAAGCATATTTTTATTATAGTTTGAGTTCCATGTACTCGTTGACCGAGTACAGAGGGTTTTCCAACAAAAGGTTTCTCAGCCGGCGCTTGAATGTGTTGTCACATGGTTCGTTCCTTAAATCGGCAGGTAAGTGCTCGAAGTAAGTCGGACCTATGACGCGCGGGTTCTTTGCTGAAAGTGCCATGCGGCGAGGCACCGTTCTAAGGCGCCCAGTAGAACGAAGCTGTTTGCCTTTGACGTTTACTCGTGCAAACTGTGCAATATTTGTCTTTACAAATAACAACACTTCAAACAAGTATTGAGAGTAGTGTGTCATTATTCGATGCGACAAGAAAAAACCACGACATGGAACCCTAGGCTTGGCTCCAACAGGTACACGGATAGCACGGATGAGAGGACAAATAAATTAACTAACAGATGGAGCTGTATAGCACTGTTAATATTTTTCCTGAGAGAATGATTTCCATTCCTATATACCTAATAGTAGAGATATAATGCCGTTATAAATCCGAGATATTATTCAATTGGAGATATCGCAAACCTCCGTCAAATAATTTCAAAACTTTCTTTTTTATTCCTTCACTATCTGATGTCCCTCAGAACATTGCTAATATTTCTCTAGCGAATTCGTTTCGTATTTTCTCACCCGTTTTTCCAGAAAGTGGAGGAGCAGATAAGCAACGAGCGCACATGGAAGCGCGATCACGTGTGAACTACCCCGACAAGACGATAGCGAGCTACAAGTATTGCTATGATTTAGTCGATTGTATCGAAAATATATTTATAACTGTTTGGCTGTTTAGTGAAACGTATTGTTTATTAAGAAAGAAAGAAAGCAATAGGTACATTTATTCATGACGTGACCATAAAACATCACACTATTTAATATTATAAAGGCAAATGTTTGTCAGTGTGTTTCTGTATATGTTTTAAAGGCTAGACTAATTTTGATATTTGGTATGGTAGTAGCTGACACCTTGCATTAACACAGAGGCTACTTTTTATTCCGAAAAAAATTAGTGTTCCCGTTGAATGATTGGGTAACATCGCGCGGCACAGCTAAAAATTACAAAAATGGTGTTACAAAAATAACATAATAAAATAATAGACAACTCTAATATTATGGTTGTGCCACGAAAAGGTACAGCATGATGCCATGGAATAAGGAATGGTGTTTGATCTATGATGATGATAGCTCGTGAGCCAGCGCTGATCTTCCTGTGGGAACATAGGTGGCGCCACGGAGAGTTGCACGCACTAGTTCTGGGGGCCTATGATGGTTCCGCTTATCACATGATACATAAGAGACAAGACATCTGTCACTCACACTCGCATTTCGCCAAAACGTGACGGATGCTTTATCACTTATTTATTGCGTGATGGAAACGCTAGTATGTTAAATCAATTCAGACTTGGCTATAAGAATGGAATTGAATTAATAGGGTATTTTATCCATTACTGGCGAACCTCCCCGGCTTCGCACGGGTGCAATGCTGTAATTAAATATACTATGCATGTATTATAGGTACACATAAACCTTCCTCTTGAATCACTCCATCTATAAAATAAAAAAACGCATCGAAATCCGTTGCGTAGTTTTAAAGATCTAAGCATACATAGGGACAGACAGACAGCAGAGCGACTTTGTTTTATACTATGTAGTGATGAGAAAAAACGTCTATACTATTGTATAAAATTGTATACATCCAATAAAAATAATAATCCCTACTTAATTCTGAAATCCAAAATATGACCGAAATATCTATGACGACTTGCTTCCCAGTATCCTTTTCATCTTTACGACGGGCCGAATGGAAAAACCTTTACAATTTCTTGTCAGCCCCATGGCCGGTCTTTCATTCGTTCATTCGTGCCATTCGTTCACTCCCCATAATTGGCGGTGCCGCAGAACGAAAAAAAAGAACGCAACCTAATTGCGAGCCGGGCTTTTAGGCTAAGGCTACGGAACAGGCGATTTGGGAGTAGTATGATGGATATGGAGAACGATGGATTAGAATCAACAAAGATACATTTATTTAGAACTACTATTGAGATCGATCCTTCTCTCTCTTTCTCTCTTCCTTGACATTGTCTTACATGGTGGCTGAATGCGCACGCAGCGCAGCAGTCAGAGACAGTTTTGACAGACTGAGCCGGCGGTCCCGGGTTCGAATCCCGGCCAGGGCAAATATTTGTGTGATGAACTCGAATATTTGTGCTTGGGTCATGGTTGTTCTATGTATGTAAGTATATATTTATCTATATAAGTACGTATATCGTCGTCTAGTACCACAAGCCTTCTTGAGCTTAATTTGGGACTAGATCGATTTGTGTGAGGTTGTCCGATATTTATTTATTTATTTATTATTTTTCGCAATGGTGGACTGAACAGTTCGATCTGAAATTCGTAGCCTAAGTTTATTGATTTAAGACTGCTTGACAAATTTTTGGTTGTAGTAAGTCTAAGGTGCTTTGTGGGCGTTCATTAAAGACTGAAAGCCACTCAACACAACGCACGACCAGACATAATCGTTACTTGGCGCCCAACGTGGGGCTTTTTATCCCAAAAATACGTAGTTCCCGTAGGATAGCGTGTGTTTTAACGGGGTCTACAGGGTGTAACCGACGGTGTACCGAAAACTGAAACTACGGCTTCAGACCATTATTCTGGGCTGGAAAATCGTGGAAATTTCTTTGAGAAAATTCACAAATTTTCCTCGTGAGTTTTAATTTTTTCTTTATTTATCCGTTAATCGAACTCTACTGGTAACAATTTTACGTGAAAAATCGCATGAAAATAGCATTTTCCGCAAAACACACAATGTATCACAAACAGTATTATGTAAGCTTTACGGTACTACACAGTACGCGTGGAGTGGGATAACGGTACTAGCCGGTCATTAATCCGCCAAGCCAGTGCGCTCGCGCAGGCCGCTGCGGTCGGACGCATGAGTAATGTTTACCTACCCGCACATTTTATTTGCTTTACTTGCTTGAATGAAAATAATCTTGTTAGACTGTTTTAATTTATCGGTCAGTTGTTATTGGTGTTAGGTAGTACACTAGTTGTGATCTGTGGTTGCGTTGTTTTTATGGTTGCATTCATTCATGTCATTTGATGCGCATTGGCGTAACGGTATGTTTTGCGCTGACGCGTGAGTGGAGTGGGGAGCGCCTGAACCGGTCGATGCTTGCCGCGTGCTCCCCTCCCCGCGCGTCTGCACCCGAGAGAATTGGACGCAATACATTGCGAGTCGAGTTTTATAATTTATTTTGGAAAATCTTATCCTTGAGTTTTCCGAGAAAATGAACACTCGTTTTCAGTTTGTGATTAGGGTCTAAAACTACGGTTTTCGTTTTCGGTACGCTGTCGGTTACACCCTGTATATTGACTCCTAGAATTCTTTTTCGTCAAATGTTTTATTTCGTAGATAGCCACCGTAAACTATTTGAGATTGTTATAACCTAAGCCGTAACCTAATCAATAGGATGATATTTGCAATTGTTATGAGAATAATTGCATGACTACATAAAAATTCTTCGAGATAATTTTTCGACGAAATAAGTTTCTAAGAGTCGAAGGGCGCTTTAACGAAAGCGAAACTGGGAGAAGAAAATTTACTTATAAATAGCAAATATTTTAGATTTTTCTCTCCCCGCGGATTCTGTGGCCCAACTTTACGTCTCCGCGAAAGGACGATACTCGTGAATGACAAATTAGACCTTGTCGAGCGAAAAATTGCGCCCTCGGAATATTTTATTGAATTTCGTAATTTTTTAACGGCGCTGTTCCGTTTATAATTAGCAATGAATAGATCTAGGGTCTTATTGTACCCAGCTCTAGAGATTTCCCCCCTGGTACTAAAATTGGATGATTTTGCAAGATGATATAAAAGGATCATAATGTATTATTAAATTTTATTCCACGGATGTCCTGCTCGTTTTGCGAGCATATTTTTTTTTATTTAATATTTGGAAAGCTAGAAAACCTTAAGGCATGTAACCAGCGCGCTCCTGTCATTTGCACTTTAGCGATGTGACTATCCATTTTGAATATAACGTCTTTAAAATAAAGATAGTATATATTATTAGCCTTAATGAGAATGGTAATGTTATTAGTCATTACGGTAAAGGTTAAATAACGCTTATCGCTAAAGTAGACATAATATAGTAGTTAGATCGCGGTTGGATGTCAGGTGTCATACCTCAAATTAAGGCCCAACTTTTAAATAAATGAAGGGATGTAAATAATAACTTCTACACAATTATAAAATCGTGAAAATTATATTTACATTGAATATTTTCTGAATTTTTACGCATGTCGCCTAAAGCGGACCTATTACTCATTTGGTTGACTGGTAGAGAATGCTTTATGGCATTAAATTCGCAATTTGCACACTTTTTTGCAATAAAATATAAATAAATAATAATTTTGTTATACAGCGGAACGGGTAGCCGGGAATCTCCGAATTAACATACTTTTACCCGTCTACGAAGAAGCAAAAAAGAGGATTATGATTGTTTTCTTCCGCGCGAACGAAGTAAGTACTCGGACACCTTCTAAGTAAATATAAGAGTATCTGTATCTAGCTTTTAATTGTTATTAATGTGTCTATTTAAGCTCTTGATTGTTAAATAAATAAAAAAGTGACAAAAAACGTAGCACAAGGCACAACGTCATTCCATTATACAACACACTCCGGAGAGATTAATGACGGCGTTGAATGTGTTAAGACATAAATTTATCGCCGAAAATTTTTAGACGGATTATTATGTTATTGCAAAAGACGTCGATTAGTCTAACTTCCGGAAAGATTATATAAGAATTTTGACAGTTCTGTGTTACGGTTTTAAAAGGAAAAGCTCTCTTTAGCTATAGGACTGTTTTCTTCTGTTATTAACATTTTTGTTTTATGTTTTTCACCTTAACACGAAGCTACTGAGCCGACGGTTCTGGGTTCGAATCCCGGCAAAGGAATATATTTGTGAGATGAATTCGTTTTTCTCCCCTTGCTGTTTTTTATGTATTTAGGTATATATCTATCTATATGTTTATCGACGTCTAGTGCCTATAACACAAGCTGACTAGAGTTTTCTTTGGGACTAGGTTGATTTACATGTGAGGTTCTCCGATAGAAGGACAGAAGACAAAATAAACTATTACAGCAAAGCTGCATCACAACTACCTTTTTTTTGGTGACTTGTTTATTCATCAAAGTTCAAGGAATACTTTAAAAAGAAGCTGTACCTATGTAAAGAAGCCCTTTCTCGAGGGTAAAGTGACCTAGAAAGTAACATTAATTACTTAATGATGAATGAACCTTAATCCATGTTGGTCAAACAGAACCTAAGCATTATAGTAAAATATTGAGAATTATTTGCATACCTACTAGCTGCGCCGCGTGGTGTTACACGGTCATCCCACGGGAACACAATTTTTTTTGGGATAAAATGTAGCCTATACGTTAATCCAGGGTGTCAGTTACCTTCATACCAAAGTTTATCGAAGTTGGTCCAGCCGTTTGAGCGTGAAGTAGTGAAAAACTGCGTAAAGTGTTTGTAACACACAAACTTTTGCAAATTATAAAATTGTGTGATAACATAATTATTCACCTAAGAAGGAGTATTAATCTAAATGAAACTAGTTTAAATTTCGTAGTCCATTCGATAGGTATCAGAGTTCTTTGAAATGTTTTTCATCTAAATATCTCGGGGTGCTCAGCCGCGCGGTAATGTCGCTCCGCTGGGTATTGGTAATATAACGTATTGGGCCCGGTGCGGGAATAGTTGCTTTGTTGCCCTGTCGAGGTACCGTCGGTAATACGATATTGTTGTTCATGGGTTAGCATTTGAAGAGATTTCTATTAGGTACCCAAATTCTTTTCATAGTATCGTCTATTATATCACGATAAAATTGTATCGAAATTATTTTCTACGTGGAGAAATCATGAATGCGGAAATCATGAAACTGGGGCGGTAATTCGACCAATTTTGGAGAGATGATGGAGATCTCTTTATTACATCGCCATCCGTCACTTTTGACGTGTCCCAACTTGACAAGTGGCGATATCCCTAGAAATATCACAACTTCGCTAATCCGGTCGCGCTTAGTTTGCTTCTCCTTTGTATGTGACGGCATAGATAACAGGCGCATACTTAACTTGACCGGGTAGTGCGTGAAATTAGTCAGTTACGTTTCGTTCAGAACAGAAATTCACATGCCTGAATAGCATTTTTGACAGTCATTATCGCCTTCTAATTTCCAAAATTGAGATGAGATGTAACTTGAAGTGAAGCTCATCGCATTTCAATGACAGTTCAAAGGCAACATCACTGTTATCTAATGGAGATTTTGACGTTTGGCGATCTCTCAAACACCATTCTTGAATTAGAGATCCCTGGCTTCACTTTTAACCGGTAACTAGGTTTCTACGCGTATTAATTTTAAGTTTTTCCACCAGTCTAGTTTGAAAAATGAAGCAGCCGCATGAGGCCTCATCTCCCGGCCAAGTAATAATAAATAATAAATAATAAATAAATATTAAGGGACAATCATACACAAATCGACCTAGTCCCAAACTAAGCAAAGCTTGTACTATGGGTACTAGACGACGATATACATAATATATAAATACATATATAGATAACATCCATGACCCAACAACAAATATTTTGCACAAATATTTGCCCCGGCCGGGATTCGAACCCGGGACCGCCGACTCAGTAGGCAGGTGTCTACCAACCGAGCCAAACGCGTCGTCAAGTGGGGGGTAATTGCGACGCTTCAGCTGAAAAATGAAGCGGACTTAGATCGTTGCGCAAGTAACGAAGTATTCTTTAAACAAGTGATAAATGACACGAAATGTGTCTCGTTTTAATGCTTATGACACTGTAGTTTCGTTTCTTTTCATAATAGGGTTATTAAAATCACTTTATAATTATGATTTACAACAAAATACAACAAAAGGTTACCTACTAATAATTAAATACACATTTTTTTCAAATCTTCACTTACGAGTACTTACAGATGTAGTGAATAATCCATCGTATTATATTCTTCAGGTAAGCCCGTTTTAATTTTCGCATCAACTTTTTCACCGAAGTTGATAGAGAGAACATGCTAAAACGAACTTTTCCGATAAATTTCGATGGAAAACTATTATTTCTGTATTACTATATTATTCAATTTTTATCGCTATTACAACGCAAAAAGTTTGTTTTTGTTTCGTATGGATATCGATAACAATCTAAAGAATATCTTAGCAAATCAGCTTAAATAATCACACCAAAATGGCTGAACGCATTTTACCAAATTTTGGCTAAGGGACACTTGAGCAGTTACATTGACATTTAATAATAACAAGATACCTTTTTCGGGTATCGGGTATATATTTAATCGGGTAAAATATATCTTGTTACTTTTTACATGGACGATGTTGCCTCGGAAATCGCGCTTCTAGTTTATAAGTTGATCTTTAGATGGCTAGTGTTCATGGCTACCCACTAGCTACCAGTGCAATCCACGCTTGTAATTAAGCTGTGTCCGTTTGCTCTCCCGGCATGCTTAATGCCTGATGCGGGCAAAATAAAAGATGGTTGCTTTGCAAGGCTATCTCGTGGAATAAGTGAATATACAGCATTTTTGCAGTAGCAAAATGGAAATAATGTTAAAAAAGGCTTTCAAGAAATGTAACAAGTGGTATTTTTATGTTTTAGGGGCAAACGACCAAACGGATCGCCTGATGGTGCGCGATTATCGTCGCCCATACTCATCTGCAACACCAGAGTCACAAGTGCGTTGTCGGCCTTTCAGGTGGAAGTAAGCACTTTTCTTGAAGCTTTGAAGGTGGTATCGGTCCGGAAATACCGCAAGCGACAATTCAATTCAATGATAACATTGATAACGACAATTCAATATAATCAAGACAAGAGTCACAAGTGCGTTGTCGGCCTTTCAGGTGGGAGTAGGTATGCTCTTTCCTTGAAGGTTCGAAGTTCGTCTCGGTCCGAAAATACCGCAAGTGACAATTCAATTCCATGATAACGACAATTCAATATGATCAAGACAAGAGTCACAAGTGCGCTGTCGGCCTTTCAGGTGGGAGTAGGTATGCTCTTTCCTTGAAGGTTCGAAGTTCGTCTCGGTCCGGAAATACCGCAAGCGACAATTTAATTTAATGATAACGACAATTCAATATAATCAAGACAATTCAATGGTAAGCTAGTGGGCATGTAATACACAAATACTCGTATATCGTTTTTTTTTGGGTCCCACGGATTTAAAAGTGCATCGTTAATTAGCCGTGTTTCTTGTGGACAAATAAGTACTAAAGATAAAAGTTCTGGGTGCATGCAATTTATATTTTTACTGTGTACCTGAAGTAGTTAATTAGTTAGTTAGTTTGACCCTAGCGAAATATTGGGAATTAAAGCATAGGCCCCCTGTAACTCATAGTGATAAAATCTGTATCACCCATTGCTATTCGAGCTCAGTCAATATCTGACGTTAACAGCCGACGTCAAGCTATCAAAAAATGTGGACATTGCTGGTCCGATAAATAAAAAAAAAATCCGTAGGATCCGAAGCACACCTAAAGACCCAGAGATCTCACGTCAGCCGCGCCCTTACTAAATTAAACAAGGTGGTGGGAAAATTCAATCCAATCTAAACTTCCTTCAATCCAATTTGAATTTCCTCACCCCAGTCGGAGGTTCGCATCGCAGCAATTTATTTTACCCGCCTTCAGAATACGTCAATTTGTATACTCGCCGGTATCAATGTAGGCAGTTGTTTTTCTACTTGACCTCCAATGTTTGTGCTAGATTCAGTTAAACAACTGTGGCGCTTGCACATCTGTGACGTGGGTCCTCAATTCTACTAGGTACAATGAGCTGCAAAATTGCACGGCCCATTTATGACTGAATTCATTCATAAATGTGCCTTGAATAAGATTTTAAATGAAATGAAATTATTTATTCAGCAAGTAAGCCACAAGGGCACTTTTACAAGTCAGATTGTGAATCCACCGGCATTTCCCAAGGGGAGACTGTTGAGAAGAAAGCCGAAAGAAACTCAACAGTAAGTAATTTCATGATACTTAAAACAATCAATTACATTTAATATGTTGTAACTAATTACATTGGTACACGTTAAGGAATGAATAAATTCTCCAAATCAATGACAGGTATATTAAAATAAAAAAAAATCCCAGAAATGTATAAAGTCTCTAGGCGTGGCAACATGCAATAAGATACTATTACTTAACTAATTTAATTCCACAGTACAAAACACTAAAAAACTCGTATGATCCTAAATGAACCACACTCGTGTTTCAATACCTCTCATTATGTAACAGTTGCATAAACTACTAATTATGATCTCTGTCATTTGTCATTGTAAATAACTAGACCCTAAAACACTGGTATGATCCTATTATAAAACCAAATTAGTGTTTTAAGTCCTTCCATTATGTAACAGTAGCATAAACCACTAATTTTATCGCGAAATCATGATATTTTGCTATGCCATTGATATTTGTTGCATTTTGTCGCATATCCGAATGTTTAACTGCTCCGAATTGAGCCTTTATTTCAATTTAATACCACCATCCATGACCCAATTAATGAAAATAAAGGTTCCATTCCACTGGACTGATTACAAATATCTGACAATACCATAAAATATAATTACTCGCGGTCGCACTGAATAAAACAAAATTAATATTTGGTCGAAATGTTCGCGTTGTTTATTATTTTACCGGATATTTACAAACATTGGCTAAAATCTGTTCATTTCGTGGTAATTATCATCTGGTTGTAATTGGATTAACATTATATTGAACACAAAATGTGAATTCAGTTCAGACTGGTAGCCGTGAAACTGAACTGAACTAACCGAAATTATAAGTTGAGAGCACATAATAATATTCAGAGCAACTTTAAGAACCAATTTTTCTCACACTAGCAATGAAATGTCGTCATAACGTGCGATATAAAAGGTTAGTCACGTTTCGGGCGGAACAACTCGAGAGAATTGTAAAGGAATTTCATACAAAATTGAAGGCCTTAGCCGGGAAGTAACTTATTTTTAAACATGGCGTCTGTGTTTATGAACAGGCTAAACAGCAGTTTTTGTTTTTGAGTGGTGTATTAATTTTATTTCATTGCATGATTGTGAAAAGCTTTATACATGCTTAGCCGTGGAAAGGGCCTTCCGGCTTCGTATCACTGTCCGTCTATACCTACCCGTCCGGCAGGCCCTTCTTATATGAATGCAGCGGAAAAACTCGCACGAATGGAAGTTCCAAATTAAGTCAAGAACAAACCGACTACTGCAAAGTCAGCTACTTCCGACGCAAGTTGAAGATGATATGACATGTAGTCAGTCTGTCTTGACCCTAATCAGGGCGCTAGTGTATTTAGAGGGTTTGAATCCCGGCCAGGGCAAATATTTGTGTGATGAACTCGAATATTTGTGCTTGGGTCATGTGTATTTAATATATTTATCTATATAAGTATGTATATCGTCGTCTAGTGCCCATAACGCAAGCCTTCTTCAGCTTAATTTGGGACTAGATCGATTTGTGTGAGGTTGTCTGATATTTATTATTTATTAGAGATATCTCCCAATAAGTGATGTCTCAGGTATATCAGCTTTAACTTTCGTTGAGGCGCGATTTCATACCGGCTCAAAATAAGTTTGTGCCCAATATTTTATATACATAATACTTATTATTAATAATATTATTATACAGAGTATAAAAACTTATTTATAAGCTTAGTCTCGGGGTATATCGCCTTTGACTCTCTTTGAAAAAGTTAAGTTTACGCCTGATATACTTATATATTTGTATATGGCATCGCATATGAATGATCGATATACCAGTTATATCGCCATTTTAAACATCTCTCCTAGATATCAGAGAGGTATATATGGAAGTAGGGCCCAGATACTTTTGACGCGATTGAGAAAATCAGACAGAAACAGTCTCTAACAAAGGCTATAGTGAAGGTTCGTCGCTTACAAAGTAAAATCTCGAACGTGTTAGTGACAATAATACTCCGCTGGATACCTACACTTGAAGCTCACAAACAAAAACGTTGAAAATCAAGGCAATGCCCACGATCAGGGAATTATTTAACAATCGAAATTAAAACAAACTCAGCCGAAACGACTTCATCCCGAAACAAAAGCACATTGTTTTTCCGAACGTTTTTATTTTGTATGTTTTCTAAATTGAAAACATTTCTCATTTCATCGTGTAGGATTAAATGGCGATTGGCTTACGCGATTGCACCGATCCCATTTCCCTATAGAGGTTGGTGATGAATAGTGGCATGATTAAAAAATCACAGTGACCGGCTGTCTAAAATCACTGTGACTTATCGCGAAGGATATACGCTACAAAAAACGTCCATTCAAAAATCATGCGAATATCTTGGACCATAATTCCATATATAACTCTGATATCTCGGAGAGATCTCCGAAATGGTGATATTAGATATATATCGCCAAACGCCAATCTGGTCGCGGTGAATTTTGATCCTCATTTATATGCCGCGCCATAGATATCAGGCGCAAACTTAACTTTTTTAATAACTTTTAAAGTCGATATACCTGAGACATCGCTTGTGTGGTGATATCTCAAAGCACACTCAAATAAGCTTCCTGCTGCCTTTAATGTAAGTTACAAACGTATGAAAATGCCACGATCGCATTGGTTTCCCGTAGACATACCATTACCATAAATGCATTTGAGACGGGCGACGGTAATCACTTACCATCGGGTGATTCAACTACTCATTTGCCTCCGATATCATAAAAAAAAATGAATACTTGAACTTCAGCTGATCGTGATCATATTGTAAGTGTTTGGTGTGTTTCTGGATGGAATATGTGTCCGAAATGCATTTAATTATATCAGTAACAAGTAGGTTAATGGGAGCAGGAGGCATGTTACAGGTGTAACAAAGTAGCAGTGATATTTTGGCATTGGAACGACAGTCACAGCGATTGGAATAAATTTTCCCCATCTCTTCATTCATATCGCACGGGAACCTCAATTTACCACGGGATCGGACCACACGGGTCTATTCGGCGTGTCTAAACAAGACAGAACCACCCTTACGTCTAACGAGTTATGGTGCAACGGTGCCAAGGCTCGGTGTCGCTAAAATGGTGATGATGAAAATTTGCAACGGCATGTTAACGTCCTAATTTTTGGCTTATTGTTTTGCATGGAAATTGTGTTGAGAGTATTGATATATGTATGTTTCGTTGGACTTATATATCATAACTGCCGGCAGATTGACTTTATTGGAATAAAAAAAAGAGTACCTAGAGCACCTAGTAGATGCTACTTTAAGTAATGTGTTATCATCTTATTTCTTTACAATGACAATAAGGATGACAATTTTTTTCATAATATTTTTTTGTTGCATTACAGACCAATGCTCTCGGTGAGAATGCGACCTATAACAGTTACAACTCTTCATTCAAAAGAACTTTGAAAATCGTTGACTCTGGCTTTTAACCCGATTCGCACTTATCCCATTTTAATAAAAATAAATGATTAACTAGTTGTTGTTGATGCGGTTGCGGGATGAAGCTAACTCAAAATGGCCGCCACGGCGCACGATGGCGAAACGGCGTCAACTTTTTCGGAGTTCCAAGTTGTTCTCAAAACGGGCACATGTGGAGGGAACAATACAAAATGCCCGATGAAGTTGCGGTTCTGGACTTGAGTCGAGTTTTCTGGAACGGTTGGCACAAACAGTTGATAATAACAGTATTTTGAAATAACTCATAATGTTGAAACGTTTGGAGTTGGGTATTTTCTCAAACGCAGCCGAGCGTAAATATTTTGTGGCTAATCAAGTGGTATTGTAGCGCCCAAACGGATTCGAACCGAGAACCGATATAAAAATGTAATTCAATTATTTAGATGTAAAATTTAAATGTAATTGGTTGCAAAATAAATGTATCTTCTTCTTCTTCTTCTTCTTCTTCTAAAGGTGGAAGGAAAATAAAACGTGACTTTTATTTAGAGATGTGCATGTGCCGTTCTCGATAACGTTTTCCGATTTTTATGGAGAAAGAACGTTCTGAAATGAAATGAAATAATTTATTCAGAAAGTAGGCCACAAGGGAACTTTTACAAGTCAGATTGTGAATCTACCGGCATTTCGCAAGAGGAGACCGCTGTTGAGAAGAAAGCCGAAAGAATCTCAACAGTAAGTATTTTTTACGTAAATAATACTTAAAACAATTACATTATACATTTGTGTTAGAACTAATTACATGGATACACGTAAAGGAGATGACTGTAGTAGACTGTGTAGATACTCCAAATCAATGTTAAGTAGGTTCTCGAGAACATTTCCCATACAAAACGGGAAACGTTCTCGAGAGCGGCACATCTCTACCTTTATTGAAAAAATGGATTCCAATAAACTACTTATAGCGGTTGTCTATACTCCAGAGCAGGGGCGTGGCATGATACGAAATCTCTAAGCAAGTCGGACGGATTTAGTTCCTTCTTCTTTGGCGGTCTCTTTTCAGAGTGGTCGTGGCCGTCACGTCGTTGGCAAGAAGGGCTATTCCGATGTTCGTAATTTTACCGTCGTATAGTGCCATTCCACTCACTCAAATATACATTGACAGGAGACCGAGAGGATGGCAATATTCGACAGTCGAATTTCGAACATCATCGGAGTAGCCTTTCTGCTTTACAATGCGACGCCATCATTCTCGAACTGGATTTAGCTTACTAAGTTACAAAGATAACTTACTACCTGGCAGGAGTATTACGGTTCGTAAACCGATTCGATTAGAGTGCGTGTTTTTTTTATCTAAATTCTTGTCTGTTGATGGATTTTAGCTGTTTGTTGGAAATAAATAAAAGCAGTAGTCTCCGAGACATTCAGCCACTTGTGTCGGGAGGTTCTTAAACTTTGACTTGTGTAATGACAGTTTACGTTAAGTCTATACGAGTATGTCATACAGTAAACGGCGATAAAGAATGCACATCGGCAATCATCGCATTTCCGAATACAAACGAATGCTAATTTCCATGTACATCAATTATTAGATTAATCGTTCATCAGAATTTGAATTTAGAACTAAGTACTTTATTGTGGTTTTGTTTTGATTTCACGTGGAATATATAGAGCTGTAAAACTCGGTGTAATTATATATAGTTATTGCTATAATGTTCTTGTTGGGGAAAAATTCCTAAAAGGGATTGACTGAGCATTAGCAACTGATGTTATACTACTAGGATACTTAAATGTGGGTTAAAAGATACTTAAAAGTGTAAATACTTACATTAACATTCTCATGTTTTTTTAAATTGGTCGGCTTCTGTTATTAAATATTTATAAACATTTCAAATAAATATTTATGAAACAATTTCGCGTGACTGGCAAAGTAACGGCTTACCTTTTTTCCCTATAGATGCCATAGTACAAATTTAATTTTGTGTAAGTTTTATCAACTCTATATATATATTGACGTGGATATGAGACTGCACTCTGCATTTGAACCACGACTGACAAAACAAACGTCATGGTGTGTGCGACACAGATATCGCTATACGAAGTCGAAATTAGCCGATTGCCTCTTTCCAAAGATCGATGTGCAAACTTTATCGCCGTTTACTGTACGTTCATATTACATGAAAAACGACACACAGTTAATATAGAATGTAATATAATAATTGTTTATTCCCATTAACTAAAATACCTATACCAATATATGTACATGGTGGTTGCTTTTTTTTTTAATTTTTAAGAAGCAGATATTCTTGGCAGAACCCAGGTAGGGAACAAGTTGTATAAGACCTTATACAGCCATTATAACTCTAATTTAAGCTCTATAAGTTTAGCAGCCTGTGTGCCACTTGGGAATCAAAATAAAAAAAAACACTAGATGAGCTAAAAATGGACAACTGCTGCCGCAGTGCAGTTACTTTGAGAATAAAACTTTTAATCTGGACCATCATTTTGTTTGCAAAAAGACCGCGGCTTGCAATTAAAGCGTGGACTTGCCGGCTTTAATTAAAGTTGTCGCAATCGATCTGCACTGAGCCACAGAGGCAGGTGGGTCATTTTGACCCAATGTCAGTCGATGCAATAAAGCTCATCTAGAAAAACAAGTCTGTTACCGTTTTCTCCCTGTATAAAGTTCGGAAACAACGGAATAGGCGTGTAAACAATATTTTTTTCAGGATGTAAATCAGGTGGGTCATTTTGACCTAATGTCAGTCGGTGCAATAAAAGTTTGTTTAGAGTCTAGAGTAACACGTCTGTTACCGTTTTGTACCCGTACACAGTTTGGCAATAATGGAATAGGCGTGTAAACCATTTTTTTGAGGATGTAAATCAAGTGGGTCATTTGACCTAATGTCAGTCGATGCGATAAAAGTTCGTCTAGAGAAACAAGTCTGTTACCGTCTACTCCCTCTATAAAGTTCGGCAATAATGGAATTGTAGTGTGTAGCGCAACATGCACACACTTATCTCTCCTTTTCAACCCCCACCAAAAAAGAGGGGAGTTATAAGTTTAACATCTGTGTGTCTGTGGAATCGTAGCTTCCATTTCTTTTTAATCGAAGGACTTGTCGTCTCTGTAGCTCTCACGCGAATATTTAGACATTAACACATGATAGCTACATATATTATCAATGTCAGTTGAATCACGACTAAACGTTAAACGTTACTCCTTGTAATGTTGGATTGAGTTTTAGCTTCTTTATTTCTTAACTAGAAAATAACCCATCTACCCTCCATACTCCTAAAGGCTAAAGGCTACTCACCATTTTCCTCGGCTCTCATTCCGTTCAAATCAAGTCATGCTCTGTACTCAACCCCAAACCGATACATTGTAACGATCCGCACACTTATCAGTCTGCATAAGGCGACCGGCTAGCCATTGACTGCGTAAACGTGCTGTCCCTTTTTTACTTACTCATGTACCCACTCATGTAAGCAGGTCAGCGATATGTTTGCGTATTCAGTATAAGCCTTAATCCGTTCTTGCGGAAATTCGGTTGGAAATAGATCGTACCTTATACCGTTTTGTATGACTGGCTGGAAATTTTGGGTGCGGAAAGAAAAAGTATTTTCTAGTGCGAACGGAATTATGATAGGATCATATCATCGCCTGCATCACACTGCCACCGCTGAAGAAGTGACGCAGTATGTTCGCCAGAAAACCGGCTACTCGCTGAGGGACCTGAGGGTGTTCCAGTTGCATTCGCGCCACTACGTGCACTTCAGCTCGTTTGTGGTGCGCGTGCCGCGGCCGCTCCAGGACACCATCGCGTGTGCTGATTTCTGGCCGAAAGGTGTCGTGTTTCGTCGGTTCCGGGGCAACCTACCAAATCCAACACCCGAGATGTCGGAACAACGGGGCCACGCCGTTTCGCCGTCAAAATAAACATTGTTCGGTTCATGACGCATTGGTGTAAACTGTAATGTTATGTAACCTGTTTTTCAATAAATAAATAAATAAATAAATCATTGTATATTGGAAAAGTAATGAAATTTACCGGCAAATTGAAATTCAAAGAGTAACCTATACTTATTATGTGAAATCAAAGCTCATTATTATAACAAAACTGGACTCAATCGCGGACAAAAAGTATTTAATTACCTCGACGTTTCGAACGTGATATCATGTTCAGGTCTCGATAGGACCGAATTGGAAGTCATGTTTTGTTAAAATAATATACGAAAATCGTGTAAGTTTATATCAAAATATTAAATCTAGGCCTCAAAAAGCCAATACATTCAATCTGGAGAGCATGTTAAAAATAGGTAAAAACATTGTACTGCACACGTGGACGTTGCTACGATACAACGATCCGAGTGAAATAGCCACCAAGCAGCCCGTTTGTCCAACCCCGCTAAGGTAACCAAATATTTAGCAACAAAGAGGAACTCATCCTTATTTTGAGTGCTCACTCCCTGTTGTCTTACATAATAGCTCCATGCTCCGAACACCCGAAAACACCCTAACCCAAAATGACAACCTCCCAATGAAACTCACATTCCAAACTTGGCCGTATTATAATCCCCGTCAGCCCCCATAATCGTAGAGTTATTGAAAAACAATCAGACTAAAGCATCGGACGTCTTAATCGGGAGTTCTTAAGCCAAGTTCTAATACGAAAATTTCGTGGAAACTCAATTAGAACCTTCTCAACACTTTAATTGTCTTACTGATGAATTGCCCAAGTTCTATCGACGTCGGAATGATTGGTCGAAGGACAAGACGACAGGTCTTCTCCGCAATGAGCGATGGGTAAACTTTTAATTATTGGATACGTTTTTGGTCGGCGTTTTTTGAAAATGTAATAGATTAAAGTATCAGGTGCCGTTTAATTTTGAGTTTCGGTTCGATCGCTTTAATTCAGTGAAGGGTAGATGACAAACGGGAACACTAATTACTTGCGTTTGAAAGTAAGTAATAGCGGCTTCATTTCGGACAACAATATTATGAATTAAGCTTAGGTGATGGCATTGCGTGAGTAGAGATTTCTGAAGCTCGTATCTCTAGTGGGCCTATCGTCACTTAATAAATTAACATGTATGATTTCTTGAAATAAAACAATTTAATCGGTTTATATACCGTATATTAATTGCTTGGGCCTCCCTGTCGTATCAGTAGCTTTCCAGTTACCGCTGTCAAAGGTTGACTGAGAAAAACAGAATTTTCTCTATCGAAGTTACATTAATGTGCAAACTACCCATTTTACAAATATGAATTAAAAATAAGGGTGTACATACAATGCCAGATGGATATAATGTGTAAAGAAAGTTACACATTAATTATTTCATTTTAGCAGCGGTTCACTGTTAAGGCATTACGAGGAGAATAAAATATATGCGATATAATTAGTCTAAATTGTTTTATTTAAATGTGTGACAGTCGCGGAAACCGAAGAAAATATTATGTTACATGATTCTATTAGAGTTTGATAGATAAATAGATACATAACCACGAGGGGAGCCCTTTGTTTTCTATTAACTATATACCTATACTACTGCACCTTCAATAGCGTTAGTAACTTGACAGGACTGTCAATTATAATGACTACACTCTTAAATTTTTAGACCTTGTCCGAGTATTTTACATAAAAGACTCCCATGAGACATATTAAAAAACATACGAAATGGAATCTCACGTCGTAGAAGTCGAATAATATCGCCCAACATGTTTAGAATCAATTCGATATATCACTTTAAATTCTCATATTTGCACATAGTTAAAATAGATAAAATAAATAATAAATAAATATCAGACAAACTTACACAAATCGATCTAGTCCCAAATTAAGCTCAAGAAGAATTGTGTTATGGGTACTAGACGACGATATACAATACTTATATAGATAAATTAATATATACTTAAATACATAGAACAACCATGACCCCAAGCACACATATTCGAGTTCATGACACATATTTGCCCTGGCTGGGATTCAAACCCGGGACCGCCGGCTCAGTAGGCAGGTCTCTGCCAACTGAGCCAACCGCGTCGTCATGATTGTTGGAAGCCGATTTTATATGTATCCCTGAGCCACTTTTGAGTGTTATCCTAGTTAAATCATAATTAAAACAACTGGTTCCGTTGCGATATGATAATCGTGAAAAATTAATGACGGATGAACCGTGCGGATAGAACGCTCTGAGAATCACCCAGCTTCTTATATCGTTTATTTTGAACTTTATGTTATCTCCCAATTACACGCATAGCGTGCCTTTACTAATTATAATTACCTCCTAATTAATATTTATTAGGTAATAAAAATACCGGCTTATACGGCGTCCGTTCAAAAGCGTAAGTAATTGAAATTAAATAGGGTCCTTCCCTATTATTACTGTATACATTTTCCATTAAATAACGAAATTATTTTGAATTCAAGTATGCCGTTAGGAAATTTAAATAACGATAAAGATATTCCTGTACCTTCTTTGTCTGGAAGAGTGAACGCCAAGTCTTGTGGATTTTTAAAGTTTCGCCTCACGGTTGTCATCTCATTGCCATGTATCCGAAATCTCGCCATTATTATTTCTACTTTAGCGATATGCACTATTACTGATCATTCTTATTGAATTCAACACACTCTATATTAATAAACATACAACATTAAAAATTGCGATCATAGAGCTAAAGTATAAATGACATGAGCCAGCAATATCATTTTTTATTATAATATCTCCTTTAGAATTTCACGCAATGCAGAACGAATAGCAAGAGATATACTTACAACAGCCTAACAATTGTCTGTTTTGCCCAGAGACAGTGGTACTACAAACCGAATTTATATGGCAATAATGTGCATACGTCATAATATTTGCATTATAAAAAGTCAGTAGCGACACGTCAAGGATTTGTCATCAACCAAATTAAAAATATTGTTTACCGGAATGGTGCTTAATCCTTCGTTCTTCTTCCGAAATAATTAATACTGAATCCTATACGTCACAGTTTGGCGAGTAATATTACATTGTTAAATGTTATTGTTTAAAGTTAAATAAATAAATTAAAAAAAATTATTGGAAAAAACTTGACTTTCATCACAGTGGATAATTTTGCGTCATATTTATTCCTGTTGCCTCTTTGTTTACATCAGTGATATTCACTGAGTTTCAAAGTCAGTTACCAAAAATTTGTAATTACCGGTAAAATTAATTAGTACCACTAAAAGCCCGCAATATGGTGTGGCTTGGAAAATACCCTGTTAAGCTATATAATAATAATAAATAATACATAATAACCAGTGATTGACTTCAGTATCACCTCATGGTATCATGGATTCAGCAACAGCCATTGAAGATATCGCAAACTTCACTCAAATGTCTGTGCTGATGTCGTATTAGTAGAAAGAATTCTTAAAAAAAAATAGCTTGCCCTTTTCTGTATAACGGAAAAAACCGCATTGAAAACAATGCAAAACTCAAGTAACCGATTCAGAATAATGAAATGGAAAAGTCCACTCAAATGTACCTCGGTATTTATTACAAATAGAAATCTCTACCAGTCCACATTAACAGTCTCGTTAAGAGCTCTCCAATGAAAACGTTCGCAGAATTAAGTGTACTCCGCTGTACCGTTTTCAAAACTGTTAATTCTCACAATATTGCGTTGTCAAGTTTCTAGTGTAGGATGCTGTATTTTTTATTTCTTGCTGGACTTGGCCCGTTTTATTAAGTGCATGCTTTTTAAATTAATATTTGATATTCTGGATGGGTTTCGCGATTATGAGCAAATTTGCGAATAAAAACATTTAAACGATCTTTCTTAGCTTCATCTTTCCTTTTATAGCAGTTCTGGACACATTGACGGTACATTATATTTGTGTAAATTAAAAACATAAACCAAAAGCAAAGTTTAATTTTGTGTTATCATACCTATGATATAAAAGAAACGTAATTCGACGTTTATAACAAAGATCTGTCTGAAATATAAACTACAAGTATACTTTAGCGACGTGTATTATCTTTGAATTGCGGGATGTAAATTTCGTTTTATACAGTCTGAGTAGCAGCAATCCAAATATATCTGCAATAACACGATAATAGCGTATATCCGACATATGGTCGATACGTTAACAATAAATGTAGTAGAACAGAACCGTCGTTTCTGCACCTTTCGGTGCCAGAGTTCAGTACCCTTAACCATGAGTTAACGAGACTGTGTAATGTATTCGCTAGCGACTGCGTAAACGATTTGTACAGCGCCTATAGCGGTTACTTTGAGGAACTACAATTCTCCATACAAATCGTTTACGCAGTCCCTAGCGAGTACGGTCAATGTACATTGATGGTAAGGGTACTGGTGGCGCGTGAACAAAAAAGATACGAGTACACATTGATTATCTTAATAAAAACCATAATGTTGAAATACTATAATCACTTTTTCGCGCTTTCGGCACTAAAAATTAAGCGCAAATTATTTTGCTCATTACTCACTTATTGGTACAAGTTTCATGTCTAACCTTCGCGTAACAAGGGAGACTTTACCGACATAACCTAGAAACAGGACTTAACGTGTGTTCAGATTGCTCTTATTATATGAGATATTTAGAAATTCTATAAGACAGAAATAAAGACCAAATACCAAGCTTACGTTTAGTTACGTTTAATTTATACGGGAATTACACGAAGCGGAATCAAAACACTTTGAAAATAGTAAAATTTGCCGGGTAGCCCCTTAATGAGCCAACCGGGAAATGCCTAATATAGAACCTTAAAATCATTTTTGAAATCGGTTCATAAATGTTGGAGTTTTGAGGAACTTTAATAAAGATACAACAGAATTTAAAACCTCCTCCTTTTTCAACTCTGTTAAAAATGTAAATACAGCGAGTTATGTAAAGAAAATTGTACAAAGCAAAGTACGAATGAAGCTCAAACATAGCATGCATGTTTACTGAAGCATGCAACTTGTTGTTTGCAATACGATTCGAACTACGTAATGCAATTTCTAACAATATCTGAAAAATAGAGCAATATGAATGTGTTCGATAACAGACAACGTCCTTTATGTTAGGTGTTATGTTGGGTATACTACAAAATTCCGACATTTCATTTGACATTATTCCGAATTTTCATAATTTCGAAAACCATGCCAAGTCGCTGCCAAACCACTCAAATAAATACTATGAAAACAGATGCCGTGCAAGTTTACGTTTGCAACCGACTTCAAAAGACGATTTAAACGTAATCTTTAAATCGGGTTATTTTTGGCTTTTCAGTTTTTTTTGCAGTCTGTTCTTTTTTTGTAAAAAAAATATTTTTTTGCTTTTTAGTGATTCAAATATAATCACTTTTTCACACAAAAAATAACCGACTTCAATGAGCGAAATGGAACATACAATAACACTTATATAATTTCTCATGAATGTCTTTGTCAGAACTGGACCAAATTAAAATGGGACCACACAGGAAGCACCAGCTTTCAAATAAAAAAGAATCATCAAAATCGGTTCACCCGAATACAGTCGGAAAAAAATACAGTGGAATTAATAACCCTCCTCCTTTTTTGAAGTCGGTAAAAAATTCGGAATTGTGATGGATTCGGATAAAAATTCGGAAGTTTTGGGTGTTCCGTATTATGTTTCGTACGCGAGCTTTTGATAGCGTTTAATAACATTCTACGCAAAAATATACTCAACCCTTTTCTTGGTAAAATGAGAAGACCGCATTTCAAGCCTCGTTGTTCAATCAATCACTTTTCTCAAAACTTGCCAGCTGGCCATCATGCCGGTTCGGTTTGTGTTATAACATTCAAACATATTTTACGATTAAAAAAAAATACCTTCGATGGTATCAACTTTCTATGAAATAAAAATTCCATGAAACGTTTGTCTATAAAACAAGTGTAAACCGTCATTATCAACCAGTCACCGACTATCAATGTTCTCTGTTCTCGACTGATTAGATTAGATTAGATTTATTTATTTCATAATCATAATATAAATTGTCAGTATAAATTATGCTAAGACAATTTACATGCATTTATAGTATGATCGTCAAAAAAAAAAGAAATATAATAATAGTAAAAAACATAACAATTGATTGCAATAAAAGATAGTTACATTTCATAATCATAATTCAGTTAAATGTAGTTACAATATAAGAATATCTCCTTAAGGGATTGTCAAAATTCAACCAGTCAACCACTATCAATGTTCTCTGTTCTCGACTGTACACCGTTTCATAAAGTAATGTTTCCATAGCAGCATTCTCGGTCACCATAAAACATCATTTTGTAGTGCTATAAAAGTGTAATAAGATGCAATATTTCGTTCACATTACTAAACGCGATATGAGGTCGCGTCGTGCGAGCGCCGGCGGTACGAAACACGTCCTTTAAGTATATATATAATGCTTTAGGGTCCTGGTTATTTGTTACATTATTACAGCCATTACAGGTGACTGCTCGCGGCGAGGAGCACCCTTAGATTCGTGTAAGATCGCAACTAAAAACCATTCTTATACTCATATCTGTTAATATTCTACCTACTTCAAATTTAATGACATATTTAATAATGCTAGGGCCAATCTTCTTTACTATTATAAAGTTCTAACATGTAACGAAATGTCGTCATAACCGTTATAACAGGCTTCGAAGTATCACGTAAAAGAATTTCATACAAAATTTAAGGCCTAAGCCGGGAAGTATTTTTTTTTAAACATGGTGTCTGTAATGTTTATGAACAGGCTAAACAGATGAATCATATTTTTTTTAGAGTGGTGTATTTTTTTATTTCATTGGATATGTTTGAGAAAAGCACTAGGTATACATACATGCATAGCCGTGAAAAGGGCTTGCCGGGTACGTATCTCTATCCGGCCTCCCTACGGTCGACCGTCTACACTTACTCACCCGGCAAGCCCTTATTTGCCGAAGTCTGCAGTAATGTACTATTGTACTGATTGTTTTTATGGAGACAGGTCATATGAAGGTTTTGTTTTCGTGCGCCAGCCGTACAACGCCATCTGCTATTACAGTTAAGTTTCTTTCAGCTTGCTTCTCAACAGCGGTATATTCTTGTGAAATGCTGTTAGATTCAGATTCATACAAGTGAAATTGCCCGTATGGCAGAATAAACGTTTGGATTTTGTTTTTTTTTTATTTTGATCGCAGAAATTTCCTTGGTTATAACCTCAAAATGACTGGACGAAACTTAACCGATTTACAAAAATAGCTGAAGGTACAGATATAGCTGGACCTGGGACCTAATTCGAGAATGCCGTTGGAGAGATCGCAAAACGTCAAAACTCTATTAGATAACAGTGATATCGCCTTTGAACTGTCATTAAAATGCGATGAGCTTCAAGTGACATATCTCATCTCAATTTTGGAAATACGAAGGCGATAATGATTGACAAAAATGCTATTCATGTATATGAATTTCTGTTTTGAACGAAACGTAACTAACTTATTTCACGCACTACACGGTCAAGCTAAAGTATGCGCCTGTTATTTATGCCGTCACATACAAAGGAAAGGCAAATTAAGCGCGACCTGATTGACGAAGTTGCGATGTTCTAGGGCTACCGCCACTTGTCAAGTAGGGACACGTCAAAAGTGACGAATGGCGATGAAATGGAGAGATCTCCATCATCTCTCTAAAATGTGTCAAAATACCCCCCTGAATCTTTATAGGATATTTTTAATCCGACTATAGCAAAGAAATAAGAGAGGTTACGGACGAAGTTGCGTCACCTTCTACTTAGTTTAAATATGTATTTATTTCCGCAGAATAACAAACCAGCTTACCGAATTTTGGTAAATTTTCGGTACAGACAATAGCCGGAAAACATTCCATCCATTTGGTTGAATAAACTTTGTATGTGTTATTTGAAGAGACAGGCAAAATTTAATTACGAAGGATATTTGCGACAGTTATAAACGTAATATTATTTCGAATCTTGGTATATTCAACTGAATATTCAACTGAACTTCTCCGAATGTCATTCGGGATCTGAGATTAGAGGCTTGTGACATGACAGTATCGATAAAACTTCAAAGATACCGAAAAAAGCAATCTTTTTAGACTCTTCCACTTATCCTTTGAGATTTAAATTCGATGAACATACATACTTTGTCCACGCGGTAGATAAAGTCGTAAATCTTTTTTGCTTATCGAAATGCAGAATTTCTTAGGTGTCCTACCCGTGTACCAGAACTACGTAGCTACCTAATCTACCTATATAAATAAACATAAAAATATGAAACCTGTCATAAGCGGACAAGTAGATTAGTAAAATTATATTTGGATTTGTTTATATCTGTACCTATCTGTACCTACCGAATTTTGTATATATCTGTACCTACCGAATCTTAAAAAAACTAGCATTCTTCTATTTTTTTTATCTTTATTGCACAAACGAAATACAAATCGTACAATAATTATGGAGTTTAATGGCATAGGACATTCTCTACCAGTCAACCACTGAGCAAAGCAAATAAGTTGAGCGCGGTCCAAACTAACTTAAATAGGTTTAAATAGACGCATACATAGACAAAAACATATATTTATAATATATAGGTACATATACAAATGTATGCTGTTGACATTAATTTTAATGCTTGTATTTTTAATAATTTTTTTTTTTTTTTTTTTTTTTTTTATATATAAATTTAGTTATGATCGCAATTGTAACTTGATAATCTTATAATTACTTTAAAAAAAATACTATATAAGAGTCAATGTTGCTCGAAATAAAGAACTTTTTTTAATAAATACAGACTAAAAAGCCAAACAGATAGCTAAGATTTTACACATCACACATTACTTAGCACATTGACGCTAAGAAAAATTTGCTACATTGCTCTTTATAATAATTTGTGGCATAGTTTCTCTATTTGTATTTAAATATAGATTTAATAAACATTGTGAGGTTATAATAGTCTATAAACCTTACTAACGACCACAACCGAAGTTTCATCCGACCCTGAGCATTTTATCTAAACTGCAGTTTTCTTTCCACTTTGCGGCATTAATCTCGATGCAGAAGTTTTGTTGCAGACTATTAAAAGTTTCTGCATAAATCCGGTAGATGGCGTTTACGCCACGCGCTTTCCTGTGTGCGAGACGTCAACTAGCTGATCGCACAGAATAAAATACTACAGCAGGTTTACTTACCCCTTCCATCTGTGGGTAGGCCTAGGCCTATTGGTTTTTTTCTGGGACTTGACTTGCGAAATGTAATGTTTTTGGTGCTTGGCCAAATAAATGAAACTGAAACTGATATTTTCGTGTATACGTAAGTATGTGAAACTTAATCTAACAGTAGAATGTATACGCCTATGCTCTGGCATTCCCAAAATGTTCTGCCTGTTCCCGTCCCAGCAGGTGTCACTCCTATAATAATATAACATACAGGTGAAAATAATAAGTATATTTGACTTACCTGTCTTATTTCTGTCTCGACCCCGTTGGAAAGGAAGTGTGTTTGTTTCAGGTTAGGTGCTAGAAGTTGCCTGTGGACAAAATAAAAACCGGTTAGTAATCAAGAAATTAATCGTATTCTGACTGTTTGAATATAAACTTGTATCATATCGTGCAGGAGCAAACAAAATGAATTAAATACACACAAAGCATTAATATAAGTACATCAATAATGAAGTGTCATTGATTTTTTATATATATACTATTACGAAAAACAAGATTTGTATAAACATTTTTTTTCTAATGAGCCCTCTTGGTTTCAGGAAAAATCTCAATAGCGTAATGCAAGATCGTCATTTGTTTTGTATGGGCGCCCGGCGACATGCCAAGTGCCAACCTGGCGCCATCTGTTATAATAATTTCTTTTGTCCTCGCATCACGCCGAAACGGGTGGACAAATTTTAACCCATTTTGGTACAGGGATAGCTGGGCATCCAAAGATGGTTATAGGATACTTTTTATCCATCTACGGGGGAAAATACGCGGACAAAGTTGCGGGCACCTGCTAGTTTAAAAATACAATTCTTCGTTAGAATTTTATTACTATTTCAAACCTAATATCTCGACTATTCAAATAATAAATCTAAACATCCACCATATAATATCTCCCAAAGATTTAATAAAACTCAATCGCAAACAAAACTTGTATCAACATTGAACCAAGCGGTGCCCGTTTATAAAATTAAATTTGGCGAGATCCAAAATCCGAGATTACTTAAATTCTGCCAGCAAACAGTTTTGTTATAATTTGTTGCCTGTTCAAAGTTTAGGTTAGAGCAATTTCGAATTTCGAACCATCTATTAGCCGTTATCCGTTCCGTGCTGCGTCGGTAATTTACTAAAAGGTTTTTAAATCGATCATACTTTTAGGCGCTTCCATCATTTTGTTTTATGGTTACGCATCCACCCTTTTAGTATAAACCTTTGGAGAATGGAACTTCAGTCGGGTTTTCGGTGAACTGGCGGTTACTGCGTTATGGAAGTCGTTGGTGTTTTGTTTTATGAGAAATATGTCAGTGGCAACAAAGAAAAAGTAAGTGAAATGTAAGCTTCTTTTGTTTTCCTTCACGCACACTAGTAAAATGTTCAGTATAAAAAGTTCTGTCGTGTACCTACTTAGTTTCAATATTTTAACGTAACTCCATTTGAATAACTAGACATTTATTTTTAACCACTGCAGTGGTTAAAAATAAATGTCAGTGCACTGACGAAAATAGAGGAGTGTTCTAAGTTTAACATGTGTAGGTGTCTGTGTATTTGTGTATCGGTATATCAGTCTGTGGCATCGTAGCTCCGTATCGGATGGACTAATTTGTGTTCGGATTTTTAAGCTGTTAATTTTTGTCAGAATAATTCAATCCAACCTAACCCAATAGGTTCTTTACAACGATGTTTATAAAATCCTGAAAATGTTGCGGGTTTTCATGAAGAAAATAGTTATGGTCAAATGAACATTTACAGATGGGAAACAAATTTCGAAGTTGTGATAGATACCGTAGACTCATGTATCTGGTAATGAATATACGTGATATATTATCCGTTTGAACTGATATATTTAATTTTCTTCGCATTTCCTATCCCCCCTTGCGATTTTTTAAACATTACTTTTAATTTTGTTCTTTGTAACTATAAGCATATCTATATTCAGTACCAAACAAAATATGAAGCGCAATTTAATACTACGTTTTAATAGCTAGAATACTTTCCTTCGCAGATACCGAATCTGGAATTAATTCTGACATTGAATGCCATCTCTAACAATGATCCCCTCCTCACCGCAGATGCAAAGGTTATTATGGGGTGAACGAGGCCCAAACTAACGCCGCGCTCAAAACAATAGGGTTTAGTAATCATATTCGACAGGCAACCAGCGGTTTGTGGCGGTCCAAGTTATCGGCAGCGGCGATTTTATCAATGACTAGCTGCGCCACGCGCTCATCCTACGGGAACGCTTCATTATTTCGGAAAAAGTAGCCTATATGTTAATCCAGGGTGTCAGCTACCTTCATACCAAAATTTATCAAAATTGGTCCAGCCGTTTGAACGTGAAGAAGTAACAAACGTACACTTAAACAAACTCACGAACTTTCGCTTTTATAATATTAGTGTGATGAACAGGAATCGCATAATGCGAGTAAAATCGATTGAAATGGCGCATGACGACCAGTGACGACCACTGAAATGAAACACTATTATGTACGATTCACTCACAAAGGGAATAGGCCACTAGAAACTTCTGAAAATATTTTTGAGTAAGACGTGTCTATTGAGCGTTAAAAATGCTTCATTCTCACTTAAATCACACATCAAACGTGAGACACTTAAGTTTATATAAATGAAGTTTACAATGAAGTGTGGGCTGAGCCTAGAGAACCTGCCTATTGTTCAGAATGGTACTTGGACGTTAGTAGGGAAATTGATCATACGAGCATAAAACTGGATGTTAAACGTGAAAGTGAAGATCATCATTTCACCATCCATTCCCTACTCAGTACCCACTTACAGTTCCCATACCCATTGTTTTTTTATGTTAAATGGGATTGCCTGATAACGAGATGATGCCCAGAAGACGTCCAGGTCATTCAAAACAGATCGAAAATGCTTAACTGATGCAGGCAGGGAGCTCCGCATTCTGGCTGTTCAAAAGAGCCTTAATTACACTTGCGATTTGTGAGAGAATTTTGTATGAAGGCGATCATGCAGCGAGTTTGCCGCGACGCTTATAGAAAACGCGCTCGCAAATCGCAAATGGTCAAGGTCATTTTGACATCATCATGTCGCCGCCTTAGAGAGAGATACGTTTATGTCACTGACCGTGATCTGGGAAGTAAATATTGCAGCTGTCATGTTAGTGTATAATTTATATCTTTTTATAATTCATCATTATTTATGACCAAATTGACTAATGTACTTTGGCAAAGGGGTTCGCCCGTGTTTGGCATCTCCATGGGCTAAATAGTTTAGTTTATTTATCTCAACAATATAATGTTCTTGTAAAGTATAAAATAATAAATAATAAATAATAATAAATAATAAATAAATATCAGACAACCTCACACAAATCAACCTAGTCCCAAATTAAGCTCAAGAAGGCTTGTGTTATGGGTACTAGGCGACGATATACATTACTTATATAGATAAATAAATACTTAAATACATAGAACATCCATGACCCAGGCACAAATATTCGTGTTCATCACACAAATATTTGCCCTCAGAATGTCAGTTTACATTACTTATCATATAGTGATCGTCAATTTACATTATAAAGGGTGGGCCCTGTAACAGGAGCAATAAATTAAAACATAGATTCGTCCCTTGAAACTAAACAACATTTGTTAAGCAACTTCTGAAAATAACGTGTATTAAATGACATTTTGTAGAATAAAGTTTAGACAAAGAAGCAATGTTTTGCGTAATGTCCGATATTAGTAGAGTGACAGCTATGTCAATGCTCAGGGAATGGCAACGTTGGACGACATACATTGAAAATACTATTTACTTTGTTTGAAATAATAAAATTTTGAAAACTGTTTTTTTTTTAAAGTTGCTGAACAAATGTTGTTCAGTTTAACGAGTAAAATCAATGTTTTAATTTTTTGATTATGTCGCAGGGTCCACGTTGTATACAAATACAAAAATCTTAACAACTAACTTGGTAGTACAGAATAGTATGCATAATCAAAATAAATAAATAAATACATACTCAAAGTTCAGACTTTAGAGTGCAAACCCAGTGGTAATAACACCGATATAGAGTCAATATCTCATCGACGCAGATAAGCCTGACCGTTAATAAGAAATATCGTAATTAATAAAATAATCATAAATCGCTCCCGCCTCAGCTCATAACTCAAATCAAATAGCTTTAGCTCATTTATAGTGCTTTTAGCGCCCTCTGGCGTGTTCATGAATACATTATGCGTCCGCGTCACAGCGAAGCGATCCTTATTGATTAGTCGTTAAGGTCGTAATTCACGTGCATACGGATTTGTAAACTTGGCGGGTCCCATTGTCTCACACTGCATGGACTGCATAGAGCTCGGATTTGTATTTGTTTGGTCATGTTTCAATAGTTATGAGTTTTTCAGTGAATATATGCGTATTTAGGTATTGAAATACGTTTTTGAACGTATATCAAATAACTTTATGACAATAGTTTATTTCACATACATTTGTAGGTGTGACATCCATCATCCCATAAACTAAATTTGATTAAAATGTACTGAGATGAAAAATAACACAGGCAGAAATTTATATCGACGTTTGTAATGCTATTTGGTTTGGAGCTATTTCAAATTTTCTTTTTTCATAATGTTATGTTTTCTATTTCCGAAAGTTTTTTTTATTAAAACTAGCTGGTAGGTATTAATCAACTAAACTGCTACCAAATATTTAATTTAAAAATATACACCAATTAATTATGATTTTGAGAAAGTGGGAAAAACAATATGAAATAGATTGTAATGTACGTGTTTACTTTTTGACGATAAAAAACCTTTATAAACTAAATGGTTAATTACGAGTATTATGGTTATCTTTAAACGATAAAATTCAGTAGCCTTACCAGGGTCATGATTTCTAGAAAAATCTTCACAGCGTGATGTGGGGTGTAAGTACGTCAATAGCACTAGGATCTAAATTAGTTGCCGTGATAACAACACAAATGACTACGAGTATGTTTGTGCGTTTGTCCATAGCGGAGGGACTGTTACTAGAAAGCAGTACTTAACATAATATCTAGAAAAAAAAAACATTTTTAGGGTACCCGTAAAAGGGGTTTTAATTTTTCTCGACTATCGATGATGTTTTTAGGGCACAGCTGTTATAAAAAAAAAAACAGCTGTGCCCTAAAAACATCAATCACATATAAACATTGTTCTACACGACTAAACCTCTTATAGGGGCTTAACACACGTCGCATGACTTCGCCAGCTTACAAGTTTAAAAGCTATGAACATCCCAGTTGCCGAACGTGTGAAACGCCCTAATACTTGTTCAGTTGTTGTTCGTGTGCTCTTATAATATATGGAATTTAAATTTTATGAACACAGAACGGAGATTATTTTGTAGGACGTAAATATGGAAGTTCGTAAAGTTGAGAATATGTATGTCTGTTGGTTTAGGGGATGGTGGTGTTATAGGACATTACGTAACAAGGGTGGTAAACGAGGAATTACAAACGAGTGTCTATTAGAAGCCCGAAACCGAAGGCAAGAGCTTTAATGACACGAGTTTGGAATTCCTTTACCACCAGAGTCGCGTACGACGTTTTTCATCATACTTTGGAGGAAATAAAACAAAAGAAGTAGTAGTTAATACCAAAATTACTTACCGCCCTAGAGCGTTATATACGACATACCGCCCAAGGGCGTAATATACTATTTACCACCCGGTTTTCTAGCATGTAAACCCTTGTTTACGAGCAAAGTGTGATGAAAAAACAATTTAAAAACAAGTGTATCTTTTCCTTTGAGAAAAAGAGTTTTACTTTTCGATCATATTTTTATCATAAACTCATTTACTGGTTGAGACAGATCAAACGTGCCCAACCACGACGGTGTTGCACCGTTTATTATAGAGTACCTATGAACACTGGCTTTATCAACAGACATAAAGTTAAAATAAATTTGCATTGAGATCCGATTTCTTGTATACACAATTTCAGTTCAATCGGAAACTTTAGTTGTAAGATGTGGTTGCAGACAAGGCAAATAGACTAAACCAAAGCTTGTAAATGTACACTCCAACATTTTGAATTTCAATAAAAAGAAATAAAGGAAAGAAGCTCTTGAATTTATATACGTAATATGTCATATATTCGGAACTGTAGTTCCACATTACACTGCGGTAGACGACACACTTTGAGCGCACGCACGTGAAGCGTAAAATTGTCCGCTTTGATCTACACGCCGGTCCAGCGGATTTGTGCTTGATCAACGTCTTGATTGACTCAAGGTTTTGGTCCAGAGTGACTCGAGCACTTGTACTCGATGCTTGCATGCATCGTTAGATATATTCCACTGATTCAGAGCTCGAGGATTCTAACAACTTGCATCTGTACTTTACCCATGGGCTCTTTACTACTTTATATTGCTCTTTTAAAAGACTAACTCGATGGGGCATTGCAATGTCGTCATTTTCACAATATCTTGACCATATGACAGACATTTATTGGTCTTTGCTTTTTAACCCATTTATTGTAGTTACGTAACACACTTATTCGGTACTGTAGTTCCACATTACACTGCGGTACACGACACACTTTGAGCAGACGCACGTGAAGCGTAAAATTGTTCGCTTTGACCTAGTACACGCCGGTTGGAGCTATTCCATATGGCTTAATGATAAATTCCACGTTTTTAAAAGCTTTGATCTGAGATTTGGCTATCTACTTTAGCGAGCTCTTTAAAGAAAAACGGAGCACATGGTGTAAATTTAGGTCTGAATGGGTGTGTTAAGTAAATACAATTCAGAATATTTAAACTGCTTATGGAACATGTCCGTGGAAGCTTAAAAGTAGCTTCAATTCATGAGAAACTTCTTGAAAATCGGTTGCGATGGTACGGGCACATCCAGCGAATAGGAAAAGACCAAGTTTCAATAAACCTCCTGGAGCAGCCGAGAGGAAGAGGCAGACCAAAATCCACATGGTGGAAACCGACCTAAGAAACCTGAACATTGAAGAACAGGCGACCCATAATCCGCCACTCTTGCGAAAGCTGACAAGGAGACCCGACCCCTCGTAGGTGGGATAAGGGAAGGAAGAAAAAGAAGCTTATGGAATATGTCGCCTGATGACAATCAAAACTCACTAAAAATTTTGTCACTGCCAGCTGCCCTTCAAAACCTCGTATCTAGTTGGTAGATTGACGCTGACATACGAGCTTTGTTTTATGTAGGTATTTGTTACTTAGTGAGTTTTGGTTGTCAACAGACGATTTGGAAAAGTCTTTGCGCAGCGGCGAGACATAATAAAAGTATGGTCTATAATACCTACCATTATAAAAAAAATAAGTATGTAATGTCTGTACATTGGAAATAAATACCAAAAACTATGTGATCTCATAGGCTATTTGGAAGTCACTGAATCATTTTTTAACCTTCAAGCGCGTACCAAGAATCTAAAGGTAAATTTTTGTCCCAAGCGAAAGATTGCTGAGCATTGCTCCAGGTATCAAGCAGTCAGGCTTTTTAATAAGTTGCCAACGGAACTAAAACATGTGAAACTAAGGTCATTTCTGTTGAGAGGGTGTTTCTAAAGTTTGGATGAAATTTTTAATGATTTATAGACATTATAATTAGATTTAAGTGAATTTATTTATTTATTTTTGTATCACTACTTTTTGTTCTAGACTTAAGTTTTATTTCAAACACAATCCTTGTATTGTTATATGAATAAATGATATCTATCTATCTATCTAACCCCCGACGAAAAAAGAGGAGTGTTATAACTTATAAGTTTAACATATTATGTATCTGTGTATTGTGTATCTGTGTGTCTATCTATGGCATCATAGCTCCCAAACTGGGTATACCCAGCTACCAGTGTACTAAACATTTTTGAAATCGGTCCATCTGATAAGGGCAAAGAAATTACTAGCAACAGAAGGCATCGTTCGGCTGGCACTGTGCGCCCACGCGATCTTTAATCGCGTTGTTGAGATTTTCCCTGAAGTAATGACTCTTCTCCATACAAAAATATTTTTAATACAATTTTAGGATCTTATAATACTTAATATAGATATGTTTGCGGCTTTACGACGCATTTCAAAGTTATGTTTAGATATGTGCAGCTTCCGATAATTTTCGGAAACTTACCTCATTTCCCATACACAATGTGGAAAATTTACGGAAAAATTCGGAATCGGCACGTCTCTAGTTAGGTATGTTAATCGTCTCATCTGAGTAAATACTGTACTGATTTAAATAAAACTATTTAAACGGATTCTATCGCGTATACTAATTATTTGAGCCTGCCTGACGTTTCAGTACCTTTACAGATACCGTTGTCAAAGGTTGACTGAGAAAAACACAATTTTTCTCTGTCAAAGTTACATTTGTGCAAACTACCCATTTTGTAAATATTAATTTAAAATAAAGGTGTTCATACATGCCAGATGGGCCTAATGTGTAAAGACAGTTACACATGTGCCAGAAGGGCATTTATTATTTATTTAAAATATCTACCAGCGGTTCACTAAAGGCTTACTGAGGAGAAAGAACCGCCAAAGAAAACTCCCAGATTGCCTTATTTATTACTATAAAATACTTTTAAACAAAAACTCTACATATACTACTTTTAACACTAATTTGTTTTACACCGTTCGAGGCCCAAGGTTTCCAGTCTTGTGTCTTGCTTGATCCTTGATAAGATGTACAACAGGATCCCAAGCCGGTGGTAATGACAAACCATCTTCTCTATTGAAATTGGGTTATTTTTTGATTTCAATAGCCTCGCGCGGCTTGGGATGGGACCTTTATTTTAAATTAATATTTACAAAATGGGTAGTTTGCACAAATGTAACTTTGACAGAGAAAAATTGTGTTTTTCTCAGTCAACCTTTGACAACGGTATCTGTAAAGGTACTGAAACGTCAGGGAGGCTCAAATAATTAATATACGCGATATAATCCGTTTAAATTGTTTTATTTAAATGTGTGACAGTCGCGGAAACCGAAGAAAATATTAAATACTGTACTGTCCAAACTCTGTAGGTACACTAGATTACCGTAATTTCTCACCAACGCGTATACCATTACGCGTGGCCCTTCAGATTATTTTCCTAAGAGACTACCTGCTCAGGAATCCATGTTAATTCGAATGCCAGGTCACCACCTAATATGATAATCAAGCCATTTCCAATTCAAATACGAAGCTTATAATGAGAGTGTGGAAGGCGGCGGGATAACATTACGGGGAAAATGGGATGGATGGTTGCTGTTTGGTGCTCTAGTGAATTAAAGACAGGCTTTGCCTAGTGTGGTGGTCACAGGAAAGTCACATTTTGTACAAATTTAAATGGTAAATAAATGTTATTTTATTTTTATTTTATTTTTATTTTAAAGTGAGGTTTTTGATTGTTTTATACCCCTCGCGGCGAACGATGAGTCCTATGACACCTGTCATCTCAGTACATTTTTCCGATTGTAGGTTATAAAATGTACCCCGTATCAATATATCGGTACAATTACCGATAGTCAAGTTAATAAGATAATAAAATAAATCATCATCATCATAATTATCATCCGATACACAATTTATCTGCCCTGTTGCATTAAGTCCGTCTTTTGTACGATAAGTTTTTTTTTGCAATGAAGATTAAATAAATAAATAAATAGACGTTTACTGCTGGACAAAGGCCTCCCTCAAATTCTCAACAACGATCGGTCTTGCGCCGCCCTTAACCAATTTCTGCCCGCGATCCTAAACAGGTCGTCGGTTCACCTTGTTAGGGGGGCCTTCCCTCGCTTCGTCTTTCGGTCCGTGGTCGCCACTCAAGAACCTTCCTGCCCCAACGACCATAGGTTAAAAAAAAGGCCGCAAGGGCACTTTTAAAATCAGACTCGCCAAGAAATCACTATGGGAAGAAAACCGAAAGAATCTCAACAGCCAGTAATTTTTCGGACAGCGATATCTTGAAACCGAACCAAAAACCGCCGCTTCGTAGGCAGCCGCGCGCACTACCATAGAGGCAATCGTGTCGTGAAGTGAGTGAAGGTACAATTTGTAACCAACGTGGCACCCCTTCGAAGGTTAATAGTATATTACTGCAGACGCCGGTTAACACGTTGAACGCCATGACGGACACCATGTAGCCGACAGTATACTTTCCGTCCCAAAATCGTTGGTGTGTTTTTTTGCAATAATTGTCAAGAAATATCTCAAAAATAATGGGCGACTTACAGAAACAGCGATATATTCATTATTTTCTGAAAAGTTAAAATGGCTGACACCAGTGTCCGTCGCGGCCTGTGCCAGCGTCCAACCGTATTTCCTTCCGTAGGCGCCGCGCGGGTCACGCTGTCGGTCTAAACATTTAGGTATATACATAGTAAGTATTTATTAAGATTCAAATTTAACGGGTTCTATGATTTTCTTAACGCATCGACATATAATCAAGCCGAAAATTTTATTCAGAAAAGGTAACTTCTTACGTAAAGTATCAAATAGGTACGGAACCCGTTTCTGATTTGATACCGACTAGATTGAAAGCAATTTTAAATCTAAAGAATTTCTAATGTCTTCTTAAACTAAAAAACTACGTGATAACTATAATAGCTTTTTATTTAATGATATAAAATACTCCGTTTTTATACCTTCTTACTACACTTTTGGAGACATCATGTAAAAATATCCAGAAATCTTAAGAACTTTGGTTTTTTTTTGTGCCAAGCGGCCAGGTTGTTCAGTGGGGCCGCGCGGGTCACTCGCCTTAGTAAAAACCATTCAAATGCCGTCCGTCCGCGTATAGGCTTCTGAAGTGATCGTGAGCATGCGGACACTTGGTGTCCGACGCGGCCCCATGGACTCGACATGTTCAGGTCACATGGTGTCCGCCGCGGCCCCCTGGGCTAAACGTGGTTTTTTGTATGGCGTTCAACGTGTTAAGAAGGGCTTGTCGGGCGAGTAGGTTTAGTAATTGAATATATGAATGAATGAATGAATGAATGAATGAATGAATTAATGAATGAATGAATGAATGAATGAATGAATGAATGAATGAATGAATGAATGAATGAATGAATGAATGAATGAATGAATGAATGAATGAATGAATGAATGAATGAGTGAATGAATGAATGAATGAATCAATGAATGAATGAATGAATGAATGAATGAATGAATGAATGAATGAAAGAATGAATGAATGAATGAATGATCTTTATGAATGAATGATCTTTATTTGTATAAAATGTGGTACAAGGTTGTTTATGCCGAAGCCGCCAAGCCCTTTTCACGGCTAAAAGGCATGTAATGTGCTTTACTCAAACATCTTCATAGGCCTTTCTTTACATCTTTATCCGATGATTTTAATATGCAATGAAATTAAGCAATACACCACTCAAAAAAAATATAAGTCAGCTGTTTAGCCTGTTAATGAGCACAGACGCCCTTTTTTACATAGAAAACTATCGTAAGTCTCAGACATATTAAAATACTTTGGTTGGTAGACACCTGCCTACTGAGTCGGCGGTCCCGGGTTCGAATCCCGGCCGGGGCAAATATTTGTGCAAAATATTTGTTCTTGGGTCATGGATGTTATCTATATATGTATTTATATATTATGTATATCGTCGTCTAGTACCCATAGTACAAGCTTTGCTTAGTTTGGGACTAGGTCGATTTGTGTATGATTGTCCCTTAATATTTATTTATTTTATTTTATTTATTTACTTAAACGGGTTTCGGGTGTTCGGTTGGCCGCCGCCGCGACTGATCGTCTCGCGTACAGACGCCCTGTTTAAAAAAAATACTTCTCGGCCTAGTCCTTCAATTTTGTACGAAATTTCTTAACAGTTCTCTTGGGTTGTTCCGCCCGAATTCGAACGGCTGTTATAACGCACGTTATGATGACATTTCATTGCTTGTTTGAGTAAACTTTTTTATCTGTACAAGATTAAGCCTCGTCAATCAATAGTAATATAGTAAAATAGCTACGTCATTATATCCGTATCTCTGTGATGCGAGTAATTTATCATTGCAGTTTGCTGGATGATGAATGACCGGCACACGGACAGTAAGTAGTTTTTTATGGGATGTGTTTTTCGATATTGTATATCAGGTTCGTTTTTAAACCCCGAAGATAAAAGAGGAGTGTTATGAGTTTAACAGTGTATATGTGTATTCATGGGCATCGTAGCTCCGTAACGGATGGACCGATTTAAATGCGTTTCTTAATCAAAAATACTTGTCTGTCGTAATGGTTCGTGGCATAGGTGAAAATAACTGCAACTTTTTCCAAGATATTTTGATTGGAACAAAGTGAATCTCAAAATGCATCTAGGTGCATTTAGGTGACAGAATGTTCCAGCCTGTATAAAATATCGATTAATTCTTACATTATCAGCAAGTTTGGACTACATGTAAGTAAGTAAGTAAGTAAACGCTTTATTGTACACAACAACAGTTAAAAAATACATCTATTACAATTAACATATAGGTACAGAGGCGAACTTATCCTTATAAGGGATCTCTTCCAGTTAACCTTTGAGCAATTGAGTGAGTACGAGAAGAAGATAGACACACTAACACCGTGTACAAAAAGGTATTAAAAATAATAAGACTACTAATAATTACAGATATAAACTATTAATACATACATACATATATACATATATATAATGTAATATAAATATACACATAAATATAAATACATTGTAGATCCAATTCACAAGTCATTGGAAAGCCATAACTTCTTAAGATTCGTCTTGAGCGATGCTACAGATGGAGACTTCCTAAGGGACAGTGGCAATTCGTTCCACAACTTCACAGCGCTTACTGTGAAAGATTTGGCGTACATACGCGTCTTGTTAGACGGTACAGCCAGAGTGAGATTGGCAGACGACCGCAAGCGGTGACCACTGCCA
The DNA here is from genome assembly GCA_905147355.2 of Apotomis turbidana. Lineage (NCBI taxonomy): Eukaryota > Metazoa > Arthropoda > Insecta > Lepidoptera > Tortricidae > Apotomis > Apotomis turbidana. Next base: position 25,165,629 of record LR990288.1, read on the forward strand.
TCGGCCATATATTTAAACCTTTCACTGAGGTAAGGAGGTGAAGCAGGGTTGTAGAGAACATTAAAAAGCAATGACAGGACATGCAGGTCTCTACGCTGACGTATTGGCAGCCAACCCAGCTGCGCTCTAAACGCGGACACGTGATCGTATTTGCGCAGTCCGAAAACATATTTTATGCACACATTTTGTAAGCGCTCGAGCTTGTCAAGTAGTTCCTCTTTGAGATTCGTCATAGCAATGTCACCATAATCCAGAAGGGGCAGCAAGAGTGAACTGGCAAGAGTAAGCTTGGTGGACATAGGAAGGAAGTTCTGCAGGCGCCTAAGTGAGTGAAGAGATGCGAAGAGCTTCCGGCTGACCTCCGAGATATGCGGAGACCAAGACAATGTCTGGTCCATGATGATACCTAAATTCCTAACAGTAGAGGAAAGAGGGATAGGAATCCCACCAAAAAGAATATCAGGCACCACCATTTCCGCCAGCTTGTTCACAAAGTGAGGACTACCGATGACAATTGCTTGCGATTTTTGTGCGTTTACGTTTAAACCAAAATTATTAGCCCAGCTGTGAATAGATTCTAAATCTGCATTGATTTGATCAATAAGCGATGGCAGATCCTCAATACTAGCCGCTGCATAGATCTGCAGGTCATCTGCATAAAGATGGAACGAAGATCTTAGGCACTCGGTGATCCCACCAATGAAAATCGAAAAGAGAAGAGGAGAAAGGACATGTATCCATTGTAAACCAGAGTGGTCCACCTAGATTGACATTAAGTAGTAGGTACTAGCAGTAATAGTGCGAAGTTGAATGCCATAGTTCACCGACGTGGCCTGGATAGAGTTGGGACTGACCTAATAATTTAAAAGGATGGCTTTGAACTACTCCGCCTTTAGGTGATAGGGTTTTGTCGGTTTGAAATAGCTAGATTATGTAGTTTGTTTATTTAATTATGTATTTTATGGAATGGAAGGCGTTGGTAAGGTACTTTAATTTAAATATAATTAGTCACGTACTTTGTCATTGTCTTTTTTTTTAAAACGAAAAAGTTTACCACGGTCAACGACTAGACGGATTTGAATTATTATGTTTGGTACAACAGTAGTTGAATTTCCTCAGATGGTAGCAAAAATATATTTTACTTAAGTACGGAGTAGTAATAAAGGGATTTTTTTTCGCAATTAGTTCGCAGGCACCTCTACAATTTTAATAAAATGAAACGTCAAGAAAACGTATTATCAAAATACGAAACCCGTAAAACACAAGCCGTATTCATGTTTCTCCGCATCAAAAATGAAAACTCTTTCAATATCAAATTTTTGGCCGGCTTGCATCGACCCGGTTTCCGGGAAAATATCTGTAACTTATATTGGAATTCCGGATACGGGATTATAGAGACATCCCTGCAGGGATTTTCTCTGAAGACAATGCAAAATAATTGAATTGTCAATAAAGCAAATTGATTTTTCAGAATTCATATAAATAGTGCAGTGGTTTTGCGACATTTATGGTTCAATAACGATGTTATTCAGCTCTCTAAGTGATTTAAGTACATGCATATTTATTATTAGTAGGCATTCAGACTTTGGATAGCAAGGTAGGGCTTTAATGAGCTAGGGATTAAATTACAATTCATACTCATGCTCATAATCATAAATGTATTTAATTCTCAATATTAATCTAACAGTCAAGGAAAAAGTCAAAAGAATAAAAAGGCCTAATTTGTAAAGGCAATATAAATTTATGAAACATGTAATATCTTATTCTTTTTTAATGTGGATAGAATAGAATAAAATAGAATGATAATTTATTCGTTAACATACACAAAGCGGACAACTAATATAAGAAACAAAATAAAATAAACAAAATTAAATCGTTGTTGCGTATGCCACGAAAAGGATACACACCAATCAATTTGTATCAATGGTTGAATAGGCATTGTTTTTTTGCCATCATAAAATACGTAAATATTAGCGACTTTTTAAATGTTATCTAGAGTTATCGTTGTCTAGTGCCCATAATACAAGCCTACTCGAGTTTAATCCAATTGCATGAAATACACAAAGAACTATATAGAATACAGCTATGTAAATGTCATAAGAGAGAACCTTCTGTAATATATAATCTGAGGCAAGAGCAGGCCAAATAAAATTCCTCTCTCCCCACAATGACTCAATCTCAGTCTTTACTAAAATTTTAAGAGGAAGTTTGACATGAAACGCGTCATACGTCGTTTTACGTCAGTGCGTCATTACTGACGTCGTCACGCGTGGCCGCGTCATTTGACGCTTCACCGGGCTTTGACGCGTCGCAAATGTGTGGTAACCTAGCGGTTTTCATTCTGTAGAAGGCTCTCTCTTTCGATATTTGCATACGCTGCCAGATCATTGTATTTTATTGGTTGTTTTCATAGTGTTACGGAATTCGTCTGGACGCGACGATACGATAAATGTGCGCCGCTACTACTGTTTACGAACGCACGTCGATTTTGACCGAACAAGACGAAAATGCCGAGCATCAGGTGTACTCTGGTCTGGCGCGTAAGTTCGAGCTAGTAGGCGCGTAGTGAGTTCTTCTTACTCTGGACCCGTCAAACCGATGAAGAGAGAAGTATAGAACGTCAACGTTTTATTTCTATTTTACTACTTAGTTGCGCCGCGCGGTGTTTCCCGTTCATCCCACGGGAACACTAATTTTTTTTTCGGGATAAAAGAAAGCCTATGTGTTTTTCCAGTTTATCAGCTACCTCCATACCAAAATGTATCAAAATTGGTCCAGCCGTTTGAGCATGAAGAAGTAACAAACATACACATAAACACACTCACAATCTTTCGCCTTTATAATATTATGTGTTGTGTGATGTGATTAATATCCCATTCCGTCCTCACTAAAATTTGAAACAGGCATTTGACATGAAACGCCTCATATGTCGTTTTGCGTCAGTGCGTCATTACTGACGTCGTGATGCGTGGCCGCGTCAGTTGACGCGTCACCGGGTCGGCTTTGACGCGTCGCGAATGTAGGGTAAGCTTTCGGTTGGCTTTTGTGCATGCCGTACGTGGAGTAGGTAACTAGGTAAATAGGAAATATGTATACTATGAGCTACATACACTTATTTAAGCAACATTGTCGAAGGGAAGTTGAAGGAAAGCGAGGCAGGGGAAGACAGGCAGGGCTACATAAAACAAATAAAAGAGAAGGTAAGTGTAAGGAAATCAAGGTGTTGGCTATGGATATGGATAAATGGAGACAGTTACATATCAGCTATATCGCCAAGAGTTTGACTCTTATATTTATGATGATGAGCTACAGAATTGCATGGCCTATTTATTAATGAATTCATGCATGCCCTATTTACGAAAGAATTCATTCATAAATAGGCCATGAAATTCTGCAGCCCGTAGTACAGTCGCCATCAGATATATCGCAGCATATTAAGGCGTTCATAAATATGTGAACATGTACTGTAACGCCCAGTCAATAAGAGTCGTGTTCAGATATTTATGAATACCTTACATGCTACGATATATCTGATGGCGACTGTACCTACGTATACATAGATTAGTACGTAGAGTTACAAAAACCGAAGAAGAAAAATATTAATTACACGTATAAAATAATTTTATTTATTTTTAACCTGCACCCCTAGCACAATTGACACGCAACTCTTTCTTGCACGAGAAATATTACATATCTCTTTCTTCGCTGTACTGTGAGAGAGTGACGGGCGATGCTATGTCGCGCGACTTGTCTTGCCTCTTGAGTCGCGAAACGTAGTTGTGCTTAGGGTTGCCAGATGGTCGGGATTTGGCGGGATTCTCCCGAATTTTTGTGTCCTCCCGACTCCCGACAAAGTAAAAATCTCCCGAAAAACAAATTCATTTTATAAAACTATAATTTTTAAAGGAAATACCACTGCAATTTTTTTATAAGTAATATAAATAAACTAGAGGCCCGTTGCGGCGTCGAACCGCCGCTAGAATATGGAAATCCGGTAGTGTTACAGAAAATAACTACTTTATCGATCAGAAGTTTTTGGCGAACGAAGAATAAATACTGTAAAAAAACACGTTAAAATGATGTTTTAAAAACGTTAAAACATGCCAGGCTAGAGCCAGGCCTGATAGCCAACTGCCAGCTTTATCGTGACAACTTTTTCAACTATTTTGTAAAAATAACTTGTGTATTAATGACATGTGATCTGTTTCACAAATAAAATGCATATTATTCGATTTATGAAATAAATTAATTCTAAAAATAATCCTATATCTTAAAAAAATAATTGACATATTTTCATAGGACCGAACATAAGATTGGTAGAATTTTAATTTGTTGTTCTTTCTTCCGGGCATAAATTTATCGATTTGATCGATTTCTATCAATTTCCAGAAATAGCACATGAATCGAAACGACAGATTTGGGCACTCACTACGCAGGTTTTAAAAAGGAAATCATGTAGTGCGCAACTAATTATGTATTCATTTATAATCGTAAATACTTAAAAATTGTGATAAAAAAAATTGTTACATAAACTCAATTGTATGAAATAGAGAGTATAAAACGTTTATAATAAACGTTTTATACTCTCTATTTCATTATTTACGATTATATAGATACGCGAAAAACCACTATTATCAATGCTTGTTTTTTTTTAATGAAATTCAATAGATCGTGCAATATGGGTGCTGCCATGTCATCATCATCAATCATTTGTTCAATAACAATTACACATTGTGTTTGAAATTCTTACGCTAGGTATACTTAATCAAACCCTATTTACTAATCTAAATAAATAACTGACCAACAATACTCCACCATAAAAATAAAAAAAGGAATGTGTCAAATATGTGTGATAAATAAAATCCAATACATAAAACAGCTAAAAATGTTTGAAAAAAGAATATTAAGACACATTTTTTTCAATCAATTTAGAGCTTAAGGCCTAATACCTGAATTCCAAATTTAAACTTTCGTCTTTCCTCTCATTGAAATAGTGTCTGACAGAAGAGTGAGGGAGATGATATCTATACTCTCAAGTCTATGATATAAACCTAATTTTAGAGTTCCTTACCATAGTCGGTAAAAACGGAAGCCTTATAAAATCTATTTGTTTTGTTCACAGCAGAATTTGTCAAATTTTATTTTGAATGAGAATAAGAATGATCAGCCAGACGTCATTAATTCAAATATGATTTATTCTTGAGCGCGTCGATTTTTTGAAATTTGCATCATATGTAGGTTATTTCTACCATTAAGTTTCGCATGTTAGGGTTACATGTTAATTATTCTACATTGCCAACTCGTCCACAATGTCAGCTCGTCTATATTCCCATCTGGGTCACAATGCCAACTTGTCCACACACCCAACACGTCCACATTGCTAACTCGTTCATACGCCCAACTCATCTGCATCGCCAACTCCTCTATATTACCAATTCGTCTCCATTGGCAACTCGTCCATAATCCCAATTTGTCCACAATGCCAACTCGACCATATTGCTAACTCGTCCATATACCCAACTCGTCCACAATTCCAACGCGTTCATATTGCTTACTCGTCCACAATTACAAGTCGTCCACATTACCAACTCGTCCATACACCCAACTCATCTACATTGCCAACTCGTCTTCATTTCCAACTCATCAACAATGCCAACTCGTCCATATTGCTAACTCGTCCACAAATACAACTCGTCCACATTTCCAACTTTTCCATAGGCCCAACTCATCCACAATTCCAAGTCGTCCACATTTCCAACTCGTCCATATTCCCAACTCGACGATACACCCAACTCGTCTATACAAACTCGTCCTTATTGTCAGCCCGTCTTTATTTTCAACTCATCAATATTCCCAACTCGACGATACACCCAACTCGTCTACGATACCAACTTGTCCTTATTATCAGCTCGTCTTTATTGCCAAATCTTCCATATCACCAACTCGTCCTTATTACCAAGTCGTCTTCATTGCCAACTCGTTTATATTCCCAACTCATCCACAATGCCGACGCGTCCATATTGCTTGGTCGTCCACAATGCCAACTCGTCCACATTGCCCACTTGTCCATGTTCCCAACTTGTCAATTTTACCAACTCATCCACATTGCCAACTCATCCACATTTCCAACTCGTCCATATTACCAACTCGACAATACACCCAACTCGTCTACAATACCAACTTGTCCTTATTATCAGCTCGTCTTTATTGCCAAATCTTCCATATCACCAACTCGTCCGTATTACCAAGTCGTCTTCATTGCCAACTCGTCCACATTCTCAACTCGTCCACATTTCCAACTCGTCCATTTTAACAACTCATCCATATTACCAATGTAGATACATTCCCAACTTAGCTACATTGTCAAGTACCTAGTCCATATTCTCAACTCGACCACATTTCCCATCCCGTCGACATACAAAAGGAAGGACTAACTTTTTTCTTGTAAAATACCATTTAATTTACTATAACTCATGCCATTTTCCTTGGAATTATTTTTTTGATGGAATTAGGTATATAATCATATTTATAATAATCTATCATTTTACTTATTTGTATGACGTTTAAATTCGTTATACTACATTTTTTCTGCTTTGATTTACTATTGTATAACTCGCCTATAAAAATAATCTATTCTTGAATGACGGTCAGTTTTTTTAGTCTTGCAAGCACCAGTCCCATCCCAGTTGAGATGAACTTGACGCCTTTCACCGAGACTGGTGGGAGATTGCTCGGGACAGGGACGCATGGAAGAATGAGAGGGAGGCCTTTGCCCAGCAGTGGGACAATATAGGCTCTTAATATATATATATATATAAGCACCAGTCCAACTCGCACTTTTTACTCGCGGCTTTTTCCTCCACATTTTTAACAGGTAAGTATGCGAAAAAAGTTTCCATATCAACATTTTAAAAAGAAAAACAACCTGGCAAATTAGGTCATTGACATAATAGCCCCCAATAAAAAATACATTTAAAGTTGACAGAATATGGTTACTGTCTTTCATTGTCAACAAACTGTAAAATTATTTTTGCATATTCGTAATTTCGTACATGTTTTAAGTGTTGCGGATATTATGTTGCCGACTCAAAAATAATATTTCATCATGCTGAACAACTTACTACAGGTTTGTGAGCAAATCATGCTGATTATTATTTGGTCATCTTATGTCAAAATAGGGATCACAGGTCACGTGGTTAGCGCACAGTAGTTTTTTCAAATCCATTTTTCAGTACTTTTTCAGGAAAAAATTAAAAATCCAAGAGTTTTATGCACCTCTCTAGCATGAGACGAATCTAATGACATATCTGTAGATCTGATGGGATGTACAAAAATCGGCCTCGCGTAATATATATATAGATTACCTTATTACATTTTAGTAGATTAGAGATAAAATTATAAAAATAATGAAAAACCGTTTTATGTTTTTTTTTTTTTATTTATGTAGATATTTATATCGGCTGCAAACGACGTTGTTTTTAATATATTTACTTTAATGTGATTCAATTTTCGTTTCTTTCCGACCAGTAACAAAATCCCGAAAAAAAAATAGTTTCTCCCGATAATACATCATCTAGGGTCATTCGATCTAGCAACCCTAGTTGTGCTAGACTACCCCACGGTTACGCGAATCTATGAGGTAATTTTGCGAGATGTTGTGTTTTTCTGAAGATAGGCAACCGAAACTTAGGAGAATTATAAGCAAGTACACAGAACTTTGCAATGACCCCCGTTTGAATATATTTTGAAGTAGCTTGATAAAGAAAAATATAATTCTTCAGCGAGGAGTAAACAGGAAATTTGCAAACAAAATGGCGGAACTAGCGGTCCAATGACCCACAAACACACTTCTAAATTTGTAATATCAAGCATAATATCACTCATATTTATGCTCTCACTGCATCTTTTCACTTGCATTTCCTAATGAACCGTGTTCTAGTTCAGTCAAGTGCTCATGTCACGTATTTAATTACACTGTATGAGTTCACCAATAAATTATTTGGATTAAAAGTGGTCAGTTGGATAATCACCACCAACCAATCAAGGGTAATGCAAAAGGAAGCTAAAGCATAAATGTAAATTCTAAACCTTCACAAGTATATTTGCAAGCATGCGCTTCCTACAATATCTCATTTACATAGTATCCATATAGAATATTATCACAAATATGATTATACAGGGTGTGTTTGTTCGTGAGCTATAATCTCTGAAACCGACGCCGTCTTGGCTAACCGCTGTTAAACAGACACTGATGCTAAGCAAATAGGATATGATACTGACCCCGTAGCGACTGTTCATCGTGTTTGATGTGTAATAATTACTGCTACGACACATAATGTAGTTCAGGGGGCTATCATGATTACTTTTATCACGCAATAGATAAGTGACAAAGCATCCGTCACGTTTTCACAGAAAGCTAGTGTGAGTGACAGAAGCTATGTCACTTCTTTATCACGTTATACTTAAACGTAACCGTCATAGGCCCCCAAATTATATATTTTATTCAACTGGCCCTATTGTTGTGGCTAAATATATGTACGACATTATATTCATTGCATGTTTGAGAAAAATATATTGTTATATCTAGGTTTACCTGTTCAATTGTACTTTCTATGGAGTGATTGTCATGTAATTAAATCGAAACCCGGATCCGCAATCGGGATAGTTGGCGCCGTGGGGGTAATTTGATAAACTTTCAGTTGGGTTGGTCTCAAAGTCGGCAGTTGTCAGCCCACGTGGAAGTAACGGGGACTCGGGCAGGTGTTCACTGAACCAATGCAACTGATTAGAACAGTGTAGTAGGTACCTAACCAATAAAACACTAGAAAAGCCGCTCGAACTGTTTGAGAACTGTATTTTATTAGTTGTTGGTTTAAAATGTGACGTTGGCTGTGGAGCGGCGACGTGGCAATCTACGTGTAAGTGCCGCTATGACCGGCTACAAATGCCCGCCGTCTTTGCCCTAACAAGTTAAACGAACGAGCGCTAATGGGTACCTACTAGCGCGATTACTGTTGTGTAGTGAGACTAAGTACAGTAAAAATACAATACTATACAAGTACTTTTTATTGCACACCTCATTAAAAATTACAGGAGAAATACAACACAAGAAAATACTATTAGAGGCAAACAACAGGCGGTCTTATATTATCTTATTAATCGCTAAAGAGCGATCTCTTCCAGACAACGAGTAGTGGAGAATTGAAATTGTATTTTGTTATCAGGCGGTGCAAAAGTAGAAAAAAAGAATGATGTATGCACGGGAAACAAATAAATACATAAAAAACATAAATATAATAAACAATTAGTACATTCATTCATATATACAGCTACAAAGATGAACTAAAGAATAAAAATGAAATACATAAATTATGTAACGTTGTAAATAGAAATAAGGAATAAATTTTAACAGCCAAATTGGAAACACGTTCTTAATTTAAATTGAGAACCGACCTCATCATTAGCAAAAACGTAGCAAACTACTGGCACTGCATCTGCTCGCGTACAATGGAACGTTCGCACACAAACAAGCCACTAGACACGAGGAATCCGAGCGAAATTATAAACTCTCCCTGCACAAAACACGAATAATAACCGAGTACTCTAGAACGGAAAACGGAACGCACCAGCACAAACTCAGCAAAAGAACCCAATATTACGTTCCGTTCCGCTTTTAATAATGTTAACCATACACAAACGAGGCAAAACTAAAAAACGTTCCATGGACAAAACGAGAAGTTCGAATTTGGAACAATGGCCCCTGTTTGAATTTCGAATACTATCGTTTGTGCGATGAAGTTCGTTAGGGTTTAATCTATTTTTAATTTTTGTTCAAGAGTGACATGTTGTTATGCAAATGGGGTATTCGAAGTTTATTTTCCTCATTTTACCGAAAGAACCCCCAGGTCAAACGTCCATTAAGATAAAAGGAGCAAATGTAGCGTAATAATTTGTCTTCAAGTATAATTTTCATAATGAGTGCTGAAATATTTTCGGCGTCGCCATTGCAATGTGAAATAGGTCAGCGTTCGGAATTTAGAACGAAAAAATGCTTCGAAATGATTTTAAAAGCCGTGTAAATATTTGCGCTTGCAACATCGGCCTGGAGTGATGTTTTCATATAATTTGCTATGTCGGTATATTGCAAGTTTGCCCTGGGGTCGTTAATCATGACAAGTTGAGCGGGTGTACGCCACCGACCTAAACAAGACTCAGACTAATTAATGCACGGAATTATTATGTTCTACTATGTTTAGAAACCTCGAACCGAGCGTACGTAAGTTAAGAGCTGTTTATGACGTGGCAATTTCGCTTTTTGTAACGTTAACAGCTAAAACTCTCGTAAACAAAAATGGCTTTGTGTTGAACGGCGCAAAAAGCTTGTTAATTTTACGCGGGAAAATGCCGTAAAGCGGTTGGATGGAGGGATGTCATGCGCTTATGATCGTAATCAGCCAATAGGAGTGTTTGGAAACATGACGGAGTGTTTTCTCGTACGGCAAGTGACCAATCAGAGCTCTTGAGTACGGTGCCGCGTATAGTGATTTTGTGCGACATTTTGCGAGGGAAAATGAGTGAATGAATGATGTGGGCTTGCGAATGTTGAACACGGAATGACCATTACAATAATGTATGAAATAAAATTAATGGGCGGCCAGGTGGGCCTGTTGGTTTTGTTGGGCACCGCACCGCTGTTATTGCGTAACGAGGGTAGGCGCGAATGTTTTGATTTTATGAAAGGTTTTATCGCATTAACTTTAATAAAGTGTATTTTAATTGGCATATCTAAGGTCGTTTGCGGTCTTTACTGCTAAGGTTGTTTTATGAAATTACAAAAAGAGACATTGCGTTTGTTGTGGTTTAATAAAATAAAATTGTGATTTATTTTATGCCCTAGACAATAAATCGCAATGATGGTACTCGCTATGTCGTTTGTACTACGAACGTCAATGAATAAAAGACAAAAAGAAAAATACGAATAATTTTTAAAGGCTATCTCAAAATTTTATTGTTGACCTGAAGTTAAAATGGTTTTTAAATTCTCATCTATACTATTTCTTATGTCTAAAATCGTAACGAAATTTAAGGAAAAATCTTAACAGCGCGGTGCTGCAAGCGTGGCGTCAGCCATACAGCGCCATTTGCTGGTAAAATTTTAATTAAACCATTTAAAGGAATCCGTTTAAATTGTTTCGTTTAAATATTAGCAACCCGTCCCGGCTTTGCACAGGTGCAATGCTGATAAATTGACAGTTACAGACACCGAATAAAAAAATCTTTGCTTTCTTCTCAAGCTAAAACGGCTGGCCGGATATTGACCAACTTTAGCACAGGGAACAGGGATAACTGGACATCTGGTAAAGATAATAAAAATACGCAGACGAAGGTACCTTTTGTTTACCGTATGTAAAGATACACAGTAACAGACTACTTTGTACACGGAGCCTTCAAAGCTACCGGAACAAGCTCAGAATCGACTTCCAAATAGTAAGGTCGCGTGTGAAACGTAGCTATTCTAACGTTTCTAACCAGCCGAATACCGGCGCAGTGGGTAGCCATGCGTCACTTCGGCGTGCCGTTGGCTGCTCAGCGCTCATGGCATACTCCACATTTCACAGAGGGTCAATGATTCTAGTCTAACGTTATACAATATACAGACACCCTTACCATGAGTTTTCAGTGACAGTACTCGCTTGCGACTCCGTAAACGATTTGATTTGTATGGAGAATTGTAGTTCTACAAAGTAACCGATAGGGGCGCGGTGTTCTTCTCCTTACATTTTTTTACGCTGTACGGCCACGTCAGCACATGGTTAGGATACAAATACAGATTATATCGGTGCCTCAATGTTGCAGGGCTTTCCAAGGTAATTATTGTATAATGCCTTTGCAACTGACAAGAGAAGTTTGTGTCAGGTGGTACTCCGTCACCTTGATGTCTTTGTCTCTTAAAAGGTATGTAAATAATTTATTAGGACCGAAAGCAAAGGGAATAGGCAAACAATAAATCTGACTCCAAATTAAAACTAAAAAACTCAAGAAATCCAACCCGAGTAACAAAATTTGGTACTATAAAAGTCCTGGGAACGTTTTAGGATGTGCCAAATAGTGTTCATGATCAGCACTATAATGGTGTTATAAATGTTTACAGAACCCCAAAGAGGCCCTAGTTTTATCACTGATTAATTCTATAAACATTACATAAAGACTCGCGCGGTGATAAATCAGCTCTGTTGTTGAAGTATAAAAGTGTCGTGAAACGCTTTTTAGTACTAACATAGTGCTGTCAGGAACTATTATGTCACGAATTTGCACTATAAAAGTAACCAAAACATGTTTATAGTGCTGCTCTGCACTGTAATCGATTCCAGTGTTTTTTTCTCGTCAAAACTGTTTCCCATTTTATTCTTTAGATGTGTTATGCCATCGTGGTATTGAAAGAAATAAATATCGATAAGTTATTTATGCTCCATTGTTACTTAACGTAACGTGTAATCAGAAGGATATCAGCACTTGCGAAAAAAAATGTATTGATAAATCCATTATGCTGATTTCAAATTTGACAATGCGCCCTGATAATAATCTTGTTTTAATTAAATTAAAATCAATAAATTTAAGACTATGGCTGCTATAGTACACATTGGCTCCAGCCGTCTCCTAATATGTGCTATCATGGCGTAAACAGCGGCCATATTTTTACTAGTGATATAATTGGTAATAAAAAACTGCTACAGATCTAATTAGTCCATTAATTCATAATTTTAACTCTTTTATGTCACGTTTTAGTCCCGTAGCAGTAACACAAATTCACTTAAAGGGCTATTTAGAATTTTAGTTATGTAGCAACTGCACTAGGAGTCGCTACAGTACTAATTAGTGCTATAGAAAAGTGTTCATCACTTTTACAGAACTAGCCCCATAGCGATGTTGAGGAAGCTTTTAAGAAGCCATAACGTTACGTAATGCTTGTACAGAGTACTTTTATAGTGCAAATTAATCCTATAACAGTGTTTTCATCACTGCTACAGTGCCAGTACTGTTAAAGTCATTTTGACGCAGTTTTAGTGCTGAATGGATACATAAAAGTGCCAGTAAGTTCATCTACAGTACTAAATAGTACCATAGCAGCTTTTTAAATATCTAGTAAAGTGCAACACTGTAAAGATTCTTTTGTATGGTCCTGTAAGCGTTCTAAGAGCTAAAATATAGAACTTAATTGCTCTTTAATTTATAGAATTAAAACGCTCCTTTAAACACCTTTATAGTGCAAGCAGTCACAATGGATACCAGTATAGGCCGACTATATCACTGTTTGGTGACATAACGCCCTGGTTATAGAACTTTTTGTTACTTGGGAAAGTAAGACTAAATCAAAAGCCTTTACATTTCTACAATAATTTGCAACTAGTTAATCAAAATAAAATTAAAGCTAAAAAAAACTAACAAATTGTGCCCCCGTGGCATGATCCCCGTGGTATTTAGTTAGTAGCATTTTCTCGCTGTATCGCAATACTAAAGCTGTCCATTGGGGCAGAAATGTGTTCGGACCAATCACATTCCTCAGATTTAAATGCAATTCTTTTGGACTTCACAGAGACGCAACCTGATTGGTTCAATTTCTGCTCCATTTCAGTGGACAGGTATCCTAATACGTTTTGCGCGGAAACTGTCAGTTTACGGTTACAATTAGACTGCTTGTCACGATGTCAATTAGTAAATATAAACTCGATAAAAGTGAAATATACATCTCTGTTATAGGTATTGAGTCAGCTATATCGCAAAAAAGATGCCTAGCGAGTATGTCAATATGATTTTCATTTGTATGTACTTACAATTAATTATTTATGTTCGATTTATATCACGGGATAAGTTTAAACTCTTAGAAGGCAGAATTCAAAGATACCAATTGAATGATTTTTTTTCTTAAAAATAGAATTTTCTTACTTTTTATATTTTCTTTAATTTTAGAAAAATCAGTTAGGTTTTTAGAAATCCGACGTAATTATTATACGTTCAATTCAGTACTTTACACAGCGGTCAGCGGTCTATCAAAAGTTATATCAGTCAAGAAACAATATTGAACGTGAAGAATATGAAATTATAACAACTTGGGTTGGGTACGCAGAGGAAAGTATAGAAGCTACTTTCGTGTATGTTCCGAAACACCCCAACAGTTTATCGCTCTCAATAGTGACGTCTTGCGATTTTCGAAACTATCAAGTTAGAACACGTTCTAGTAAGTATCCCCTACGGAGCGAGTTAGCAACTTGCGCGGGCGGGTGTACGAGTTTACGGCGATATTAATGGCTCGATTTTATACCGAGTACGAGCAACATTTCTAGACAAGTCACAGTAAATTTTCGAAAGAGTACAGCGACTTAAGTTTTACGATGTTTGCAGGATAACACGATCTTAATTCTGAATAATGACTTAATAGCAGCACCTTTCTTTTTGTTTTTTTTTGTTCGCCAAAACTGATTAAAAACTTCACGTAGTAAGTAGCTACAAGCCCCAAAAATCTTCAAGTTGACCTCTAAGTACCCAAATAATCAGCAAGTTTATCAGTAAGCGACATTATAATTATTATCAAGTATGTAGCCACAAAACCACTCCAGTTAGGATGACGGGAAACGTACATTTTAACAAAATAATAATTTCGAACAAAGAAAATACTACTTACATTTCGATGGCTTTGCAATCTGCTTCAATCATGTACGAATCGAGTAGGTATGTATTTATACTTATATCAAGGAGAAAATACTAATATCTAGAAGAAAATGTATACGTCGCTTACATTTATATAACTTCTAGAGATAACAGCTGCTGCATAACACGTCGCATGAGATACGTGACTAGTTACGCTAAAAGTTTTGTCTCAAATGATTTATTGTACGTCTCTTGTTTAACATAAGTTTTGAAGTATATTCGTAGAATATCTTTAGTTTCTGAAATAAACTACTAAACATTATGTCATGAAACATTACAATGTGATATTATCAGGGTTCGTAAAATGCGAGCAAAATTCTTTGAACTACAGTCCGACAAAAAAGATTAGAAACTAAAAAGTTGCAATACTGTAGTGTCCTCCCTTTCTAATCAATATAAGAAAATGGAGACGACACTATAGTATTGCCACTTTTTAATTTATACTCTTTTTGGTCGGAGTGTACTATGGCCGTAACTGGTGGTCATACTCATTTGTATATAATCTACGTGGCTCGTTAACCTTTATAATTATATTATTCACTCATGATTTCGTATCTTGAGGAGGAAGCTGGGCGCTAATTCAAGTGTACTTGTCTCGGGTATATTGCCTTGAACTGTTATTAAAACCCGATTTTTGAGATTCGAGCTGCATTTAGTGAGATTTAACGTTACTACCCGGTCAAGTTAAGTTTGCACCTAATATTCTACTTTGAGCTTGACTACTGTTAACAACATAGACTTTCACTACGATTCGCTCCATTACGCCACGCGTGTGATATATTTGCTCGTTGGCCTATTAGTCTTACTTTCATGATTGAATACTGTCCCAATTACATCATAGATTCAATGAACATAATCTTTATTTTTTTTTTGGCAAAAATGTCTTTATAAGAAATAAAATTGTTGTATCCTGGTATTGGTGTGCAATAAGTTGTTGTTGTATTGTATCCTGAGCTAGTCTACTGTTAGCAACATAGACATTCACTACAGATGGCTCCGTCACGCCACGCTATCGTGATATACGGAGCTCGTTTGGCTAAGAGTCTTGTCTTTCATGATTTAATACTGTCCCAATTACATCATAGAAAATCTTCATTACAACTTTTTTTTGCAAGAGTGTCTTTATTTGAAACAAAATTACACACAATTTTACATGGCTGTCACGCCACGCTTGTGATACACGGTGCACATTGCGATAAAGAGTCTTGTCTTTCTTGATTTAATATTGTCCCGTCCCAACTACTTTTTTTTCTCAATAAATACCATCTTTTTTTTTTGGAAAGTGTCTTTATTAGAATTGAAGAGAGAAGAGAAAGAAGAAATTGTTGTATCCTGAGCTAGTTTACAGTTAGCAACATAGACATTCACTACAGATGGCTCCGTCACGCCACGCTCTCGTGATATACAGAGCTCGTTGGGCTAAGCTAAGTGTCTTGTCTTTCATGATTTACTTGTCCCAAGGACATACCTCAATAAATACCATCCTTAGGATTTTTGGAAAGAGTGTCTATTACAAACAAAATTGTTGTATCCTGAGCTAGTTTACGGTTAGCAACATAGACATTCACTACAGATGGCTCCGTCACGCCACGCTCCCGTGATATACGGAGCTCGTTGGGCTAAGAGTCTTGTCTTTCATGATTTAATACCGACCCGGCCGTTACCTGACGTGAACACAACGTGCGGACGATTTCTTTTATTCCGATGTAATGTTAATGTTTGTGGGTTTCCATAAAGGCCTTTGGAGACCTTATCGACCCTTGAGGGTAAAGGTACGTGTTAATTTTAGTAGTACTAGAATAAGATAGTGATCATATCGTGAAACGTTGAAATGTAATTCCAATACGTTATTTTGGTTCTTGCTCGGCCGATTCTTACGGGATATAGCAGTATCATTACACTTGTAATCATTGGGTAGCCAATGCCTTATACTATTGATACCATGAGTCCCTTTTAAGTTAAAATTCAATTTTAAATAATCAGTCGAAAAATTCAATACAAATAAATTATCGTAACACCCAGGAATTACTACTTTGACTCGTCACGTAAATTCAAGAGTTCAGGATTCGAACCTGGGATCGCCACTTTGCAGGCCGTCGTTTGTCTACCTACGACTCATGGCTAAAAGGTCGACAACACTCCCAAAAGTTTAAAATACACACACAAATAAATCATCGTACTGTTGAAACTTGATATTTTGTTATGAATTGTGATACAGAGATTTAAATATAAATACTTGCAAACATTTACGCGATGTAGTGTAGTGGCATTGCAGGTAGGGATCGAACCTACGACTTCTACTTATTCGTAGCAGTGCTCTGACTCCTGAGCTAGGTACCGCCACGTTACGCACCGCCTGAAATTTAACACTTTCAACACCAAGAACCCGCGCGCTGCGTAGGAGCTGTGCTCGTAGCAAGTTTTCGCTATATACACATTTCCCCATGTTATCAGCTACGCGCGTAGCGCTCCGAAATCCTTGGTTGCGAAAGTGTTAAGCATTATTTTCGACCAAGGCGCTTTATTCACCACTTTTTACGTTTCCGTACCCAAAGGGCAAGCTAAGCCTTCGCTGTCCGTCTGTCTGTCACCAGGCTGTATCTCTTGAACCCTACGATAGACAGTTAAAATCACAGATGATGTATTTCTGTTGCCACTATAGCAAAAAATACAGAAACCAAAAAAAAATATATTGTAGTTGTATGGAAACCTCGGTGCGTGAGTCCGACTTCCACTAGGTCGGGTTTTGTTTTAAATTCTAAACGCATACTCCTAGGACATGCGTTTACGCAAATTTATTTCTCCAGCAAGTACTTAAACTTAGTATCTTTGAATCTTTCAAAATCGTACAACATTGTATAACAACGCTGCAGGCTCGTTCTCAAACTTCATTTGATAATCGCGTATAGCGAAGTCTGTGCAATTTAGTGCGGTCGACAAATTAATGGCTTTAGTAACACGATGGGTTGATAAACCTACTCGCTGCACGTAATTTTCAGAACATCTCGGCTTCTCAGCATGCTACGTTATTGTTATTATAATGTGAATAGAATAGTCTCAGTGTATGGCGTGAAAAACTTGATAACTCGACATGTACGATTTATTTTTAATTGCGTAATGGCTTTCTACGGCCATGGTTTTGTAGAAAAAATATTACAACTCTATATCTACGTAACTTTTAAAGATTATGGCCTGTGACAGGATATTAATATCTCGATATTTAGCGGCTTTTATTTAACAAAACGAGATATCAGCGCGGTGAGTTACAGAAAATAGTTTATAACATAATTTATATCATTTTATCAACGAATACTCAAAAGCCTTACAAATACTGTAGACGCATGATAAATAGTCGTTGCCATTTGTTGTAAAAAAAAAACTTGCACGGAAGACCAACAATTATATAAAACAAATAAGCCATTTTATTGAATACTATTAAAATTTTAGTTCAGAATTAATAATAGAATCGCCAGGTATCGCCTATGCCTTCTCAGATTAGAGCTATATTAACAGAAACTTCTATAATAAAGGCCTTTTATTACCAAACTGTGATTTACTAAGGCTACAATGATAATATCGTGACTGCTTATACAATACAATTATTAAGAGCGTTTTGATAGTAGCACCATTTACCACTAAAAAGCTTGTCTCGACACTTACATTTTAATTATAGAGCTGATGAATAAACATAACATACAGGCGCTCATAGTGATACAATTTATCACAATAAACTCATTATAAAATTAATTGGAGATAAAACTAGGGCCTTTTGAATACTAATTAGCAAATTCTTACAAAGTTCTCAGGACTTTTCTGGTACCAAATAAATAAATAAATATTAAGGGACAATCATACACAAATCGACCTAGTCCCAAACTAAGCAAAGCTTGTACTATGGGTACTAGACGACGATATACATAATATATAAATACATATATAGATAACATCCATGACCCAAGAACAAATATTTTGCACAAATATTTGCCCCGGCCGGGATTCGAACCCGGGACCGCCGACTCAGTAGGCAGGTGTCTACAAACCGAGCCAAACGCGTCGTCAAAAATATTACTATGTACTTCCTTACTCTTAATTTGTTTAGGTACTCATATTTTTATTATTTATTATACCGTTTTATGGACGATATTTATTTTTTCTATATTCTCGTACTCACTCAACCTCAAAGATTAACTGGAAGAAATCCCTTATAGGAGTAAGTTTGCCTTTGTGCCTGTGTTATTTACAATACTTACATGTATTTTAAATTGTTTTTTTTTTTTATAATACAGTATTTACTCACTTAATATTTTCAGAAATCAAAATCACGCCGTCTGCGGTTCGTCTCGCTCTGTAGCTTTTTAGTACTAATTTGATAACTATTTTGGGTAAACCAAATATCAAAGCCTTATATTAACAAACTTACTGTATCGAGTACATAAAGCTTCTTTTGCGTTACAGGGTCCCTTTGACCTTTCACTAAAGTGCCACTCAGCCATGTTCCTTGAGTACTGAGGAATATTGAGAGAGCTTTCACATTCTCGTATCACAATTTGTATTCATGCGAATTTGACTTTATCTGATTTGCCAGAAGGTTGTGATTCGGACTGTGACTTTCAAGTTGATATAAGTTTTTGAAAGTGTTTTGATATGTGGTTGAACTCTTTTGACGTTGTAGAGTTGCTTATTTGATATTATTGGCGTTGTGAGTAGCTATATATGTATACTTGACTGAAGCTAAGAAGAAGACGTAAGAAGTTTTCTATTTTTTTAAGATTTTTTATTTTATTCTTATGAAATATGTTTTGAAGAAATATTTACTTAATGAGGGTCGCTATGCTGTCTATGCCTAAACAGATTGTCAGTCATGTGATTCCTTCTCATGTCATTAAGCGATATATTATTACACAAGTTACATTACTATTTCTTATTAATACATGAACATGTTATATAAAATGGGTAAATTTAACACCACATAATTGATGTTTTAAGTCGAAGGCAAGGGACCAAGAGGCAGGAGCCCGACACGCTGGACCAGATCCCCACAACCCTTGGCACTACAGTACACGATGCTCTACACCCGGCTACTGACAGGGAGATCCGGGATCATCATCCGGGAGAGACTGTTCCGAGAAAATGACCACGACCCTCAGCAATGAGGCAACCGACGTAAGGAGGAGAAATGAATGTTTTAAACAAGTTTCGGGAAAAAGCGTGAGATATGAAAAGAAAAATGGAGGTAAACCCTAGCTAAGAAAGACGATACCACAGAAAATACAGTAAAACTATTCATACCCTTTTTTGTGTCATGGGTTTATACTCATCATCATCATGGCATGATCATTGATCATATCCCAAAACACCTACAATCTTGTCCAAACCAAATTAAAGTCTAATCAAACCTAACCAAAGCGCTACACGTTTAATCCAGGCAAATCCCCAAAAGACCAACACGATTCAAAAGACAATTAAACCTAACACTTGCTTGCCGTACCTGAGGCAAACCGGTGGTATGTTTCATAATAAATCGACTCCTCCGTCGACAAACAACGCGAGCGTTTACTTAGTCTCAACATAAATTAACTTGTTAACATCCCTCGCTCGTGACATGCCAAACTTGACAACTTGGCTAATTATTTTAGTTTGAAGGTTAACCGTGACATTCGAGAATGACGTTTATGTGATAGGTGTCGCGCAAGGCTCAAGGCAAGTTACCGAAATTGATCCTGAATTTTTACATCGTTTCCTAAAATATAAGTTTCATTGTGAATACGTGGCTAGATTATCATCACACTTGAATAAAACAAAATTAAAGCCTGTTCTTTAAAGTATCCCATTATGCAGTAAGATTTTGCACACATTAAATCTCAAAGATTGGCTTGAGAGCTTGTTGATATGAAGATGATCTAAAATAGTGTTCCGCAAAGTGTGCTCCGTGGTGCACTAGTTGCTGTGCCTCAAAACACAAGGTTTTATAATTAAGATATTTTCCTCACGTCCACGCTCTAAAATCACGAGATTTCTAACTAGCATTTCCTTAAATCTTACAGTTCGAGGGCATACCCCATCAAAAATGCAACGGCCTGTACTAATTATTTTTACTTTTTCGCTTCCACTACACTTTTAAAAAAGTAAAAGAAAAAATCGTGAAAAATCCTCGTCTCTGTCGAAGCAGCGATGCGTGAAATCGACGAGGGACCCAAAAAGACGCCCGGGGTAACGGATTATTGTAACAATGTTTGACGACCCACTGCCAGCTCGTTGATTGCGAACTGATGGGATTTGTTTCTATTTTTAACGGAATTATGGATCTTAAGCTCAATCGATCGTAATAATTATGGTCCTTGGGAATCAGTAAGACAAATCAATTAAGATGCCATTTCAAATGTGAAATTAATTCCATTCCGGCGTGGAAATATAGCCATTGAAAATGTAGAATCAAGGGCCGCTATTATCATGCTGTCGACGCTGCCGTGCTTAGCTAAAGTAGGATCGTTAACGTGTGAACATAACTTACCATAGCAAAAAAAGGAATGAAATATTTACTATTAACATTTCTATTTACATATACTGGAAACGTCAATCAAGAAAGTGTTGAAAGTAAAATTTAATCGGACCAGATCGAATAGGGTCAGTCTCACCTAATTATTTTGGCGCCCAACGTGGGACCAATTGAATGTAATACTACCAACTTTTAAATCGAAGTTACAATCGTGTCATTTCTATCTCTTGGGTCGGCAACTCGGCACAACACACCACAACGAGATCATTTTCGATGACGGATATTTTCCGTTTCCGGGATAGGATTTACCTACATTGCAAAAAATTTGTTTACAGTGTTGCTATGCTCAAATGAGCGTTAATAATATACGAATGTTATAGGATAAATACTATATTTCATTACCAAATAAAACTAAAGCTAAGAAAATACTTAAATGGGTATGTGGCTAATGTAATTTCGTACTTAAATGGGTATTCCAGACTTGTATTTAGTACAACTTAAAAAGTCACAGTAATTTGTGTAAACTTAGCTGAGTAGTAGTTGTTATTATGGCGTTTCTAAAGGCGTTCCTGATGGGCGTCTATAAAATACACAAGTCGATTATACAGAAAAATGGAAATTAAATTGTCTCGTCGCTATAGCTTTTTTATTCCAAAATGCAGTTCATGAAAACAGAAAGGGAGAAACGCAATCATTTTATAAAGCAGTTCCGTTTTACGATGTCGGTATTATAGGTAATCAGCGATCTTATAAGAAAATAATTGAATAAAAAAAAAGCAACTGAGGTTTGGATTACGAAGGAATCGATTGAAAGGTTTCCATTATACAAGGCCAGTGACGGCTGAGCGCTCCTTGCTGGCAATATTACTAAGTCGATCATGTTGAAAAAAAAATAGATCTACATAAATGGAAATAAAAGTACAGAAGTAGGTCGGAAGTGGGTCGTGAAAGTAAAGAAGAAAAGGAAATAAGTAGATAAGTACTTATTTCTTTCAAAAATTGTTAATTAAACTATGAAATTAAATTGAAATTTCAAACCACGGTAAAAATGTAACCGTGTTTGAACATCCAATACATACACCCTGCACGAATAGTATTGTAACCCGCAATTATTGATCGTTAAAACGTCAATCGATACTTATCACACATCCATCTATTCTGTTTGCAGGTTTTAATTCTACTTAAGTGTCCTGTCAACACTATTTATCATTGCTTTATCAGACTGATCGTAAATTGACCCCTAACACTTGCTGAAGAAGGAATAGTGTGTAATAGGAGTGGTAGAGAGGGCGCTTCAGCGGAATATAATGGTAAATTTTGTGTAACGTCGCCGTAGCTAACGGGTTAGAACACAACTCCGTATAAGTTGAGGTTGCGGGTTCAACTCCCACCTGTAATTTAGTGGATTTCTTAAATAATTGTATTTATATTTAAACTCTATGCCAATATTTGTTAAAATATCAACTCTTACAGTGAAGATTCTTGAATATTTTAACACGAAACTAATTTTGTAAGTGTTTTCACCAGCTCGTAGACAAAGACCGGCTCTTGAAAAATACAAAACGTTGTAGTTCAGATACAAAACAAGCTTGATATATTGCCCGTTTGGTCTAGAAACGCTTGGAAATAAAACAAAACTACGCGGATCTGAGTCTCAAAGTTTCGGAGGTCGCTAAAGGGAAACAGTCAAGAAGTTTTTCCATCGCTTCCACTGGCTGGAGCTTACGATCGATTCCTTTTTTTACTTCCAGCTATTTAATCCTCAGACAGATTTAAATGAAGCCTTGGACTCATTAATTACTTGATGTTCGTTACAGCTCTGTTTTCTCGCAGGAAACTTAAACAATAATTAAAGTATCTATAGCCACTCGATCTAAGTCAACGAGTGGTCATTTAGCTTACTCAAAGACAAATCTCACTTGAAGTACTCGAACCAAATAATACATTACATGAAAAGACACGAGAAGATGAAAAAGAACATGAATATATTGCCCGATGATTTAGTAACAAGAAGATAAAAACCGGGTACAAGAGACAAAACTTAGAAGAGGATCTTCTCCTAAAATAACACATCTTAAGTAATCTCAATTTAAGAAGTCTATTCACATAAAGCTAGCAAAAAGACCAATCCAGTAGAAACCGAAACTGATAACAATATTTCGTGCATTGAATAAAAATATGGCACAGCGATTCGTTCGCATTGAGTGTTATTCGCTCTTTTTCATTGAGTGCCGATTCTATTGACGCTGACCCTGCATTGGTACTGGTGACGATACACGTTGAATGAGTCGAATATTTTGTGTGAGCGTATTATATTCCTGGAAACATCGTTTTCTAACAGACTTTTACCAACCTTAGATATTTTGAAGGGTGATTTTCCTATAGACGTCGTTTGTGAAGTTATTTGCTAACAATTGATTTGGTGACATACCTATTACTATGTCGTAGGAAATAATAAGCATGAAGCCCTGAAAAAACATCTAGTTTAATACTTTCTACCAAAATAATATGAAATGGTATCTGTAATGTAATATGAATGGTAGCTGAAGTTGAATATGATACAAGGCAAGTGCTCAAATACGAATCAACCATTTAACAAAATGAATCTGGAAAACAATATGTATATTTTCATTTATATCAGTATTTTAAGAATTAATGTCATGTCACCTTCTTACCCTTAACCAACTATCAGTAACGAGGAATAGGCATCTAAAAACGATAAACCTTCTTAAATGAACACTTTACCCGAAATCGACTACAAACCTTTACAAAACCTCTACATGGAGCCAATTATCAGCAGAGAGTTACATGAAACCTGAGAGACAATTTGACGAACACTATCAGTGAAAGGTTCTATTGGCAGTATTTGACGGTTAACGTCGTTGAATTCTCCCCGCTTGCAGGTGTGGACGATCGCAATCGGACGTCGGAATCGGGATTAAAGTCTGCGGTTAGGGCGTGGTACAAAGTGGCGTGGGCGTTATACAACTCATGGCTTCCAATATATTTGCATTAGCTACGATACGATACGATACAATAATTCTAATGCAATATTATAATATCACTACAATTTTAATATAAAGATTACGGTTCGATGATTTAGTGCGTATTTGAAAATAAATTCGAATATGAATCTGAAATGTTTGCAATATCTTCTTATTGGAGATCATGTGAGAATTTACACTTAATTTTTGAATTATACAACATACGGCACATATGTGACCAAAGGGTATAGCCGTGTTTGTATGGGGCATCGGCCCCAGAAGCCAAATCGATTGCCGTTTTGCTAATATATTAGCCCAGATGTAAGATGCTTTTTTACAAAAAAAGGACCATGAAATACTTCAGGTTTTTGAGAAAATAAAAAAAAAACGAAAATTGGTTTTTATTTTATTTTATCTAAACTACTCAATAGATTTTTTTGTAACTTATACACATTATGTAGGTAATAAAGATGTATTATTTAAAAAAAAATGGATTTCCAAATATCCTTATAAGTAGTGAAATTTTCACTTTAAATTTTTCAATATTTTTTTTTTTATATTTTCGAGATAGGTGTCCCTATCTCGAAAATATAGACATTTTATTTCGATGATGCTCATAAATGTTATTTTTATTCGATTCTTGTACGAGTAGTTAGGCATATTAAGTCCAACAAATGTATGGTATACCATAACGTCATGTGACAACCAAAACTAAGTAACAAATACCTACTTAAAATAAAGCTCGTATCTCAGTATCAATCAACAAACTAGATACGAGGTTTTGAAAATAACTGTCTGAAAAATTGTCACCAGGCGATAAGTTTGTTTGATTTTGGATATGTTGATCCAAGTGAATGTTTTTGAAAAAAATATATATTATAGAATATTAGTTTATACATAATATAGCTAAAATTGGTGGGTGTTCCTATCTCGAAAATATAAAAAAAAAAATATTGAAAAATTTAAAGTGAAAATTTCACTACTTATAAGGATATTTGGAAATCCATTTTTTTTTAAATAATACATCTTTATTACCTACATAATGTGTATAAGTTACAAAAAAATCTATTGAGTAGTTTAGATAAAATAAAATAAAAACCAATTTTCGTTTTTTTTAATTTTCTCAAAAACCTGAAGTATTTCAGGGTCCTTTTTTTGTAAAAAAGCATCTTACATCTGGACTAATATATTAGCAAAACGACAATCAATTTGGCTTCTGGGGCCGATGCCCCATACAAACACGGCTATACCCTTACTAAACCTGCATCCGTTTTAGTAATATTTAAAGCATTTGACAAAGGATATTCCACATAATCTCAAAATGACCTCTTGGTGAGCTCAAAGTTCCACAGGGTAAGGTTCTGGGCCCCGCGATGTAAATTTAGTTTTGTTGTTTGCATGTTTAAACTTTAATATGTGCATCTAACCAAATTTGCACAGCACTTGCGCCACACGTAATACGGTTAACGGTAGCTCTGGATTCAGCGTACCGCTTGGTACAGATAGCGTTGCGGCCTCCATTTGCGGTCCATACAACATTTGAGCGGATTAATAGTTTCGAGATTGAAGATTTCATCAGTTATAGTTTGCTTGTTGATGAAATTCAGTATTTCAGGCATAGGTTTAGTCCGCATTAATTATTGGACATTCCTCAAAAGTTACAAATGGTTTTCTCCTTGCTACCACTAATATGACAGCTGTATGCCACTTTTAGCGATTTTATCTTAAATAATAATTCGTCCAAGTCACGCTACATTGGGTAGCTTAAAATGCGAACGCCAATTTTAACATTAATTGGACTAATTAATTTGACAATGCGAATTTCTATCAGCGGTTGTCGTAGAAACGTGATAAAACCTAATTGACAAAGCTGTTCCTTCATAACAAAACATCTTTATGAAGTTTCCTGGCGAATAGAAATATTGTGATACACATATTAGATTAAAACTTGTATTGGATTGAATTTTAAAAATCATGTGATTCAGCTGGAGGCTTTTATATAACAATATCTAATTGAAAGTTCAGTCATTCGGCCCTATAATTCATGCTTAAAGCATAACATTTTTTTTTTGTTTGCTTTAATATAAACATCAGGTTTACGCTAGCAGACGTTACTTCTATAATAAATAAAATATTACTAACTAGGCTAAAAATGATCAGTTTACTCAAGATTTCATCAATTCAAAGAGTCCATATAAATAATTGAAAACAATAAATTGGAGTCATGAAACGAAACAGGGACCAACTAGAGTATCTCAGATCACGGAATTGAAATTAGCAAAAAGATCGAATGCCTATAACGCGGCAATTATGTTAATTCCGGCGATAAAACGCGATTTTATCTTCTGTCGCACGATTGAAACGTCAGATTTTATCGCTGCAAAAGTGGAAAATTAAATAAATGACCGCATTTGCATTTAAAGGGGTAGTAATTTCTGCACGCTTACACGATACACCAGCAATTTACTTTTTAATATTGGTATCATTGATTCAATAATTTCGATGCATTCGAGTTTTTATTTTTTTCAACGACGTTTTGGTTCCTTGGTAGTGCAACCTGGGTCGGATTGGGCGGGTTTTGGGTTCGAATCCCGACAAGAGAAAATATTTGCGTGATGAGTTATCAATATTTTACTTACAACATAGGAACTTATGAGTATTATAGGTATAGCTAAGGTTGTAAGCGTCGGATAATTTTTTAGTACATTACTGCTTTATAAAATTAAGCAATAAAACTAGTGCCTACGCCACATCTTGGGATTTAGGCAGCCGACCCTGATTGAGAATTCATTCTCTACAAAGATATGGGACAAAGGCTAGGAGGATGATGATGACTGCTTAATAAAATTAAGTATGTATGAAAATGAGACCAATTCGATTTAAATACTACTATGAAATCAAATAAAAGACGGTAAAACCAAAACCTTTTCCAGTATCAATTTCCCGCCACGTGCAAACTAAAAGCAAAATTACGAAATGATCAATAAAAGCCAAGCAAAGCGAGCACGACAAAATTAATTCGTATTGGTTTGTGAATCCGATATCAAAGCATTCTTCGTTGACGCTAAATTTAATTTGCTCGTTACAATATTAGCTGTCGTTAAACTATATTAAAATTAAGTTAATTAAAACTTCCGTGAAAATAATAAACTTCCAAATATTATATTTGTTGCGTTTCAAACCTAATGAAATACGTTTCGAGGCAATCTTGTTGCAGACTTTTGATTTAAATATAATATAATATAATGTAATGGGAATTATAGCCCACCAATATTTCCCGTATTACTCGTATCGTGTTCCATTAAAAACTGGATAGTAACGAGTGAAATTCGTACATGTTGGGCGCCGTTCAGTATGAAAAAAAAATAATTAAAAAAATCGCTTCCCTGGACGCGGAGGACGTTGGGTCCTCGGGTATGATCAAAAATAGTGAACAATTAATTGCATAGTATACCAAAGCTCGCTAGTCGACCAGTGCGACTAGATGCATTCAATTGCGCTCAAAACGTTGGATAATGAAGGTAAATAAGAAATATGGCGGTAGAACCGACATAATTAATATTACCTAATTATTGTATTTAAAAACCGCGAGAATATAGTGTTCGGTTTAAATCGCAGGTTCCAACATTCATGGACGGACAATGCTTGATAAAAAATGGCTATGGGCATAATATTGAAAGAAAAAATCACGTCATTTAGCTTCGAACGTTCAATACTGAAGTTGGGTTTTGGGACCTTTTCGCACAGAACGTTAAAAATATTAAACACTAGCAAACGAAGTTGCGGTATAGTCATTTAAAACGATAATTTTATGGGCTCTTTAAGCACTGGGAAAATTCAAAATGCAAATGTAGTTTAACCAATGAAAATAATTCTTGCGAGCTTGCTGCCTATTTTAATCTGCCTGCTTTCATCAGTAGCGGAATTTTTGTTTTCGTTGTGTTTTGAAAATTGTTTTCTACCGCCTCCTAAAACGAGAAGGATAGTCCAGTAAAAATAGAGTAAAATAGAAAGTTAATCTTTGGCAATTGGTAAGACGTAGATTGAATGAA
Organism: Apotomis turbidana; assembly: GCA_905147355.2. Taxonomy (NCBI): domain Eukaryota; kingdom Metazoa; phylum Arthropoda; class Insecta; order Lepidoptera; family Tortricidae; genus Apotomis; species Apotomis turbidana. The sequence goes on from LR990288.1 coordinate 25,193,867, forward strand.
TTACTGAATGAAGATTGGTAAGATGAATTGTATATTTTAGTATAACTGTCTCGGCCTAGTGTTCTCCCTGTTGTGGTCGTTTTGTCACTAACAAGGTACGGGCTGAAAATCAGCGGTGCGGCCTGCGGGCTGTACAAGTGTACATACTGAGCCTGGCCCTTTTTGCTTGCACGCGGCTCTTTCTGAATGTTTTTGATTTTGTTTGTACTGTTGTGTTCGTGTGTGTGTGTAAATAAATATTTCTTTCTTTCTTGTTAATTCTAAAATCTTCGGATTTAACTGCTGTCTACCATCTCGCCAGGCGGTAGGGGAAAAAGTAAAAAAGCATAAGAGTACATCTTCTAACTTTTAAAATTTAGCTCTCAGTGAATATTCGAAATGCAATGAAACAAAATCAAAAACTTTAAAATTAGCAAAGATTTAAACGTTATTTTTACTGGACTAGGATTTCAATCCGGTACCATAGGTACAGGTTAGGTTAAGTTTCTGTTTAGGTAGGTTAGGTTAAGTTTATGTTTGTACCATAAAGTATTTTGGAATGTTAATTCCATTTCATTTCATATTTTGGAATTAACATTCCAAAATATTTTATGGTTTCAGAAAAAACTTTCGATATAATGGAATTTCTGTGAAATCAAATTTCAAGGACATTTGTCTATAAAACGATACAAACAAATATATTATACGGTTTCTTCTCGTCGTAGCCATTTATTGTTTATCAAACGTGATTAATTATTCAAATAATTTCTGGGCACTGGCGACACTCAAAGCAGCACCTGTCCGACCCATTCACCCATTCACTCATCGATCATCGAAGGGGTTTACGAAAATATTGCACGAAATGATTGAATGCACTTAATTATTGAGATCATTAATAAATGTTCGAATACATGTGATCATACTGGATATTTGTGTTGAATTTTATGCATATTAATTAACACTGCATTTTGTGAATTGCGATGCGAATTGGACTTTATGAAAACACACAGGACTAATAATAAATATTTATAAATATCACAAAGTATTGCTTCACATTGAACTATATTTTTTGCCAAAGGACGTGAATTGGAATTTTCGGAAAACATTGATATAGGGATGCCTTACCAGCTCTAAAGTAGTAAAAAAATAAGAATAATTTGTTATCTATTTTGTAAAACAAAATATTATACATATAAAATAAAATTTGCTCTCGTATTTGGAGATAGGTATAGCATAAAAACAGCGAGTAAATTTTTGGAATAAATTGATTGGAGAATAAATGAAGTATCAAGAGTTATTTGCATGTAACAGGCGAAAAATGTTGCGTAAAGTGACATTATAATATCAGCACTAAAAACACGCGCAAAAACCCCTGTAACGTTATTCAAAGTACAGATTAAAAATAAAAGGCAAAAGCTGGAGCGCTGCTCCACAAAAAAAGAACGAACGCGTACGTGAAGTTTCGCATAAAAAACACTTAACCCTCAAGCGGGCCATCGATTCCGCGCGCAAACCGCGGCGGCCATGTTTATGCCCGTGACGTCACAGCCCCGGGACGGCGATTGAAAAACAATACAGCTCAATAAACCTACCCGTCCATGTAAATAATCCTAGAGGGATGTCCTTGTTTCCTTTTTAAGATTGAGGCTATTTTTTTGTTAAAAAAGCGGTTGGAAAATACTTAAACTAGTTTTATTGTGGAGAGTTTTTGGTGCTCTGCAAGGTATCTGGGGATATAATTTACGTAAGAAAGCTGATGTAAGGTTCGAAATCAAGATACTGATTGAATGAGAGGTTGAACTGATGATTTGTGACCTAAATGACACGTCGTTTTTGACAATACAGTATTGATTAAAAGAGCATAGGTTGCCATATATTAATGCTAGGTATATCCACCCGACTAAAGATGAAATAACATAAAAAAATGACACGTTATTTTAGACCTAGTCTGTCTGGGTCTGCTCTTCTTATAAATACTTAATTGTAGATAAATATAAGAAAAAATAGCTTATGACGACACAACCTATACTTTGGACTATCCCAAAGTATACGTTCATCATTGCAACTCCACTACCCAAAGGTTGTCTAGACGATATCGGTCTTTAGCGATAAGACCGCTTGTTGCTTACAGTTTTTTCATTTTTTTTTGTATTTGATTTCTTGTTTAAGAAAATGTAATTTGGTGTGCAATAAAGCGTACTTGTATTGTATTGTATTGCATTGAATTAAACTGAGCATTTTCAGAATAGCTTTCATTACGAATACTCCTCCATTGCATTTAACCCTGCCACGTGCCTTCATCCAATATACATTACGAAAGAGCGTAATTTCGAATTACCCCATTACGCGCACGCCCCATAACGACACCGCACAGACGTTTGTCATCTTATAATTTCCCCCCCTAAGCATTCTAACTTACCCCTACGCAGGATGTCATATAATTCTTGGGTCCTACAGGAGTAGGTTGGGTAATTTACGGTCTTCCGCGACGGTAATGCCCCCGAACCTACAGACGGCGTTGAGGAAATAATAAATAAAGTGGCGTGAAATATTGTCACCGGTTTGTGATTTTTTTGACGGGGAATAATGTCACAATGCTTAGTGCGTGGAGGCGATAAAGTGTTTTGTTTTGGTTTGATTGAGAATAGGTACAAATTATTTTAAGGGATTGAAAAATAAGACTTAATTAGGCAAAGATTTTAACGCCGAAATCATTATAGTTGCTTTGAACCGCTGGAGTCCTTTCATTTTGCTGCCCGTGACATATTAAGGGGTAAGTGAAAACTTGGTTTAGTCAATTTTTTCTTGATACTGTCTTTTTTTTAGTCTATGACCACATAATTTCTCATTTTATCATATATATTCCTCTAAGACGGGGTAAACATTGCTGGGAAGTTGAAATGAATATTTTTTTAGCCTGATTTATTCAATTTTCTGCTGTGTAAAATTTTGCAAATGTGACAACTAGTTCTTACCCTAGCCTTGTGTGTGATGTATAGGTAATTGTAATTGTAATAATAAACAAATACAATAAAAATGTAGCAGTCCTATCACAGATATATCACTCTATGAATTTACGGTAAAAAGAGCATCGCTAAATAGCAGCATGTTATTTCGGACATGTCTTTGAAAAAATCGAATTTTGTTTCTGATTATATACCTGCGTCTTGTATGCGAGCGTGTTACAGATTAATAATAGACTAGGTTTAACTTCCAATCGTCCTCCCTGCCATTCATCGTCGTTCCTCACATTAAAAATTAAACAGAAACCAAAAACACTCGCTTACCCTCCAGCTTAAGCGTGCATTATCAAAGCAGTCGACACGTTGCAAATTCGACGACTCTCGACTCGAATCAATTTGGCACTCATTCGATTGTCGCACATGACAAGGCGCCGATTTCACCCGCGATTTTCCGATTCGTAACTCAAATTCTTAGCTCCATTGGGAAACTCGATGCAATTCGAGCGACGGGATTGTGGCAATTATTTTTGAGAGATTGTCTGCTTATAGATGCTCAGTTGGACAACGGAATAGTGTGCAGTTCGTTGAAAATGTGTGTGGAGTAACTATTCATTTCAATTAGAGACTGGGGGTTTTTGGAAATGTAGTAAATAAGCATAGCAAGTAAAATACAAACAATGCTTTGTTTAAATAGTATATTACATATCTTGGGCGGTGAGCAAGGTGTTTGCGGCCCGAACCGAAGGTGAGGGCCATAAATATGCGATCTAGGGATTTACGAATTACTGCCCGTGGTTTGTCTAAAGTTTTACGTCTTACATTTGCCACCCTTGGGCAGGAAGTGTAATTTTCTCTCCGCGGAGCGGACACTAAATCCCTGGGCCGTAAGTGGTTATGTATTGTAAAACATATTATAGATAATCTAACACAGGGTGCCGTCCACAGGCAAGGTTCAAGTTATCGGGGGTTAGGCCTACAGATGGAGGAACCTGCTGAAGACGAGTGTCGTGTCCAGGAGTATTTACCTTTAGTATTCCTTGATCCAGCCATCTAGCGAGAAACTTGCAGGATATTGGTCGAAACTCTTCACTTTAAGGTCCTGGTTTGACTCTAAAGTCAAATATCCCCAATTTTTTTCAAATCGATCGGCAATTCTTTTTTTTTTTTTTTTTTTTTTTTTTTTTTTTTTTTTTTTTTTTTTTTTTTTTTTTTTTCTGGCTTTACAGTGATTAGCCAATGTCAAGTGTTGACCGGCAATTCTTAATCATATGTGTTGTTCGCGGCTTTGGGTTAAAGTACGGATCATCATCGCTACCGCACACAGCTGACGAGAGTAAATCATTTTCTAGCGAAATGATGCCCCGGTTTCTTCGCATGCCTGTACTTTTATTATGAGTTAAAGTGACTGTACCTACTCGTTAGCGACAGCGTAAACCAGTTGTATGGTGAATAGTACAGTGCCCTTAGCGGTTACTTTGTCAACAATATGCTAGTTGACTCACGTCAAATTGTCATAACATAATGTTTATTCCGTATAGTATTTAGCAAAGGAAACCTGAATGTATATTTTTCAATTCATAAAAGTGAAAGATGGCTGAAGAAATCGAATTTGATAATATGGTTTTGAATCTGCATTTTGAAATGCCTAAAACGCTGTCCGCCATTTTCACTTATGATATAGTGACGTCATCGGTCCTGTAAAGAAAACTGAAAGTCTACTTTGACGACTTCGAATAGTGCCGTCCCTCTCGATCTCCTGTCAAAGTATATTGGAGTGAGCGGAATGGCACTATACAACGGTCGAATTTCGAATATTTACACGTATTTCTACGTCACGCCACAGATTAGCAAGAGGCAAAAATGACGGACGGCGTTTTTGACTGTTCATGAAATTTGTAACTTTCAATAAAATTGATAAAATATAGCTTTCTAGCTTTCACAAAAATACAAGAGATTTTTTTTAGAGCTAGTAAGATCATTATTAACCATTTCAAAACTGGGTCTACTAGCCTATTCTCGATACAAATCGTTTACGCAGTCGCTAGCGAGTGCGGTCGCTGTAAATTTATGGTAAGGGTGGTCGGGGCGACACTGCCATATTACGGTATAAGGTCGTATCTTTATACTGATGTCATAGTAAGATACGTCCTTTTACCGTAGCATGGCACAGGCGTCAACTGCATTAAAAAATGCACATACACCCTGTGAGCAAACAGGCTTTGTGTGCCAATCAAACATTCAGAATTCCGTAGCTTTGAGTGCAGCGAATTGGGTACATATTTGGAGAAAAATAACTTTGAAGAAATTTTGGGAAACAAAATGGTAACCGATTTTGTAGGTCAAAGTTGGTTTCCACTTCAAATTCACAACATTTTTTTGTTTAAACCATGTCTTTTTCCAATATAATCAAATAAAGGATAGACAATTAAATATACATAACGACATTTTTTTATTTTCTAAAATATCACAAATTATTATTAAAAAAAAACCCATAAAATTTCAAACATTTGCAAAGTATCTCAATCTAAAAGAGCGAGGCGACCAGTAATTGGTCACAACGTGGTAAATAATACAGTCGCCCTATTAATAAGACAGATTAGTATGGAAATTGTATCACTGTTCTTTTTTAGGTTGCGACTGTAAATTTTTCCGCAAGGTGACGTCATTTGACTGCTGATTCTTAGACGACGCTGATTTAACTTTTTTTTCACTTTTTAAAAACTAGTTCGTACGTTTGGATTTCTTTGCAATATCACTACATAATATAAAACAAAGTCGCTTCTGTCTGTCTGTCCTATGTATGCTTAGGTCTTTAAAACTACGCAACAGATTTTGATGCGGTTTGTTTTAATAGATAGAGTGATTCAAGAGGAAGGTTTATATAATACATGCATAATTTATCAGCATTGCACCCGTGCGAAGCCGGAGCACAATGCTATATGCAGAGGTCGCTAGTAGATTATAAAAAATAATAATTGGTTGTCAGTTGGTTGTCGGTTTTTGGCTAGCTGCCACCTTGATCCTGGGCAACATGCGACATGGCAGCAACGTCATTAAAACGTGCACAAGCGACACCAAGAGCAAACACGGGCTTTGTATGCCAATCAAATATTTAGGGTTCCGTAGCTTTGCGTTCGTTTGGTTTGCGAGAAATAGTGAAAGAAATGCAATTCGTTTTTACTTCAGTTTTATGGTTAGTTGATAGACTGTTAATTCTTTCTAGTTTGCTTGAAGTAGCCCGATGCGTTATTTAAGCGTAGACAGAAACTCCGGAATAAAATAATAGGTATTTTTTTATTGACCTTCAGCTTGGCTTCAAATTCTATCGTATGTTTGGATGGCCGCTATTGCCTACAGGTCTCATTTGTCAATCGATTGTTATGATGTGCGTAGGTTCCGTATAAGTGCTACACAGCCTGTACACAGCACGCTACTTGAGTATGTTATATCAATATAAAAAAAAAATCTCAAACATGCAATGAAATATCGTCATAACGTGCGTTAAAACAGGTTTCGAAGTGTCACGTTTCAGGCGGAACTATTCGAGAGAACTGTAAAGGTATTTCATACAAAATTGTAGGCCGAGGCCGGGATTTTTTTAAACATGGCGTCTGTGTTCATGAACGGGCTAAACAGTTGAATTCTGTTTTTTTTTAGTGGTGTATTTTTTATCTTATTGCATATGTTTGAGAAAAGCACTATACATGCCTTAACCGTGAAAAGGGCTTGCCGGCTTCGTATCACTATCCGGCCCCATACCTACTCAGCCGGCAAGCCCTTATTTCCCGGCGTCTGCAGTAATGTACTTAATATAGTTGCGCTGGTAACTTACTGTGAAGGTTGGACTTCACTTTCAGTGGAGTTGGCCATTGATATAAAAATAAATACGTTTTAAAAATTAGAATGGACGCGTGACATCCGTCATAAAAAAAAATGTATAGTTAGTCTTCAACTAGCCTTCGTATAATAAAGAACTAATCGTACCTCTCGTATTATTAATAGCTCCTCTGAGGTTCATCCCCACAATTGGTGGAGGTGCGGGGACTTGGGGCTCTCCGATCGACGGTGTGCGACAAGCGAGTAACGACAAGCAGCGTTGTCATTAAAAGGTGCACGTACATAGGCTCGTAACTAGCAAAGGCTTTGTATGCCAATCAAATATTTAGGTTGCCTAGCTTTGAGTTCGGTGGATTGTTTAGCTTCGATAAATACTAGCCAAATCTGGTTTAAATTGTATGTTTGCTTGTTGACGTCTCGTATTGGAACCGGATTGTAATCTTGTTATTGCCTGCCCTAGTTACATAACTAACCACAACAATACAATACACAATGATTTATTGCACACCGAATACAGGACCTAGGACCCTTAAAATGTGAGGTTTTAAAAGAGGATCAAATGTTTTTTATAGAATTTATTTATTTATTAGGTTCACATAACAACTTACAGTCATGTATATAAAAAATAATGTTTTTAGTCTAGGTTTGGACTACAATTCTTAACATTGTGTGCACAGACATTTTAATAGCATAGGTATATTACTAATTAATCGCCAGACAGAAAGATTATATGATTTTTTTGTAAGTAACATGGTATGAAGTTGGAAAAAAATAATATTATGGCATAGACAATTTTATCCTTTTTATGATTGTTTTAGGCTTAAAATCCTATTAATACATGCGATTACAATATCGGATAACTACCTAGTTAGTAATTCACTAATATTTGAATACAATTTCTAATACAAGAAGGATTACAAATTAGGATGTACAAAATGATGATTTATTAACGAATGATAGAACTAACGAATAAACATAATAAAAAAATACTTTCATCTACTTTTTTTTTTCAATAATTTAGAAGTATTTAGGTCATATCAAAATACATATGAAACAGATTTAGTGACGACATTAAAGTCGAATATCGCTTAATAATTATGTTTCAAACATTTTGCGCTTGGCTGCCATCGCGATCGATCGTAGCTCATGACTACGAATCGCAAATCGATTCGAAACATATCCAGCGACATTCCCATTGAACGACGTGAGTTAACACATTTCGTATGAATTTTAATATGTTTAAGACTCACGAGTGTTTTTTATGTAAAATATTTGGTTTTTGGGGTTCCGTACCCAAAGGGTAAAAACGGGACCCTATTACTGACACTTCGCTGTCCGTCCGTCCGTCAGTCCGTCTGTCACCCGGCTGTATCTCAATAACGGTGATAGCTAGATAGTTGACATTTTCACAGATGATGTATTAATTCTATAGCCGTTATAACAACAAATACTAAAAATAAAATAAAATAAATATTTTAGGGGGGCTCCCATACAACAAACTTGTTATAGATTATGGTACGGAACCCTTCATGCGCTAGTCGGACTCGCACTCGCCCAATTTTTTTTACTGTAACCTCTGAATCATAATACATATACTTCATATGACTATTTTTATTATAATAACTACAGAAACAAACGAGTCTAAAAAAACATTATTTGCAACTCCGTCCGAAAACGCCGATCGTGCAACATTTCACGCATTTTCATATATCAGAAACCGCTGAAAAGACTGAAAACAATGTATTATCACATATAGAAATATCGACAAAAAAGCCCATAGATTATCCCATCGTTCAACGCAAGAACGCAATAAAAGTCTTTCCTTTCCTTGTGCACTTTTGTCGTTTTGGATTGGGAGTTGGATTTGGGGATTCAATGGAAGAACGTACTACCGGTGTATAGGTTTCATATTACACGTGTGCCGTTTTGAGTTGGGAGCCGAATTCGGAGAATTACTCTCCAGCCCGTATCCACGTTATTGGGGAGGGATATTATGATCCCCAGGAACGCAATATTCGACAGTGCACGGTAGTACACAGATCATGGACGGTATGATAAGTTAGAGAACTTAAGAGGCCTTATTCCTTTTAAAATGCTGATTGTTTAGACATTTTTCTCTATGATCAAACATGTTTCTTAACATATTGTTGATATGTTACTACCTAGAACAGGGCTATTGGGATTTATTGGTATATATTTGAAACCCACAGTTAGAATTCTTCATTGATAATTTTTATTCAAAAAACTACTCGAAATTGACAAAATTCACGTGGAAAAATCCGGTCCAAACTTAGCGTAATCGTTCTCCAAAACTTAGCCAGTAAAAAAAAATACAAGTCGCTGGTCATTATGAGGCCCTAATCTATGAGTGTTATAAAATGCTCCTAAACTTGAACATAACAACAAAATTTGGGATTCTTAGCTTCAATATTGGCTGAGATCCTGGCACGTGTTCCAATCAAAGCTGAATGTCTTGGAAACAGCCGTAGTTATTTTTACCAACCATAACTAGAACTATCTTAATTATTGTATTAAGCGGTTTACACTCACGTGAAATTGTCAGGAACGGCCCGACATGTTTCGAACTCGTATGGAGCCCTTCATCAGGGACGGTTGCCCTGAGTGACGAGTTTGCCGCGGCGGTGTACGGGCAGCCGTCGAACGGGTCGAACGAGTCGGCAGGCTGATGAAGGGCTCAGGGAAACATGTCGGGCCGTTCCTGACAATTTCACGTGAGTGTAAACCGCTTGATACAATAATTAAATATGTCTCACGAAAGTTTCAATAAAATTATAGAACTACTTGACAGACAATGCTTTCGATTAAAAAAAAAAACATTGAAATCGGTCCATCCGTTTGCGAGCTATATACGATGCCTTAGACAGACGTAGCTCGATGTGAGTTTCTTTTTCATATGAGTATTGATTACAACACCATTCTCTTATCAATTTTACGACGCGGTTGGCTCGGTTTGTAGTGCAGCTGCATACTGAGTCGGCGGTCCTGGGTTCGAATCCCGGCCAGGGCAAATATTTGTGCGATGAACTCGAATATTTGTTCCTAGGTCATTAATGTTATCGTTATATGCTCCACAAGGATTGGATGGATTTTAATAAATTCTCAGTAAGAGCTTGACATCTTAAAATGGTTGCAGGATACTTTTTAAACTGGTTATGGGAGAAAAAAAGATTCATAATTATCACAAAATAAAATAAACATAAAATATTGTTAATATTCCGATATTTTGACTATGTATCTTCTTCTTAGTTATTGTTAAAATAATGTGATTGGGTCAAACAATATTTATGTACATGCAATAAATCGTGTTTTTTATGTATTTAAATACACTTTATTGTACAAAACTAAATTCAGTACAAATGGCGGACTTAAAGCCAATTGCATTCTCTACCAGTCAACCATAGGGCCAAACAGAGATACTAGAAGTTGGAGCATATCAGAAATATATATAAATTATTTAATTATAATAAACACTAAAACGTACCACAATAAAAATATTCTTAAAAACACAATCTCTAATGTCACCTCTTTCTAGTTACTGACACAATTCTGTACTACAGCGTTCTCATGACATATATTATACGAATTCGTTCAAAAACCTACTCGTTATGTTCCTTTGTTTTTTTCCTCATGAAATATGATATTTATTGCTTCGATATTATTAAATCTACAAAATCTTTTTATACGCTGCGCAAGTTTCATCGTACCGTATGATGTCATTGATATCGGTTATTGTCAAGGAAATAGATAATACGAGTATATTTACCTAAGGAAAGATTGAAAGACTTTATTTTATAAATGTTATTTTTCTGTAAGCAGCAGGACGAAAACATTATTCGATTTTAGAACGTTCATATTCAAATAATTGAACGTTTTCGCTATGATTGTATAATGTTGGTAGTACTGTTAAATTATTCGCCGTGTTAAATTATTCAAATATTTTGTTTTAACTTTTCTTATAGTATTTAATTTACTATTTATTTTATTAAATTGCTAACTTACGTATAATTTCCAAAGAAGAGGCCTGCGTCCTTAATCTAACCTTAACTTGACAGGTTCAATCAGAATTTTCTTTATGGACACATTGGGGCTTCCGATCCGATCCCAGGACTCTTTGTATACAAAGAATCCCGTGATTGGAAGCCTTAGGAGGTATACGTTAATTTTCATCATTACTTCTAAATTATTCCTATTAAAACTTACTTGAGATATATTTTACAAACGAAGTCACCGCGAGAGTACAGGTAGCACTGGTGAGGAGCTCCATACGAGTTCGAAACATGTCAGGTAGACCCTGACAATTTCACGTGAGTGTAAACCGTTTCATACATTTGTGAACCGTAAATTAGTTTATTAATTAGGTAACTATTTACTCTCTGTCTTCAACTCTCAGCGCCATATATCGGTTGGAATATCTTTGGGTGCTCATCGCGCCACAACGACCCAACCAATCAGAGGTAAAAAAACAATAACGCGGTTGAAGTTGCGGGCGTACTTTTCTTATAATTAAATAAATAAATAAATATCGGACACAAATCGATCTAGTTCCAAATTAAGCTCAAGAAGGCTTGTGTTATGGGTACCTACTAGACGACTATATACGTACTTATATAGATAAATATATACTTAAATACATAGAACACCATGACCCAAGCACAAATATTCGAGTTCATCACACAAATATTTGCCCCGGCCGGGATTCGAACCCGGGACCGCCGGCTCAGTAGGCAGGTGTCTACAGACCGAGCCAAACGCGTCGTCAATTATAAGTGTAGTGTATTTTGCGCGCTACTCCTTCAATTAACTACTAAAATATGTATACTCTATATTTATATAAAACAAAAAGATTTTTTATGCGCCCGGAATCGTTGTTTAAAAAAGCCAAATGTAGCCAAATACAAATAAAAAGTTTTTACGCTCGGGACTAAGTGAACATATTTCACCCTAAACCACAAACTGCAAATCCGTCGGATTAGTACTTCAGTTATCGTTTTAGCATTACATTTCGCATATATTTTTTTACGAATATACATAAAAATGTAGGCATTTATTTAATAGTATATTACATGCCTAGTGTTGGAAATATGCGATGTCATAAATTTAAAATGTAATATTCCGTTCCATATTTTCACGATTTGAAAACGTGTTACGAGTAATTTCCCATATAAGGTAAATTATTATTTTTACAGTCTGCCCGTTTAAATAACGTTCCCTGTCATGGTTTCAAAAAGTAGTAATTGTGTATTTTTAGCATCTAATTAGTTATAAGCGGGTCCCCACTGAAAACCAGCGCCCCGGCATGCTGAGGCATCATGCTGAGTGGGGTCCTATTCAACCATTGATTGTTTATGTTAATTTTCTTTTCATGTAACTGTGTATTGCGTTGAATAAATGTAATTTTCTTTCTCTCTTTTTAATAATTTCACATATTATAATCTAAACTTACGTGTTAAGCTCGAGGTCCAGTCTGAACTTGTGGTTGAAGGCTTTAATGAGGAGTGAAGTCCGGTGGAAGTGTTTGCCAGTCTGTAACAAAAGTCCTCCATGAGTATACATTGTGATAAGTTGCATCCAAATACTTTTAATCTTCAATGGCACCCAGGGATCAGATATTGTTATTCGGTTCCATACAAAATACCGTTATTCAATTTCGGTTTTTCGCTTATTATTACACATTTTAATATAAAAGTGGGCTAATTGCAAAGATCTCTATATACAACTAAATTCTATTTAATAACATTGATAACGGTAACATGAATACTGGTATCGATCCCTGAAGGCAGTTAACTTAAAAACTCTAAATTTTATCTTCGCCCATATTGTAACACTACTATAACAAGTTCGCGGTCCACTCTCCGTGTTAGAGTGAAGGAGTCTCAAGAAGCTCGTCTCCAAGCGCTAGATATTAAACTTCAGGAGCGCAAGACGCGCCCGAAGCCATCCTTAGCTTACACCTGGATCATTGTCAGTTCAAAAAACAAAATTCGTCCCTCCAGTGGTCAAAAGTTAAGAGCTTGTATGAATCTAGGTTATGTTGCTATTACATCGGATTATAGAAGAGGGAACGTTCTTTATTTTCACTAGAATTTTATCAGAAAATTAGGCCCTGGAATTAATTGGCCTTAATTTCAAAAATGTCCATCGGAAAGACTCAAACCTAAATCTTTCAATGTCCTACCTACAATGACCGTGGTGAGCTCCACTGCGCGCGCTGTGACCTGATATTTACCAACAAACTGGGTTTTGTGAGTCGTAGGACTCCTACTACTTGAAGTCGCTGTTATCCGACCCGATGAAGAGGACATCATTTTCATCGTCATACAAGTGTATGATGAAAGCCGGTTAAATGCGAAAAATACAAAGATCGAACAGCATTAAGCAGTAACAAAATTCGTACCCTTATCAGACTGTAGCTTAATTTAGTCAGTGTATCGCCCCGGTATGGCATAAGATACCATTTCAAACCTGGTCAGGGTCAAATGTTTTACTGTTTCTTCTTTTTTATTTGTAATATACAAAAAATAGTGATTAATTCCACTTTAAACTTGCGATTATCATGGTAACATGGTTTTCGTAAATCTTTAATGCTATAAATAAATAGGTGATATCACTTTCTTGCTACAAATCACAACGGGCGGCGTTGACTGTCCCGAACTGCTTCAGGAACTGTCATTTACTGCTCCTTCTCGGTCCAAAAGGCATTTCCCCCCCATATCTCTGAGGCGTACATCATCCAACTACAGACGAAATAGTTTCCTTAACCGCGCTAGTCTGCAACTGAACAGCTCGACGAGGGAGCTTGATATTGATATATATATTTAATTGTGTAGTTCCTTCTGTGAGGCGTAGTTTAGCAGAGGCGTTTTTCAAATGAGCGTTATAGAATCTCGTGTTAGTGCAGTTTAGTATTAAGTATTAAGTTTTTGTGTTGTTGGCCTAGGACGGCTTCAAGGATAAACTGTAAGTGTATGCGTATTTCTGCTGTGTGTGCGCGCCGTATTAATAATGCGCGTTGTTACTTATAAGTTTCATATATGGTGTCTATCTGTGAGTTCCTGTAATTGGCTCTGTAATTCTATTTAAGTTTTCCTTTTATATGTCATAATTAGCTGTTGGTTCTCCTTGAATAAATAAATAAATAAGATGATGTTATAGCGACCTTACGCGCGTCGTCGTCTCTTTCAGTCCACCGTGGGAGTTGGCAGTACTATTTATGTGTAGATAAACTAGTGTATGCAACTGTACATAATCAAGCCATAAAACACTCGTGTGATCCCATTACAAAACTCGCATCACAGTTGTTTGTATATATATGATATCTCAGATCACAGTTGTTTGTATATATATGCGATCTGATTGCGAATTACCGCCCGTGGTTTGCCCAAAAATATATACGACTTGCCTTGGTCAGTAAGTAAAATTTTCGCCCCGCGTAGCGAACAGAAAATCCCACTTAAGGTCTACTACTATTATGGCCCTGTTTAAGATGGTTTTTATACTGGAAACTGGTTGTCGAAGGCGAACGCTATGAAATCTGCGGCGGAGTAGTGCAGTATAATGTGAAGGAGTTTGAAGAGGCGCGTCTCCAAGCGCTGGATATGAAACGTCAAGAGCGTAAGGCGCGACCGAAGCCTTCTTATGCCTACACTTACAATATCCGTGGTGAGCTCCACTGCCCGAGCTGTGACCGGATTTTCACCAACAAGCTGGGTTTTGCGAGTCATATCCGCGCCCATCGTCGTGGGAGTCCTACGAGCCCTACAACTTGAAGTCGCTGTCATCGGACCCGATGAAGAGGACATCATCATCATCATAATGCACTGGCTGTATTTACACAAAAAGAGATTAATTTTTCTTCCAAGTGCGAATTGAATTTTCTATCAGAAAAATTGCGACAGACAAAATAGCGGGTAGGCTTAGTATAGGATTTTAGGCGCAAAATCCTTCAAAAGTAACAGTAAATTCATTGAGTACGATATGAATAAAAAACATGATCCATGCCATATGTAAACAAATCAAAGATTAAAGTAAAAACATATCAAACAGACCGTGAATCCGCGCAAACATGAAACCATTTTTGTCATTTCATAAATTGACACTTCACATTTATGTACCCAGTGAAGCAAAGTAACAGACCGTACTGATAACGGTCAAACAAGCCGAATTTGTTTCCAAAAAGGGTCCCACCGCATATTTGCAAAGGACCAAGAAAATAGGTCAGTTTATACTCGCCTTTGGAAACGCGTTCGAGTGAAAATTTTATTTCATTTGACTTACATTTAGGAGAGCAAACATAATTACGAGAGTTGACACTGATGATTGATTTTTACCGACTGACTTGGTTGGGTGTTGAGCGTTTCTGAGCATTGCTCAACAGTTTTGAGCATTGTTGAGCATTATTGAGCCTTTCGTGCTAAGCGAAGGGAAACGAGGAGTTCATTAAGCGTTTTAATTTCCTTTCAAGTTGATAATGCGTAGAGTTGGATTGGTTTTGCGAAGATTTGGTTTCAGGGAAAATTGAATGAATTGTCTAAGTTTTAATCTGGGGGCCTACGATGGTTGCGTTTATTACCTGATAAATAAGCGACAAAGCGTCACTCACACTCGCATTTTGTTAAAACGTGACGGATGCTTTGTCACTTATTTATTGCGTGATAAAAGCAACCATCATAGCCGTTGGCATTCGCTGTTCGAGTTCAAATATCACGAGAATCGGATGTAATGTTAAGTAGCACACAAGCTGCTTTTTACGCTTATTCAGCCCTTATATAACTTAAATTAGCTGTAAAACGGCTGTATGCTACTTGGGATGCGACACGTACGCGAGAACAACAAATATGAAAACTGGACATCCGAACATCCGGAATTTGGACATAAGATTTTTTTGGCCAATCTGAAACGGAAACACTTCGTTCGCTCGGTAACTAATACTTAAAAGCAATTAGACCCGTTTTTCTCGTGTAAGAAAATCGTGTAAGTTTAAATCAACGTACAATATTATCACTCATCCGCTCGTGACGTCAAAGTCAAAGAACACTCTCATATTTTCTTTGATATTTATAAATAATGTAGGCCCAGGTCGCAAGAAAACCTTAATGAGGTAATCCTACACGTACCACCCGTTTCTTTGATCGAAACAAAGTTGAAATTCAAAGGTAACAAAGGGATGTTGAAGTTATGAAATGTATGGTAAAACAAAAAAGAATCGGGAGCTTTATTGTAACCGAATATATGACTTATACAATGCATGTAAGGTTTAATGTAGGTTCTTAAGGAGCGCAATTAGAATGTTTTAAGTGCATGTACTTGATACAAAGTGGTTCCGATTGGTTCGAATCTTATTTTACTAATGGCTTATTTCTTTTGGTATAAACCGAAAAGGGAGTGAACTTTGTGGAACCTTTTAAAGGTTAACGAATCAAATTAAGGCGTTCGTGAAGATTAGGGTAGAAGTAATGGGTGAAACCATTTCTTTTAGTAACGGTTTGAGAGTTCCACTGCCGGACAAAGGCCTCCCCAAAGGTCTCCACAACGATCGGTCTTGCGCCTGCCTCACCCAATTTCTGCTCACGATCCGGGTCGTCGGTTCATCTTATTGGGGGCCCTCCTACGCTGCGTCTTCCGGTCCGCGGTCACCACTCAAGAGCCTTTCAGCTCCAACGGCCATCGGTTCTACGAGCAATGTCCCACCCATTGCCACTGCCACTTAAGTTTGGCGACTGTCTGAGCTATACTTACAACCTTGGTTCTCTTGCGTATTTTACCATTTTGGATTCGATCTCGCAAGGAAACTCTGAGCATAGCTCGCTCCATTGACCTTTGAGTAACTTTGAGCCTTGTTATGGGATTTATATATACTTTCTTTACTTTATTCAATAACGTCATAATTCATATGTACCTATGTAAAAGGATTACTACGCATCGCAAATTGCGTTTATATCGGCAGGGACTAAAATGCGTGGCTCTGCTTTCCGTCTCTGTCAGACCAAATTGGGCGCGCGTTTGTACAATCATAGCGGCATACACACGTCGGTCATGTCACCACGACCACTACCAATTGCGGCACATTGTACACAAAAACTAATAAAATACGGTTCTCAAGCGGCTTTTAGCGAACATCAAAAGAGGTAATCTTCTGTAGATTCTTTGCTGCAGCACAATTTATTAATATTATTAAGTACCAGAGTAACATTTCAATTTAAAAATAATGAAATGTTCGCCGAATATCGCAAACGATATTTTTCGGAATCCCGTTAAAGCGTCTCACATGATGACAGTAATGCAATCACGAATACCCCCCCAGCGACATACTGTATCGAGGGGGGGTATTCCATGTCGGATTATCGCACGGCGTTGCAATTTAATAATGCGCCGCCCGAAGCAAGCACGATGTAAATTGTCGATTAAAATGTGTTCCCAGATTTCAATGTAGTTAAAAAATGAAAGGGACATTATTGAAGAGCCTTGTGAAGTGCTAATTGACAGTCTTGTTGAATGTGCATTGTTCAATTAAAGTTTGACCAAAATATAAACATGTATGAAAGGCGACCCTACTTACTACACCGACAACAGTCAGTGTCTCTTGTCCAGTTTGCGGTCGGATATTTTTTTTTATGTCACAGGGTCAAACGAGCAAACGAATCGCCTGATGGAAAGCGATTACCGTCGCCCATAGACACCTCCAACACCAGAGGAGTCACAAGTGCCTGCCGGCCTTTCAGGTGGGAATACGCTCTTTTCTTGAAGGTTTGAAGGTCGTATCGGTCCGGAAATACCGCAAGCGACAATTCATTCCACAATGCAGTCGTGCGAGGCAGGAAATTTATAGAAAAGCGCACAGTTGTGGACTGCCAACTATCTAAGTGGATATGCCGACATTCCGGATTGCCGAAATAAAACTTGAAACACTGGGTCACGGGACCCAGGCTTATATGTTCGAGTTCATCACGCAATATTTGCCCTTGCTGGGATTCGAACCCAGGACCGCCAGCTCAGTAGGCAGCTGCTTTATCAATGCGCCAACCACGTCGTGATGTAAAAAATATTTATTATTACATTAAACACCTTATCTTTAAACATGCACAATTGGGAATTTTTTACTTATAAATTAGTTGTATATTCAAAAAAACATTATATTGCATTGAATTTATAAATAATTGTGTCTTTCAAAATATTATACGTTCTTTTTCTTTATCACAGCCAACGAAATACATTATTAATCAAAATTAAAATACAATAAACAAGTGCTTCAGTAAATGTTCAGTAAAAACTATCCATTCTGCAAATGCATACAATTATAAAATACAATTACTACGAATAATTATCAAAACAATTTATCAATTTTTATAATAGATACCTAATAATCATTTATAATTCTATTTCATTTAATGTTATATTCAATACATTAAAAAATTATTCTGCAAATTAACAACAATTATACTATATAAATAAAAACCCTCAGCAATAATTATGAAACATTTCAGTAATTATAATCCTAATATCTTAATTAATCATGGTAGTCGCCTCATTGGCGTAGGCCTCCCCCAATCAGGTTTATGATATTAATTAAATAGAATTATATTTACATAAGGCTTCGAGTGGAGTGTTTTTATGCTAATATGTATGCCCACTTGTTTGAAGTACCTTTTCAGTTCCACCTGTGACCCCGCTCCCTCATTATTTCTAAACGTAAATTAATCTAATACAAAAAGGATCGATCGCGACCCTCTATTCAATCACTTGCATGCAAAATCTCAATACAAAAAGTAAATAGGCCAGCATATATATCCCTTTCATGTGCCCAATCCAATCGGAGGTATAATTTTGACCGGAGATAGTATTAAATCGGTACAAAGAACTCTTTAGGACTTAATTTTATTTCGTTTATTTGGCATTTTTGCGGGGTATTTCGCCGGGCGGTCTTTTCGTGGCATTTTGCGAGGGACAACGTTAAAAAGGCATTTGGGGTATAAATAATGACGATTGAACCAAGCCGTACCTACTTGTATCACTTTGTACGGGAAACATGATAACCTTTTGGGTTTTTTAGGTGTTTGGGTGTCACATGTCTTTGTTTGAAAAGAGTTCTATGATGTCTTTTAGACTAAGCAATTCGTAAAGAAACCCTCGACGGTATCGTCTTGGAACTAGACTAGATACTTCTTTGTACTAAACAAGTTAATAGCTACAGCCGTATTAGTTTTCCTGCAAATAAAAAAGAAAAGTAGCACAGAGTCTTTCTAACGGAGTAGATTAAGATTAAGGGTCAAGAATTACTGTTTTCTATACTAATTTAAAGTCCTAAAATTGTATCGAATTATTTTATTTATTATTTATAATGAGGCAGGCAGTTTAACAACTGATAGTGCCTATATCCAGCGATCTGTGTCTTGAGATCGTTGCTCAGTGGTATTCTTGTCTAATTTATTCTTAAAATTATTGACGTTAGGTGCTGAAATTACATCCTCGGAGAGTTTGTTCCAAGCACTCACAACTCTATTGCTCAGAAA
Source organism: Apotomis turbidana (assembly GCA_905147355.2). Lineage (NCBI taxonomy): Eukaryota > Metazoa > Arthropoda > Insecta > Lepidoptera > Tortricidae > Apotomis > Apotomis turbidana. The sequence goes on from LR990288.1 coordinate 25,213,173, forward strand.
GTGTTTATGAGAGTTGTTGTGCGACCTGCTTATTGCCTGATTATTGGACATTATTTCAGGAAAAATCTTAACAGCGCGATGCAGGATTCATATGGGCGCATCTGCCGCTTTTCTTTAGGTATCCTCTCATCACTCCGAAACAGCTTGACGGATTTTAACAAATTTTGGTACAGGGATAGCTAGTACACCTAAACTATGTTTCTAAAATAGTTTCAACCAAATTGTGCTTATGCGAATAGTACGAATTACCTTTGATGCCGACCGTGTCTACTCCTACTTATACCATGGGACCCTTCAAACGCAGCGTGTAGAAGCATCTATCGGGCTAAGATGGCAGTGTCAACTGACATGGCACCGTTGGTTTCTTGTCAGTTGCCATTGCCACTTGGGCTCCCCCTTTGCTTACTATGAAGCGAAATGGAGTCACTATATAGTGCCGCTATAAAATAAACGTACAAGATAGTTCCTGAATAAAATTACCCACGTTGTCCCAATGCCCTTATAAAATCATATACACCGTCACCGAACTAATTTACCTCGTGGCGATGTTTATTGAATTAGGGACCCTCGTCCTGTGACCCATAAACGGGTATTGACAACCAACCCTCCTCAGCACCCATAATTATACTGGGATTCATATTATAGTTCATATTCCGTATACGTACGATACGTATGTCCACACGTTGTGCTATTTGAAAGCGTTGCCTATTTTCCTAGTAATACGGTGTTTGGAAGGCTGTTGTGGGGTAAGTCATCGATTTATTAATTTCGAAGGGGTTAGTCATATATAAACAGGAGTTTGGCGATAAGTTCGGTTTACACGTGCAGATAGTTTGAGAGGTTTATGAGTTGACTGGGAGTGCTAAAGTTTGATTCGGGCTAAGATTCTGACATTTAAATGAAATTAACGGCCTGACATGTCTCGAATTCGTACGGAGTTCTTTATCAGGGACTAAGATTCTTTAATAACAATGGTTTAAATAGTGTATATGAGTCATTTTATTTTTTGTTGTACATTACACCCCACTTTTTTTAGATTTTGGATACTCTAGGTATTTTCTTCTCAGAATCCCGAGCTATTTCGATCTAATTTGGATAAAAGTCCTAAAATATCCAACATCTAACAAAAAAGTGGGGTGTACAACAAAAAATAAAATGGCCTACATAAAGATTAAAAAAATATATACATTTTCCGGTAGTCCTTTCTCTTTTCTCTCCTTTGTTCTAACTGCATATCTCGAATTTGCGTCAATAAGGTTTTAAAAAAAAAACTGACAAAATTTCACCTGCAAATACAGATGACCTTGGATGAATGAAGTACCTATGGATTCGGCATATGCGTATACCCGAAAGGGACAGCAGCAAAGTACATGACTAACACAGGGTTACCAGGTTCCAAATAATTCTCCCGTTTTTCCAGTGCTAGTTGTTAGGCTAACAACTAGCTAACAATGTTAGCGGTGTGAATTAGTTTTAAAGTATTATTATATTGTATGGGACAAATTATAAAATAATTACAATAAAACTTTACAAAAAGACTGTCAAAATGTAATGGTAACATATATTTATTTACATAAATTTAGCGCAGCAAGATAGCCCATAGCATGAGGCAAGATGTTTACTGTCCTTTAAATTGTCGTGAACAAGCATTTTTGGTTGGTTCCCAATTCGATCGTCCTGTTGCACGTATCCAACATTGGACTAAAGCCGGATCATGTTTTGGAAATCTAAAACAAAAAAATATATTTGTTAAACTCCATGAGTTAAGGGTAATTTACCAATTCTTATACTGATATCCCTTAAAATCGAATAAAGCAGACAAATTAAAAAGCAGTAAAAAACGCGGCGGAACGTCAAGTAAAGGTGAAGACAAAGAGTAAAGACTACTGCCACTGACAAGACGTAAATACTATTGAATTTGTAGGGGTAATACCTAAAAATAAGATATTACAAAATGAGATTTTAAGCAGATTTCTGATGTTTTGATATGATTTTGCTGTGCTATTTATCGTATAAATAATTATTAAATATATATTTGCAGATATCAAGCAAAAGCAAAGTCGAAACATCGCACTTACCTATGAAAGCTTATATTTTCACTTTTTTGGCTTGTGTCGCTTTTACAGCCAATTATGGAGCAACGCACCATTGTTTTACAAATCTATAGCTAATAGCACTCACTATTATTCACATATAAACTTTCGAAATATAAAATTATACACAATATTCGTTGTTTTATAGTAGGCTACAACGCACATTTGAATTGCCCGGCAGTATTTAGCGGAGCTCTGTCAATTTGACAATCATCCGCTAAACAAAAAAAAGCGGAACTCTGATAAGGACAAAACATCTTGTCTATGTCTCTGTCGCTCTTAACGGTTTCTGTAAACATGTCCAGAGGTTACTTAGTCCGTGCAGATGACAAAATTTCAACGGTGTGACTTTGACAAGTGTTAACCATCGAGCTGTTTTTTATTGGATTTTGAAATCAGACAGCTGTTCAGAAAAAAACAGCTAACTGTCCTGTCATAATAAAAGAAATATATTTTAGAATAACCATGTCGCGGAAAACATTAATAAGCTGTGAATCACAATAGTAAGGACTGTCAAATAATATATAATGTAGTAGTATTCAAAAACTGTACCTATTATTATTAAATTATTAGGATACTAGCTGTGCCCCGCGGTGTTACCCGCTCATCCCACGGGAACACTAAGTTTATTTGGGATGAAAAGTATTCTATGTCCTTTCCCGGGTCTCAAACTATCTCCATACCAAATTTCATCTAAGTCGGTTCAGCGGTTTAAGCGTGAAGAGGTAACAGACAGACAGACACACTACTTTCGCATTTATAATATTAGTATAGATTCAGACGACTCGGTTGGCACACTGGTTAAGCAACTGCCCACTGAGCCGACGGTCCCGGGTTCGAATCCCGGCAAGGGCAAATATTTGTGTGATGAACACTTAAGTATTTATTTATTTAAGTATTTATTTATCTATATAAGTATGTATATCGTCGCCTAGTACCCATAACACAAGCCTTCTTGAGCTTAATTTGGGACTAGGTTGATTTGTGTGAGGTTGTATGATATTTATTTATTTATTTATATACTATATATTTACTTAGTTATGGCTGCCAAACGTGGAAATTCACCAACCACATAAAAAATAAAATTAGATCATGTCAGAGAGCCATTGAACGGAGCGTTTTAAAAGTACGACGGATAGACAAAATAAAACATACCAATATTAGAGAAAAAACCAAAGTTATTGATGCCCTCGAGCACTCTCTCAAGCTTAAATGGCAATGGGCAGGCCACATAGCAAGAATGCACGACGCCAAGTGGACAAAAAGGGTAACTATATGGAAGGGACCAACTGGCAAACGCAGAGCAGGGCGGCCACGCGCTCGATGGGCTGACGACATTATGAAGGTCACGAATGACTGGATTACAGAGGCACAAGACAGGGAACGTTGGAAAAAGTTGGAGGAGGCCTTTACCCAGAAGGGGTCCTAGCGTAAAATAATAATAATTTTCTAATTAAGTTATCTTACCTATTTGTTAATTATGCGTTATGGAATAAAAAGGTTTTTTATTTTATTTATTTATTTACTATATATACGCTTTTCGCTCACTTTAGATTAAATTTGCAAAAAGGAGAGACAGAACATTTAGTTCATCATCCTCATCATCATAGGCCCTTCAGTCTATTACAGAAGATTCATGGTCTTCAGTCTGCGAAGCACCGTCTTTGGTGGCTGAAAAGATTGTTGATTGAGTGTTTTTTATAACATCCATATGTTATTTGTATTTAGGTATGTATTTATCTATATAAGTATGTATATCGTCGTCTAGTACCCATAACACAAGTCTTCTTGAGCTTAATTTGGGACTCGATCGATTTGTGTGAGGTTGTCCGATATAAATATATGTTTATCGTCGTAGTGTCCATAACACGAGCCTGCAAGAGCTTATTGTGGGATTAGATCAATTTGTTTGAGGTTGTCCGATACCTATTTATAGATTAGATTAGATTAAAATAGATTATATATTTCACGAAAAAAAATACATTACAAATTTGCTTACTTAATGTCAAAATTATACGAATTAATATCATGATCGTCAAAAATAAGGCAAGATTAATAATACGAGAAAATGTTTACAATGTCAAAATAAGTGTAAAATAAAAGGGGAAGTCAACAGGTAAATAAAATATACTAAATCCTCCTCCCAATAAGGATCGTCATCACAAACTTAACATAATAATGAAATAAAATTAATAACACCAAGAATAAAATAAAAAATTGAACAAAAATAATTTACACAATGTCAAAATATTTCAGATTTCCAATACAAAAATAAAATAAAATAAAAACAAAATAAAATAAAATATATATATTATTTATATATTTATTTAAACTTTATTGCACACATAAAACTACTTTCTTTCATTCATTCTTTACTAGTCAACATCAACAGTAAGATTGAGTTGGTGCAGGGTCAAAACAGTTTTAGAAAAAAAAAAACTTACACAAATACATAATTATAATATACTACATACTTATAGATTCATGTGCCCAGTGAAAATATCATACCAATAATTCATATTGAAACAAAAGTTTTAGACAGGCAGATCAGGATGCTTGCGTAGCATGCGCATAAAAATAGGTTTGCTTTGTGCCTGTGTTTGTGCAGTTTGCCTGATGGGGAGTGAAAGGTAATAGTAGATTGTACAACAAGTGCATAAAACGCACCATTTTATACGAGACGTTTATCCATCCGAGCGAGCTTGCGAGCGAGGATGAATAGATTAGATTAGATTAGATTATTTATTTCACGATAAAAATTACATTACAAGTTTGCTTAATGTCAAAATTATACGAATTAATATCATGATCGTCAAAAATAAGGCAAGATTAATAATACGAGAAAATGTTTACAATGTCAAAATAAGTTTAAAATAAAAGGGAAAGTCAACAGGTAAATAAAATATAAAAGTCGAGTGTAAAATGCGTTTTATGGACGAATTGCACACTCTATTTTCACTTCGATTGCGAGAAAATGAAACTACATCATGTAAATATTATACTTAAAAACTAATTTAATTAAAATTTAAAAACATTTAGTTTTTTATATCTACGATACATTATTGTTGTAGTTAAATATATAGTATATTGATTTACTAAAATATAAATAAATTTAAAAAGTAATAAATGATAGTAAATAAAATTACAAGTTTATTTCAAGAAGTTTTATTGTGTACTTTGGCTGTTGGTATTTTTGCCTTGGTCTTAGAATACTACGAAAAAAAAAATAAAGAGTTTAAAGTTAAAGTTATATGTTGTTCGTGTGGCTGTTGGACCGATCGCCTTGGTCTTCGACGACGATTTTACTTTATGCTCTAGAGCATAAAAAGCGGCTTTATGTCGCCTACGCACATCATAAAGTCAAACTTTTAGAGCATGAGAAGTGAAAAGGTATATATTATTATTCCTATAACTTGGGACCCTTCAAACGAAGCGTGAAAAAGCTTCTCTCGGGCCAGCATGGCAGTGTCAACTGACATGGCACCGTTGGTTTCTTGACAGTTGCCATTGTGGCTTGGGCTGCCCTTTTTGCTTACCATCAGGAAAAGTGGAGCCACTATGTTGTGCGGTTATAAAATATATAATATATATATATATATACTAGCTTTTGCCCGCGACTTCGTACGCGTAGAACTCGTTAATTGATATTGACAATAAAAAAAAAAATTAGACTTTCAACCCTTTCAGGTATTCAATACTCGAATGGAATCTAGTTAGTAGTTTAGTTCTGGGCTATTGGGTGAAAGCCATGGACAAAATGCAAAACATCCTTTTTTTAATATTTTTGGAGTTGCAAGGCTAAGTCCCATTCGATTCAATAAGTTATCCGAGGCTAAGACCTATTCGATTCCATAAGCTATGCTCAGAAATGGCTCGAGATGGTGACGGTCCATAATCAACAGACGGTATGGTTCTATTCACCAAAGAATTTTGTCACATTATGAAATTGGTACAAAAAAATTATTAGGTAGCTACTATTATTTTTATAACTTGGTTTTTACAACTTACTTTATTGAAGTATAGTTCAATAAATTGTGCTAAATGATTTATTTAGGTCAGTAAAAACATGTAATTTTTTTGATTTGGAGACATGAGCAAGCTACATACTGTTCATGAGAAAAACATTTCGTGCCCAAATGTATTCCTGCTACTTTTCATGTTCGCCCCTGTGATTTATTAATAGTCATAGAAAATGTTAAAAACTTTTAATGGAAACTGTAGACGTTTAAAATTAAATGGTAAATTATTCGGTATAATTGGAACACGTGGTATAAGTACACTTTGTCCCTTGGCTTCTCCCGTTAAAATCGTGCCCTTCACAATGTATTTCCCTAATTAGGTGATTCTCAATCTAGCGCCGTTGCCAAATTTGGGTGCGTCTAAATTGCGCTTTAACAAAACTGGTACTTTTTTTGTTGATTTTGAAAACAATATCATTTTTGCTGCCAATATGGTTCTTTCACATAGCCAGTTTTCGTCATAAATATAAGTGTGCCTATAAACCGACCATGAAAAAATGCTCGGTCGGTGATAGAGCCAAAAAATTGCACTTTTTCTATTTCCTCTTATAAGTATCATAATAAGGCTATCCTTCTCCATCAAAGCGTGTCAGGCCCTTGACTTAAGCACGTCGATTATGTAGCATAATAATTGATTGACAATTCGGGTCTTGTCGATTATCCGAGTCTAAGATCCGAAAAATACAAAACTTTATGCACTAATACTGTACTCGGCGATAAATATAGCACATCGGTCTTTAGCCCTTAATTTGACAAAAGATGACGAAGGTCGCTGGTTCAAGCCTTGTTATGGTAAAATAGAGCAAAATATTCTGGTTCGAAAATAATATATGGAAAAAGGTGGTCAAAGTGCAAAATTATAACATTTAGTCGAAGCAAATCCCCACTAGACTGTGAGTATTTCCTGGGTGGCGAGGTTATTTTTCGCGTCCAGACTATTCGTGACCTAGGTCTAGAATTGGACACCAAATTAGATTTTCACAGCCATATTCGCTCTACAGTAAAAAGTGCAAATCAGACACTGGGTTTTGTAATGCGTATGTCACCACAATTCACTAGCACAACCGTATCAATTGTGTTGTATAATGCCTACGTGCGTAGCAAATTAGAGTACAATTCTTTAATATGGGACCCTGTTGAGGAATCCTATAAACTTTTAATAGAAAGAGTTCAACGAAAATTTGCCCGTCACCTTTACAAAAAGCAATATGGATACTATCCTTTCCTGTATCCATCGCTTTTTGTCACCGGTATGGTTGGGCTTAATACTCTGATTTGTAGGCGGAAACTACATCTCGCCGTCCATTACTGTCTTCTGCTGAGGGGGCAAATCGATAATCCGGTGGCATTGGAAGGCATCAGACTGTTCGTCCCCGAGCAGTACGTGCGCGCGGGGCGCCGCCGTCGCCCGCTGTTCGCTGCGCCGGCGGCGGCGACGGCGACGCACACGCGGCGCGCCGGCAACGCGCCCGGCGCGCGTGCGCCCGTGCTGCTCAACCAACTCGTCTTGGATCAAGACGCCGACGTGTTCGCCGAGAGCTGGCACACGTTATTTACTAAAATAAGTGCTTGGTGCTTTAAGTTGGATTAGAGTTGTATTTTAAGTATTAGTGGTTTTAAGTTTTGCATTGTAAACGCTTTGGTTATATACTGTTAGTTTGCAATTGTAGTTTTATAAATAAATAAATAATAAATAAATAAATAAAGAATTTGTTCACCCTGCCATACACGCCAAATTATGGGTTAGAAAGAGGCAGTTTATTTTTTTTTAGTTTATTTACGATATACGATATTGGCTGTTTATTTACGACGATTTCCGAACACTGGCGACCTTCCATCAATCATTGAACGTAAATACTTTCTCGTTTATAATATTATTAGGATTATTTATATATGTTAAGTATCGTATCTTTGCATACTGAGTTATTTACTACTTTATTTATACTCAGTTACCAAGCGGAGGTACATAATCAAAGCTTGTAGGCACTATTTTCAGATGATGTGCGTATCGGAACGTGATACCTACCTGAAGGGCTACTCCGATGTTCGAAATTTTACTCTCGTATAGTGCTATTCCATTCACTCAAATATACCTTGACAGGAGATCGAGAGGGATGGCACTATTCGACAGTTAAATTTTGAACATCGGAGTAGCCCTTCTGCAATCACTGGTTTGACATGTCTTGCCAGATGGGTGTGTCACGTTTGTCAAATCAAATGTGATTGATTCAAATTTGTAAAATTTTATGTATTTGATTCTTGAAATTACGCGATTAATCGAATTTTGCGGATACATGTTCCCATATCAGAATTTATTGTTTTTTTACAAAGAATAGTTTGGTATGCGTTTGGTGAAGGTCTATCGTAGGTAGATTAGTTTACGTCAAATCGATGACATGTAGGGAGTTGTTGCAACTACAATGATTTGCTGTCCTATAAAGTTTAATCCCGTTTTTCAAGGGAACACTACTTTTATTCGGGATGAAAAGTATCCTATGTCCTTCCCCGGGACTGAAACTATCTATATACCAAATTTCATCTAAATCGGTTCAGCGGTTTAAGCGTGAAGAGGTAACAGACAGACAGACAGACAGACAGACAGACACACTTTCGCATTTATAATATTAGTATGGATGAAGTAAAAAAATTAAGATATCCCATTTTCGAACGACATCGCGAAAACAGGCAAATAAAATGTAGAATTTGAAGCTAGATAGTTCAAACCCTGGAAAGTATTAAAACTATTCAAACTCCAACGTTACCGTGGAAACATTAGCTGGATAAGGTTTTAAATCAATTCAGGGACCTGATTTAAGTGCGTCCCGGGTCCCGGGTTACACTGGGTACTTTGTACCCAGACAAAGGGGTCAGAACTGCGATCTTTTTAATTAGCAGAAGAGGTTCGTCCCACGCAAGGCCGCCATTGTTGAGCCACTGTGAGCGCGCGTTTCTGGTATAAAAATAGTTTGTGTGTTTCGTGGTGGCATTGTTTGTGTAGTACGTAAAAACGATCCTCGTAAGCTACATTTGATGCAGTTTAATGTATTTAATTATGACACGTTTACCCTAGTTCATTGCTCATTGGCCTGCAAAGCGACTGTCCCGGGTTTGAATCCAAGCCTGGCAAAGAATTTACCCACCCAGGATGTTAATCCTAAGACGTAAGCTGCTTTTTTCCCGATAAATAGTGTTTCCATGGGATGAGCGGGACACCGCCCGGCGTAGCTAGTAACATATACATTATGTCTCCAATTCCTTTACTTAGATTCCATACTGAAGCGCTTTTTCTCCGATCGTCGCTTGTTTGTCCCATCCATACGAAACTGTGTCAAATCCACTCTGTATCCCATTCGCAATCCTACCCAGTCGCCAATTGAGTCCAAAACAAAACACAACCGCCCCGATTCTTTTTTGTTTCGCGACAGTGCAAACAACTTAGTAAGTTCCTTCCCGACGCGAATTCTTCGCAAGACAATAGAATCTAAATTGTACAGTCTGCAACATCCGGCGTACACTTAGACGTAATAAATTGCTCTTGTTCTAATGCATGTACTCCGGGAAGTGGGCGAGAGGTCACGTTAACTGTACTAACAAAGCACTTTGGGGATTGTTTTGCTCTTCAAAAATAGTTTTCGAGGTTATATTGCGGGGCTTGGGAAGATATAAGATGTTGGTTCTTCAAATCTCGTAATATTGGACGGAGGGTAAAGAGATGATCACTTTTTGACAAAACAAACCAACTTCAATGAAGATAAATAAAACATTCTGGGCGTAAACGCATAGATGTATATGTCGGCGCCATAGCTGCGGGCGCACTCTGTCGGAACTTGAAGAATGCTAGCTTCATACAAATCAGCGCCATCTATAAGCAGTTGTCGGGACTACATTCGATTACTCATATATGAGAACCTCCCCAAAGTAGCACATAGGCTGCAAAAGTTTTTTTTTTATTTATTTACCAACAAAAAACATACATAAAATACAAATTTAAGTAATTTCTCGCCAAACTGTAACGTTTATTGGCGAGACGCGCTCAATTTTAATAAAACAACTTAGCGTAGGTATCTTATCAACAGAATAAGCAATGACTCTTAATTTCATATCTTAGATATCTCCTTCTCGACAACAACTTTCACAGTTGAGGTGTCCGATTGTAATATAGGGTAGGATGAGTTCTTTCAACCTGCTGACATCATGTTATTGAGAAGGAAATCCCTAAGCTTTGATTTTAACAGTGTTTTTCTTAATTTTGGTTCTTGTCTTAGCAAATCTATTTTATTAAATATTTTTGGTACTAGGACTAGGGTATTTGGACATTCTTTCACCATAATAGTTTTTTACTTTTGGTAGAACATATTTTTTTTGTTTTACACTTCTAGTTTCATATCTCTTATTCGTATTAACTTTGTACTCTTCACTGTAGTAGTGTTCTAAGCCTACCAAATATTTAATTTTTTTATCAACTGGCAAGATTTTACTCTTTATTACAGTTTTCTTTTACGTTAAGTGGTTGTACAACCTTTACACAGCTAAAATTTGCTGCATAAAGGCTACTTGAGCCCACACGATCTAGTTCCACAACGAGCTATAGTAGGCTTGTGTTATGGGAATTAAGCTATATATACATACTTACATAGATAAGCACATACTTAAATATATAGATAACATCCATTACCCAGAAACAAATGTTTGAGTTCAGTACACAAATATTAGCCCTTGCCGGGATTTGTACCTAGGAGCGTCGGCTCAGAAGGCAGTTGTATTACTACTGCGCGTCTTCAAAAATACTTTTAGTTAGCCTATGTTTACAAAATTTTAAAAGCAAAACTGTCTGAATGGTACTTTGTATATTTTTTCTAAATTCAAAATTTTTGGATGCCCTTAATTTCACTGCGTGGCATAACGGTTTATTATAACCGTTATTTCTTCGAAAACAATTCCATATTCAAATTTGCTTAACGAAAAACAAATGAACGCCCACCGTCTACCTCATGAAATAGTGTGTTCCTCTCCGGCCCCACAATATATATTGTTTACGTGTAAAATACACTGTGTGTTAATCTCAACGGAGATTTGTGTTCGCTTTCCGGTGATGCGTCTTCGGGAAACACGGTTAGCGTTTTTGCTTATTTTTGGGTCAATACGAGTAAATAGTTGTTTGGTTAGTGTTTTTGAATGTTTGTGTGAGAAAATAAATCCGAAAGAAGATAAGCTATAAAGTTTATAATTGACTGTGATAAACTGATAATTGAGTTCCAACTTAAATTATGATTAAGAATAAAAGTTTGTTTAGTTCAGATTTATGTCTGTACTAGGAAAGTAATCTAAGTTTGTCTAACGGATAATATTTGACGATTAAATTGTGTAAGACTTCAAAAGAAAAACAAGCGCTACGAAAAACAAGGCAGACAATTTATTATTATCACCGATATTTACGATGGGGTAAGTTTTATATATCAACATATTTTTTTAATTGTAATAAGCTACGATAAATAAAATATATTCATCGGAACGCCTGTTCACCGTATTTTTAACAAAGTACATGTAAAATTCGTAAATCAAGCTTACGCTTAAATATGACTAATGAATATTACGAGTACACTTTGGAATATCTACGCTATCTATCTAAAGTAAGTACGCTCGTTTTCATTGCTAAACTAAAATGAAGTTGGTAAAATTACACTATATAAAATACATAAACAGTCAATCCTCACAAAATATTACCGTAGATATTAAATATAGTTTTAATGAAGACGCCTTCTCATTTCCGCTCAAGCACGTTTCCGCCAAAGAACAATATTTATTCGGTATGTTATTTCAGGATACTATTTCTTGGCCTGACCCGGAATCTACCTTTGTTCTTTTAATGAAATAAAAACAAACGACGACTAATGGGTGGAAAACAAACGAACGAATATCGATTTGAAACATTTTCAAGTACTTACTTGGAAACGGAAAAACATGTTATTAAATTAAATTATAGATAGCGTATACATGGTAGGTAGTTAGGCTTTCAGATTTAAGGTATTACTTAGTTTTTTTTTATTTAAACTTCATTTCAATATATCAAAATGCCTACGAAACGGGTTTGCTCTCACCTCGTAGAAGTCGAATATCGCTCGACATGTTTCGAATCGGTTCGTGATTCATCATCAGGAGAGCCGATCAAAACCATCCATTATATACAAATTAAGTACAAATGGCGGACTTAATGCCTTAAGACATTTTCTACGGGTTAACCTCCGGGTTAAATTAAACAGAATTTTTTAGGGTATAGTGTATTAGCCGAGGTTGTCTGAGGGGCTAACTTAAATGATCTTATCGATAACATAGTTCACACTCGTACTAATTACAATTATTTTGCTAATGAAACAGAAACTACAAAGTTGTGCACTGACGTCCTAATTGCAACTACTTTTTCTGAAAAATTAGTACGATTGTGCTCTAAGGTATCATTATGTTTGATACCGCAACTTCATTGACAAAAAAATATTTGTTGTTGTTTGTATTTTATCAACACACAAGGAGAAACGCCTCACACATTTAGCAAGAAATTACCACCGTAAGAACGCATAAAACAGGCAAAAGAAACGGGCGGAAAAACGGTATTTACGCGAAAGCATCCTTCCAAATCGAATTTTAGTTAAGACAAACACTAATCACTTTTGTGACTAACTTTTATTCCGGCGATCAACGGCTCGAGTGATAAAACTTGATGCCAGCGTTCTACTGACCCATTCGTTCTTAGCTAGTTCATAACAAAGTCGTTTTTCGTCTAATTTGGAAGCATTAGCAGCTCTAGTTACAGAGAACGTTATTCCAGGCGCGTTCGAATTGAGAACAATCACCGTGAACATTCGATTTCTAGTTCGGTATTCGATTCGGTATTCGTTATCGGATTCGATATCTGTGGAGCGGTTAGGACAAATGCATCGGATCGGAAAATGTTTGCAGCGACATCTATACTAATAGGTTTAGTTATTCATATCGTGTTCGAATTTGGTATGTATTAAGTAGCGCCTCTGGCACAACTGTGACACGCCAGCTCGCGTGAGAAATATTACCTATCTCTTTCTTCGCTGTACTGTGAGAGAGTAACGGGCGATGCTATGTCGCGTGACAGGAGTCGCGAAGTGGAGTCCTGCCCTGCTACGGTAAAAGGACGTATAACATCAGTATAAAGATACGACCTTTTACTGTAACACGGCAGAGTCATGCTAGACAGGTTAGTAGTGCCTGTTATGACGTAATTTTTTTATGGCGTTACCTAGACCTTTAAGAATTATTAATTATTGTAATTGGCTTATCATTTATTATTTATAAATTTTTATTCATCTCAATACCTATTCTTAATCCGACATTGCTATTTGCTATAATTTGATTATTTTCCATTGGTTTTAATGACATGCAAATTAAGGGTCAAAGTATTGTATGCCACATTCTGGCTGATTGTGATGTAACCAAATACTAACCCTACCAACATTTATATAACCACTCAAATTAAAACAATAAATAATTTTGTATTTGTATTTGCATTTGTAATATACGATAGCAATGAATATGGCACGAGCGCAGAGAAATGCAATGATTTTTTATAAGAAAATACGTTATATACTATATATTTATATTTACTTCCCAGATTACGGTCAATGACATAAGCTTATCTCTCTCTAAGGCGGCGTCATGATGTATTTTAATTTTCAGCTAGTTTTTATGACCTGATGTACGTGCGTGTAACCATGCTTCTACTGATATGTTTTTCGTTTCATACCATCGGCCATCGTTTCTACAACATGCCCCGCCAACTGCACTTAAGTTCGGCGACTATCTGACCTATATCTACAACCTTGGTTCTCTTGCGTATCTCATAATTCCGGATTCAATCCCACAAGGAAACTCCGAGCATAGCTCGCTCTATTGCCCTTTAAAACTTTGAGACTGTAGTACTATTTTATTTATTTATTTATTTATTTAAACTTTATTGCACAAAAGAAAAACTTAACGTACAAAAGGCGGACTTAATGCCATGGGGCATTCTCTACTATCGTCCCATAATGCCCTTATAACGCTACTAGTGTTCAACATCTAAGACAAAAGAGAAACGGAGCGTTCAAACTGATTTATTATTATTTGTACACGACCGTACGATGAATTTCGACTCGAATGAGCACGGATCGATAGCACCGTCCCTGTTTCTCTATATTTTTCCAATAAGGACGGAACCATTCGAGCGGACATCGAAAAGAGAATGCTCGAATGCGTCGCCGTGTTTCAACACACCTGCTTCGCTTTTCATTCTGCCCTTTTAAACATCTATGTTTCCGAATTTTTCGGTTTTTTTGTGAATGTGGCTCCCATTGGAGCCCTTGGCACTGGTTAGTTGTCGATTGACGAACAGACTTAAGCAGTTGACGCGTGAGTTGGTTTTTGATTGATTCGCGATTTAGATTGAAAAGTTTTATCGGTTGGAAGATTGTCGTGTGTTTCTCCGAGTTCTTCGATGATAATACTATTAATTTTATCTGGTTTGAACGACTTAAGGAAAACGAATTTTCTTTATAAGACAAATCGAGTTCGTTTATGATTAAAGTATGAAGCATATTTTGGCTTACATAACAAGTCGAAAATAAATATTAATACAACTGAATGAAAGGGTTTCAGTACAATTTTGGTCACATTTAAATATGTAAGCATTTAAAATATACCAATAGAAAAAGGTACTAAAAATGTTTGCTATCCGACCAAATTTGCAGTAAAAGAGAAAACGAAAAATGATTAATGATCTATTCCTTAAACAGCGAAACGTCCAAATCGGCCCATCCGTTTAGGAGCTACTATGCCACAGACAGACGCACAGAAACACAAATACACAGATACACATGTGAAACTTATGACAACCCCTCTTTTTTGATTAACCGTCACCGCAATTGATCGGCGCTCCTCTGAGGATGAATCTCGAACCGATTCGAAATTTGTCAAGCGATATTCGACTTTACAACTTTAAACCTATTTCGTACGTATTTTAATAAGTAGAGTAAGGAATAACCTGAAAGAATTCACACGAGTGCAAAATGAAAAGAAATTAAGCTGTATTCGAGTGCTAAGAAAAACTAGCACTCGTTAT
Organism: Apotomis turbidana; assembly: GCA_905147355.2. Lineage (NCBI taxonomy): Eukaryota > Metazoa > Arthropoda > Insecta > Lepidoptera > Tortricidae > Apotomis > Apotomis turbidana. Next base: position 25,228,409 of record LR990288.1, read on the forward strand.
ATAACAGTATTCGCTTGTTTATGTAAATCTGGGCCTCGTCGCCGGTCCGTATCCAGCATCGCATTTATTTAGGCACATTGCTCTTAAAAACACTGAAGCGTGTATGGTAATGCGATGTAGTACATGACACAGTAAAGTTTTTGGGACAGTAAGGCAATCCACGGTTCGAACCAAGACAGAATGAACCAAAGTATTATTTACGAAAAAATTACTTACTGTTGAGTTTCTTTCGGTTTTCTTCTCAACAGCGGTCTCTTGGGAAATGCCGGTAGATTCACAATCTGACTTGTAAAAGTGCCCTTGTGGCTTACTTTCTGAATAAATTATTTCATTTCAATCAGGCTGCGTTTTGTGAAACACAAAAAGTAATTGGTCTATTTTAGACAGCTCTGCTCCACTCCGCTCCAGTAGAGTTATGGGATCACTTTCCTATCCGTCTATCTGTCTGTCAAGATCCTTTTTCTCCGGAACTCGTAGAGGTATCAATTTCTTAGGTATGCAATTCCTTGGAGAAGTGAAAAATTCAAACTTCTAAGTTAACGTAATCAAATAATACGAGCGTTTATGTTGACGCTTGCAAGGGAATCAAAACCTGTAGGGCGTCCCGTTTCCGTCCTAATCTACTTACCAAGGATTTGAGATACCTACGAAACCCGTGTACCTACCAAATCTTGAAATCTCTCTAGCTCTCTCTCTCCAGCCATTTTGGCATGATGTAGCATAATGAAGAAAAGCCTGGTGAAGAATGCGTAACTAAATACAACAAAAAAAAAACAATAAAATACGAAAAAAAATGTTTTTTTTTTTTTTTTACTGACCTGAAATTTATCTAAAACAATAAGATACGGAATTCAGCGGTTGAGAGGTTTTACGGACCGGTGGCGACCATAACAACGAATTGTAACTAAGATTTTGGGTCAGACCTTTGTCAATCAACAACTTTGTTCGTTAATTTTAGGGGCCTCTGCGGCCTTGACCTTCCTGGCTCTTATATCCCCGGATTTAATATTGTACGATTAATTAAGTTGCTTTGATTTAAAATAAAATAAAAACTACGTTCTTTCAATTCAAGTAACATAGACTCGCATAAGGTCACTTACGATTTTCTACAAAAAAATATTGTTAACAAATGAACAGTATTTCTGCTGAAACGACAATCAATGGTAGTTGCACCAAGCGACTTTGAAATGAGATCATCATCATCATAAATTTAAGAGCTACGCTCGTGTCAGTCGATCAAATTCCATTTGAAATGAGATATAGAGACTAATAAAAAAGGAATATGGTGCTCATTTGGACATCGTTTCAGACTAATGTTTCGATCTTGGAGGTACATATAGTTAGTCCACTACTGAATATATGCCTCCCCTATGTTGGAACATAGGGTTTTATGTAAACCTATACAAACTCGTTTGTGTGATAGAATAAGTATTTCTATGACAGTTTGTTTGTTTTTTATGTTTCTTATGTCGGCCCATATTTAGTCTCAATAAATTACTTGAACAGAGCACATGCTTTTTATCTGGCGATCCCGAAACCTTCCATCATGGTAGCAGAGCGTGGTTGAGCACATGCTTTTTATCTGGCGATCCCGAAACCTTCCATCACCCTATAGCTCGCTACAAAGTACAATTTTGTGCAGACGGCATCCATCGACATTTGACTCCCCGCTATCGTCACGAGGTCATGCGTCTACCTAATCGAGGTCCCCTCTGTAATACTTTGCAGCCCCAACGGCCATCTGTTCTCCGGGCTACTTGGCTCACAGCAACGTGCAAAGGAACGGTCTATACTCGGTTACTCTGCGTTATAGAATCAAAAATGAGGATGTCCTCAGAAGAGCCAACATAGATCACAGGATTGGATCATCGATTAAGGTTCACCTGGAAGAGGAACTTGAAATAACAAGGCAAGGAATGCTCCGCATGTGGAATGAGCTCCCTACCGCGGTTTTTCCCCGGGGGCTACAGTATGGGTTCCTCAAGAGGGGAGAAAATAGGTTCTTGAAGGGTCAGCTATGCGCGTGTGATGCTTCTGACGTCGCACGCGTCCAATAGGCGGCGGTAACTGCTTAACATCAGGCGGGTCACATGCTCGTTTGTAACCGTCGACATCCGAATCCTCAAAACTTTCAGGCATGTAACTTGAATTTAAAGCTTCATGATATGATTCGTTCAAAGGGCAAGAGGTTCTTTTCTTTCACATACTGATGTAAATCTGTGTAGTAAGAAGGGGAAAGTTCAGAGCACAGAGAGGGGGTCGTGGGCAAAACATTGCAAATAATGGGCCGGAATTTGTGAGAGAATCTTTTCGTTCCCCATTGCCGCGTACAAATAAATATAACTTAAAGTGAAAGGAGTGTTTCAGCCAGATTACTAGGTTCGTGCGCTCTCAATGTGTATGGGGCTTAAAATACTCTGTATGTAGGTACGTGTAATTGTCAGTTTATTTAAATTTAAAGCAAAAGAGCAGAGAATAACTACAGAAGGTTTTTTCTTTTGATCTTCGCAAAAGGCGCTTGAGTACTGTGTTTTATTGATTCGTTCTGTTAAACACGACGCAGTTCGTTGTGAGCTGTGGCGGTACGACCGACTGCGTATCTGCCACTATCAGGGCATATCTTCGATTGTCGCGCGACTCAGCATCATCTGTCACGCTCGCAGGGTATTGAAAGGAAAGTGACAGGTAGTAAATGTCGCGTGTCACAGCTATGCTAGAAGTGCTGGGTAAAAACGCGCACCAAAGACCCACTTGACCTAAAGTAGGTGGGTCATTGGGCGTCCACAGTTCTCCGCCTTTACGTCATATACCCCTTTACGGCTATGCACTTCACCTCGGCTGATCCAGCGCCTCTAGAACAACTGTGACATACGACTCTTTCCAGCGCGAGAAATATTACCTCTCTTTCTTCGTTGTACTGTGAGAGAGTGACGGGTGATGCTATGTCGCATGCCAAGAGTCGCGAAGCGTAATCGTGCTAGACGGGTTGGGCAGGACCGGGACTTGTTAGGTTATAGTTGGGGCACCCGTTTTATGGGTGCAATACAACTAAATAATGCGGAGCTCGGCGGAGAGAAGTGTTTTACTTAAGCGCATAGAACCGCTCCGCTCCTCTTACACTTTTCATAGAGTGCCGCAAAATAATGTACCTAACAATTTTGTGTATATTTTTCCAGCGCCCGCTCTGTCATGGGATGCTCATTTAGCGTTTTAAAACTACAAATAACACGGCTAATTGGATAGCGGCGACCAAATTGTTTTTTGATTTTCATTAAAGTGTACTTTGTATTTATCCGGCGCTTTTGAGTGGACGCGGCCGCAATATAATGAGCGTTAATTTTATATTCATTAACCGTGCCGCGGTTAGGGAATTAAGGGGATACTGTACAGTGTACTAGAGTGTGTTACACATTATTACTAAACGGGACTTATCGCGTTCAAAAGCGTTTATTTAACGACATTCAAACCTTCAACGACATTCAAACCATTACCTTCTTTATACATAAAAGAAGTATGTATCTTCGTCAACACCTACCAGCAATATTTCAAGACGCATGGTGAAGTGATACACACAATCTATTGTATAAACCGCGGGTTAGTAAGACTATATACGGTAGAAATGTGTAGGTACAACATGTGCATCGAACTATTTAATAGTCTACCTGAACTTAATTTTACCGTTGGAAAACAGTTTTACGTCCTTTAAAGTAAGTAAAGATTATATTTGTATGATTTGCAATGCAAATATCACAAATGAATAGTTTCTGATTTTTTCCTATTATGTAGTTAAGACGGTATTACTTACAAAATTTCATACATAGCTATAGGTCAACGGAAAGTACCCTATAAATATTGATTCTATTGAGTGTCGAAACATACGTTTTTGGCGGCATAGACTGTCCTTTTTAACCGACTTCAAAAAAAGGAGGGGGTTCTCAGTTCGGTTCTATGTTTATTTTTTTAATGTTTGTTACCTCAGAACTCCGTCATTTATGAGTCGATATGGAAAATTCTTTTTAGGTTCATGAATAGACATCTCAAGGTTGGTCCCATAAAGTTTTGGTGAAGATCGAATGACGAGATCCATGAGGAATCGAAGGAATTCCTGAAATTTTATAGGCACTCATAATATTTCTCATATATTTTCTAAAACTATTTAAGTATTTGCATATGGTAGTCATCATCTTCCAATGCTGAGCTGATGATGGAAGGTACAACTCCTTAACGGTTAGGACTTAGGAGATAATTCAAACGAGATGCATGCCTTCAAGACCTCCCGGATCACCCCGCCATAAGTATTTTATATGAATCACTAAAAAGAAAAAAAAAAATTAACAAAAAAAAGAACCGACTAAAACTAAAAAGCCAAAAATAACCCGTTCAAGTACAGATTACATTTGACTCGCCCTTTGAAGTCGGTGCCAAACCTCACGTAAACTATAATATATAAATATAATAACTGAGTGGTTTGGGATCGACTTCAAAGGGCGAGTCAAATGTAATCTGTACTTGAACGGGTTATTTTTGGCTTTTTAGTTTTAGTCGGTTCTTTTTTTTGTTAATTTTTTTTTGTACGTTAATTTAGAAGTTTGTTTTTCAGCTTCAAGGGACCGTAGACTCACTTATATAGTTTTAATTTCAGCTCGATACCTCCACGCGTTCCCGAGATAAAGGGCCTCGACAGAGAGACGTTTGGATAACAAATTGACTTTATAAAAGTTCCGATTCACTCACAAAATTTCACGAGAAATGCGACCTATAGGCGAGAATTACTTAAATCCGGACAAACGAAAGAATTTTGGACCAAGCTGAAACGGAGAAACTGTGCTTGCCTCCCTCGGTCAGCCAAAAAATACCAACGACATCAGTATATTCATAACCCTTACGTATTTGCACTTCATTTCACTTAAAGCTGCACCTGCCAAAAAGCTTTTAATAAAACTTTTAGCCAAACGGAATCCTCAATTTTTCACCAGCGATCATAAAAATTAAAATAAACAAACAATAAAATATTACACCAGATCTCACAATGGCGTGGTGTTTTAATCGAAAAGAAACCCTATACGCAATCAATATAATATATACTCTTCCTCAAAACGAACACGTTCATGCGTTCAATCATTCGTTCATTCATTCACTCTAGTCTTTGACAATTAAGACTCAATTTGGTTTCAGCGGTTTAGGGTGAGGCGACCGATAGTTGGCTCGCTGTCAGCATGATTTAGCGATGGCGGCGCGGGTGAAAAATTACCCACATCGGGCACAAATCATCGACGCGCCTGCGACGCAGTGACAAACGGACGGTTATTTAGTGCCGACCGATACAGTTGTACGTTGTCAGCGGCGTAATTGGGTACCTAGTGCACAAAGGTGCAACACACAATACAAGAGTGTGAGCAAGCTATAGGGGCATAGGGATAGCTGTTTCCCACACCTTTATTAAAGTGCTATGAAATAAAAATAGCAAGTGAACAAAATGTGTGAATGGGATTATGGGGTGTATAGAATAAACGACTATGACAGGTGCTCTTTTGATCTTTGCAAAAACGGTCTGAGAACTCCATTTTATTGGTTGTCTGTATAAAATGGAACGCAAATAGTTGTTAGGTGTGCCAACGCGACGGGATGACGCGGGTGCGCTGCTACAACTGGCTACAGAGTTGAGCTAAACATAGGTAGAAGGCGAAGCTAAACACCCACGTGTGGGATTCTCGGCGCGTATTGAGCGCTGAAATTTGTTTTCAGTATCCTGGGAATTAAGGCTAAGCTCAGCTTCAGTGGTTTAGGATGAGGTGACTGATAGTTGGCTCGCCGTCAGCATGATTTAGCGATGGCGGCGCGGGTGAAAAATGACCCACATCGGGCACAAACCATCGACGCGCCTGCGACGCAGTGACAAACGGACGGTTATTTAGTGCCCACCGATACAGTTGTACGTTGTCAGCGGCGTAATTGGTTACCTAGTGCACAAAGGTACAAGAGTGTTAGCAAGCTATAGGGATAGTTGTTTCACTCAGCTACGTAGTATAAGAATAGTCAGTAAACGAATGCGTAAATGCGATTTAATTATACGCATATAATAAACAGGTATATTTAGGAGATCATCTTTTGAACAAAGGTACATTAATGTGAATAAGGCATAGGTTATATAGGTATACTTAGTTGTTTCTGAATGTCTGTAATCGTAATATGCGGGATATCTAATATCACTTAATGTTGCTAGAAAGGCAAAATCAGATATAATATTTCCTACTCAAAGGTGCTCGCGTCCTTAGTAAAAAGTATCCTATAACCATCAACGGATGTCCAGTCTAGCTTTACCTGTACCAAAATTGGTTAAAATCAGTGTAGTTGTTTAGGCGTGATGAGCGAACAAAGAAATTGTTGCCAACAGATGGCTACACGGCTTGCGAAGTGCCATCACGCTGTTAAGATTTTTCTGGAAATAGTGAACTCCAAAGAAAACTTATATTCAGTAGAATTTTCGAATTTTATAATGAAATGAAATGAAATAATTTATTCAGTAAGTAGGCCACAAGGGCACTTTTACAAGTCAGATTGTGAATCTACCGGCATTTCGCAAGAGGATACCGCTGTTGAGAAGAAAGCCGAAAGAAACTCAACAGTAAGTAATTTTTTCGTAAATAATACTTAGCACAATTACATTACATTAGTGTTATAACTAATTATTACATGCGTACACGTATAGGAGATATGATACTCCAAATCAATGTTAGGTAGGAATATTAAAATAAAATTAAAACGATCAATTTAAAATATTAAATATTGAATAATACTAGAAGGGCACCTTCGTACCTACGCGGAATTTTTGTATACCGTAGTTGGGTACGGAAATTATGCCCAATAGATGGCGCCAGGCTAGCATGGCGCCGCGCGGTCATACAAAAGAAGAGACGATCCTACATCACGCTACTTATTAAGATTTTTCCTGAATTCATGACCACTGTCCATACAACAAAAAATCAATACAAATATCTACAATTTTATAACAGTATACTGCTACATTTAAGATATCGCGAAGTTCAACCGAATTAGCACCAAATAATATAATGGTGTGGGAGAAACAAAAATAAACAAAAATAGAATTTTAGAGGAATAATCGTAGTTTTCATCCCACGTTGCCCACGCAATAAATGCGATGAAAATAGAGTTCATTAACTAATTGGAACAGTTATTTATTTATTATTTATTCTGTTTTCCAACTTAATTGCCCACGCGTGCCACGTGTGCATACTATCACACATTATATTCCAATATTAATTCTAGTATATCGTGGTATATTTTAGGCTCCTATCCTATCTGTTCAAAAATGCTGATAGTTTTAGACATTTTTAGGGTTCCGTACCCAAAGGGTAAAAACGGGACCCTATTACTGACACTTCGCTGTCCGTCCGTCCGTCCGTCTGTCACCAGGCTGTATCTCAAGAACGGTGATAGCTAGACAGTTGAAATTTTCACAGATGATGTATTCCTATTGATGCTATAACAACAAATACTAAAAATAAAATAAAATAAATATTTAAGGGGGGCTCCCATACAACAAACTTGTTATAGATTATGGTACGGGACCCTTCATGCGCGAGTCGGACTCGCACTTGCCCAGTTTTTTTCTATGATCGAACATGTTTCTTAACATATTATCAATGTTACTACTTAGAAGAGGGCTATTGAGATTTATTGGTATATATTTGAAACCTGTTTGAAATTTTACATTGACAAATCTTCAAAGAAATTGACAAAATTCACGCAGAAAACTATTTTTTTTCTACTTATTTTCGACGGAACGCAATGAAAGCATGAAATAGCTACGTTACTTTCTAGAGCTCAGGGAAAAGTATTATTCACTTTAATAAAGTTAGTTGAAATTATCAATATATTTGTCATAATATGAGAAAAATAAAATTTAAAAGGAATAAGTCCTCCTAATGCCGTTTTACATTAAGCGTGCCATTTGTACTGACTTTACGTTTTGTGCAGTAAAGATTTTATAAATAAATAAAAATTTAAGCGCGTTACAAAAGGTCTTAATTTAATAAACTCGACGTTGCGGTCGCGGTGTTACGTTCATGTTCTCGAAGGGACTGAAGAGGCGGGGATCGACATTATGTCGCGCGAGTATTTCGAACCCGTGCGGGTGCACTAGGTCTTTTATCAGTTCGTTCACTGGGGTTGCCACTTGACCGACACACAACACTTGCGATATATGTATCTTGAGAACGACCACTTTTAAGATCATTAGATTGCACAGAAAATTTTGCCGACAAATGGCGCTATATAAGCTCGGCGACGCGCACCCATACAAATAATGCATAGCGCTGTTATTTTTTTTCCTAAAATAATATAATAATCCCTTTAGAAAACTGATAGATATACAATACAATTTTAAGTTATTATACTATTATAAAAACCTAAAATAGTATAAACCAATTGATACAAAGATCAAAGGTAAAAAGAAAAATTGAAATGAGTTGGTGGAAGAGACCGGGAATCGAACCCGGTCCAGCGCATTAACGATTTCGGCACCCTAACTCCCAAGCAACCTGTCGAATTTTTGATTATGCTTTGTCTGACGATCTTTGCATTGTTTTATTTGAAAGGCTTTACACCTAAAATATTCACCATCACCACCACCCTATCACACCATCTAAAATTATATAGATTACAAAAAAATACCTATAATTGTACACTATTGTATAGATGTTAACACAATAAATGAGATTCCTTAAATAAATCTCATCATAATATCAATAAAATAAATACGAATAATAAACAAGAACGTTGCCAACCCTACGCAATCCAGACATGATAAACAATAATACAGTTACCAGAATGCGAATAATCATAATCGTGATTATGAAGCATCAATAAACGTCGTCGTCCCCCTCTAACGGCCTTCGGCTGCCATTAGCTTGACAGAGATGTATGCGGAGCGACATTTGCTTAGAATAGCATTACAGCGGTTTAGGTTAACTAACGTGGCTTTTTGGTAGGGTTGCCAAAAATAATTCTGCTTGTAAGAAAATATAGAAATATGAATTTGTAAGTATATTGTGGAGTATTTTGTTCATCGATTCTCGAATTTATAATCATAACCCTCTCTTGATTCTCTGTAGTAAGGTAAAAACTATTCTTCAAAAGTGTACTAAAGATGGTTAAAATTGTATGGTATTACAAGTATGTAAATTGTGAAGAAAATTCGCGAATCACTAGAGTATTAATACATTTTTGAAGACATCTACGTCGGCATTTCGCACGGAAAAATAATCATAACCCTTTTTTTGATTACTCATAGTCAGACAAAAAGGTAAATAACCGTTAGTGGATACAAGTGTAACAATTAGACGTGAGACGATGAAGCCACAAAGGTATGTGCATTCAAACAAATCCAATTTATAAGTTTAATAAATTTTGTCCAAATATTGATACATTTAACTTATTTCCTGTAAAAAAAACTTCTATCTGAACCTTTTAGCAATATTTTTTTATAATAATTATTACGCTAGATTCAACTGTTTTGCTGTCCATACGCAATCTATCACGGGTCAATCGCGGCCACCGCAGCCATCTTTCATTCTTGTCGTAAATATTATTATCTTGATTCCTGCCATGGGGCCTCATTTTTATAATATTGCTTTATTTGCGCGTATTCCGGGTATCCAAGGGCATAAGGTATACATAATTCTACTATGTCTAAAACAAGATATTGAAGTATGTAGTACATACTATGTACTGATGTCAGGATAAAATTATTAAAAATAAAACAGTGTAAGTTATAGGCACGATAAATACAAAGTTGCCTATAAAAAACAATACTCTTTTTTTATACTCAAATAGTCACTTTATATTTATGAAAAACAGATTTAAGGAAAACGGAATTTATTTGCATCTATTTTTTAAACCTATTATCGTCTGTATGCAGTCAAAGCATGAAGTAGCTAATATGTTACTATCTATAACTCATTGTCAGTAAAGTATTGTTCAGTTTAAAAAGTTAAATTGACATTAACAATGTTTTAGTCATAATATGAAAAAAAAAACTAATGAATAAGGCCTGTTAAGTGCTTCGCTTTTGGAGCGCTAGTAACCTATCTACTTATAAAATATCATGAAAGTACTCCTTGATTCTACCCTACTCTCTGTGCCCTTACCATGCGTTAACGTGACCGCACTCGCTAGCGATAGCGTAAACGACTTGTACGGAGAATAACAGAGCGCCTCTAGCGGTACTTTGTAAAACTACAATTCTCCATACAAATCGTTTACGAAGTCGCAATCGTGAGCGTAATTTTCGATAGTTTCGAGGAGAACGTGAGAAATTTGAATCTCATGGTGCCGACATTGTCACGTTACGTAAACGATACTCGCTACCGTAAATCCGCTATGTTTTATTTTGGCCGATATTAATCTTCCTCTTTCTCTTAAGTTTAGTTAGAAAGAGACAGATTGATTCGGTGTGAAGTTAGAACAAACGTTGGCGAGTGTCTCGTACACTCACACTACCGCAATTTACGTGTGTAGTAGTAGCTCTATTCGTATTGCGTTTGCCCGCAAACGAGTGTAGTAAGCGTATCGACAGTTCTCGAAAGCAACTCATGGTAGAGGTACTGATCAGACCTACGTCGCCGCGAGACTTGAGTCGCTAATTAGACGAAGGCTTTGAGCGGGTATCGAGTTTTGAGTGGCATTCAATCTATTCTAGATAAAGCGTAACCTTCGTTCACTCAATTGACATCATCATCAATAAAGTAAAGCGAAAAAATTATCTAAGGTAAGTTAAGGTAAGACTATAACTGGGAGAAGACTGCCACTTGTATTATAGACAAAACTTTCATTGAATTTTTATTTCATCGAAAACTTTTTTTTTTCTGAAACTATAAATTATATTTTGTTATGTTATAACACAAACTTAACCTTATCTAACCTAATCTATAGGTTAGCATTTTGAAGAATTCTGAAAAAAGTATGACTTTTTTTGTAAAGTGATTGTCTATAAAAAAAAGTCCCAGAGAACCCACTAAACAGCGAGAACCAACTCGCGTAGTGCATCACGCAGATTGCAAGAATAATGTCTTTAAATCTTTATTCAAAATGTCTGAAGTATCATTGTATACCTAGTCTATTTAATGAGTAAACGCACAGAAAACGGAATACACTTAGGGACAAAAAAACGAAAGCCTGCGCCAAATGTGCGGGTCCGCCGTGTTAATACGTCGATTACACCGGGCAGCCGTTACGAACCTCTTTATTGTCTCCAAGTGTAATGTACTAGAAAACGGCTCTGAAGTATCGCTAGATGCACTCCCGTGTAATGGTAGATTCAAATGTTGGGGTTGGCTTCCACCGAGTAGTTATTGCGGAAAGGTCAAGAAAGAAAATACATTTATTGCCCCAAAGTATTAATTTGTGGCCTATGCGAGTTTGTTTCAAAAAGGCAGAAATTTGCAAGTTTTTACTATTTCAGCCCCCATTGACCGCCATTTTGAGAAAATGCGAAGTATGGAAACGATAGACAGATCTATCACTTTCGACTCGACACGTAGGCACATGAGTTTGAGAATACCGGGGATTATAAGGGGGTGTTATAAAGGAAACGATAGACAGATCTATCACTTTCGACTCGACACGTAGGCACATGAGTTTGAGAATACCGGGGATTATAAGGGGGTGTTATAAATCTAGCATATTATGTATCTGTGTATTTGTGTGTCTGTCTGTGGCATCATAGCTCCCAAACGGATGGACCAATTTGAGTGTTTTTTTTTAATCGAAAGACTTGTCCGTCGAGATGGTTCTTAGCTATATTTGGTGGAAATAGCACTAGTAACTAGCTTCCAAAATATTCGGCTTTAAGTGAAACAAGTGACAAAATCACTTGTCAATATTTATTATTTTGACGATACGTTTGGCGCAGTTTGTAACTTGCCTACACTGAGCCGGTGGTCCCGGGTTCGAATCCCGGCCAGGGCAAATATTTGTGTGATGAACTCGAATATTTGTGCTTGGTTGTTCTATGTATTTAAGTATATATTTATCTATATAAGTATGTATATCGTCGTCTAGTACTCATAACACAAGCCTTCTTGAGCTTAATTTGGGACTAGATCGATTTGTGTGAGGTTGTCTGATATTTATTTATTTATTTATAATATTGGAGCTAAAAATTCAAAATGTTATAGTTATGTTCAGTTTTAGTAGCATTTTCTGTATCACTCATTGAATGAGGGTCTCATGATGATTAAGCTACTTGTGTCAGAGGTGTTTTTGATTTTGTATATAGGTTATTATACTTATTATATTGGTATATTCTATGAATAAACAAGTTATCTCAACCCATGTCTAATAAGACCTCCAATCCTAGACAAGGTCGCGGCACACCGGAGCAATCCAGATGGAAATATAACAAACCGCGATACCTAAATATTCCCGTTCAATCTTCGCAAACATCTCGAATGTATTTGATTGTTTCTGCTGACATTTGTGGCATTGCGCCCTTGAGCCTAGGCGAACCGATTGGTGAATTCAATTTGATATTTGTGGTAAGATACTAATAAATATTTGTGGTAAGATAGGTACCTACTAATCTAACATAGCACAGTGGGACGAAAATCGGTTTTCATAGACATAGAAATCAAAGTTGTGATATTCGAGTTTTTTTTATTGGAATCGCTTTTACCTGTTGTTTAATTACTAAATTATGATTTTGGGACCATTTGGTTGGAAAATTAAAGAGTTATAAATTTTTTCCGAAAAACTTGTATGGAGCTGATACGAAAAATCTAAATATCTCGGGAACCGCAAGATTAACCGTTATATCCTCGCAGATGGTTATACAATGAATTATTACTGATTTTTTGCCATACTACATATATCGGTCACAGCTGCGGTTTTTTTTTTTAAATCGTTTTATGTATTTTTCGTTCGAGGCGTCTAAATTAGCAAATAAAAGTACTTATTATGAGTCTATCTGTCTAATTTACTGAGATTATGAAATAAGAGAACATTTTAAAAAAAAATGCATGCGATAAAAAGGGCATCGGCGAACAATATATACCTAAGTACGTTAATACCACTTATTCAGCCAACAGAGCCAATATAAATAACATAAATCCGTATATTTCAAATCAGTTACAGTAAAAAAGTCAAACATTATGATATAAAACTACTTAACTAACTACATAACTAACCATTAAACTCTGTTACAGCCTCTTGTGGCGGTTCTTAATACTTAAAAAAAGCCACCGTTTCGGTAAAAAAATCTTGTCTTTTCTTTTCATCCAAGCTAGGTCTTGTAGCTTGCCTACTTTTCTTCCTTGAATTTTGTTCCCTCAACCTTCTGGATTCTTGAGCATGTATTCAATCACGGAAGCTATATCATCACGGCCATCTTCTTTAAAGAGATTTGCTGCAGCAAAAGCTAATTCAGTTGCATCTTCTCCTGCAAATGATTCAGATCTTCTCTCCTTTTGCTTAGTTGACAGGTTTTCAGATTTTCCTTGGTTGCTTCGTCATTGTTGCATTTGAAATTGAAGATGTGGAAGTTGAACAATCCGAAGAGGTAAAGTCAGCACTAGTTGACGATTCCAAAGCCTGAGAACACGCAGAATCCTGGAGTAGTTCTGGAATGAGTAGACTGATGGTTTCGTTGTATGGACCAATCCGAAACCTTGTTCGCCTTCATATTGTCGCCCATTGAAGTTCAGTTTCGTGCTGTAATACTTCAAGCCATAACATCTGAAGAAGAGATTGATGTGCCTAAATTTAAAGAATATGCTTATAAGACTGCTCAAAAGTATGTTGATTTATACAACTAGTACTATATGCCATCAACTGTATATTAGCTATTGATCCATGGAGCAGACATCATCGCCAGCAATGCCATCGTCCCTATAGAAATCTGTCAGAAAAAGCATCTGAAGCCAGAAACAAAGAATTTAGAAGGTTCAGGGAACATAATTCAAGGAAGAAAAGTAAGCAAGCTACCAATGAGGACATTTTACATATGCTTCTATTGTCCTCCGATCCCCATATAACGGCTACAAGACCTAGCTTGGATGAAAAGAAAAGACAAGAAATTTTTACCGAAACGGTGGCTTTGATTAAGTATTAAGAACCGCCACAAGAGGCTGTAACAGAACTTAATGGTTAGTTAAGTAGTTATGTATATAGTTAAGTAGTTTTATATCATAATGTTTGACTTTTTTACTGTAACTGATTTGAAATATACGGATTTATGTTATTTATATTGGCTCTGTTGGCTGAATAAGTGGTATTAACGTACGTAGGTATATATTGTTCGCCGATGCCTTTTTTATCGCATGTATATTTTTTTAATGTTCTCTTATTTCATAATTTCAGTAAATTAGACAGATAGACTCATAATAAGTACTTTTATTTACTAATTTAGACGCCTCGAACGAAAAATACATAAAACGATTAAAAAAAAAAACCGCAGCTGTGACCGATATATGTAGTATGCCAAAAAATCAGTAATAATTCATTGTATAACCATATGCGAGGATATAACGGTTAATCTTGCGGTTCCCGAGATATTTAGATTTTTCGTATCAGCTCCATACAAGTTTTTCGGAAAAAAATTATAACTCATTAATTTTCCAACCAAATTGTCCCAAAATCATATTTTAGTAATTAAACAACAGGTAAAAGCGATTCCAATAAAAAAATCTCGATTATCACAACTTTGATTTCTATGTCTATGAAAGCCGATTTTCGTCCCACTGTGCATAGCACCAATTCTAAAATTCTATTCAATTCAAATATTTCTTCAAGAGAAGCCTCAAGAGCTCTTTTTATGTCATACGACGTAAAAATAAACTAATCGTAGATTCTGATTCCAAATAAGAATAAAAATCAAAACGTTTATTCTGTAAGCAGGCCACAAGGGCACTTTTACATGTCTGAATCTTAATCTACCGGCATTTCACAAGAGGAGACCGCTGTAGAAAAAAAAGCCGAAAGAAACTCAACAGTAAGTAATTTTTATACAGTATACTATCGCGAAAAATATGAATACCTTTGTAAAACTTAATGATCCCAATTGTCATCTATTCTCATGGTCAAACTGCACTGCGTACTTGTGTAGTGCAGTATTTATAACAAGCTTTTCCTTCCATCAAATAGGTAATATTTCTACCAAAAAACAGACTTCACTATACAAACACACAATTCAAACAGGAAACGCAATTTTGTTTTCCATTACAATCAATTATGTTGGGGCTTTCGAGAGGGCCTTGAAAAACCGGCGCAACAGGGGCCCAACGCAATTTGGTCGGCTAATTGGCAGACTGGCAATCGGGGCATTTGGCAATTATTGGCCGGATTGCCAATCGCCGCGGTGAAGGGTTATGAACTAGTTTGAACAAATAAATTGACAGTAAGACAAGACACCAAGGATCTGATATAGCTCTCAGACAGTCGTCTAAAGTACGCGGTAGGTAAATAAGCGGGGCACATTGCTCGTAGAACCGATAGCCGTTGGGGTAGGTGCTTGAGTGACAACCTGGTTTAGGATCGCGGGCAAAATTGGATGAGGGCGGCGCAAGACCGATAGTTGTGGAGAACTTTGGGCATTTGTTCCGCAGTGGACGTCTATCGCCTGATATGATGATGATGTAGACAGAACACATGAATATTTTCGTTCCTAAGCAACAAAAAAGACCGAGGAAGTTGGACTACGAAAACGAACACAAAAAATAATAATATTTTGTTTCGAAACAGTTATAATTTTCGAAATATGTATTATTTTAATGTGGGTAACACTTTTCAGAAATAAAATACGTAGAGATCAAAACGGATAGGGATCTTGAAAGCGCACGGTACAGTCAACCAATTTGATTCCTAGGCCATTTCGTACCTTGTCACAGTGAACGTCCATATGAAAGCCGCTTAAAATCTCATCATCATTGTCATTGTGACAAGGTTCTATAGTGGCCTGACTGTACAGTGCACCTCTGATCGATAGGCTACGCTTTTGGACCGGCAATCCAAAAATACTGGGTTCGAATCTCGTTATGAAACTAGTATGAGCGCAATTGAATTTTACTTTGCGTGTTAATCTTTGCATCTACATAGCAACAAAAAAGAATAGCTGAAAACCTTGTTCCAAGAATCTTAACCTCGTATATTTATGGCGAAACTAATATAGACTGTTAAATTGAACATAAATTCACTGGTGCAAGTCTCTTTACCAGAATTCAACTAGGTTGGCTCGAATTGAGCTCGACTTAATGCCACAGACTCGTGCAGATATTTCATTAGCTTGAATTAATTAATATCACAAGCTTGCTAGGGATAAACAAGATATACTCGCGCTTCTAAATGCGCTTACGTGTATTTAATCAGAATTCGATGTTAAGAGGTACCTACGATACAAAAGTCAAACATAATGGTCAAGTATGTATATCTTTTATTTTTCTTTAAGCTTTGATCTTTGTATTAACGGCTTAAATAAAAATTGTGGTGTATTCACATTAAAAAATGAGACATTACATGTTTCATAAATTTATAAAACTAACAGCGCCCTCTCTCGCTTGCTCGGTCACCACTGTAGTGTTGCGGTAAGATGTGAATATTAACGTATTCACATAGAGGTCGCTAAGGTGTTAAAACCTTTCAAATATAACAATGCAAAGATCGACACACAAAGCATAAGGAAAGATTCGTCAGATCTTCCTGGAGCTAGGGCTTCCGGCAATCCAGAGGTATCGGGTTCGATTCCCGGTCTTATCCCCCAGGTAGCTCCTTTTTCAATTTTTCTTTAAGCTTTGATCTTTGTATTAAAGGCTTAAATAAAAACTGTGGTGTACCCACATTAAAAAATGAGACATTACATGTTTCATAAATTTAGAAGTATGCATCATTGTCACACTTATAACGAAAGCCTACTAAAATTTATGTTACGACTCAGTCGATTTGTGTCAAAATGTCAGATAAATATATATTTTTATTAAGATGATACAATAACTTGCTGACATCTCTTACCATTCATTGGTGAGTGAATTACCATTTCTAAGTCATGAAATGAAATGAAATGAAATAATTTATTCAGTAAGTAGGCCACAAGGGCACTTTTACAAGTCAGATTGTGAGTCTACCGACATTTCACAAGAGGAGACCGCTGTTGAGAAGAAAGTCGAAAGAAACTCAACAGTGAGTAATTTTTTCGTAAATCATACTTAAAAACGAATACAATTATATTATAACTACGTAATTGATACATATATGTTAGAAGAGATGTACAAGATTCTTCAACTCAATGTTTACACTAAAAATTATATATAATAAAGTGTTTTTTCAGATATGTAGAAGGTCTCTAGGCATGGTAGTTGGAAAGTTTCCGCTCCACTATTTAGGTGTACTAAAGGTTGAAAAAGCCGTTTAAAACTCAATATACAGTGCGTGAGTTACCAGAATGTGATTCGACTTTTATGCCTGTCTCGCTTGCTCTTACGTAATCCAGATAGCTCACGCAGACTGTACAAAGATAGATCGCCAACCTCTTTACAACCGCCTGTGGCACAACTGGCAGTGCACCTTCCCCCATGGTAGCCGCATATCCGTCTTTGTCCTGCGATGTACGGCCGGCTAGATTCCTACCCTGGATAGTGATGCTAATCCTTTAACTGAGAGATGAATCTATGAACCGTAGTGCCACTGCCACTCCAGTATCGTAGTTGCTTTTTAAGTACGACTTAAACTAGAAGAGACTATACTATGAGCTTAAATTAGCCGTACTCGCGGACTGCGTTAATATTTGTATAACCTCGTGAGGCCCAAGCACAAAAACGTCAGTTAGGCTTAAACGCCCACTGTACCTCGCAAAGTACACTTTCTTTCTTTAAACTGTCTGGGCTTAGGTTACAAGTGTTACCTTTGTACTTTGTGAGGTACATTGGGCCTCACGAGGTTAAGGAACTGTAGTTCTACAGGGTAACCCCTAGGGGCACTGTACTATTCTCTATACAAATCATTTACACAGTCGCTAGCGAGTACGGTCGGTTAACTCTTGGTCAGGGTACAGGTCAGGCATCGATAGCACTGAGTCGGATACAGTGTGGGAATACAAGCCCACTAACAAAACTGCTTCTGTGCTATAGGAGTGAGTAGCAGCAGTGTTCTTTGACTAGCGTTCTTTTTTTAGGGTTCTGTACCCAAAGGGTAAAAACGGGACCCTATTATACTGAGACTTCGCTGTCCGTCCGTCCGTCTGTCACCAGGCTGTATCTCAAGAACGGTGATAGCTAGACAGTTGAAATTTTCACAGATTATGTGTTTCTATTGCCACTGTAATAACAAATACTAAAAATAAATAAAATAAATATTTAAGGGGGGCTCATACAACAAACTTGTTGTTATAGATTATGGTACGGAACCCTTCATGCGCGAGTCGGACTGGCACTTGCCCAATTTTTTTTCTTATTTCATTTATTATTAATAAAAATGTATAAACAGCGTTTTTAACAATTAAATTTTCGCCAAACTGCATAACAGTTTGCTGCCGAATATATACACAATATGAAGAATAAGAAGTTTTTTGCCGAATATAATTATGAACATGAGTATTTTAATTATATGTAATTATGTTGTTTGATGCACCGCCTAAAATTCCTCTGCTTAGGGCAATAAGGTTGACTGGTAGAGAATGCCTCTTGGCATTAAGTCCGCCTTTTGTACGTTAAGTTTTTCTTTTGAGCAATAAAGTTTAAATAAATGAATAAATATTAAACTGATATATTAACTGATTTAGCTGGTCCAGCCACTGTGGCGGATTCCATAAACCGCTTGGTGTATTTCCCAGGCTCGCCGGTTATTCGCCGTTTGCATCTCGTATTTTTCTGACTAGAGTTTGTTTAGAGAAAATATTTTAACGGCGAGTATCAGCGTTCCGGGAACTGGTTTTCATTTAGAACCTTCGGGGAACTTTAAATGAAACCGTTTTATGGTTTAAAGAGCTGTTTGTATGGTTGCAGTTCGCTATGTTAACAAGCTGGTTTAATGTATACATTTGTCATATTCTGTTATTTTAATAGTAGGTATTTTATGCAATCGTTGCACACGGAACGTCTCGTACCCTACTTAGGC
The DNA here is from genome assembly GCA_905147355.2 of Apotomis turbidana. Lineage (NCBI taxonomy): Eukaryota > Metazoa > Arthropoda > Insecta > Lepidoptera > Tortricidae > Apotomis > Apotomis turbidana. The sequence continues at coordinate 25,247,528 of LR990288.1, forward strand.
CACTCGGCAAGCCTCGTGACCTAAACGCGGTACTCGACTTTAAGACCTAATTGTGTAATTATTGCATACAATACTTTTTATACGAGCAAAACACAGAAAGACATTTTTTACTTTAATCGTCATTCCCCACTATGATTTTTTATTTTTGATGTAACCTTTTTCGTTGAACTGAAACTGACCTATTAAAAAAACATGGTGGGTGCCTCGTGATTGGTTAAATGTTTTGACAAGTAATTTCAACCAATCAGTGAATAGTAGCGTGCTTTTTTTAAAGTCAAATATGCTGATTTTCTCTTTTTGAAATTATAAGAGTTAAGTAGAGAGATGTCTTAAGTTCTGCAGCGGGTACCATAGAGTATAGAATTTTGGTACAGGATTAAAAAGTGCGTTATTGTGATTTTATCTGTGAAATTATAATTGTTATTTTATTTTATTTTTAGTATTTGATGTTACAGCGGCAATAGAAATACACCATCTGTGAAAATTTCAACTGTCTATCACCGTTCTTGATATACAGCCTGCTGACAGACGGACGGACGGACAGCGAAGTCTCAGTAATAGGGTCACGTTTTTACCCTTTGGGTACGGAACCCTAAAAAAGATTTAAGAGACACTTGATCCCTTTCAATAGCATTGGAGATGAGATGCCACGACTGTGCGCGAAGCGACGCGGCGAGCGGTTGAGCGAGAGATCCGAGCGCGACGGCCACACGAGTGAGCGAGACACACGTCGCATCTCCTTAAGCCACATTCCGGAGGGATTGGTAGATTGCCACCACATTAAATATGGACGCGATTGCAAGCATTTGCAGGTACATAATAGGCGTGTAGACAATTTTTTTTCGAGGATGTCAATCGATTCTATTTTTATTGGGGTCAAATGTCTATATCGGACTAACTACACTTGGACTGCTCCAAAAGTCAGAAATGACCGTCAAAGTTCTACATTCCTACGTTGCGCTAAAACGCCCCATTCAAATGTGACGTCATGTGATGTAATGTGACGTCATTTGTGGGTAATATTTGTATTTTAATTATGCATAGTTTAAATTTTTTACATTGTAATAAAAAAAAAAAGTTGCCATTTTCACCGTGAAAAGTGCGTTTAAGTTCGTGGTTGTCATGAAATAATCGTTTTTTTTTTAATTACGAGGATTCTGAAAACAATTTCAAAATTTCTATTGGATTAAAAAAAGAAACATAATTTGCGTACCTTTGACGTCACATATATGAAAAAAGTTTTTTTTTATAGCTTTTATTTAACTTGCATGGTATGTTTAAAGTATGTTTGTTCGGGTGAAATCTTGCAACTCAATTTTGAAGCAGATATCGTCAACCGATTGAGCTGAAATTTTGCATACTTACTTAAATTTGATGACAATACAATAATATGGTACCATGGGGCTGATCTGATGATGGAGCCGGAAGGTGGCCACAGGAGCTCTGTAATAGAAATAAGCAGTCCTACCCAGCTTGGGCTCCTTATAATCGTCTCAGTGAGCATTTGATGGATATCCAAAGAAAAGTACAGTCGGCTATAAAAGCTTGCCACTAAAATGTAATTTTTGACAGACACTTATTATTTTATTTCATGACATTTAGAGCCAATTTCGATTTTCATAACCACAGTACGTTGTATAATTCAAAATCTACAACTCTATAACCCTTATTAGACTGATTTACAATAGAGCAATGTATGGTCAATTACGAGTACGTCTAATCACGGGGATATTCAATTTTAAGCTATTCAAGCTACATTTAGTGATAATTGACAATTTCCAATTAAAAGCTAAATAAAAATTCTTTGCCTTTTCGTCGAATGTTTCATTTCGCCAAAGTATCATTTCGCAGAAAAAAAAATTCACTGAAACTGTAAAACTGTTAAGGATGGTTATAAAACAAACCTAACCTAACCTTATCTATCTATAGGATGATATTTACAACAATTATGAACAATGTACGACTATAGAGGAATACAAATTCTGCGAAGTGAAAATTCGGTGAAAAATACTTCGGCGAAAAGGCAGGATACCCTAAATAAATCATACCGTTAAAGTAGTGTTCATGCTACTCCTGATATTAAAGAGTTATGTCACTAGAGTCCAATCTAGGCCCCGACAAAAAGGGAATAACCTAATATCCAGATATAGATGTATTTTAATTGAATACCCATTTGCTACCCACTAATATTCCCCCAAACATTCACATCAAGATCATTTCTGACACGGTAATGATAGATAATTTCCTTCCATCTATTTGTCGATAACGAATTATCGATTCTTATTATATTTGTTATTCCATTACACGAGAATACAGTGAATGGCTCATATGAGAAGCCTTGATACACGTCATACAGGTCCTATGATTGAATTCCCTTTTTAGGGGTCCGTTGGACATCTTTTAAAACTATGAATATGACACGTTCTTGAGATCGTTTCGAATGTCTCAATGAGTAATGTGTTTGTGGTTTGTACCTTCTTTTGCCTAAAACTTTTTGCTTAATTTCGGTTTGTCTAATTTCATCTAATATTATTTAGCATAACTATTTACTTTGCCTAATTTTCATTTGAGTGAATTAGACAGTAAGATTTTAGTAAAAACGTTATTCGGAAATGTAATGATTAGTTCAAATAAGAATGTACAAAATGAGTTTTAAATAAAATAATATTCGACAAAAATTGAGTTATGAATAATAAAATTTAAACAAAACGAATTTCGACAAAATAATAACTGTAGACAAAACATTCATATAGTAAAAGTTGATAGGCAAATTGAAATTAGACAAAATATTTTTAGACAAGTCAAGGGAATATGTTTTTGTGCTCACCAGCACCTTTAGCGTGACACGCGATACTTTAACGCGCGACAACTACCCGTCACTCTCCTGCCAATACCGTGCGAGCAAGACAGGCGCTTGGCAAAACTTTCGCTTGATCTGTACTTCGCTAAAATGACTTATTAAAGTGAGCTCATTCTGAAACAAACTGGCACAAAACAATGAAAAAATAAACCCTCAAAACATCACTGTCATCTCAACTCGGAACTCCTTAGAACTTGTCATCTACCGAATCCTCCGTCGAGAGGCTTTTTCCTGGGGAGAGGAAAATAACGTAAAGGCAGAAATAATTACGGTGAAGAGCTTCGACCTCGATCACGTAGGGTATAATTAAGCCGGGCCCGAGGTGCCTTTGTGCTCTATATGTGATGACTTAGTAGTGAGCCTTGGGGCGTGCTTGAATATACCAGTGATAATCAGTGTTTGAATAACGGCAGCCGTTTGATATTTGGAATAATCAAATCTTGGATCAACAAATAACTTTCCTGAAAATCGTCGAGAATGTTGACTTTATTGATACAAAATCAGGATGCGTCAGTCAAAACTTAAAAAAAAAGGTCCTTGCCGGATCGGTTTGCTCGACAATAATAATATTATATCAAATTCCTTTTTTGTAAAAAATAAATGAAAAGGTGGCAATCCAAGAATTCAGTTTTGAAATATAGTAATAGAACTTACATATCTGTACTTATTTTGTTTTGTTTCACCGTTTTTGAGTTAAACACTACTTTTGTCTCAACTGGAAGGGCAATTGCTGGCTTCGTATTAAATTTAACGGACTCCCAATGTCGTCCGTTTAAAACTATTATTATATATATTATATTATTATTTAATAGGTAGACTTACTTAGATGAAAGGTTGCCACGAAAGATTAACTGAATCATTCGTTCGTATATTACTAGCACAATTATCTTCATGTTAAACAGCGCCTTAATATAATAATAAATGTAATACTAAACGTTGGCAACTCTAGCGCAAAGTAATCATGCAATTATATTAACGAAGAACCGTAACTTATTCATTATTACTTTTTCTCGTACAATGAAAAATTAACCATTATCTTTCTCGCTACCGTAACTTTTTTCAGTTAATGAACTTGTTAGTTCTAATTTAAGTATAATAAAATTCTCTTATAAAAAATGTTATTGCTGTTCCTACCAAAGCGAGTGGTTTTTTTAAAACATATTCCAGTGTACAATATTCTATATCGCCTTGTCTATGCTTAATAAACTAACGGCTTTCACCTAACATTGTCTAATCATGTCCTGTATACACAACATAAATTTGCATACATCTCTGGTCTATACTCTGCTCCCAGAAATTGCTTGCTCCGAAGCATCAGCCTTAAACAGCCAGTGTACGTTCGAATACTAAGCGAATCCTGCCATATTGCTCCGTGCAACCCTGCCAAATTCAACACGTCAGCCGCCACCTACACCCCAGACATATTAGACGACCCCGCAAACCCGTCGCATTGTAACGAAATGTGTTTGCTTCTTTGAAGACACATTAATTCGAGCGTATAACTAGTCTCTCCTTATGCGAATATTAAACGGCTGAGCCCGCACAAACAATATTAAGTACTAGTCTTCGTTGTTAAAGCGGAATTTCGTTTGTGATTAGTTGGAAGCAGCTGGGGCATATGAGGCCAGATGAAGTATGTAGGGTGGCGTATACGTTTGGCCGTTGCCAGGTGGGATTTACAACTTGGACGGGTTTTGAATAAAATCTGCGTCATAATTTGATATGAGGTCGTTAAAAGCTTTAAGACCAGTTCTGGTGTTCTGGTGAGTCGTTATCGTTTCAACAGATTTGTATTGTGATGCATTAAGATGTCAGCTTAAGAGGACAAAAGCTTGTTTTATAGACTACTTACGATACAGCTCAGAACACATACTACAAAATTATTACGATATATAATAGGTACAATGCTTCGTTACTGAGTGTCTTACAAAATCCGTAATTAATTGAATCAGGCGTTACTTTGCGGAAATCCATATTAATAATAGTACATTACTGCAGAGGCCGCGAAATAGGGGATTATTGGCCGAGTAGTAATAGATGGCCGAGTGATAACGAGGCCATCTAGAGATACGAGGCCGATAATCCCTGTTCGCGCCGAGGCTTGTATAGTGCTTTTCTCAAATAAATCCAAGGAAATAATACAAATGTTCAACTTATATATTCATATAAAAACAAATTTAATTCAAATTTAATAAAAAAAAACAAATTTATTTTTTTAAGCTGTTCGGGTCAATGTTTTATGACAACACCTTATTAATTAGATATTGTTATATTTTTTAACAATAAACGTGATTCCTTGTTTATTTTATTGAATATCTGATTTAATCTAATTTAATAATCTAGTTAAATATAAGAAATAAAACGTAAATATACATGCACAAACTAAGTTTTTTTTTATTGGCAGTATGCCATAGATTATCAATAAAAGAAATAAACCCCACTGAAACAAAAGACAATCTCTTTGTTGGCTACGGCCAATAATGTTGTATGAAATTCCTTTATATCGTTCTAATTTGAAATTAGAACGAATCTTCAACAATTGCTATACAAAGACGTATTTCGCGGTCTATTACCACGATCATAAGAACGACATTTCCTTGGATGTTTGAGAAAAAATAATAATATTGCTTTGCTATTCCGCGATATAATATCGTGCCAGTTAAATTTGTGCTAACCCGTTATACTTACTTACTTGCGCATATATGCATGAAAAAATACGCGATATTATATCGCGAGGATATTATATCGCGGAATAGCAAAGCAATATTATTATTTTTATTACAAAATCCGTATATTTAATATCCAGAAAAATCTTTTTAGTTGAGTTCATGATCAAAATATACTTCTATCTTATAGATACGTTTTGGTTAAATAGCACTGATTGGAAATATAAGGGGGCCATACAATAAACGGCTTCTCAGTTATCAGCAGCAGTTTTTTTTCAGTTAAGCTGAGTTTTCGCCGTAGTCGTAGTCCAGTCAGGGGATTACCGGATCACGACGGCAAACACTAGACCGGCATTAGACCCACGACCCATTTTTTATTACCGGGTTAAATTTTTAAGTAAATTGTTAATTTTAATTTTGTTGACTTCAGTTGTTTTATTACTACTTCCTAATTAGTAATACGTTAACTTCGAACGTCACACTGGCTGCTGTATCGTAAGTAGTCTATAAAACAAGCTTTTGTCCTCTTAAGCTGACATCTTAATGCATCACAATACAAATCTTTTGAAACGATAACGACACACCAAAACACCAGAACTGGTCTTAAAGCTTTTAACGACCTCATATCAAATTATGACGCAGATTTTTAGATATATTTTGATACTAGCTTTTGCCCGCGACTTCGTACGCGTAGAACTACAATAAAAAAAAACAATTAGACTTTCAACTCTTGAAGGTATTCAATACTCGAATGGAATCTAGTTAGTAGTTTAGTTCTGGGCTATTGGGTGAAAGCCATGGACAAAATGCAAAACATCCTTTTTTTAATATTTTTGGAGTTGCAAGGCTAACTAAGTCCCATTCGATTCAATAAGTTATCCGAGGCTAAGTCCTATTCGATTCCATAAGCTATGCTCAGAAACGGCTCGAGATGGTGACGGTCCATAATCAACTGACGAAGAAGGTATGGTTCTATTCACCAAAGAATTTTGTCACATTATGAAATTGGGACAAAATAATTATTAGGTAGCTACTATTATTTTTCTAACTTGGTTTTTACAACTTAGTTTATTGAAGTATAGTTCAATAAATTATCCTACCTAAATGATTTATTTAGGTCAGTAAAAACGTAATTTTTTTGATTTGGAGACATGAGCAAGCTACATATACTGTTCATGAGAAAAACATTTCGTGCCCGTGTCTATAAAAATGCTCGGTCAGTGATAGAGCCAAAAAATTGCACTTTTTCTATTTCCTCTTATAAGTATCATAATAAGGCTATCCTTCTCCATCAAAGCGTGTCAGGCCCTTGACTTAAGCACGTCGATTGTGTAGCATAATAATTGATTGACAATTCGGGTCTTGTCGAGTATCCGAGTCTAAGATCCGAAAAATACAAAAACTTTATGCACTAATTACTTTACTCGGCGATAAATATTGCACATCGGTCTTTAGCCCTTAATTTGACAAAAGATGACGAAGGTCGCTGGTTCAAGCCTCGTTATGGTAAAATAGAGCAAAATATTTTGGTTCGAAAATAATATATGGAAAAAGATGGTCAAAGAATTTGTTCACCCTGCCATACACGCCAAATTATGGGTTAGAAAGAGGCAATTCAGCAATTGGCTGTTTATTTACGACGATTTCCGAACACTGGCGACCTTCCATCAATCATTGTTTAAAATTAAGATGAATGAAATGAGAATGAACGTAAATACTTTCTCGTTTATAATATTATTAGGATTATTTATATATGTTAAGTATCGTATCTTTGCATACTGAGTTATTTACTACTTTATTTATACTCAGTTACCAAGCGGAGGTATATAATCAAAGCTCGTAGGCACTATTTTCAGATGATGTGCGTATCGGAACGTGATACCTACCTGAAGGGCTACTCCGTTCGAAATTTTACTTTCGTATAGTGCTATTCCATTCACTCAAATATACCTTGACAGGAGATCGAGAGGGATGGCACTATTCGACAGTCAAATTTTGAACATCGGAGTAGCCCTTCTGCAATCACTGGTTTGACATGTCTTGCCAGATGGGTGTGTGACGTTTGTCAAATCAAATGTGATTGATTCAAATTTGTAAAATTTTATGTATTTGATTCTTGAAATTACGCGATTAATCGAATTTTGCGGATACATGTTCCCATATCAGAATTTATTGCTTTTTTACAAAGAATAGTTTGGTATGCGTTTGGTGAAGGTATATCGTAGGTAGATTAGTTTACGTCAAAACGATGACATGTAGGGAGTTGTTGCAACTACAATGATTTGCTCTCCATACAAAGTTTAATCCCGTTTTTCACGGGAACACTACATTTATTCGGGATGAAAAGTATCCTATGTCCTTCCCCGGGACTGAAACTATCTATATACCAAATTTCATCTAAATCGGTTCAGCGGTTTAAGCGTGAAGAGGTAACAGACAGACAGACAGACAGACAGACAGACACACTTTCACATTTATAATATTAGTATGGATATCAGTGAAAGGCTAATGCATATTTTCTGTGTTGAAAATATTTTTATATGTGTATATTTATTTATTTATGAGCTCTAACAGTTAGGCGTGACAGGCTCGCCATACTAAGCCTGTCATGCAACGATCTGTATCTAAAAATACATGACTTAGGCATATCAGGGCGTGAAATGCGAATTATATTTATAAAGCTGCTGCTGGCTGCATGGTATAATTTTATTATAATGTCATAACATGGAAGTGGGCAGGCAAGTAGAAATATTTTTACCTAGGTACTTATTAAAAGAGAAAAAAAACTCGTGTTACTCATAAAAAAAAACGTATATTTTGTTTCAGAACGATAACATTAATTATTAATTGAAATTATTCGGGTACGAAAGAAAATATACATAGAAACGAAAATAGATAACTTTCATCAAAAGCACAATAATATTATTAATTTCTTATTTTTAATAAAGCAGATTAGAAACGTCTGCTAACGTAAACCAATGTTTAAAATGAAGCGAAATAAAAAAAAACTTATTAAATGAATAAACATAATCATATTGTAAGTCTTTTCATATGGGTGCAAGCAAATTAAAATGATAAAAAATGTAACATACATTTATCAAAAAAAGTCACATTTATTATTTTGAACAAACAAGGAAAATTGCCTACCCAACCCAGCTACAAAGTGGCAGTTCCAGAGCAGTTTGTGGTGCGCCTGCGAGCTGAGCCGGTGCCGGTCCTGGGTTCGAGTCCCGGCCGGGCGGGTGTTAGTGTGATGGGTTCAAATGTTTGTTCCTGGGTCGGAGATGCTATCTTTATAATTATTATTATATGTATTTGAATATTATGTGTATCCTCGTCTAGTACCGGGGCTTTGCTTGGTTTGTGGCTGTATCGATCTGGTCCCAAAGGTCCCACATCGCGGTTTTCGGCGTCAAAAAACGAACTTGATTATAATGAATATAAATTTAACTTAATGATATTAAACTCACATACATTTTTCAGTCATGATCGCAGGATTATCATTATTTTCATTTTAAACCCGCGGTGTTACATGGGCCATGCCGATCACCGGTTATGGGTGCTAGACGATGGCTAATGGGTCTAATTCGATTAACATGCACATATAACCATTTGAGCGATGTACCTATCGGTCATACTCATATCCCATACTAGAAGATGCATCTAAATTTAGATGATATTGTAACATTGTAAATTTTCATTATATTTAGTGTTTTTTTTTCTATGTTACCTATCTGAACATAATATCATAACTAATACGTAGTTACTTGTATAGATGGGTCATTGTCAGATTTAGGTGCGCGTCTTTCCGGTGGACATTTGCGAAATTAAGGATTCCAGGGCCTAATTTTCTGATTAAATGCCTGTGAGAATAAAGACACTTATTTAAACACCAGGGTACAAACACGTCTCATGCGCTTCGGAAAAACAAGTACCACTACCGCCTTGTCCCGCCTACACACAAACTGTCAAAATCTGCGAGATCAGTGTACATTATGGGCCCGTCTATTTACAACAGACTACCCGCAACTATCAGAGATGCAACTTCCATCGCAGTTTTCAAAAATAAACCACGCAAGTGGCTAACAGGACTGACTTTATACAGTGTCGAAGACTTTTTCAAAATGCCACTCACTTAGCATCGTATAACTAATAACATAATATTGTAACCTAAAATGTTTGTATTACTAATATAATTGACATGTAACTATGGTGTTATCAATAAATGATTTGATTTGATTTGAACGTTCCCTCTTCTAAGATAATCCGATGTAATAGCAACATAACCTAGATTCATACAAGGTCTTAACTTTTGACCACCGAAGGGACAAATTTTGTTTTTTGAACTGACAATGACCCAGATAAATAATTATATACTTAAATACATGCAAAAACCATGACCCAGGCATGAGTATTCGATTTCATCACATCACACAACTGTTTGCCGTGGCAGGGATTTAAGCCCGGTGCCGCTGGCTCGGTGGGCGGGTGCACTACGGACTGCGTCAACCACGTCGTCAAAAAAAAGTGCACAACCTACTAATTAACTAAACGAAAACTGCTTTAACAATTATTTTGTGACACCGCGTAATGACCGTGATCGCTTATTGCTACACGAAACTAAACACTAATTCGTCGCCGATACAGGTCGGAGCGGGGGCGGAAGAAAGAGACGGGTAGAGAAAGTACTGCGCGCGCGACGAGTGACAAGCAGGATCACGCGCAATCCAGTCGCGGCTAAATCGTATATCTTGAGTTACCTGATATAGAATTTGCGCGACGTTTACAAACCTTGTCACGCCTAATTGATGTAACTTAAGATACAGTATTTAAGCATAATTTACCATGGCAAAATCATAGTTACATGAGTTGTGTGACAGGCCCGTACAGGAAATTGGTTAGATAAATTAAAAAACCTGGTATGTGGGTCCATAGAGGTTTTCGAAAAAATACGATTTAGAGCTGTTACGCGTATCTCATGTATGTTAAGATACATGAGATAGGATTGACACAGCAGGGCGGAGCTCCGATTAAAATCAAAATAATGAGGGCATGTATAGTGCTTTTCTCAAACATACTATGCAATGAGATAAAAAAAAATCAGATGTAGCTATAATTAAAAAAAAAATACTTCCTGGCTGAGGCCTTAAATTTTGTATGACATTCCTTTACAGTTCCCTCGAGTTGTTCCGCCCGAAACGTGATACTTCGAAGCCTGTTATAACGCACGTTATGTCGACATTTCATTGCAAGTTTAAGAAAATTATATATATATATATTTTTTATGAACAGAACTGCTGCCAGCTCTTCGGTCCCCAGCGATCTCTGTTAACCTTTTAACAAATGCTACATGTAGCAAACTTGGTACACGCGCTACATAAAGCAATTTCCCCCAACGCTGCCATGTACCGATGTTATACATAGCGAATTGAGATTGCAGGCAACAACGCCTTAATTAGTGGAAATAATTAAAGGCACGAATCGATTTTAAAATAGGTCATTGTACTGATAGGACACATTCAGGGGCTTTTGCCTGACGCTTTTAATGACATTTGTATGAAATATTGTCACTATATGTTTAGTTTTAGTTATGTGCTATTTACCTTTATATAAAATCTTAGCAATCCGTGACGTCGAGTAAAGGTAGGTACTAATATCTGTTTGAAATAACAACTAATTTGCTATTTTGACCGTGAAAGGGTGCGTTTAAGTACAATACGGTTTCCATAGCATTAGCAGTAATCGCCAATTAACAAGTGAACCATGTAAAAAAAAATTTTTTTATATATTTAAACTGGTTTTTAATATGTCTGAGACTCACGATAGTTTTCTAAATTTTTTTTTGTTTAATTATGAGCATTTTCATAAAATAAAATAAAACATCTTTATTTTCTTAACTCAACTTAGGTCCATACTGTGTTAGTACACATGACCATTCTTAAGAAATAATATAAGTAGATACATTAATTGCAAAAACAAAAAAAACAGCACTGAAATATGAGACTTCAAAACTAGGCATATTTGGTTTTTTTTTTATATATATATATACGTACAAGCAAATTTTTGTCCCATTCAATATTTGCGCCGATTCACAAGTGCAATAACTAATCCATCTTTAAATACTAGTACTCACCCTTGCACGAGAGCGGGTGCCTTGTTGGTAGTCTGATCCGTACCCACGTCCCTGTAACAAATAAAAGAGTTATAAAAGGGAAAATAATGCAAAGATACAAACAGTATTTTTTTCCTTTTGGCATTTTTTTTACCCTTGTGTCATTTGTACCTTTCTGCTATGCAGAGGCGACAATATGCTCTGAAAGAAAGAAGAAGTGTTTCTCATCCAGGATACAGTCAGAGAGTCTTCGAATTTTGACGCTGTTTCGCCCCCTGCCTGCTATACGGCTACATCTCAAAAAACATTTTTTCGAGAAATCGCTTGTTAAAGTTTTGGCAGCTTAGTGCGTGGTAGTAAAAAGGGGCTTACTCCTTGAGTTTTGGGTTAATTCATTTTTAATTTAGCTTTTTTTTACTCAAGATGATATGCTGCTTCTCATGAATATGTCTTTTTTTTATAAAACATGTAATTAATTAGAGTTGTGGCCGTATTGCAGAAACATTTTGTTGAAATTTTGAGATGCGTCCAAAACTGAACAAGAATTATTGGACAATGGCAACATGAAAATATAAATACAAACACCAAAATAGTGAAGATACCTTTGTTAATCAACTTTTGTTACAGTAACAACATCACTGAAAGCGATAAACTCTCTAGATGCAGCTAATTTTGCATATAAAAAACGATTACAAGTACCTTTATCGTCTGTTCAAGGCACTTGTATCCTTAATTATCGTGTTAACATGTACCATACTAGGTATATGGTATAATACCATGAAGGAGGCCCCATAGTTTTGCGTGGACTAGGTTCCCGTTGATATTAGTGTACCTACTGTTTTCCAGAATTCTTCAACTTCTTTACAATATTACCTTTTCATAGTGCAGGATAAACTTTTCATTTTCTACTTTTAGGTTTAGCAATACTGGATGAAGACTGGTTCGAATCAAAGTCCCAATTTATGTGAGTCGGTATTTACAACGAATTTTTAGAACACCTTGGCCCAAGGTGTATAGGACGTGGCTTTCACAGTTCTATTTCGACATAGTCTCTGATAATATAATTCCACCTAAGTTCAACTGCTCAAAAATAATAGCCACACTCAATCCGGGTAAGCCAGGCGACGAACCAAAGGATTACCGACCTTTGCTACTTAGTTGCGTCTACAAATTTTTGGAGAGGCTAATCTACAATCAAATCGAACCTATTGTCGACAAAATAATTCCTGTGGAGCAGGCTGGATTCCGTAGTGGTCCGAACTACGAGAATTAGGTAAATGTCGCTCACAACACACATAGAGGCTGAGTTTCAAAGGAGAGAGGACTCAGCTACATTCGTTAGCGTATGTAGACAGGAGCTTATCTATAAGCTCATGACCGTGGTCCAGATGGTGGGACTAATCAACTCTAAGCTCAGCAATAGGGAATTTATCGTCTACCTCGGAAGCACTCCGAGTAAAGTCAGAAAGCTGAACAATGGACTACCTCAAGGATCGGTCCTGGCCCTGCTCCTGTTTAACCCATATCGTGTGTGTATAGGTTAAACAGGAGTGGGTCAGGACCGATTCCGAAAACAGAGAGTCGGAAATTTATGTATGGTGATGACATCGACATCACAAACCAGCATGGCAAATTTAAATCCTCGAATGAAGCTCTTACTCGCAATCTGGAATGAAATTTCTGATTGGGCTGCCTCAATGCTAGTAAAACAGAAGTTGTGACATTCCATCCTTGCAACAAAGAAGCAAATTATGAGCCAAATATATGCTTCAGAGACTGCGCTTAAATTAAATCCTACACCAAAGTACTTGTGTCACTCTAGACCGCAGTCTTACCTATATGCGGAGAAGCTACAGACGCCGAATAACATACTCCACAGACTAAGGGGAACTACTTGGGGAGCAACAACCCATGTGCTTCGCATTACCAGTCTTAGCCTAGTTTACTCCACGGCAGAGTATTGCGCACCAGTTTGGCTCAACAGCGCACAATGACGTTTCTTTCGCTTATATTTAAAGGGATTCATCGTAAAAATACTAGAACAACTCAAAAAAAAATATAAATTTATGCTATACACCCACAACTGAAAAGTGGCTGTCTTGCAGGGAGTCAACTGACAATTTTTGGTCAGATCCATAAGGCCACTTGTGAAAAAAAGGCTTTTAAGGACACTTTTTCTTATGGCTCTCGAAATAAGGTCGTAAATTAACCTATTCTGACTACGAATCTGCAATAATCAGATTTTTTTTTTTTGAGATGTGGCCGTATAGCAGGCAGGGGTCGGTTTGATTGTTAATTCATCTCAGCACTTTTTGAAAAACGTCACATAGGTATATCGCGTGCTTCAGATCATATCTCATAAGGTTATGTTACATTACATTATAGTTGAAACGAGGGAAGTAATCATTTGCTGGCTGAGTATTAATTTTAAGCGGACTCTTGTCCTTTCGGCGGAGGCGAATATAGTGCTTTTCTCAAAAATTGTGCAAGGAAATAAAATTTCGGACAGTCTCTGCTTTAAGGATCTAACACTGCAGCTCTTTCATTTTTGCACGGTCTTATCAAAATATATTTTTTTTAATTTCGACATGACATGTTGCCATTTTGTTAGCTAAAGGGCTATCTGCCTTCAACACTCTTATGGGAGAGTTCAAGCTTCTGAAAAAATAATAATTGAGAATGGACTTCTAAATCAGAATTCAACCACCATGTAAAAAAAAACATTCGCGTGCACTTGACGTTAGTCAAAATCGCCTTCTGGCAAGTTGGGGTTTTTCAATTTTGAAAAGTCCTTAAAACTTTGACTGTCTCAATAATGCAACCATTGCCTACTCAAACTTCCTAATGCTTGAATATGTTACTGTTCTACGCTAATCTTAATCCAGTTTCACACAGTAAAGTTTGCCACTAAAACTTGGGTATTACAAGATGAACCGACCAAAGACGCGAACTAAAAGTTAGCTAACCGCATAAACGTTGAGGTTAAGCGCTCAGTCGTTTCAATTACAGATTAGCGAATTAACTTAACCCAGTTTTGGTCTTCCAGTACTGTTCCTGCGTGTTGAATATGTGTTCCGTAGTTTAACAAGTTGACCTTTTTTTGGTATAGGTAAAGGTGAGTTGGGGTAATATGAAAAGGGGCTTTTTAATCAAATAAACCGGTTTTCATTAGTGGTTATCGTTAGAGAACGTACAACTTTTGGTGAGTTATATACTTCTTTAAAAAAATCTTTTTAATTTTACATACTACCGTGAGTCTCAGACATATTAAAATCTTACTCACGACGACGTAGAAGTCGAATATCGCTCGACATGTTTCGAATTGGTACGCGATTCATCGTCAGGAGAGCTACGATCAGTCACGGCGGGCAGAGGTCAATCGAAAAATTCGATTTTGAAAACTTTGATTGTTGACGATGTGAGTAAACCGGTTTCGTATGTATCATTTACTATGTGTCATTTTTCAAATCTGAATCAAAATCTCTTTGATTTTTCTATTTATTGTTGTTGAATAGTACCTACAACAGATGTTGGAACGGTAATTCAGAGGTACCGGGTTCAATTCCTCTCTTCGGCCAGGTTACGCATTTCAACATGTTGTCTTTAGTGAGTAGAATCTATGCTTTAATTTATGGTCCTGATACAGGCCACACCCAGTATATGAGAGCTGGATTTCCTTCAATACACAGCACACTATCAAGTGTCAGACTAGTAAATCTAATTCGGTTGACAATAAACAGTCACCAGACTAGAGACGTTGTCCTTTCCAATTCTGGCCACAATCCAAAAGGCTTAACTGTCAAGACATCCATGCTATAATACGCCGTTTCGCAATTCCCAGACTAGGCTATACAGGAATCCTATCTTGGCCAACTCGAAGCATATCGAAGTGCCACAACTAATGACAACATGGCGTGCGGTGAACCGTAAGCAGTGTTCTAAACCATATTGCTTGTAATTGCTAGTCAGGCCATATGGGGGAGTAGGATCATCGAATTATTTGCATCAACGTATAAGCGGAAGGGCACAAGCGACTCTTACGATAAGGATCATACGCTAGTCTGACACTAAGTTACGCCAGCTTGATTGGATTTAGCTACAATGTGTGAGGATTTGAACGACTCACGGAGTCGACATGCGAAGAATACTAAAGTTGTAAACTGTTTAGGAGGTCGGTAGTTTTGTTGGAATGGTGAGATATCGAAAGCGAGTCAGTTTCTACTTTGTACTAGGCTTTTAAAGTCGACAAATTAAATGTGTGCAGTAAAGCTGGAAAGCCAACAAATTAAAAGTGTGTGTTGTTTGAGAAGAAAAAGTTTTTTTCTTGAGATTTATGGGTAATACTAGTTTTCCCCGCGGCTTCGTTCCCGCATAATGATGGAATGTGCCCATATAAACCTTACAACGTCCATCCAGTATTTTTTATGAACGAATAGGCCTATCTTTATAAATTAGCCTATATCCTATTCTGATAGGTAAAGCTATACATATTACTGAAAAAAAAATCTGTTATTTTTTTGGCGTTCGTTTTGTTTTTCGTTAATAGGTAATACTATAGGTATACGGTATGGTAGTCGAATAAAAAGTATCCTAAAACCTTCCTTGAATGTACAGATATCCTTGTACCAAAATTCGTTAAAATCCTGAAAAATTATCCCTCCCTATAGAATGATATTCAATATAATTTTAGAATTTAATAATACTAAGATACACAGTCAAAAAACAAGACTACTCTTTAATGTCAAAAGTCATGCTTACTTGTATACACAATTTTCACGAGTTATCAGAGCAATAT
Organism: Apotomis turbidana; assembly: GCA_905147355.2. Lineage (NCBI taxonomy): Eukaryota > Metazoa > Arthropoda > Insecta > Lepidoptera > Tortricidae > Apotomis > Apotomis turbidana. Next base: position 25,263,961 of record LR990288.1, read on the forward strand.
AAAATCTTGTTTAATATTAGGCAAACACATTAACAACTCGTCAGTTCATAAATTGGTTTTCTCTACAACTGTAGCACACTGTTAAATTGAGTAATTTTATTAACTTCCCATTTTGAACACATTTTTTCATAATATTCCCTCCCTAAGCACAAATTGCCGTCACCCGAGATCAAAAAGGTGATATGCACCAAGTAAACAAATTTAGAGACTCATAATCGAATATTAACTGTTTGACCACCTCAGAGGTTCCGTACTGATTGCGTAAAAAATCTACCTTCCCAAACCACAAGTTCGATGAAATTATCGATAAAAATATAGACTTCATTCCTTTAGAAATAGAGTTGATATCCCAATCAAATCGTAGCAACAAATGAGAGGTCCCGAAAGTAAACAAGCGATTTTTCCCCGGAGGAGTGTCGTGATTTTTTATGTAAACGTTCAATTCGTTACGAAAACAATTTATTTTGTTTGATTATGGGTAAAAGTGTGAGGCCGTTTTTTCGGAATTTGGTTATTACATGTAACTATTTAAATGATTTCATCGGGTGGTTTATATTAGTTAATTGAATTTGTTATGCGTAAATAAGACTTCTGTTTCATCTGTTTTCTAACTGTTTGACATGATTTTTATTATTATTTTTTTGTGCTGCATAGCATATATATTATAATTGAGTGGTAGAGTCGAGTTCATTTACATCTACACACTTACGAGAACAAAAATATCTGAACACGACCATATTGTCAGGAGCATAAAATCGTGTTCAGATATTATAGCTCTCGTAAGTGTGTAGATGTAAAGAACTCGACTGTACTATTCATACTATTATTTATTATACTTTATGGATATGTATACTATTGTATACTAACAAGTTAGTTATTCAGTTTTTTTTTTATTTCTTTACTTATACATACAAGGTGTAACCGACAGCGTACCGAAAACGAAAACCGTAGTTTTAGACCACAATCACGAACTGAAAACGACTGTTCTTTTTCTCGGAAAACTCAAGGATAAGATTTTCCAAAATAAATTATAAAACTCGACGCGCAATGTAATGCGTCCAATTCTCTCAGGTGCAGACGCGCGGGGAGAGGAGCACGCGGCGAACTTCGACCGGTTCAGGCGCTCCCCACTCCACTCACGCGTCAGCGCAAAACATACCGTTACGCTAATGCGCATCGAATGACATGAATGAATGCAACCACAAAAACATCGCAACCACAGATCACAACCAAATTGTCTACCATTGTTTAATTTAAGATTTCTCATGTAATATTTTTCTTGTTGGTGTGCTTGTATTGTATTGTCTCACAACTAGTGTACTACTTAAGACCAATAACAACTGACCGATAAATTAAAACAGTCAACAAGATTATTTTCATTCAAGCATCCTCAATCAATGGATCAATGACCGGCCAGTACCGTTATCTAGCCCACTCCACGCGCTCTGTGTTGTACCGTAAAGCTTACATAATACTGTTTGTGTGTTTAGCGGAAAATGCTATTTTCATGCAATTTTTCATGAAAAATTGTTACCGGTAGAGTTCGATTAACGGAAAAATAAAGAAAAAATGAAACTCGCGAGGAAAATTTGTGAATTTTCTCAAAGAAATTTCCACGATTTTCCAGCCCAGAATAATGGTCTGAAGCCATGGTTTCAGTTTTCGGTACACCGTCGGTTACACCCTGTATATGTATAAAATGGCGACCGTATTACGATAAGTATTCTAAATTGACATGCATTTATATATTAACAAGAACATTGTAATTTGAGATTACTAAACTAATTATGCATTCGAAATAAACATGTACCTACGTTTGTTTATTTCCTTAAACAAGCACTTTTAAAGTGTGTTTAGTCACCAAAGAATGGATATCTGCTACGAGAAAACACTTTCCTTCCTTATCCAACAATACCTCATAATAAGCCCCAACTGCCATTCCTGGGATTTCAATTTAAAACCTATATCATTACCCGAAAGCTTACATTCTTTTAACCACTTTAATGTATTTCGAGCCTTTAAACCGCGTAATAGCAAACACTACCCTTACCACGAGTTTACAGTGACCGTACTCGCTAGCGACTGAACGATTTTATACGGATAATAGTAGTTCTACAAAGTGACCGCTAGGGGCACTGTACCATTCTCCATACAAATCGTTTACGCTGTCGCTAGTAAGTACCGTCACGTTAACTCATGGAAGGGTACTGACAACCCATAGCGTAATATTGCGATTGTACTGGAGCTAGAAAAACGTTTCCCCAACATCAAAAGGAAACGATTTTCATGTAATATCCCGGTGACGCTTTTTTTTCAAACGACAGCCCCCCCTCCCCCCTTCCTCCGGCCCCCCGATTTGTCAAGAACACACCTAACAACCTGACGTTACCAATTAAGCCCTATATTGTTTGTAGTAGAGTTGATTATAGATGACACTGACGGGTGTATAAAGAAATTGGCAGTCTTTAAAACCTTTTTAGATTGCCTGGAAGTGTGTCTTAGATTCTGTCCGATTTAAAATGAAAAAAGATCCGAGCGAATCTGAATGTAGATAAGAAAGGTCGAACGGGCCGATTTATTATTGCATTAGGGTTTTATGTAGGCCTTTGTTAATTTAGCAAATGTTTTTTTTTTATTTACATGATGGTCAAATAATTGTGCTTTAGCATAGTCTGTGTCCTATTACTATCCTTGCATACTCTTTTACGACATAGCCGTCTTTCCCAAACTCGTACAGAAATCCTTCGTTTTGCAGCCTCTGCAGTAATACACTATTATTTGCGTTACGACTGCATATCCACTGGAGACTCAGATTTAAATGCACTTCTTTTGGGCATCACAAAGACGCAGTCTGATTGGTTGTTTTTCTATTTTCCGCTTCAGTGAACAGGCAGCCATAATATCAACTCCAAGTTACGATAAATGTTTCCCGCCTCTTTTCCTCTCAAATATAACACTGACTCCACACATTCACAGTCCCTAATGCGTCCTATTCAGGTCGCCGAAATAATATTCAGCATGCAATTTCAATACCAAAACGCTCCCCGTATACCTATCTATTTCCTCACGTCCCAAGCGTCGTTCAAGAAACTCGTTGTGCTCGTGAAAGACTGGCGAGCAAATAATGGCACAGTTTGGACGGTAAAAGTGTTCGCTGCGACGGGCCCGCGATATTAATGATTAATGTACTACTCGCGGGACATCGGGCTGGCGAGTGAAACTTTGTTTTTGACGCGTTCTGTACGTGATGTAAGTTTATGTATGTATGTAAACACTTTATTGCACATAAAACAATATTGACAAAAACTCAAAAACAATACATGTGTACAAGGGCGAACTTATCCCTGTAAGGGATTTCTTCCAGTTAACCTTTGAGCAAATGAGATAGAAAACTAGACATTGAAGTGATAGACAAACGAACAAACTAAAACGTGCAAATAAACTAAATGTAAATATAACCTTAAGATAAATAAATATACATATAATTACAAACGTATATATTGTATGAAACATAAACTAATAAATATAATTAATATAATAATAATAAATATCCAGTCTTATTAGCATTGAACTATAATATTAACAGACGAGATCAAGGATTGACAAGCCATAACTTTTATATTAAAAAATGATTTTTTTGGCGTTAGCCATGAGTACTGAGTATTGTATTTTATTTTTTGTTATTTTGGCAATATTAATATATGAAATTTATACTAGACTAGCTGCGCCCCGCGGTGTTACCCGCTCATCCGATGGGAACACATTTTTTTTTGGGATATAAAGTATCCTATGTGTTAATCCAAGGTGTCAGCTACCAACATACTAAATGTTATCCAAATTGGCCGTTTGAGCGTGAAGAAGTAACAAACATACACACAAACACACTAACAAACTTTCGCATTTAAAATATTAGTGTGATTTAAGATATAATAATAATAATAAATAATAAATTCTTTATTTACCAAGTAAGAAGTCAATACAAAATGGTGATTCAGTGACTTCCACACTAGGCAAAGCCTGTATCGTGGAGGTCAAGCCTTATTCGAGAATTACAGCATTATGAGAGCGACTATCAAAGAACAACAGTAATGTTTTGGAATAGAATATCACAATTACATTAAATAAACAGAAAGCAGTTCAAAAACAAAAAAATAACTAAAGTAAGAAAGGTAGATAATGATGCTGATGGTATTAAAAACATTCTTAATTTCCTAATTCTAATTGCAATTATCTACAAGTCAAGTAGTTCTTAAATAATAAAAGATGTGTGAAGTGTGTATATGAGTGTAGTGTTAGTGTGTGTGAGTGTAGTGTGGTTGCAAATTTTATCTTAAGGCTTCTTCAGCCTGATCGTAAGTCCAGGACAGTAGGAGCTCCAGTAATTTAGTTTTAGCTGTGGTGACGCGGCAGAGTTTAATGTCGCATAATTTAACTATTCTGTTATATACAAACGGTAAGATGTATTTTTTGAAGCGTTTTGCGAATGCAGTTTTTACGGATGGAAGAGGGACTTTAAAAACTCTCCTATTTAATAAATCAGGATAGGATGGGAGTTGCAAGATGAGAGATGGATGAGAGTTGTTGATATTTGTAATATAGCAACACTCGATCTCTTCTGTCAACACCTCCTTCGTGCTACCGTGTATATCGCATTAATTATTCCAAATAAATGGCTATTCACACCGTTTCGGACTTTCAATCATTATCGAAAGACCAAACTAGGGTGTTGATATTTGGGATATCACAGAAAATAAGGATTTTAGCCTCTAGAATTATTTATTTATGTATCTCTTGTGATGAACTGTTTGAGAACTCATTCTGACGTTTTTATTAGTATAATAGTTTCTGAGGTGGGTTTCTATTTTTATTTTTATCCATTTGACAACATTCCAAGATCCAACAAAAAACTTTTACACCCCCGATGTCCTTTAAAAATGCCAACTTTCACATCCCACCAACGCAGACAATAATAATAGAGGTAATTTACGACATGTTACAAAACAAAAAAGAAACGCTATGATTAATAGTGCTAAGCTCCCAGAGGAAAAGTGACGTGCTAGTAAAATAACTAGTCAACAGAAAGCCTTATGTGCTTCATAAAAGACTATGAAGATACGCCCTTTTGACTTAATACTTAACTGACGTGTAATAGTGTCATTTTTTTAGTAGACCTGTCGCCTGATGGACATATGGTTTTTAAGTTTTATAACGTGTTGGATAGATTTATGTACCTTGTTATTAAACGGATTCCATAGCGAGTTTTGTAAACACTTTATTCTCTCATTCCAAGAGAATAGGTGTACTTAATTATATTCTATCATCTATAATTGTATTTTAATCGTTTTCTTTTCATTAAGAAAATCAAGGTAAGCAAAGAGCAGTAATGCGTGTGTACACTGAAAAAACGGTGAGGGTTGATTTTACGAAAGTCACTTTAGTTGAATTTGGTTTAGTAATATTTACCCTTTTTGTAGTTAATATTACGAAATCTAAAAGATTAAAATTACGAAACTTGTTTATGTTGACATTCAAATCAGCAATTACAAAAGACTTTCGTAGATTTTACGAAACTGTTTAGTTAGAGTTACCAAAGTGCAGTAGTAAAATTAATACAATTTTAGTTTAGTAAATTCAATTATTTTATTTAATAGATTTTACGAAAGTACACAGTTACATTTACGAAAGTAGATGATATTATTTACGAAACCCGTCACTTTAGTAAGTATTACTAAACCTTCAGATTGATTTTACAAAACTGTATGGTTGATTCTACGAAACAAACATTGTGATTTTTTTTTTTTAACTACAAAACTCTATTAGTTGATGTTACAAATGTTGCTTTCGTTGAAGCTACTAAATCTTTTAATTTATTTTACAAAACTGTATGGTTGATTCTACGAAACAAACATTGTGAATTTAATAAAAACTACTAAACTCTATTAGTTGATGTTACAAATGTTGCTTTCGTTGAAGCAACTAAATCTTTTAATTGATTTTACAAAACTGTATGGTTGATTGTACGAAACAAACATTGTCAATTTAATAAAAACTACTAAACTCTATTAGTTGATGTTACAAATGTTGCTTTCGTTGAAGCAACTAAATCGTTTAATTGATTTTACAAAACTGTATGGTTGATTCTACGAAACAAACATTGTGAATTTAATAAAAACTACTAAACTCTATTAGTTGATGTTACAAATGTTGCTTTCGTTGAAGCAACTAAATCTTTTAATTGATTTTACAAAACTGTATGGTTAATTCTACGAAACAAACATTGTGAATTTATTAAAAACTACTAAAGTTTATTAGTTGATGTTACAAATGTTGCTTTCGTTGAAGCAACTAAATCTTTTAATTGATTTTACAAAACTGTATGGTTGATTCTACAAAACAAATATTGTGAATTTAATAAAAACTACTAAACTCTATTAGTTGATGCTACAAATGTTGCTTTCGTTGAAGCAACTAAATTTTTTAATTGATTTTACAAAACTGTATGGTTGATTCTACGAAACAAACATTGTGAATTTAATAAAAACTACTAAACTCTATTAGTTGATGTTACAAATGTTGCTTTCGTTGAAGCAACTAAATCTTTTAATTGATTTTACAAAACTGTATGGTTGATTCTACGAAACAAACATTGTGAATTTAATAAAAACTACTAAACTCTATTAGTTGATGTTACAAATGTTGCTTTCGTTGAAGCAACTAAATCTTTTAATTGATTTTACAAAACTGTATGGTTGATTCTACGAAACAAACATTGTAAATTTAATAAAAACTACTAAACTCTATTAGTTGATGTTACAAATGTTACTTTCGTTGAAGCTACTAAATCTTTTAATTGATTTTACAAAACTGTATGGTTGATTCTACGAAACAAACATTGTGATTTTTTTTAAACTACAAAACTCTATTAGTTGATTTTACAAATGTTGCTTTCGTTAAAGCTACTAAATCTTGTAACTGCTTTTACAAAACTGTATGGTTGATTCTACGAAACAAACATTGTGAATTTAATAAAAACTACAAAACTATTAGTTGATGGTACAAATGTTGCTTTCGTTGAAGTAACTAAAAGTGTCATTTGTATGATAGCACAGTCTTTTATAGAATTACTTGGTGTGAGACATTTTTAGCTGATAGCGGATGTCGATACAGTTAGCTGTAATAACACAAATTGCAATAGAAGACCTATGTCCATTATTGTCCGTTTTCGAGAAAAAATATCAAAGTTGATATTTTGGAGTGTGTTGGAAATAGGATAAGAACAATTCTTTCACTATAATCCAAAATTGAAAGCAACTATTTAGTAGCTGTATTTTAACACGTACAATTATGAGTTATTCAAGCTTTACTCCATATCTGAATTGTAATTGGAAACCAAGATATTGGCATAAACATTTTAGTTTTTATTCATTCTTTTTTTATATCTATAAATTTTATTTTTAAGTTATTGTCCACCTTATGATCTACCGCTAATTTAAAAATCAGTTATGATATGCTTGGAGACGCGAAATAATTCACAATTGAAGAAAGATGTTGAGCGCCTACGAAATAACTTATAGCAAAAGTACGAGACTGTGTATGATAGTTTGCTATTTAAATCATGTGTCAATGTTAACTGTTAATAGAATGAGCGTAATCGCTGTCCACAGCTTCACATTCTCCTAACATATTCGCGGCTACCCCCGGAGAGGGAGGGGTACCGGCATTGGCGCCATCCATAGCTTCACGGGCAGCGTTATCTTAATCGCTACTGACGTTTAATAATATAACGTGTGCACATTATTGCCATATGAAAGCTGTTTGTAGCGCCACTATCCCTGGACCGGACCGGACTTATGGTGTTCAACCATTTACTATATGAAGCGGTAAAACTAAAACTTATTTGTAGGAAACGTAACTAAAAAAAAACAATTGCCTACTTCTTGTGGGTTCGAATCCCGGCCAGGGCAAATATTTGTGAAAATATTTGTTCTTGGGTCATGGATGTTATCTAAACAACGTGTTTTTGTTCAATTGCTTTAACTTCAACATAGTGCTTGGAACATTAACGTAAACTCATCACTTAAACCGTTAAATGATATCCGAAAAATATTTTTTTTTGGTATCCCATACAAAGTAATTAAATATTTAATTGGTGGCTATTGTAAAAGGTCCTTTTGAGTTAGGCAATAGTTAGTCAACTTGTTGTCATTTTAACGTCACTGATAAAACTTCATCGATGACAGAATTGAGAGCTCGTTAAAAACTTGGCAAATTAGGTGGGATGCGTGTGAATGGTCTTGGGTTCAAACCCCGGTAAATTACTTTCTTTTTGCATTTATTTTTGTTCATTGGCAGAGAGTTTAATTTTTCGTGCTTATTTTTTATTTCAGAACAATGTTTGCGATGTGTTTAATCCATTTTTTTTATTCAGTTTATTTCAATGTCAACAAATAAAACTAATTAAAGCTTAAGTGTAAACATTTATTTACATAAACAATATTGGCCTAAAAAAATAAAATGATCTCCTCATCAGTATTTAACTCTCAATATTTACATTAAACCAAAATAATAATTTACTACAACTTGTTTTCAAAGTGCCCGCCATTATTTTCCAAACAAATATTCAACCGAAATCGTATCTCGCGATTTAGTTTGACAGGAGTGGCACGCATAACATCGGCTTCTTCCTGAATTCGTTGCAGTAGGTTTTCCCTCGAAGCCACCGGTTTGGAGTAGACTTTTCTTTTAAAGTACCCCAGACATTAAAGTCTAAGTTTGACTGCCGTATCCAATCAAACGCCCAGCAAAGTGCACATCCAAATACTGTCTAAAACGGCCAGCAAAATGTGCGGGTGCTCCGTCATGCTGGATCCAGTGTGTCCGCAGTGTTTCCAATGGAATATCATCGAAATAATCCAAATTATGCAAATTCTTATTGGGATATCGACGTCGGTACTCCCTTGCTGCTTCCGCCGCATTTGCATTGCAGGAAACCGTGAACAAAGTGCATATTGGCTTCTTCTTCGAAATCTTCAGCCGTATAATTTATCCGTGGCATCAAAACGCAAGTGAACACAATTATTTCATTAAAAATTAAATACATGACAACAATAATAAATTAGTATTGTCCATTTGACGTGACACATGTGTCAAGTGAGAGCAAAATAAAAAAGAACTTATTTATTTAGACCTTGTCGTACATAAGGAACACTGAAAACTCTTTACATACGAACCAGCAGAGAATAGTCTTTGGTTATAAGAAGATTTTACACTGGATAAACTGAGATTTGTGATAAAATTTAGATATTAAATAATTTGAAAACGGTGCGAGTTAGGAACTTAGTTTCTTTGAGAAATTGACTCAATAAGACGTAAAGAATTAACACTTAAAGTTAAAGCAATTGAACAAAAACAGCCTGTATATGTATTTATATATTATGTATATCGTCGTCTAGTACCCATAGTACAAGCTTTGCTTAGTTTGGGACTAGGTCGATTTTTGTATGATTGTCCCTTAATATTTATTTATATAAAACCGTTTAGTATAAATAAATAAATATAAATATCAGACAACCTCACACAAATCAACCTAGTCCCAAATTAAGCTCAAGAAGGCTTGTGTTATGGGTACTAGGCGACGATATACATACTTAAATAGATAAATAAATACTTAAATACATAGAACATCCATGACCCAGGCACAAATATTCGTGTTCATCACACAAATATTTGCCCTTGCCGGGATTCGAACCCGGGACCGTCGGCTCAGTAGGCAGTTGCTTAACCACTGCGCCAACCGCGTCGTCGAAGTATAAAATACTAAACAAAAGATTGGTATTACGATACCTTGTTTAGTAGATTCTACGAAAGTGCAATAGTAAAATTTACTAAAGCCGTTTAGTATAGAATACTAAACAACAGATTGGTATTACGATACCTTGTTTAGTAGATTATTTCCTTCACTTCAACAATAATGTACCAAGTATTAGGACTGGTCAAAAATCAAAAATCAAAATGCGTTACAGACGTATCTGCTTTTTTCTTTTTATAAGTATGTTTTACTTAAAACCTACGTTAAAAAGCAGTAACTTAATGGCTAAATTCGCCAATAAGTCAGTGAAGCGTTTAACTTCTCACATAATAATTTGCACCTGTAATTGGGTTACCTTTAGTATAACTGTGATACGCGACACTGTCGTGCGACATATATCTACTACCAGTCACATTCCTTTCAATCAGAGACTCATCTCGCATATATGGAAGTGCTAGGTGTGAACTTCGTCTGCGTTTTTTTTTTCCTTTATTGCGGTCGGGTAAAAAGTATCCTATGATGGTTATCATTAGCTATTTCGACGTGATAAAAGGACAAAGAAAAAGACCCATTGTCCATTATAGTCCATTTTCGAGAAAAAAATTCACAGTTGATATTTTGGAGTGTGTTGGAAATAGGATAAGAACAATTTTTTCACTATAATCCAAAATTGAAAGCAACTATTAGTAGCTGTATTTTAACACGTACAATTATGAGTTATTCAAGCTTTACTCCATATCTGAATTGTAATTGGAAACCAAGATATTGACAAACTTAAATTTTAGTTTTCATTCATTATTTTTTTATACCCGTCGATAGCGTGCGAAATTTTATTTTTAAGTTATTGTCCACCTTATGATCTACCGCTAATTTAAAAATCAGGTATGATATGCTTGGAGACGCGAAATTATTCACAATTGAAGATAGTTTGCTATTTAAATCATGTGTCAATGTTAACTGTTAATAGAATGAGCGTAATCGCTGTCCACAGCTTCACATTCTCCTAACATATTCGCGGCTACCCCCGGAGAGGGAGGGGTACCGGCATTGGCGCCATCCATAGCTTCACGGGCAGCGTTATCTTAATCGCTACTGACGTTTAATAATATAACGTGTGCACATTATTGCCATATGAAAGCTGTTTGTAGCGCCACTATCCCTGGACCGGACCGGACTTATGGTGTTCAACCATTTACTATATGAAGCGGTAAAACTAAAACTTATTTGTAGGAAACGTAACTAAAAAAAAACAATTGCCTACTTCTTGTGGGTTCGAATCCCGGCCAGGGCAAATATTTGTGCAAATATTTGTTCTTGGGTCATGGATGTTATCTATATATGTATTTATATATTATGTATATCGTCGTCTAGTACCCATAGTACAAGCTTTGCTTAGTTTGGGACTAGATCGATTTGTGTATGATTGTCCCTTAATATTTATTGGGAACAATTTAAACAATCACCAAAATGGCTTTTATACCCCAAAAATAAATTCCAAATAAAATGAATTGCCTCCATTTAATATAAATTCACTCTATACAGTCCTCCCAAATTAAAATTTTCTCCATACAAATCGTTTTTTTTTTTTCGATATTTTCCGAATTTGACCGAATTTTCGGACAAGATTTCAGATTCATATTTTTGAGCCCCGAGAGCCCCCCGATACCGAGTTTTAGCCGCCTAGCACGAATTTGAAATTTTGGTGAAAAAAGCCATTTTGGTGAGCATTTAGTTTTTTGCCTCAGCAAAAATGACTAAAATGGAAGTAATAATATAAAATATTGGTGTCATCCATTTGACAGTAGTAATATAGATTATTTGGTCTGAAATTAACTTTTTAGGTGTTCATATATTTTTATAGGATGTAAGAAAAAGAATTATTTGCTTTATTGATAGAAAAGTTTGGGATACACTATTTGGTGTGCATTCATCCGTTTTGGTGAGCATTAAGAATTTATTGGTAGTAATTTATCAATATATTTGGTAGGCGTTTAATCATATTTGGTAGGCGTTTAAACACAAGCCATATTTATTTATAAAAAGCCGTTTAGTATAAAATAAAATACTAAACAAAAGATTGGTATTACGATACCTTGTTTAGTAGATTCTACGAAAGTGCAATAGTAAAATTTACTAAAGCCGTTTAGTATAAAAATACTAAACAAAAGATTGGTATTACGATACCTTGTTTAGTAGATTATTTCCTTCACTTCAACAATGATGTACCAAGTATTAGGACTGGTCAAAAATCAAAAATCAAAATGCGTTACAGACGGTCTTAATCTGAATCTACCCATAGGGGCGACAGGGGAAAATTGTGTCTGACTTTGGGTTTGGCTGAACTGGGGGAGGGCATAGGCCTTCCCGAAAGTGAGAGATATGTATCTTGTGATTCATTGGGGACGATATCCATCCCATCCTGTGAAAATGGGGACGATTGGACAATGTTTTGGGCGGCACTTCCGCATCCGAGGAGGTGCGCATCGTGGCTATTTTTCACATCATTTGACGGCGCTCTCGCCGTTTTTACGGGGGCGCTTTTGCCTGCACACCTCTGTCCAGGGGGCCTCCTCTGAGTCGTGAAATTGGGAGTCTATTATATCGGGGTGTGCAGGCACAACCGCACGCGTTTGGTCATATTATCAATCTACCGTACATAATACTTCCCTCGTATTTACGAAGTAGGTAATATTAAGTAATTACATACATATATTAGGTAAGTATTTACTATCAGAATATTGCAATAATATTAATTGTGCAACATTACATAGTAGGTATTAAGTATTTACATATACATCTTTAGGTAAGTAAGTATTTACTATCAAAATATTGCAACAGGTCGGTGTGTAGCAAAGGGGACCCAGGACTTAAAAAATGTTCGACAGGTGTGATGTCATATTGACACCTATTTTTTATGATGCTATCGTATAGCGGATGCTAAAACAAGCATGTTTATTAGGGGCAACTTTTTTAAAACTTGATAATTACCGAGATATTGAGGTTCAAACATTATTAATTTTAAAGGGTTCCGAGACACAAATTTCGAAGACGAGTAATTTATGTCAATATAACTCATTCAACGGTAATAACAGTAGTACAATTTTATTGGGCTTCTTATTTGCAGAAAAATTGAAAATTTACGCGAATTTAATTAAAAAAAAATTTGGGGTTGCTGGGGAGATGCTCTACAGCAACTCCGAATTCAATGAATTGTACTCTCGATCTATTGAGGTACATTTTTTTTTTAAGTATGTACTAATTCAGTACATATTGTGTACATCATTATTACGTCCTAATAAATCACAAAACAGACAGTGGGGTTTCCAGGGAGCATGACGTCACAATTTCTATGAAATGTGCCTCCGCAGTTTTAGGTACATTTTCCATTTGTACCTAATAGTGTAAAATTATGGTCGAAAATGTTGCGCATAGATTAAAAAACCGGCCAAGTGCGAGTCGGACTCGCGCACCGAGGGTTCCGCACAAACACTTTTCATCCCTAAGTGGTTAAGGTAAGTTTGCACCAGGGATTGAAAAACCGCAAAAGACTAAATAAAGGTATCAATTGAAAAGGTACCCAACGGTAACGGTAACTCCCTCTGCTATGCAACTATTGTAAATCAAAGCTAGGTAAGGCGCAATTGAATCTATGATATGATTAATTATTTTTACTGATGCTCCCCATAAATCCTCTGTTTTCTTTAAATTGAGTGATTTAAATGTTTTAATAACATCTACTGTATTTACTGGACTAAATTGAAACTCAACATCACATTTCTTACAATTAGCACAAAGTAAGGTATGGGCTTCGGACGCAGATGATTTTAAACATTTTGTGGTATTAACTGCAATGTTGGAAAAATAATCCTCGAATGCCGAGGCAACATCATGATTTGACATAGTCTGCCCGTTTTCACTGACAATGTTGACTTGGCAATTGCGAGTTTTGGATTTACCAGTTTCTCTGTTAATAACATTCCAAATAGTTTTTACTTTGTTGTCCGACATTTTGACTTTAGAACTAATATAATTTGCTTTTGCGGCTATGCACACTTGCTTAAACCATTTTGAATAGTTCTTAACATAGTTTAAAAAATCTGCGTCCTTGTTCACTTCCTTCTCTGCATACAGTTCATAAAGCCTGGTTCTGCTTCTATGAATACCTACAGTAGCCCATTCACTAAACTTTGTTTTTGTAGTCGACCCAGAAATAGTTTTCTTTTTGAAATGTGTATTAAATTGATCCATTATTATGCCAAATAAATCTTTGTAATATTTATATAATATTTATAGAGTATAATATTTATAGATTATTTATTTATATTATGAGATTATTTATAGATTTATTGTATAATATTTATAGTGCGGTCTTCGCCAACAAAATGCATCGCAGTTTGGCGAAACATGTACTTATAGTGTACCTACCAGTTTGTAATCTTTTATTGCGCAATAAATAAAATAAAATACCGATTTTTAAGAAAAAATTATATCCGTCGAACTTTATTCCAAAATGGATGCCATTTTTGAAATCTACACCCCCAAAACCCCAGAAAATGACACCCATGACGAATTTTTCAAAACAGTGACGTCCGCCACCTTTAATATTTCCAAAATGGATGCCAGTTTTGAAATTTAGACCCCCAAAAACCCAGAAAACGACACCCATGACGACTTATTAAAAAAAGTGACGTCCGCCATCTTTATTTCCAAAATGGATGCCATTTTGAAATTTACACCCCCAAAAAGCCAAAAAACGACACCCATGACGACTTATTCAAAAAAGTGACGTCCGCCATCTTTATTTCCAAAATGGATGCTAATTTGAAATCTACACCCCCAAAAGCCTAGAAAACGACACCCATGACGAGTGTTTCAAAAAAGTGACGTCCGCCATCTTTATTTCTAAAATGGATGCCATTTTTGAAATTTACACCCCCAAAAACCCAGAAAACGACACCTATGACGACTTATTCAAAAAAGTGACGTCCGCCATCTTTATTTCCAAAATGGATGCCATTTTTGAAATTTACACCCCTAAAAAGCCAGAAAACGACACCCATGACGACATTCAAAAAAGTGACGTCCGCCATTTCATTTCCAAAATGGATGCCATTTTTGAAATTTACACCCCCAAAAAGCCAGAAAACGACACCCATGACTTTTTCAAAAAAGTGACGTCCGCCATCTTTATTTCCAAAATGGATGCCATTTTTGAAATTTACACCCCCAAAAAGCCAGAAAACGACACCCATGACGACTTTTTCAAAAAAGTGACGTCCGCCATCTTTATTTCCAAAATGGATGCCATTTTTGAAATTTACACCCCCAAAAAGCCAGAAAACGACACCCATGACGACTTATTCAAAAAAGTGACGTCCGCCATCTTTATTTCCAAAATGGATGCTTTTTTTGAAATCTTCACCCCCAAAAGCCTAGAAAACGACACCCATGACGAGTGTTTCAAAAGAGTGACGTCCGCCATCGATTCCCCACACCGAAAATAAGAAGTTACCAACAAAATACACAAATGAGCGATTGTTATAATCAAAACCGGCACTGGAACTCGAAAAATAATTATTATGGCATAAATTATGTCCCGACCGACGCAGATATTAGCTTTGGGTACTTTAAGTACAAAAACGTTTCACCATTACCAAATAAAAAAAATCGTCAATAAAAGGACAACCGACATGTCAAGCAAGCCGGAGTAGTTTCAGCGCGCAAACACAAAAAGGGAAAAAATAGGAATCACCTTTTTTTTGAAGTCTATTGAAAGGAAATTCACCACCAGGACGATTTTTTTTTTGTTTGAAGTGTTAAAATGAAATTCACCGCCAGAACGACAATCACCTCTTTTTGAAGTCGGTTGTAATGAAATTCACCGCCAGAACAACAATCACCTCTTTTTGAAGCCGGTTGAAATGGAATTCACCGCCAGAATAAGAATCAAAATTCCCCGCCAGAACAAAAATTGCCTTTGTAATTATTATTATGTCAGCCGTGTTTTTATTATTTCTTATTCTCATCCGCAATTGTGCGATAGAGAGCGTTGTAGCTTGCGACAGACGATAAGTACTTTTTTGATGAAATGTTGCCATGTTGCCAGCCCGCGCTATGCGCTATCGATCGCCAAACTTGATCTTACTAAACTAGTTTCGTAATAAAATGCGACGTTGCCAGCATCAGGCGCCGAGCGGGCGCGTTCCCCCCCCAAAGCGAGTGGTCTGTTCACGTTTACTCGCTCAGTCCGCTGTTTTTTTCCTTATTGAACTGTAGTGTCGCGTCGCCTGTATCCAAAAGGCTCCAATGGACAGTGATTGTGAAAAAGAACTAATTGCACAGTACCTCACTGAATGGGGCCTTTCTGATCAAACTGTGAAAAACTTTGAAGGTAAGTTTTACATGTGAAGTTCCTATTACTTATTTATTATTGGTCTAATTTCGTTAACGAATAACAACACATGCATTAGTTTACTAGGTAATTTTGTGTTAATTATCCAGTGATATGTACCTATGCATTTATAATTAGTGAAAAAAGAATATTATTACTTACTGAGCTGCGCCATTTTGTTATTTTTTTATGGAAAATGTAGCCATTTCTTACGATTTACCTATATGTACCTAATTGTTTTAGATAACGAGATAACATTTAGGTTACTCGATGAAATTCATGATACGTATACATATATGTAGATATAATCACTTAATTATTATACCAGGCATCATCATTTATTTTACATTACATGTATTTTTATCACATTGCATCTGTGCCGCGAGCACGGCAAAAGGACGTATCTTACTATGACATCCGTATAAAGATAAGACCTTTTACCGTAAATACCCCTTTATCCCTTCGTATAAATACTAAACAAAAGATTGGTATTACGATACCTTGTTTAGTAGATTATTATTTTCCTTCACTTCAACAATAATGTACCAAGTATTAGGACTGTTCAAAAATCAAAAATCAAAATGCGTTACAGATGTATCTGCTTTTTTCTTTTTAAGTAGGTCGATGTTTTACTTACAACCTACGTTAAAAAGCAATTACTTAATGGCTAAATGCGTCCTTTTTATTTCGTTAACTGAAATGCGCTATGCGCATTATTACTATGTAAAAAAAACCGGTCAAGTGCGAGTCGGACTCGCGCACCGAGGGTTCCGTACAAACACTTTCTATCCCTAAGTGGTTAAGTTTGCACCTGGTGTGTATAGCGCTCCATACAAATGAGGTGCAAAGTTAACGCAACCAATCCCTTTGTTGTATGGGAGCCCCCTTTAATATTGACTTTATTTTATTTTTAGTATTTGTTGTTATAGCGGCAACAGAAATACATCATTTGTGAAAATTTCAACTGTCTAGCTATCACCGTTCTTGAGATACAGCCTGGTGACAGACGGACAGACGGACAGCGAAGTCTCAGTAATAGGGTAGGGTCCCGTTTTTACCCTTTGGGCATGGAACCCTAAAAAAGCATACATTTATTTTTGGTACCAAGTATTGTTTTTGAGTTTTGTTAATATTGTTTTATGTGCAATACAGTTTTTAAAGCAACGACCGCGAACTCGCACGAAGTTGCCGCGCCGATCGCACGTGAACGTGTCTAGTGCGCCGCAAGGTAAAAAACTTTATTGTGTCTATTGTCGTAAAAGTGACCACGAGCGTAGTGATTGTCCGAAGTGTATAAAGTAAATCTTTCAAAGAATAATAATGTGTGCGAAACGTGGCGCTAAGCTAAGCATTCAGAGTGTTTCAGGTCAGACTGAACATTTTGCTATTGTGTCACAGATTAATAATGCGCAGACGGATCACTGTATTAATGTTATGCTGTCTCAAAGTCATCAATGTCTAAATGAAAATTTAAATGTTTTGTCAAAGCGTAAGACAATTCAGACGGATCAATCAGTTAATGTTACGCCGTCTCAAATTTATTTATTTCCAAATGAAAATTCTAATGTTTTGTCAAAGAGTAACAAAATTCAGACGGATCAATGTGTTAATGTTATGCCGTTTCATAGTCAGTCAAAAGAAAAAAAAGATCAATAATTAAAAACGTTAGTATTTGGTAACAGTGCGCTGATTCTATAAGTGATATCGCTTTAGTATGTATGAAAGATTTATAGTATTCAGAATTATTTTGTTTCTATACATTTTGTATGTATCGTACACGGTTTTCTTTTAAAGTGGAAAATACCGCGCTCCGGGACACATTCCAGGCCCGGGGGGTGACGCGCACCCCTTTGAGGGGGGGGAGTAGATAAAATTAAACTTGGCTTTATAACCTACATATCCTGTTAGATAAAAGTTATCCTTTAATTTTGCCAAATTTTCCATATATTTCAATCTAATTTTCTTTAATTATTATATATATGTTAATGATGTTATCACCAGGGGTCGGACTTTCTTTCGCACGATAAGACTAATGGAGAGCTATGGAGCCGATATTAAAATTAAAATACTATTCATACTCATACTCATATAATAACCAACTCCGGGCAGGCCCCCTGCTACTTAGTGACATTCGGATGCAGCTAAATATTAGGCTTCCGTCTTCCCAGTAATCGGAAAAAAAACAATAACCACAAAGGCAGTTTGGAATGAAATAGATGAATGAGTATGAGTATGAATTGTATTTTAATGTTAATAACGGCTCCATAGTTCTCCATTAGTCTTACCGTGCGAAAGAGTCCGACCCCTGGTCATCATATTTGTAAATACCTGTTGGGGAGTAACATCGTCGCCCGTGGCAGCAAACTAAAATGTGAATTATCATCCATATCAGACCCCAGGGCACATTTATAGTTTTTTGAATGTATATAATGTTTATACTTATTTGATATTTTATGTCTACAGCTGGAACATCATCGACATAGCCAATGTCGAGGAGAGCCGCAACAACTCAACGGCCCTCAACACTACAATATTCCCTAATAACAAATGCCCAGACAAGCAAACCCAGTTCAAGATGGTGGGCAACCTCATTCCGGACACCTACGTGAAGACCTTCACCACACGGCAGGACAAGCGCGGCGGGCAGAGCCCTATCATATACTTCAGAAATCCCTGGCCGTAAGTTAAGATCAATACATGTTAGTGTACGGCCTGAGTGGACACTTGGAGCGAAAAAAAATGCAGTCTGACTTTAATACACAATTGTTTTAACATACCTACGTCATTTTTAATATTATTTTCAAACAATTCAAACTAAACTACAAACATGATACATATATATATATAAATTTCTTTTGGAGGTCAAATTATTAATATTCCATGTTGTGATTTGTTTTAATTCTTCGACGTTTTTTATTTTTATATCATTGCATAATTGAGAAAAACACTATAAATACCTCGACGTGAATAAGGATTGCTAGCATTGTATTCCTGGCCTACTCGGCAGGCAAACCCCATTTTTCCGGCGTCCGTAGTAATGTGCAGGGGTCAGACTTTCTTTCGCACGGTAAGACTAATGGAGAACTATGGAGCCGTTATCAACACAATTCATACTCATACTCATTCATCTATTTCATTCCAAACTGCCTTTGTGGTTATTATGGTTAACATTCCCAAGCATTAAATGACTAAAATTATATTTTTTTTAAAACTCAATTTATTGTCAATATCATGAACTTTCTAGTCATAAATGGATATTCAATCAATATAGAACCCAATTTACTTCAGAAAACATGGATAAACTTGCAAATATTTACGTATTTTATGGTGGCGAAAAAAAACAATGCCTACACAAATCAGGTCTTTGTATATTCTTCTGACTTTGTCCTTGACTATAAAATTAAAATTGCGAATGAAATACACTTATGAGTATGAGTATGAGTATGAATAGTATTTTAATGTTAATATCGGCTCCATAGCTCTCCATTAGTCATACCGTGCGAAAGAAAGTCCGACCCCTGGTGATAACATCATTAACATATATATAATAGTTAAAGAAAATTTGATTGAAATATATGAAAGTTGGCATATTTTCAAATTAATTTTTTTCAACCATCTTCTACTTTATGAACTGATTAATATACACGATGATTTTTATTCGGTGATCAGGTACCAACTTTTCTAACTCAGTAAATGGTGGCGGTCACGTTGAAGTGGTAATTAACATAAAAACAAACTTTTATTTTTCTGATAATTTTTATTTTGAAATCAATTTTTATTAAATTCCTAGTCACCTTACTAATCTGTATCTGTGAGCTTACAACCTTTTTAATAATTTAATGGTAATGACAATTTATGAGTAATAACCTGTCATTATCGTTGTCATTACATAAATAAATTCGTAGAAATTTTCCCGCCAAAGCGATGACACTTGACGTAGGTATCGTACATCAAAAATTTATGTAGGATGATCATTTATGTAGTGGTTATTAGTTTTGATTATGTTTCAACTATGTTTTAATTATTTTTAAACAGTGAGGTAATTGCATGAGGCCTCGCCTATTAAGTTTAATTTTAGCTAGATATTAATATTTGCCTACTTCTGATCACCGATTAAAAATCATCGTGTACCTATATGTAGGTTTCCTATACTATCTATTATGCGAATTGAATATAAGTTTAATACAATTTAACATCGAGTCGACTAGCCTATTATTGTAACACGTTTGTATTTTTAATTTTAGGAGACGTTATGTTCCTAGCCGGAAATATTTAAAAAAAAAACATACATTCCGGCTCGAGGGAAGTTAGTCGATAAAAGAACTAAAATTGAAAAAAACCGGTCATAAAACTGGCATTCAAAATGCAGTGGACAAAAATGATACTCCAGGTAAGCAAAATAAGCATAGATACTTTATGTATGATTAATTATCACTATCACTACATAGTATAAAACAAAGTCGCTTTCTCTGTCCCTATGTCCCTTTGTATACTTAAATCTTTAAAACTACGCAACGGATTTTGATGCGGTTTTTTTTAATAGATAGTGATTCAAGAGGAAGGTTTATATGTATAATACATGCATAATTTATCAGCATTGCACCCGTGCGAAGCCGGGGCGGGTCGCTAGTTTAGTATAAATCAAAGTCGCTTCCTGCTGTCTGTCTGTCCCTATGTATGCTTAGATCATTAAAACTGTGCAACGGATTTTGATGCGATTTTTATTGATAGATAGAGTGATCCAAGAGGAAGGTTTATAATTATGTATAATACGACCGTGCGCAATAGTAACTAAATGAAATAAATAAATAAATAATACATTTTAAGCATTTGGGTCACTTGGGGGTAAGTTTTGAGATATAATTTATATTTCCAGAATCTGGATGCCAGATAATCAATACCGCTACCACTAGAAGAAGTTGAAGTGCACCAGTTGTGGCTTAAATTTAATAAGGAGCCGTTTGCTGAAATTTTAGAAAAGTGGGAATTAACAAGGCACTATCGATTGAAATCCTTCACATGTACTGAAAACACAGTACATGACATTATCTGAATGGCCCAGCTTAACCATGAGTCTAGGCTACAAACTGGTATGTTTTTTTTTTATATATAATATAGGCAAGAAATTACAACTACATGCCTAATCAATACTTTTTTTTTCAGATTGAAAGTGATTTCAACGTCCTACACCCCGACCGTGAGCTAAACTTGCTAAAGAAGTGGCCTCAATTTATGGACAAGGCTCTACCACATTTCAAAAAACTTAAATCAAATGAATTAAATACACTTGACAAAAATCCATCGGAAGGTAGCTATAGTTAGTTGCGCTGGGCATTTTCCGCAAGTCGACATCCAACGTGCCTATTTTGCGTGGAAGGTAGCTATACCATTATTATTAAATTATTGATACAAAGTGTTTGTGTGTGTATAATACTTTTTCTTTAGCTTAATTTTATTTTATTTTTTTTAACAGTGAGGTAATTGCGTGAGGCGTCGCCTATTAAGTTTAATTTTAGCTAGATATTAATATTTTCCTACTCCTGATCACCGATTAAAAATCATCGTGTACCTATATGTAGGTTTCCTATACTATCTATTATACGAATTGAATATAAGTTTAATACAATTTAACATCGAGTCGACTAGCCTATTATTGTAACACGTTTGTATTTTTAATTTTAGGAGACATGTTATGTTCCTAGCCGGAAATATTCAAAAAATCATACATTCCGGCTAGAGGGAAGTTAGTCGACAAAAAAACTAAAATTGAAAAAAAAAAACCGGTCATAAAACTGGCATTCAAAATGCAGTGGACAAAAATGATACTCCAGGTAAGCAAAATAAGCATAGATACTTTATGTATGATTAATTGTCACTATTTAGTATAAATCAAAGTCGCTTCCTGCTGTCTGTCTGTCCCTATGTATGCTTAGATCATTAAAACTATGCTACGGATTTTGATGCGGTTTTTATTGATAGATAGAGTAATCCAAGAGGAAGGTTTATAATTATGTATAATACGACCGTGCGCAGCAGTAACTAATTGAAATAAATAAATAAATAATACATTTTAAGCATTTCGGTCACTTTTGGGGGAAAGTTTTGAGATATAATTTATATTTCCAGAATCTGGATGCCAGATAATCAATACCGCTACCACTAGAAGAAGTTGAAGGGCACCAGTTGTGGCTTAAATTTAATAAGGAGCCGTTTGCTGAAATTTTAGAAAAGTGGGAATTAACAAGGCACTATCGATTGAAATCCTTCACATGTACTGAAAACACAGTACATGACATTATCTCTGAATGGACCAGCTTAACCATGAGTAGGCTACAAACTGGTATGATTTTATTGTTTTTTTTTTTTTTTTTTATAATATAGGCAAGAAATTACAACTACATGCCTAATCAAAACTTTTTTTTGTCAGATTGAAAGTGATTTCAACTTCCTACACCCCGACCGTGAGCTAAACTTGCTAAGGAAGTGGCCTCAATTTATGGACAAGGCTCTACCACATTTCAAAAAAATTAAATCAAATGAATTAAATACACTTCACAAAAATCTATCGGAAGGTAGCTATACCATTATTATTAAATTATTGATACAAAGTGTTTGTGTGTGTATAATACTTTTTCTTTATCTTAATTTTATTTTATTATTTGTTTCAGATGCCAGAGATTATGTATTTTTTTAATTAATGTCTCACAAAATGCCACCAACTGTTAAAGTGACAGTTAGGGACAATAACAAGAAAAATATTTTTTTCAAACCCAGCATCGTGGAGTCGCAGGATGCGTTCATTTTGCACGTAACGGTATGCAACTTAGCCTATGTCTAAAGAATGGACTAAATATTATTCCTCTTCTTAATTCTATACATTGTGGGAACGAGTAACCCCGTAGTTTGCAAAGTGTTTAGTTGGCCACTTTATGTCTGTCAATAAGTATGTCTCAATTTATGATAGATAAATGATTTTGTCTAAAATAGTTATCGTCTCTAAAAATAGGCTGATTCCAGAAAACTGTAACATTTATTACTTATTATAAAAAAGTGAAAGTTTTTATGGTGTGGCGGTATACTGTCAGTTCAGACTTAATTCACTTAGAAATTAGAAGTAGGTAGCTAATTTGCCATATTTTCGAAAGTTGTTGATTTCAACAACTTTCGAAAATATGCCAAATTAGGTAAATGTCGACTGTCGTTACTTTGTAAGATTTAGTTTAGATCTACCATAAAACAAGACACAGACGAAATTTTCTTATCACTTACAGTCAATAATATAAAAATATTTTTGTATAAATGTCCAAACACTAGCGCATATTCGGCATTCAACACCTGTATGATTTTAAAGCATACGTCATATACGTATATGCAGCGGGACCCCATGTAATTATGGTTTAGGTCCTAAAAAATCGAGTTGGTATATATTTCTACCTGTCGATTTATGTACTTTAAAATTTCTAACTTGCAAATTAATGAAAAAAAAAATTATTCTGTGCCAGCGGGGCCCTTTGTTAATTGTAAGTTTACAGACTTAATGAATTACTATTCATAGAGCATCTTATTTCTACCTTCCAAATAAATTTTTCACTACACCCTAGATATAAATAGTTTTTGAGAAATACGCGTTCGAAGATTTTGTCCTTCTAGCAGGGCCCTTTGGTTTTTATTGACTTACATGACCCCAGGTAATTTTAAAAAACAGCCGGTTTTTTCTACTTACTGAATCAATTATTACCAACTTGCTAGTGACAGGTTTAGTGATAATATAATACAATAATATTTTTTCCATTAGGTCCTAAAAAATCGAGTTGGTATATATTTCTACCTGTCGATTTATGTACTTTAAAATTTCTAACTTGCAAATTAATGAAAAAAAAAATTATTCTGTGCCAGCGGGGCCCTTTGTTAATTGTAAGTTTACAGACTTAATGAATTACTATTCATAGAGCATCTTATTTCTACCTTCCAAATAAATTTTTCACTACACCCTAGATATAAATAGTTTTTGAGAAATACGCGTTCGAAGATTTTGTCCTTCTAGCAGGGCCCTTTGGTTTTTATTGACTTACATGACCCCAGGTAATTTTAAAAAACAGCCGGTTTTTTCTACTTACTGAATCAATTATTACCAACTTGCTAGTGACAGGTTTAGTGATAATATAATACAATAATATTTTTTTTGTTTTTTTTTTCTTGAAAACTTGTCATTAGCATGTTGGTAATAATTGATTCAATAAGTAGAAATAACCGGCTGTTTTTTAAAATTACCTGGGGTCGTGTAAGTCACTAAATACCAAAGGGCCCTGCTAGAAGGACAAAATCTTCGAACGCGTATTTCTCAAAAACTATTTATATCTCGGGTGTAGTGAAAAGTTATTTGGAAGGAAGAAATAAGATGCTCCATAAATAGTTGCTTGCAAACATCTTGAGTGTGCAGTAGTCGATTTGTACGTAAATCAATATGTTTGCCGGCACCTGTACGTTTTGTAACAATGAATACTCATACTGACAATAAATGCATAATTTAATCTAGAATAATCTAGCCTCTAGAAAAATATGTAATCACTTCATACCACATTATGTAATATTCTTTACGTCATCCTACGGCTGTAAATGGGATTTTCTACCCGCTTCGCTTTGGGGAGAAAATCTTTCTTCCCGGCCCACGCAAGACGTAAAACTAGACGAGCCGCGGGCGGTAATTCGTATAGCCCCAGTTTGCATATTTATGAACACAAACACCTGCCATCTGGCACATTCACGAATTCGCCGCCCTAGCTATAAAACGTCTATGTCTATTACGTTTTCTGATTACGATTTTCTGTTCGCTACGCGGGGTGAAAATCTCACTTTCTGGCGAAAAGGCAAGACGTAATAGTACATTACACATACCTAGGGCGGTGGATTCGTGAATGTCCTAGATCAAAGGTGTTTGTAGCCCGAATCGAAGGTGACATCTCTGCCTAGCGGGCAGAAAATCCCACTTACGGCCTGGGGTGACGTAAAACTTTAAGTAAACCACGGGCGGCAATTAGTAAAGTAGACATTCACTTATTCACCGCCCTAGGTATGTAACGTACTAATTTAACCAGATGATGTATCAATTTTTTTTAAGTTCTCATAATAAAATCTATATAGTTTTTAAATCTCATATTATTTCTCACCCACCCCCAAAATTTTATTCGGGATCGAACTAACTTTAGCTAAAGTTAATTTATTCCCACCTTGTTTCAGTTATTAGATTCTAAGCGGTTTTTGTTATTATTTTGTAACTTCTTTTAGGTCAGTAAAATCTTACACGAAAAAAGAATAATTTTTAATGTAGAATATATAGCCTATATTGTCATATATCAAACTTTTGTTTCAGCGTATTATGTTATTTACCAACTGAACGGTTTTTGTTAGTTTTAGTAATTTATTACTTTATGATCCGAAGTGTATTCATGTTGCTTTGTTTGTATATTCTGCCACATAATATTTTAGTCTTGAAACGTCGAGTGTGGTCCTAAAAAGATTGCAATAGAGTTTCAAAACTAAATAACAAATATTTTACTTATTGTCATATCAAATTATTGTTTCACCGTATATGAGCTAAACGGCTTTTGTTCATTTTGGTAATTTGCTTTCCTACAATTTACCAAACGACATACCTACTTATTGCCATCACACTTTTTGTTTCGTATGTTATACCAATTCAATTTAGTAAGAACTATTTGTAATGTATTTAATTACAAAATTAAGATTGGTACATAATACGAAACAATAGTTTGATATTACGATATGTCATTTGTAAAATTTTACGAAAGTAAATTACTGAAATTAACAAAAGCAGTTTAGTATAAAATACGAAACAATAGATTGATATTACGATATGTACTTTAGTAAATTCTACGAAAGTAAGTTACTTAAATTAACAAAAGCCGTTTAGTATAAAATACGAAACAAAAGATTGATATTACAATATGTACTTTAGTAAATACTACGAAAGTACAATAGTAAAATCAACAAAAGCCGTTTAGTATAAAATACTAAACAAAAGATTGGTATTACGATACCTTGTTTAGTAGATTCTACGAAAGTGCAATAGTAAAATTTACTAAAGCCGTTTAGTATAAAATACTAAACAAAAGATTGGTATTACGATACCTTGTTTAGTAGATTCTACGAAAGTGCAATAGTAAAATTTACTAAAGCCGTTTAGTATAAAATACTAAACAAAAGATTGGTTTTACGATACCTTGTTTAGTAGATTCTACGAAAGTACAATAGTAAAATTTACTAAAGCCGTTTAGTATAAAATACTAAACAAAAGATTGGTATTACGATACCTTGTTTAGTAGATTCTACGAAAGTACAATAGTAAAATTTACTAAAGCCGTTTAGTATAAAATACGAAACAAAAGATTGATATTACGATATGTACTTTAGTGAATTCAACGAAAGTACAATAGTAAAATTAACAAAAGCCGTTTCGTATGAAATACTAAACAAGTGATTGATATTACGATATTTACTTTAGTAAATTCTACGAAAGTGCAATAGTAAAATTAACTAAAGCCGTTAAGTATAAAATACGAAACAAAAGATTGATATTACGATACATACTTTAGTAAATTCTACGAAAGTGCAATAGTAAAATTAACTAAAGCCGTTTAGTATAAAATACGAAACAAAAGATTGATATTACTATATGTACTTTAGTGAATTCTATGAAAGTGCAATAGTAGGATTAACTAAAGCGGTTTAGTATAAAACACGAAACAAAAGATTGATATCACGATATATACTTTATTGAATTCTATGAAAGTACTATAGTAAGATTAACAAAAGCCGTTTAGTATAAAATACTAAATGAAAGATTGATATTACGATACATACTTTAGTTAATTATATGAAAGAACAATAGTAAAATTAACAAAAGCCGTTTAGTATAAAATACTAAACAAAAGATTGATATTACGATATGTATTTCAGTAAATCCTACGAAAGTCGTTTAGTTAAAAGCACAAAAGTACACTTGTAAAAATTACAAAAGTAGTCTAATAAATCGCACGAAACAAGTTCAGTAGTAATTACTAAACTAATTTCGTAGAATAGTCATTATCATTTACTAAACTGGTTTAGTAAATAAGCTACTAAACAAAGTTTAGTAAATATAGGCTCGTAAATTTACTAAACTGGTTTCGTAAATAGTCAACCAAAGTATGTTTAGTAAAATCAACAATTTTCGTGTGTAGGTCCCAAATCAACCTAAAACTTTAGTAAGGTTTAGTAAAACTTTCGTAAAATCAACCCTCACCGTTTTTTCAGTGTATGTAACTTGCTTTTGTATGCTTTATATTTTGCCCCAGTGATCATGGCAAAAGCGGTCATTGACGCCCCCTTACCATGAAACGTATTTTTTCAATCACGTTCTATTTGTACTACAGTGCATTTTAGGGTTCCGTACCCAAAGGGTAAAAACGGGACTCTATTACTGAGACTTCGCTGTCCGTCCGTCCGTCCGTCCGTCTGTCTGTCACCAGGCTGTATCTCAACAACGGTGATAGCTAGACAGTTGAAATTTTCACAGATGATGTATTTCTATTGCCGCTATAACAACAAATACTAAAAATAAAATAAAATAAATATTTAAGGGGGGCTCCCATACAACAAACTTGTTATAGATTATATATATGTATAGGTACGGACGGAACCCTTCATACGCGAGTCGGGCTCGCACTTGCCGAATTTTTATTATTGTGCTTACATCGTGGTAGCGGGTTGTCTCGGGAGCGAAGGGATAAAACCACAAAATGAAATGGATAATATAACAACTTAACGAATCCTTGTTTTAAAATAATAATTAAAAACCCCAGGAAAGGCTTTTAATACTTTTGGCGCCGTCCGCACCTAGTTACCGCAATATATTCATGCTTGTTTTCCCATTACTTACCCCCCTTGTGGTGTAAGAGCATCCGACATTCCTCTCGCAAAATATTCGGGAAGCCAATTAAACTTGGGCCGAAGTTCCCCGATCGATCCAGGTATCGAAGTAATTACCTTTGGAAGGATTCAGTCTATTCGGATTACCATTGATTCGGTTTTGAGAAGTTTCGCGGGAGTTTTTTGTTTATGAAATTAAGGACGTTTCGGTGGAAAATTGTTACGAGTATTTATTATGTGACATTCGGTGGCCTCTGCCTATCCCAATGGGATAATAAATAAATTAATAAATATCAGACAACCTCACACAAATCGATCTTGTCCCAAATTAAGCTCTAGAAAGCTTGTATTATGGGTACTAGATGACGATATACACACTTTTACAGATACCTATGTATGTACTTGAATGTATAGAACAACCATGACCCAAGCACAAATATTTGAGCTCATCACACAAATATTTGCCCTGGCCGGGATTCAAACCCGGGACCGCCCGGCTCAGTAGGCAGGTCTACCAACTCCGCCAACCACGTCGTCGGGTTACAGGCATGTGTATATGTATATAACTAAACCTAATGGTAACTGGTAAAATCGAAGGTAAAATACCTAGAGGCAGAAGTTCCAAAAAGTGGGCATACCCGATACCTGAGGAGCTGGACATATCTGCCAGTGCTGCACTCCACCAAGCAACGGAACGTAACCGATGGAGACAACTAGTTGACGGAATCAGAAGGAGTCACGATCCTCAGCAGTGAGGGAACGAAGAGAGAGAAATATATAACTCACCTTCTGTGCGTTGACCTCGCGTGTGGAGATGCCCATTTTCTCGTGGTGCCGCAGCTGGACGGGATAGATGATCTGGTAGTAGTGGGCCCCGATGTTCCGCACTAGCTCCTGGTTCTGTCTGTACTCGCGTAGCAGCCGCTCGACTTCACCTTAAGACAAAGAAAATAAGATATTAATCAAAATGTATCGTCATTCCTGAGCAAAGGTATAACACAACAAATATTTAGCAAATTCAGAAGCACAACGCGCGTGCTTCTGACTGCTAAATATTTTACCAGCGGGCCGGGCCTATGATGGTTGCGTTTATCACGTGTTAAATAAGTGACAAAGCATCTGTCACTCACACTCGCATTTTGTCAAAACGTCACGGATGATTTGTCACTTATTTATCACGTGATAAAAACAACCATCATAAGCCCGCTGGTGTCTGGGAGCTGCAGTCCAAGCGATTTTCGAAATTGCACCAAGCTCATTCGACGGAGAAAAATCTGCTGATTCCGATGCTATATATACCTAACTCAATATCACACATGGTGTCGCTTAAACCAAATACCCTTTCAACCGTCGATATATTTCTCTTTAGTCTTCTTATTCGGCCTTCGGAGACATGGAAAGTGCAAGCAACGGTCATGGTAGTGCGCCATCTTTTGCCTATTTGAAGGAGTGTAACTTCCTTTTACAACTGTTATACACTGGTGCTACCACTTGGGTGTTTTTTCGGAGTATGTTAAGGCTACTCTTTTTTGTAGTTTGTAGATTACGAGGTAAAGACAGCCCCCTTATGATATTTGTTTTCCTTCAAAGTTAAAAGTGAATATGTGTTTTTAAGCTACACCACGTGTTACATTTTAGGTTTCATCAATTATAACAATCACAATCCCTCAACAAACTCAAAAGTCATGCCGTTTGGTAGAAGTCGACACATATTTACCCAATTCATTAACACCAAAATAGTTGTTTGTAGCATCTAAGGCAATTAAGTCGCATATCGTAATTACCTCTACATTTTCTTTTATTTTTGTCAAAGTTCTATCAAGTAGCTATCCACTTCACGTAAAATTTCAATACTAGCTCACAATTTTACAACAATTTGTTCAAAATACTTAGTGAGCTGCATTCGTATTGTGTTGTACGATCGCGCTACGCCGGCTGTTTTCGTCCTAACAAGAATAACTGACTCGAAAGCGTTTGCTAGCTCTTGGGAGACTAACGTAGCCAATTTCAGAGTGAATGTGAACACGGTGCTAGCTGCAAGTCAGCGACTTATATCTATTATACCCACTGAATGGGGCGAATACAAATGACAGCTTATTTCAAAAGAGATATCACAAAACCGGCGGCTTCTGCTATAATTAATCATAATCAAACATATTTTATTTACTCTCCCAGTTTTGACTCCATTATTGTACGTTTTGAGAGTCGTTTCATGTGTCCGGGTTGAATCAACTAACTGAAATTGCCATCGAAATGTATGAATACAAGACAAAATTGTCTTTAATTAGGATTGGGGGGTAGCAAGATAACGCTTAAGCACACCATTCACTAAATAGTCTATTGTTGACTATAGTCTATCTTACTTGACTTATTTATGTAGTAGGGTGGATCAACTTTTTCTTGTTGTTATTCTGTCCCGTCACCCAATGGTGATTAAACTTCTTAGAAAAGTGTTGATAATTTATAATATTGGTATTTTCAAGAGATATTATAAATAAAATGGGCTTATAAATGCTGCAATTACAAACTTTTTGTTGAATATTGCTGCCGAAAATCGTAGTTTTAAAGAGTAACCCGGGAGACATCACCATGGCAACGAGCAACAGAAAAAAGTTGATTGACCCAGTAAACATGATTCTAACCTCAAATTATATCACACTAATATAATAAAGGCGAAAATTTGTGAGTGTGTTTGTGTGTATGTTTGTTACTCCTTCACGCTCAAACGGCTGGGCCAATTTTTATAAATTTTGGTATGAAGGTAACTGACACCCTTAATTAACCAATAGGCTACTTTATATCCCAAAAACATTTAGTGTTCTCGTGGGATAAGCGGGTAACACCGCTCGGCGTACCTAGTTAGTAACAAATAAGTTGATCCTAAATTTGTTTTCCTGTTTTGAACGGATCCTTTTCAAATATTTATACAATTTGATTTCAATGTTTTGTTCCAAAAATATATGGGATAAACATAAGGGAGTACAAAACGAAAACATTTCCGCAATTCAGCCAATTTGCGAACAACACGGCCGGGCATATCAATTATTTAAGAAGCGAGAAACTTAAGAAGTACCGAAGATACCAGAGGCCGAAGCGTAATTTGTTTGTTTGTTGATTCTAACTTGGAAATTATCATAATATTATTCTATTTAGATTTGAGCAGTTCAACAAATTGGAAGACCCGCCGAGGATTTGTTGGGAGTTCAGAATATTTCCGTGGTCCAAATTCAATAGTAATAATTTAAGAAACATAAAATAAAATTGTCCTGGGAGATCTAGAAGCGGCGGTCCTAGTTTTATCTTGAATATTTCGTTGAATTTTTATTTTGAAAGTTAGCGATGTGCCTATTTTATTCCGCCTTTTTACGATATTATTTTGCGTTTGACTCCTCTTGCAAACCGCCTTAGTTAATTATTAGGGTTCCGTAGTTCGAACGAAAAAAACGGAACCCTTATAGGAAAAACCGTCATCATACATTTCGACGTTTACTTATACACATATTAAACTATCTAAATTATCGACATTATCCGCCGCTCTCTTGCCACCGCCAACGTGCCGGCAGTTCTAGAGCCACCGGGCATCGCCAGGGACGATGGCAAGAGACCGAACGGAATGTCACTGATTCCGTGGAGGTTAGGCCGGGTGCTGGTGTGGGACGCCACTTGCGTAGACACACTGGCCCCGTCTCACCTTCACGGAACATCAAACAGAGCAGGGGCGGCAGCAGAGGCGGCCGAAAAATTGTGTCTCGGCCCCGAATATAATTTTATTCCTTTCGGGGTCGAGACTTTAGGTACCTCGCTAAAAGATTGAAACTACTGGGTAACGAAGATCTGGCAGTTTCCTCGCACAACGCATTAGCATTGCTATGCAGCGAGGAAATGCTGCCAGCGTCTTCGGGACCATGCCGCGGGGGAACAGTTTTTTACACCTTTTTTAGTTTATTTTAGTTACGTAATTATTTTATTTATAACTAAATAATTACATTGATTGGGTATCACACTAATATTATAAAGTCGAAAGTTTGTGAGTATGTTTGTATGTATGTTTGTTACTTCTTCAGGCTCAAACAGCTGGACCAATTTTCATAAATTTTGGTATCAAGGTAGCTGACACCCTGAATTAACACATAGGCTAGTTTTTATCCCGAAAAAATGTAGTGTTCCCGTGGGATAACCGGGTAACACCGCACGGCGCACTAGTAGTTTAATAATTAGTATCCAACAATCCTTTTCCTATAATTCATAAGAACATTTCTACAAATTGTACAGACGTTCATGTAATAGAACACGGGCGTTTTGAATGAAGTGAAGACAGCTCAGTTGATATGAAAAGGTTGGCATTATTAAATTTGCTTACGTAATAAATGTCACTGGTAATATCGCGAGGCAATAAACTTCTTTGTTACAATTGTAACTCGATTTTATTCATGGGACTTGTAAATATAAACGTATGAAATATGATTTATTACGCATAAAAACCACACAAGTTTAATGCGTAGGTATATTATTTTATGGCTTTTGATATTTATAGATCAAACTGAACGTAAAGTTTTTCTCAAATATATGCGTATTATAATAATAAGAGTTGGAATAATTTAATATTTCATCACAGGGTATTGTGGTGAAAACAAACTATCTAAACGTCTAGATAACATGAGAATAAAAAATTGTGTGGAATCGTGGTACAATATTTTCTTGTAGTATATGTATTAATATCGGATAACTCCACATATATCAATTTAGTTCCAAATTAACCTCGAGAAGGCTGTGTGTTAGACTACGATATATATATGTATACATAAATAAGTATAGATACACATATACGTAAATAAATAGAACATCCAAAGCCAGGCACGAATTTCGAGTTCATAACGCAAATATTAGCCCTTGCCGATTCGAACCCCGAACCGCCAGCTCAGCAGGCAGTGCACTGGCACTGCGCCAACCGTGTCGTGTGACGTTGATATTTAACTGAAGCCTAAACTTAACCTGTTTTCAGAATATCAAAAACATTCACCAAACGAACACCACTGAACTTAATTAAAAAAGAAATATCTCAGTTAAGACAACACCGGCGGCACAACACGTGCCAGCCAAAAATCACAAACCCCAGGAACTGCAAACAAGCTCAACCTTCGGTATAATGTCTAATTAAATGTTTCAATTACATGCCAAGAGCAATTTTCTCGCCACTCGATATTTTTGCTACAGTTTTAGGCGCGTCAATATTGGATTATATCTCTGAGCGAAATTAATTTAGCATCGCTTCGCTCACGCAATTAATTTTGATTGGCAGCACGAAGAGGCCTTTTCATTGAGTTTGCGAGGATAATATCAGTGTGTGATCGGGCGTTGTTAGGTGTAATTGTTTGTTCATTGAAAAGATTCACATCAAAGAAGGCTCGGACAATAAATTACGGTTCTGACTTCCGCTGTGCTAAGTATTATTTTTAAAATTTCGGAATCTTCTACGATAGATTTGTTTTTTTTTGTTATAATGACTTCATTTCTTTAACGTCACCGTACTAGGATTTTCTGCCTACTGCGCGGGGAGAAACTCTCACTTTCTGGCCAAGGGCGGTAATTCATAAAGCCCCAAATCGCATATTTATGACCCTCATCTTCGGTTTGGGTATCAAAATCCAGCGATCTGGGACATTCACGAATTCACCGCCCTAGGTCAGGCTATCCCCACGCGTTTCGGCCGCGCGAAACATTCCAATCTCTAAGTGGCAACCCGGCGCGACAAAATGCCAGTGGGCTGCCACGCCTCGCGGCGAGCGGACGGCGTACAGTTAACGTTTCCCGCGCAACCTGTGCTGTACGATGTCAAAAAATAAAAGTCGTTTCTGTGGCAACAAAGACGATTGAAAATGATTTCATTTGTTCCAGAACACATTAAACCACCCGGAATAAAAGATTTTGTTTAAGAATTAACGTTTACTGGGGCACTATTGACGCGTAACTATTAAAGTCTGGGTATTTCTCTAAAAATCTTTATGGGGCGCCTAGCTTTTTTTCGAATTAATTGTGTTGGTTTGATTCCATGCTGTGTTGTTATTACTGAATGTTTAGTTATACAATCAATAAGTAAAATATTTAAAGATTCACTCTATTATTATTCGTTATGTTTTAGAAACACGATTACTTGTAGTTTCCTCGATAGTTTTTTTTTAAAGTTACCTCAAAAAAGCAACATAAACCCTTAGAGTATGTCATAAATACTGCAGGGAAAGTTATCAGGTTTTTTAATAATAACATAACGAGATGTTAACTATAATGTATACGTCTTACATTTTCAAAATCTGTATTAATATTTTCTTCGGTTTCCGCGACTGTCACACATTTAAATAAAACAATTTAAACGGATTATATCGCATATTATTTCGCATTTTATTACCGCATATCGGATTATTGCGCGAGGCTATTGAAATCAAAAAATATCCCAATTTCAATAGAGAAGATGGTTTGTCATTACCACCGGCTTGGGATCCTGTTGTACATCTTATCAAGGATCAAGCAAGACACAAGACTGGAAACCTTGGGCCTCGAACGGTGTAAAACAAATTAGTGTCAAAAGTAGTATATGTAGAGTTTTTTGTTTAAAAGTATTTTATAGTAATAAATAAGGCAATCTGGGAGTTTTCTTTGGCGGTTCTTTCTCCTCAGTAAGCCTTTAGTGAACCGCTGGTAGATATTTTAAATAAATAATAAATGCCCTTCTGGCACATGTGTAACTGTCTTTACACATTAGGCCCATCTGGCATGTATGAACACCTTTATTTTTAAATTAATATTTACAAAATGGGTAGTTTGCACGAATGTAACTTTGACAGAGAAAAATTGTGTTTTTCTCAGTCAACCTTTGACAACGGTATCTGTAAAGTGTAGCATTACGCTAGGTGATTGAGATTTTGAGTTTGAGACAAGAAGCATCTTATTAATATAATTGCTTGAGTTTTCAAGTATTTTGACCGGAGTACTACAGTTTTTGTCCACGTTTTTCGATCCGAGTAATACAGTTTGTGTCCACGTTTTTGTGATCCCATAAGGAGCCCTCCCCATATCTTTCTGAGGGTCTGTGCGGTGCAGTTCATGTAACGGCTGCAAGCGGTGCGCCGAGTGCTTGGTTCTCTTGCCGGCCGGCGTTTGATCCTGTGTGTGCGTCTAGCACGATCTGATTGCGACTGGGAGCCACAGTTCTCCATCCAGTGCCCGTCAGACCTGAACGGGTTTGTTTATTTAACCTGCCGTCCAATGTACGAGTCCTGCCCTTGAGGGCTTACAGAAGGTTGGTGTCATCGACGCGCACGGCGCGACTGGTGCGCGCACATCTTCGAGCGGTTCGGTGCATTTAGGATAATTTAATTTTAGTGTAATATTCGGCCAAAACCAATTCAAAATTATTTGATATTTAATTGTTAGTTTTAATTAACTGTATCGAGTTGTGATCATAATGCTTATTTGATTTTAATGCGGACAAAGCTTTTTTGTTCGTAGTCTACCTCTAAATTCCGAAAGCCTCGTTCGTCGGGCACATATTTTCTTTTACTGCATTTTTTCGACCATAATCATAACATCCATCAGCCATACCTCACTCTTCACCAGCCTTTCAACAATTCATGCAACCGTTTTTTAATCGCCAGCCCGGATAGCTCAGTCGGTAGAGCATTGGACTTTTAATCCAAGGGTCCAGGGTTCAGGTCCCTGTTCGGGCGCCATTTGCAGTGAATTTAGTAATAAGAAAAACAACACATTCACTGACACACGTATAATTTATTTTTTAATAGTACAAAATTACGAATTTGTCGATAATTTACACTGGAGATCACTTCAGCACACGTTTAACACCGAAATCAAAACACACAGATATTAATGGGTAAAATTAACAAATAATCTTAAATTTATACTTTAGGTTTTTCTAGGGGTTGAATCAAAATGATTAAGTTTCTCGCGACAAATTTAAGAAGAATTATACTGCAATTAAACGAAAACCAGTCAAAATTCTCTCACGTGAAAGGATCTTGGCTGGGCTGAGAATTTTGACTGGGCTGGCGATTAAAAACGGTTGCATGAATTGTTGAAAGGCTGGTGAAGTGAGGTATGGCTGATGGATGTTATGATTATGGTCGAAAAAATGCAGTAAAAGAAGATATGTGCCCGACGAACGAGGCTTTCGGAATTTAGAGGAAAACTACGAACAAAAAAGCTTTGTCCGCATTAAAATCAAATAAGCATTAAGATCACAACTCGATACAGTTAATTAAAACTAACAATTAAATATCAAATAATTTTGAATTGGTTTTGGCCGAATATTACACTAAAATTAAATTATCCTAAATGCACCGAACCGCTCGAAGATGTGCGCGCACCAGTCGCGCCGTGCGCGTCGATGACACCAACCTTCTGTAAGCCCTCAAGGGCAGGACTCGTACATTGGACGGCAGGTTAAATAAACAAACCCGTTCAGGTCTGACGGGCACTGGATGGAGAACTGTGGCTCCCAGTCGCAATCAGATCGTGCTAGACGCACACACAGGATCACACGCCGGCCGGCAAGAGAACCAAGCACTCGGCGCACCGCTTGCAGCCGTTACATGAACTGCACCGCACAGACCCTCAGAAAGATATGGGGAGGGCTCCTTATGGGATCACAAAAACGTGGACACAAACTGTATTACTCGGATCGCAAAACGTGGACTAAAACTGTAGTACTCCGGTCAAAATACTTGAAAACTCAAGCAATTATATTAATAAGATGCTTCTTGTCTCAAACTCAAAATCTCAATCACCCTCCTTCAACCAATTTTTTCCTTGACAGCAACCCAAAGAACGAACGAAAACTTTTTTTTGGAATTCAAATATATAATAAAAAATACTAAAATGACAGTTTGCCAGACCTAAATCTATAGG
The DNA here is from genome assembly GCA_905147355.2 of Apotomis turbidana. Lineage (NCBI taxonomy): Eukaryota > Metazoa > Arthropoda > Insecta > Lepidoptera > Tortricidae > Apotomis > Apotomis turbidana. The sequence continues at coordinate 25,301,004 of LR990288.1, forward strand.
TAAATAAGGCTACGAACTAACGAACGAAATTCGTACAATTGAGAATAGCGACACCTAACGGGAACGGAGTGAACAATTTCCGAAAGCATGCAATCTACCAAGTGAAACCAAAATTCATGCAAGCTAAGACATTAGAAAAAGAGTACAACTCGTCTGTAACAGATGGCGCTGTGCCGTGATGAATTTAAATAAACAACGGATTAGTAAAAAGAAGTACTTAAACCGTAGCGTAATGCTACAAAAGGTACTGAAACGTCAGGGAGGCTCAAATAATTAATATACGCGATATAATCCGTTTAAATTGTTTTATTTAAAATCTGTATTATTTTAATAATTAAACCGAAAAAACATGATTTCCGCGCTCCCAGCAGAGATGGGCAAAAGTTAATCGATTAACGATTAAGATTAACTTTTTTAATCTCGATTAACGATTAAAATTGACGATTAGTTAATCTAATCGTACGAGTTCCGATATTAACTTTTTTAATCTCGATTAACGATTAAAATTGACGATTAGTTAATCTAATCGTACGAGTTCCGATTGATTTAATTCTGAAAGATTAAGTTACCTAATTGTCGATTAAATTTTAGCGATTAAATTTTTAATCGATTAATTAATTCGATTAACTTTCTCTCGATTAATATTAGGAAAAATAAGATAAGACTTTTTGTAAGTCTAAGTCCCTGCCTAGAACATCTTAGAGTACCGCACTATAAAAACCATCTTGTATTACTGTAACAAGAGGGAAGAGCGGAAAGCGGCGATCGGAGAGCGGAGAAAGGCGTGCGGAGAGCGGAGAGTGGCGTGCGGAAAGCGGAGAGCGGCGTGCGGAGAGCGGAGAGCGGTGTGCGGAGAGCGTAGTGCAGCGTGCGGAGAGCGGAGAGCGGCGTGCGGAAAGCGACGTGCGGAGAGCGGCGTGCGGAGAGCGGAGAGCGGCGTGCGGAGAACGGAAAGCAGAGAAGCGGAAAGAGGGAACGGTCGGATGCAAAGGTAACCAAACGGTTTGAACAGGGTCTTTTTAAAGAAAAAGACCCTGTTCAAACCGTGTAGAGAATGGTGTTTAATCGTCCTGAAGTGGGCAACCCAGTGGGAATCGGGTTGTCTGGACGCCACGCCTCTGCTGACTAGACTGGTTGACCAAACGAGCGAAGGCACGAGAAAAAGCTAGCGTTTACATAACGGAGGCAACCCTAGCGCACATTCCAATGACGTTGCGTCACCCGCGGGAGGGGGCATCGATAGCGATGGCAACGCCTGCCGTCCAAACAAGTGGGGTATCTGTTACGTAGTAACTTGTATATAATCTGTGCCTAGGTATGTAATGTATTATTACCACACGCGGACAGAAAGTTACTTATTACTAAGCTTATTTAGTAGGTATCATGTGAAATATTCAGTAGATATACCTACCTATACCTAATAATAATATGTTAACTTTACATACATATATGTAGCATTTAAAGTTTCTCCACAAAATACGGTGTTCGTTCATCAAAGTTCTCATAATGTGGAAACCTATTTCAAATTCCGGAAGCGAAATTATGCAAAATAAAACTAACATTATTATAGTTAGGGGCAAATATTTGTGAACACTAAAAACAACACTTACTAAGCCCGTCTGAAAGTTCCGCCAGACTTTTAGTCGTCAATTTGGGCTAGAGGTGGTTATAAGTGACGTGAAAATAAAAGTCACTGTGATTGCATGTCTGAAACGAGTACACCTTTTCAGAAAAAAAACTTTATAAAATTAATGTTGATATTTCAACTTCAACTTTTCGTGAAACAGCAGCTCTTCTATAGTCTGGCTAATGAAATATTACTCAAGGTTTTGGCGGGGTTTAAAAAATCTTCGGCTGGTCACACTTTGTCAAGTAGGAATTGACTTGATCATGATTTTTGCGATTTAGCGTGATGCAGGATCGGCATTTGTTTTGTATGGGCGCGCGGCGCCATGCAAAATGCGTCTCTGTGATTGGTTCGTAGATATACGCACACATAAAGCCAAAAGCGGCTTCATTATTCGCAAATATGTCGTATGAAGACTAGGCGTGCTTATTCTAAGATTTTGAAGTCCCGCGCACACAATGATCACGTGAGCACGCCACAGACATAATTGTAGCTGATTTACCCAAGTGGTCAAGCATTCATCTCATCCCTTCTGACATCTAAGTCACGTCGATGGGTCTCAAAGATCCAACAGCAACATTGGGACACAGAGGGCCCTGAACGTCGCCACTTTCTGGTCCCGCACTGTATGATGTTATGAAACCATCGACACGAGAAGAAGAAGAACAGCCAAATTGACCCGTCACAATGGGAAACATAGGGAGCCAACACTCAAAATGTCATAGTGTTTTTTAACAGTGATTTTTTGGCCCTGGAACGACAATCACTACGATTGAGTAGCGCGTTTCGCACCTCTAATTTAGGCTTCTGAAGGCCGCTGTAAAATCGGTTAAATGGGGTCGGAAAATATTCGCAACGTTTCATAAATGGATTAAAATTCCTTTGCAAACACGGCCAGAGTCGAGCGTGGTACGGCGGTGACACTTGGACATTTTGTGAGTACTTTTCGAGCGAATTGCGGTGTATTCTGGAATGTAGGTTGCGTGTGATTAACGCCACGGTTGGTGCAGTTTGTAGACACCTGCCTACTGAGCCGGCGGTCCTGGGTTCGAATCCCGGCCAGGGCAAATATTTGTGTGATAAGCTCGACAATTTGTTCGTTGGTCATGGATGTTATCTATATATATATTTATATATGATGTTTATCGTCGTCTAGTACCCATAGTACAAGCTTTGCTTAGTTTGGGAGTAGGTTGATTTGTGTAAGATTGTTCCTTAATATATATTTATTTATTTATTAATTGAAGTAACTTGCACCTGACATGGTCATAATGTTAGTAGGCGTGGTACTGGTTATGGAAAAAGTAATAAATGGGGGATCTTTCATTATGTTGGAGGTCAAGGTGATACTCTGGGGCATTTTTCATTATGCCGTTTGGTTAGATTTCATAAAAAAGAAACTAACGTCTGCACTCACTTGAAGTACTATCTCTATTTATCCCTATAGTTGGCTGGTAGAGAATGCCATTTAGCATTAAGTTGCAATAAAGTTTTAATAAATATCGGACAGCCTCAAACAAATCAATCGACAGTCCCACAGTAAGCTCTAGTAAGCTTGTGTTATGGACACTAGACGACGATAAACACTCATATAAATAAATAGTAAAATACATACTTCAATACAAATAACATCTATGACCCAGGCACAAATATTCGAGTTCATCACACAAATATTTGCTCTTTCCGGGATTCGATCCCAGGACCGCCGGGTCAGCAGGCAGCTGCTTTACCACTGCGCCAATCGCGTCGTCAATATCTCAACATCTCCTGTACTATCTCTTTCTCTCTCTCTTGTCTCTGTACCTATAAGGCCAAGGGCGCGTGCCCACTGTAGCGGAGGCGGAGCGGAGACGATCAGAATAGACCAATCACCTGAGTCGAAATCTGTATCTCAGCTCCGCTACACTTTTTTAATAGGCTAGTAGACCCATTTTTGAAATATATTTGAAATGGTTAATAATGTGAAAGCTATAAAAAGCTTAAATTTACTAATTGAAATTTAGAAATTTCACGAACAGTCTAAACGCCGTCTGCCATTTTTGCCTTTTGCTAATCTGTGGCGTGACGTAGAATTCCGCGTAAATATTCGAAATTCGACCGTCGTATAGTGCCATCCCGCTCACTCCAACATACTTTGACAGGATATCGAGAGGGACGACACTATTCGAAGTCCAGAGTAGACCTCCAGTTTTCTTTACGGGACAGATGACGTCACTATCATAAGCGAAAATGGCAAACAGCGTTTGAAGCATTTCAAAATACAGATTAAAAACAATATTTTCAATTTTTTTTTATGTATCGAAAAACATGTATTTGGGTTTCCTTTGCTAAATACTATATGAAATAATCATTCGTTTAATACAATTTGGCATGATTCGAGTAGCATGTAGGTCGATTTTCCGCCTCGCTTCAATGGACATGCACCCTAAGGTCGCTATCGTAGCGAATTTGTTCCCAAGCCGATCTGATCCCATCGTTTGAGTTTCAGGGACAGATTAGAACTACCGTGAACTTTGCAATTTGGATCCAAGCTTTTGAGTGCTTCTGCGTAGGACAGGTTATGTCAGTCGGATGGGTAGCTGTAGTTTACATATATTTTGACGACGCGGTTGGCACAGTTTGTAGTGCGCCCGTCTACTGAGCCGGCGGTGTTGGGCTCGAATCCTGGCCATGGTAAATATTTGTGTGATGAACTCGAATATTTGTTCCTGGGTCATGGATATTTAAATATATATTTATATATTATATATATCGTCGTGTAGTACCCATAGTATTAGTCGCCATCAGAAATAATTATCGCAGCATATAATGCGTTCATAAATATCTGAACATGTACTGTAACACCCAGTCAATAAGAGTCGTGTTCCGATATTTATGAACGCCTTATATGCTGCGATATATCTGATGGCGACTGTACAAGCTTTGCTTGATTTGGGATTAGGTCGATTTGTGTAAGATTGTCCCTTAATATTTATTTATTTAGTTTTATGCTTACTGACGCTTGTAAATCTCATTAACGAATTTTTTACAGCTTTTATTAAAATTTCAATATTTTTGTATGTCCTAAAAAGTATCCGCAACTTCGCTAGCTTATTTTTTTTTACCCTAACTGGGTATACTATAACCATTTTAAGATGTCCAGCTATCCCTGTAAGGTTGGTTAAAATCAGCCAATTTGGTAATCAATCAATTAATATTATAAATGCGAAAGTGTGTCTGTCTGTCTGTTACCTCTTCGCGCTTAAACCGCTGAATCGATTTTGATGAAATTTGGCATAGAGATAGATTAAGATACGAGGAAGGACATAGGATAGTTTTCACCCTGGAAATTATACCTAAAAAGATTGAAAACTGAGTGAACATTTCTGTTGGGGTGCGGTGACCCTGTAGGAAATGTAATTATTAGACCAAAAGCACAATTGCTGTTACATTTGCTTAGGCGCTTTTAATAATCCCTTTTATCAAGTTCCACGCGTACGTAGTCGCGGGCAAAAGCTAGTATACAATAAATAGTCACTACATTCACTTCGGAATTGCGAAAACCATGGTATTAAAACATGATTCATCATTCCAATACAAAATGTTTGGCGCCTTCCCATTAAAAGAGCTTGAAATCAATCCTAAATTATACATGGCAGTAAACAAAGGCCAGAAAATACCATTATACCTAATAAGCGAATACGCCGAAACAAGCCTGAAAGGTCTCGTTTACGTATAATGGACAATGCATCATTCATCTGGAGCGGTACTAAGCGTCCCAAACTCGTGGAGCCAATCCCGAATGAGTTCGGGCGAGAAACAGAGCGTGAGTAACGCTGCTCGCAATATAGTCACAGATTGGGGCCAGCCGCTGCACTTTATCAAAATATATATTTCAAAACATTTATTAGGGTGATGTAATCTCTATTATTATATATATCTATATATATATTATATATACACTCGGGTGCAAAGAAATCGGACCACCCAGCATTTTTAGCAGTTTTCCATTTTCTATTAAAACTGTAAGCTCGACCGTAACAATTTAAATACCACGTGATAGATAATTTTCTGCCCTATCAAATGACACCAATATTCAAGGGCGGGAATGGATATTGTGCAAAATGTGGGCGTGGAAATCACCCCCCTCCAACTGCCTCGTTAACGCATGCACTAATTGGCCACGTACCATTAGGCATAAAACCAGTAATTATCATTGTTTATGCATCATTTGTAATTGATACGTCTTCCTGAACACTGCTCTAATCGACTCGACCCTGAAAAACTGAAGAAACATGGATACTACCCCAAATGAAGCCGCCCAAGCAGTTGCCCTGTTGCAGAGTGGGCTTAGTCAACGTGAAGTGGCTCGACAACTGAACCTATCGAAGTCATCAGTTCAACGTGTGTACCAGAGGTTCCGCAAAGATCAGACGTTCTCCAGAAGACCCGGAACAGGCAGAACTCGCAGTACTTCAGAGAGAGATGACCGTTTTATCGCTGTTTCCTCGCTACGAAATCGTAGATTGAATGCTGTTCAGCTTCAGCAGAAGCTCCGAGAGACCCGGAATGTGTCTATCAGCCGATGGACTGTCAGAAGAAGACTGAAGGAGAAGGAATTGACAGCTCACAGGGCTGCCAATGGCCCAAAACTTACCCCAGGACACCGCGGTGCACGACGTGTCTTCGCTCGCGAACATGAAGATTGGACCCTTCAGCAATGGAGGTCCGTACTTTTCTCCGACGAGTGCAGGATAACTTTGTTCGGTAATGATGGACGAGCACGAGTTTACCGGAGGCCTGGGGAGCGGTTTTCTCAATGGTGCATCGAGGAACGTGTTGCCTATGGTGGCGGGTCAATCATGATCTGGGCTGGCATTTCTCTGGAAGCGAAGACGGACATTGTGTTCATCACAGGGCCAGGTACAAGGCGAAATGCGGGCGGTTTGACTGCTCCTCGATACGTAGAGGAAATCCTGGCTGATCATGTGGTTCCATTTAAGGGTTTTATCGGCGATGACTTCATCCTCATGCAAGATAACGCACGGCCGCATACAGCCCAGACCACTACGGACTACCTGGAGGAGGTGGGCATCAGCGTTATGGAGTGGCCAGCACGAAGTTCTGACCTGAACCCGATCGAGCACATTTGGGACGAGCTGAAAAGAAGAATCTGAGCCAGAGATCCCGCCCCTGAAACTTTATTGGAGCTTAGGTATGCGATCGAAGAAGAATGGGCGGGCATCCCTCAAGATACCGTAAGAAAATTAATAAGGTCGATGAAAAACCGTATGACTGCCTGTCGTAGGGCTAGAGGAGGCAATACACGATATTAAATTGCTGAAATTTGTTTTAATTTTGCCTCCATTTCCTTAGAACCACAGTTTTCCCCTTAGGCAAAAGTTTTACTCCAGTACGCATTTTTAGGGCGGTAACGTTCTAAGCCCTGAAAATCTGAACGTATTGGCCGCACACCTTCGGAAATCAGATGAATTTATAGAGGAAAAGCTTACCATTCATATGGTATATAATATGTTATGGTCACCCTTACAGTTTTTACAGAAATTGGAAAATTGTTAAAAATGCTGGGGTGGTCCGATTTCTTTGCACCCGAGTGTATATATATATATTGTATATGTAAAAGTATATCGTATATTTGAAATGTAAATAGTTAAATAGGCTATATTTGAAAGTCGCTTAACCAAAATTTATTACTCCCTAGATTTCCGGATGTTCAATTGATTTTAGTACACAGGTAGAGGGCACAAAATATGTTTTTCTTCCGCGTGGACGTAATTTTCTATTTTACGAAAACAATACGTAATAATTATCTTTTTTATTAAATTTAGCTTGGATATGGGAATAGGACATAGGCTAATAATGAAGATTTTCATGAGGGCTATAGAGGATTGACATTTTGTATGGGCATCAATCATCCTTCTGCTTGTGCAAAGCCGCGGTGAAAAAATAGTATCCGTATAGTTGTACGATCGTTTCAACCACTTTTAGTTTCACCCCGGGTTCGCTCACTTAGAATTTTGAAATCGAATGTGCCCATAAAAATTTATTTAGGCATGAAAATTATGAATTGTAGCCTATATCCTATTCTCACCTAAGCTATATTCACTGAAAAAAATATGAAAATCGAACGTTATATACCGCAGGGTCTATAACGTTCGATTTTCATATTTTGTTGGTGCAGACCAACTCAATGTTTCTGTTTAGCCTTATGGTTGATTGGTAGTGAATGCCATGTGGCAATAAGTCCGCCATTGTACTAGTTTGATCTGTGCAATAAAGTTTAAATAAATAAAATCGATACGTAGTGTTTCGTTGGTAGAACTACCATTTAATAATGAGGCATCTGCCGCCATCTACGGTCACCGCAGTCATTGTGCCCGTATCTGGAGCGCGTTGCAGCCTCGTGCTCAGGATTATTTCGAAATGGGATCACTTGTACTGGAAATTAATGTTTCTTCTGGATTTTAGGATTCCGTACCAAAAGGACATAATAGTCCAGTAAAATAAGAGCGAAACAGAAGGTCAACCTACGATAATTCTAAAATCTTTGAATTTTGGCGTGTGGATAAAATTCTCAAATTTTATAATATTTATGCTCATGCATTCGGTAAAGTTGAAAATGTTCCTAAAATGTTGCATTTATTAATGCAATATAGTAAACACCAACGTGATTTTACATGGTTATCAATCGGTACAAAAAAAATCGTAAAAGAAGAAGGTGGCTGAACAAATTGAAAATATTATTTTTATTCTGTATTTTGATATGCTTAAAACGCTGTGTATATTCACCCGTGATAGTGACGTCACCAAACCAGTAATAAAAAAACTTAGAACTAAAAACGTCGTTCGCATCATAGATAAGAGTGTATTACTGGTCTTTATTTACATGATCACCTACGTCACGCTACAGATAAGCTAAAGACAAAAAAGGGAGAAAACGTTTTTGTATGTTTGTTAAATTTCTATTTTCAATTAATAAAGTGTAGCGTTCTAGCTCAATAAATACAATATATTTTTTCAGTGCTAGTAAGTTAATTGTTAACCAAAGTCAAAGCCTATTGAAATGTCATCTATTTATAGTGGTATTTCACTTACAGTAGCAGTAATAGAATATCTGCCATCTAATTATACCTTTCTACTAGATTTGCATAGCTAATACAACAGTCTCAACCATCTTCAATTAGGCTCAGTCAGTAAACGTATTCATAGAAGCAAATCTTTTGTAAGCCGAGCGGAGCGAGCACAATGAACGATTCTCTCAACTAATTGCGCTTGGAATAATTCGGATGAATGAAAAACATTGGAGGGATCATTTGTGATAGGTATGTAATAGAGAAGGTCTTTGTAACGAGAAGCTTTTATTAACTCCACTGCAAACTAGTCGTGAAGAAAGGATTAAAACTTTCGTGAGACATATTTAATTTTTGTAGTGTATTAAGCGGTTTACACTCACGTGAAATTGTCAGGAAAAGCCCGACATGTTTCGAACTCGTATGGAGCTCTATAGTAGTCCCTGACTTCGTCACTGATTCTTTACTAATATTAGTTTTTTAGTAGTGTAGTAATATTGGAATTTTGGACCGACTCGTTCGAATAAATCACGAAAAAATGATGTTATAAAATCATAAGTCAAAAACTGTCACAATTAAAATGTTGATACTCAGCATATGCTCCACTTGAAGTCGAATAAAAAAAACCGGAGTCCATTTAGTAAGAGCCGATTCATTATGTAAAGCCGACTATGTATTACAAATATGATACCGGTGGATAAAATGTTGATCTAAAAATGGTTCCATTGGACAATTTAAATCAACTCAATTCCTATACCAAAAAATAACAAGCACATCCACAAAAGGCACACCGACACGCAGACGTCAACTCAACTCAGATTGTTAGTAGTTGAAATTTTAAATTGTCCAACTCGACAGCGAGTCATCCGGCCAGTTTCGAAGACTTGTGACAGACATACCTTGAAGTTTTGAAGTCTGCGTCTGAATAACGTAAGATTTAGGTACTTGAAGTAACTTGTCGAGACATTTTATAGTGTTTGCAGGCTCTCAAATTATCTTCTCGAAGTTATATCAGAATTACCTTTTGAGAATCTTCGAAAGAGCTTAATTTCGTGGGAATTGTTGCTTTGCTGAGTTATCATGAAAGTTGGTGAAATTTTATAATTTAGCAAGTATTCAATATGACTGGGTGTGATAAATAATTGAAATAGTGTGTACGTTTCAAAAAATCTTTCGTATATATTTTTGGACATTTATTCTCGGACCAGCATAGCAGTGTCAACTGACATGGCACCATTGGCTTCTTATCAGTTGCCAATATGACTTGGGCTTCCCTTTTTCTTACTATCAGGCGAAGTGGAGTCACTACGTTGTGCTGACATGAAAAATTAGATCGGATTTCGGGCTTTTCTCGCCTACAAGCCAAATTTCTCACACGATTGTCGTGATATTTTGTGAAAAGGTTTAATAATTACATATATATTGCTGTCTATAATCAGTTTTTCGACATTTCTAAAAATGGTGGAGTTATAGGGGTTGAACACGTAAAAAAGTCATAATCAGCCATTTTGAAATGATATTTGTGGTCTGCAGGTCACAGTGCCACTAGTTTGTAAATAGGTAAATAGCATGGCCCAACGACGTGACAAAAGTACTGAACGTTGTTCTATAGAATATATGGGAACTTTTATCTTTTGTTTCATAGATCAGACATTTACAATTAAGAAGCGAGCGATATATCGCTATTCATTGGCCATTTGAAGGCATCACTGACAATTATTATAGTCTTGACAATAACGAGCCCTATCCTTATTGTTAAATAACTTTGTAATAAAATAAAAATGGACACGCCGCCCGGCAAGTATATTCTTAATTTTGAGGATATTATAATAGAGAAACGTGGCTGTGGCCGAGTTCCAAAATTAGACTCGAAGGAATATTATTTTGAAGTAAATCACAAAGAAGCTGTCATGTTAGTGTATAACGTGTCGTCTTAACTATTAAAATATCATTTGATTTTAACAACTTTGATCACAATTTCTTTGCAAAAGACAAACACTTGGAAATCCAAACAAATCCATTAAAATAACACGAGCAGGAGCTCAAAATAGTTTAACACAGACTTTAGATTAAAGTGTTTTCCAAAGAAAGAGCCGAGATTTTCTTAATAAACACTTCAGACAACAGCTTGCTTGTCGTTCGCGGTTTTAACTTTTAAATAGAGTGAGTTAAACTAACTCTTCGCTCCAACAAGTTTAGAAGTTTCCTTTGAAGGTACCGAGTGAAATTTTTGGATACATGGCGCCTGTTTATTTATATAGGGGTTGGAGAAATATTCAATTAGAATTTGCTTGTGATATCCTTTAAAAGGGCGATTCCTGATCTCTATTTTCAATCGGCTAAAAAAAGGAAGTTCTCAATTCGATTGTCATGTTCGGCTTTAGTTATGTTCTATTCTTGGTCACGTTCGGCTTATGTCATATTCTAGCTCTGGTCATACTCTGATTCGGTCATGTTCAGAATGATTTAAACCATAACCTAAGCAGAATATGACGAAAGCAGAATATATGACATCCATCTATGAACCCAAATAGAGCATTATGGGCTCGTCTACTGTATCGGTAGACTAATGTGTGGTCGCTTCCTCTCTCTCTCTCTCTGTCAGTTCTTCAAGAAGAATGTCCTGATCAAAGCCTCAGCTCTATCTGCCAAGTCAAAACGCGGGAAAATGTTAATCAGTGATTGGTCCGAAGCGAACCAATCAGGAAGTTCACTAATCTTCTAACAGGATTTCGGACAGATGTCAATGCCAAACGTCAAATTGAGACCTTAACCCTTAAAATACATACGAAAGGGGTTTACTCACGTTCGTGACGTGACTCACTGACGTGTTCAATTGGCCGCCGCCGCGTGATCGTAGGTAGCTCTTATGATGAATTGCGTACCGATTCAAAACATGTTGAGCTATATTCGACTTCTATGACGTGAGTAAACCCGTTAATTATGTAAGGGGAAGCAGCACTAACATCGGATTTAAATATCATGGGCGAATATTACAAAAAATGGCGCCTCCGTCCGAATCCTGCTAAAACAGAAGTGTCAACCTTCCACCTCACAAACTGCCTCGCTAAACGTAAACTAAACATCTCTTTCTGCAACAAGAACGTCGAACACAACTTCACGCCTAAATACCTTGGTGTCACGCTGAACCGATCCCTGACATATAAGCAGCATCTGGAGAACGTTGCACAGAAGGTAAAAACCAGGCTTAACATTTTAAGGAGCTTAGCGGGCACCAGCTGGGGTGCCTCGGCCACAGTCCTGCGCACTTCCGCATTGGCACTAGTGTATTCCACTGCAGAATACTGCGCTCCTGTATGGTATCGCAGCGCGCATACTAACAAAGTCGACACGCAAATCAATGAAGCCTTGCGCATTATCACGGGATTAATTAGGTCCACCCCGACTCCCTGGCTACCAACCCTGGCACACATACCCCCTTCAGAAATACGGAGACGCAGCGCAGCAGCTACAGAATGGCTAAAATGCACGCGCATAAATATGCCCATACGTGAGACACTGGATCAGTTACCCTACCATCGTCTTCCATCTAGACACCCAATATGGACGGACAGCGACCTCACATCCTATGACACACAATTGATGTGGCGCCAATACTGGGAAGAACATGACCATCCACAAAAGGAACTGCTTTCTGACCCAACAGAAAAGCCCACTGGTTTTGATGCTACACGATCTGTATGGGTGAAGCTAAACAGGTTCCGTACAGGACACGGGCGGTCTAATCACCATCTTTTTAAATGGGGGCTAAAAATGTCTCCAGCTTGCGATTGCGGCGCTCAGGATCAAACTTTGCTGCACATCGTCGAAAAATGCCCGCTTCACTCCTTCCCTGGCGGCCTACAGGAACTCCATAAGCTTTCGCCAGTAGCCGTGGACTGGCTGCATAACTTAAAAATAGACATCTGAAACGGATTCAATCAGCAGTAGAAGAAGCCATACGATATGATGACTTATGTATTTTAATGTCTGAGATTCACGAAAGTTTTCTATATAGGTAAAACTTAATCCTTAAGTGCATGAATTATCAAAAACGATACTGCTGAAATGACACACGTCAAAAATCAACTCAAAATCAATTTAGACTTTGTCAAACTGAGCCTCAAATTTAAAACTGGCATCGATTAGATTAAATTTGTTTTTTTAAGTCATTTCAGAAGTAATGTGGTATCATTTTCGATACCATATGCATGAGAGAAAATTACGCATAGCCTCACGAAAAACATTTCGTGGGGATGAGCGCATCTCCGTTTTCATAATTTAAATCTTCCCCGCAACGCCCCCGGCGACGAGGAGATGACACGTGCATTATGCATCAAGCCGCATTTAGTTACTGCGTGCGATACCGCCGTTCGCGGTACCGCGTTCATACCGCTACCGGTACCGATGTGGTACCGGTAATTTATTCTATTTGCTCCGCCTCAGTTTGGGGTTCATTTTCATGTTGGTTGATCTGGGCTTGTGAGATTTGGTTACCTGCATATGAAGACGGGTTTTGGACCACAGTTTGTATATTCAGGATTTGACTATCTAATATTTTGAAATCCTATAAACTGTGAGTTATACTGCTAAACACTAATAAACCTTATAAAAAGATTTAAAAAAAAATAATCGGGCCGATAGCGACATGTTTAGTTTAGTACTTGTACACTGGCTTGAGAAGCAGTGGTACCGGGTTCGAATCCCGGAAACGGCAAATAATTATTGTACACAATTAACACTCATTACCTATAAGCGGTCTATCGTGATATTTTTTTTATTTAACTTCCTTATTTGACGTTTAAAAACTAGAAATTAATCTGAAAATTAGTTCCCTAACTTAATACTGTACGAAAGACGCGATCTTAAACCTGTGTGCTGTCGAGTATCCTAACTGCTAAAGAAAAAGTGTCGAGTCATCTGCATAACTATCATGTTTAATAATGTATTGACGTAGTTTCCGCACTCGCACTTAAATTCACCACTTTCATACATGTACACCAACATATACATTTTTACCGATATGTAGGTAAATTTCAGGCAATTAAATTGAACAGGTAATTTGGTAGTTCACGCGCCTACACGGTCGGACAAAGGCATCGGTCACCCGTGCATACAGTGCATTATATTAACGAGCTTTAACAAAAAGGACTCATTTTGCATTAATTTATATGGCACTTACGTCATTCTTTGACATCAGTAATGTAAAGTTCAAAACCTACCGTATATTATGTGTAAATAGTGCATGTATACCTAGGACGGTGAATTCGTGAATTTCTCATCCTCTCATTATATAATAATGGAATAAACTACTATTGTTACAACATATATACACATTCGCATTCAACAATAAATAGTTATTTCTCAAACATGCAATGAAAAAACGTTATAACGTGCGTTGTAGTGATCTCGCCAACAAACTGTCTTATCAGTTTGGCGAGTTAATTTCAGTTGCATGCAGTAATGTACACCTTTTTTGAAAAAAAAAAAAAATAGTAGGCTTCAAAGTAGGTATCACATTTCGGACGGAACAGAGAACTGTGAAGAAATTTCAAAATTGAAGGCCTAAGTTGGGAAGTATTTTGTTTTAATATGGCGTCTGTGTTCAAGGTTAAACAGCTGATTTATATATATTTTTAAGTGGTGTATTTTTTTATTTCATTGCATATGTTTGAGAAAAGCACATGCCTAGCCGTGAAAAGGGCTTGCCGGCTTCGTATCACTATCCGTCTATACCTACTCACCCGGAAACCTCTTCTTTCCCGGCGTCTGCTGTAATGTGCTATTAGACAAACAGTCAAAAACTGATAATTTATCTGCTTTGCCCAAAGGTTGACTGGTAGAGAATGCCTCATGGCATTAAGTCCGCCTTTTGTACGATAAGTTTTCTTTTGTGCAATAAAGATTAAATAAATAAATAAATAAATAATTTTACCAAAACCATCCCACGGGCTCGCCATGACGCGGTTATTCCATGGTCCATATTAAGCGCAACACAATAGGTTTTGTTGAGTTTTGATGAATAGCATTATTAATGACATATCACGCGGGACAAAGGGCAACGAGAATTAATTAACAACCGAACAGTTTACAAAACAACATATTGCACCAGGAAATTCATGGCGGTTACGTCGTTTCATGGCCAGAGTTTTGCAGCTCGCAAAAGAGCTTATGTTGTCACGAAATTCATGGCAGTTACGTCGTTTTTCGGATAGAGTTTTGGCGAACTTGGAGGTGTTAATTATGTTGCTAAATGGAGTATTCGGACGTGAGGACTCAGACTTGTGAAGTTGGAAGCGGGACTCACGACAGTTTCAAAGAAAAGTGGGTCGCTATTACAAGTTGATTGCGGGTGTGTGTGCGTATAGTCTGGCTAAAATATGTTTGCCCCAGCAATTTTAGTTTTTTATCTGTACATCGGTATATGACAATACTGAAGTGTTGTGAACAAATGAAAATAGGACACTAAATAAGTCTTGATACTTGTGTATTATTCTTAATCTTTAAATTAGTACCGTAAGGTCGGGTTACTTTAGCCCTGGGGGTAACATTGCTCACCTATTAAAACCAACTTTATTCAATAAGTAAATTCTGAAAAACTTACATCTTATGATGAATCCACTTTACAGTGATCGCTCGTGCTGTTTTTAAAAAAAATCTTATTTATTGAAATGGATTTAAATGGGTGTACAATGATACCCCCCAG
This sequence comes from Apotomis turbidana, assembly GCA_905147355.2. Lineage (NCBI taxonomy): Eukaryota > Metazoa > Arthropoda > Insecta > Lepidoptera > Tortricidae > Apotomis > Apotomis turbidana. The sequence continues at coordinate 25,316,407 of LR990288.1, forward strand.
GGCTAAAGTAACCCGACCTTACTTAGATTCTAGCAAATTTAATATGAATACATCTTGGTAAGTTATGCTTTGATCAGTATTGTTTACAGAAGATTTATTTCGGATGACTTTTTCCTTGTAGTATCTCGTGAGTTTACATATGCTGTAATTCAGACAGTAACTTCAGCGTTTATTGACATTCGCCCTCTAAAGAGCCCTGGGATTAAAACACTAAGTATAAAAGTTAGTATGGGTAAATCTGAAATAAAAATATGCAAGTACTAAGATTTGTTGGTTACTCTTTGACTAATATTGCCATCCTTAACGTCAACCGGTTCGTGGTTTCCTTTCGGAAACTTATACATCCCACCGGTCATCTACTTGAGCTATACGACCAGCGTATAGTGCACCTGCCTGCTGAGCTGGCGGTTCTAGATTCGAAACCCGGCCAGGGCAACTACTTGTGTGATGATCAGGAATATTTGTTCCTGGATTCCTGGACGTTATCTATATATGTATTTATCGTCGTCTACCCATAGTACAAGCTTGGCTTGGTTTGGGACTAGGTCGATTTGTGTAATTGTCCCTTAATATGTATCTATTTTATCATCCTACCTCTGAGAACTACGTTCATTCAATGGCTCTTTTAGGAACTAGTTTTTTTTTCTGTTGTGACAATTTTTCATTCACTGTGTCCCATTTTCGATGCATATAATTTTGAAATTATTAGAAATTGGTCAACGAAAGTGCCTTTAATTCCTCATCCAGTAAAGGATAGTCTCATAAATATAATATAAATGTATATTTTTTTAAAGAACCTCATTACAAACCAACCACACTCATTACTCCAGTAATTAATAACTCGAAACAAAAGCGAGATTTACGCCCAAACTTTGACACCGCAATACAAAACTCAAACTCGGCGTAAAGTCGGCGTAAAAACCGTTAATCCTGCCGAGTTGAAAAGTAAACAGCCTTGTTCTGCCCGGCAATAAAGAATGTTCATCGTAAAATACCAGGGTTGTTAGCTCATTACTTGAGAACGCAATAAAATGGTGCGTTAAAAACGTTGGATTAAAAAGTCGGTTTGAAGGGCTAGAGATCATGACGTTTTAGTGACATGTAATGAAATGAAACAAATGAAACAAAATGAAATGAAATAATTTGTTCAGTAAGTATGCCACATGGGCACTTTTACAAGTCAGATTGTGAATCTACCGGCATTTGCGAAGAGGAGACTGCTGTTTAGAAGAAAGCCGAAAGAAATTCAACAGTATTTTTTTCTTAAATAATAATAGTGCGACTTCTATAGTCTTTTTCAACCCCCGACAACAAAGAGGCGGGGTAGTTATGGGTTTAACATGTTTATTTGTATGTCTGTGTGTCTGTCTGTGCATTCGTAGCTCCCAAACCGAATTGAGTGTTAAGAGCCTTGTGCTTATTCATTTAAACTACGTTTGGTGAAAATAACCGCAACCATTTCCAAGATATCTGAATATCTTTAATTGTAACAAGTATGGTTGATTGGAACAGATGGCGCCAGACTGCTATGACGCCGCGCGCACATACAAAAGACGATCCTGCATCACGTTATTAAGATTTTTCCTGAAATCATGACCCCTCCAAAGAAAACGTATTTTTTATACAAATATAGAATTTTATAATTGTAGAGATATGTAATTTTTTGTCATATTTCTTTTAATATTTAAACTTGGTATTGTTATTCAATGCAGTTTGACTATGGTAAATTAGAGATATTATAAAATTGAACATAATACATCAAATATTTTTTCGAACACAATTATGTTTTTCGAAATGATTTTTAATGTGGGCAAATTAACACCACATTTTTGAATTGCTATATGTATATTTTATTGTTAATCTGTATATATAAATATTATACTTGAAGACAATATTTATAAAACGAAAAACAAGTAAAAAATAATAGCAATCAACTTAACCTATTCGAAATAAATGTACCTACCTAATTAAAACCGATGTGCCCCAAATCACTATATATACAGCGTGTATATATGATACAACCGCATATTGTAGCCAGACGGAGATTTTAGTGCTATAATTTGATATTTATAACAATTATTAACTTAGCGTTTTTTTTTTTTTTTTTTTATGTTTTAATTTTGTCCCTTAGAAATCCCTTTTATTTTGTACTTAGCGTTAACTGACATAGCGTAATTAATTTTTGAAAATTTTCTGAGCAGCAATGTATGACGTAGTTATTACTAGTGACAGTTGTGACATCACGATGTTATGTGTGAAACAAACAACAACAAACAAGTACATTGCTTGCTGATTTATTTTATATGAAAAAAAAATGTTCGATTTTTTTATAAGTAACGGATAAATATATTAATAAGCCCCTGTAAAGTATGCGGTTATATCAAATATACACAAAAGACCAACACGCAATGAAAAACGAAATTGTGCTCAAACGTGCACGAGAACCGACTGTTTTCTTTGCATGTTGATATTTGTATCTATATAGCAATAATGTACGAAGGAACCTTCGTATTAGGGTTCCATTGTATTTCACACTATATGTAACCTTTCAAACTACAAAGTAGGTACATACATTCGAGGTATTAATGTATGTACGAAATAATTTGTCAATGTTTGCACGTGTCGAGGTATCGGGCAAACTAATACGTTCTACGGGGAGACTTCGGACAGTCCCGCGTCGCATGGCACTGGCAAAAAAAAACCCACGCGTCATCGGCCCAACGTTCTATGAACATCTACCCAACGAGTTGCGAACCGAGGCGTCAGACGAGAAGTTCAAACATCAATTGAGAAACTTTTTATTGGATAATCCATTATACTCAGTAAATTTTTTTTTTTTTTTTTTTTTTTTTTAATAATAATAATTTTTATTGAAGCTTAAAATATTTTGTACATTTCATTAACTTTAAGTAGGTAAGTACATAGGGTTCTCTATAACACGAGACGCTGACATTTGTAATAGGAAGATCCTGTGCTACAAATATCAGCTACCTTCCATGTGTCAAAACAAGACTAATCAAAATACAGTTAATGGTATACAATTTCAATAGGTTAATTAAATATTTTATAAGAAAAGCTTATAATTATTTGTACAAAACAAAGAGAAGAGAGTTTATAATAACAAAATCATGGGATCAACGTACTCCTGTATGTATGCGTGTGTAAATATATATATAATATGTGTGAATGCACGAGTATTTGTGTGATATTATGTTATTGGACGCAAAAGATTTTCAGTGCAATCGTAGTTTAGGGTAAGCAACCAAGTTGTCACCTCTTTTTTACATAAGTACTTGCTAAATGAGTACATGGATAAATAATTTATATTTCATTTTACATTGTTTTTGGTTTCTTGTAGTACATTGTTGACAATCCTCTAAGGAGACACCTTTGACATATTTAATTTCAAATTATTTGACGTAGTAATATATAATAATGTTTGTATTTAGCACCGTGTATAAATATTGTTGGTAGTTGGTATTTTAGAGTTTTTGACAATCCCTTAAGGAGATATTCTTATATTGTAACCACATTTAGCTGCATTATGATTATGACATGTAAATATCTTTTGTTACAATCAATTGTTATGTTTTTGACTATTATTATATTATCTCATTTTTATCTTTATGATGATCATAGTATAAATGCATGTAAATTGTCTTAGCGTAATTTATACTGACATTTTATATTATGAAATAAATAAATCTAAATCTAAATCATACGCACTAACCGCTCAAAAACAATACACGTTACCTTCTCCATTGTTACCTTTAATCGATTCAGAAGGCACATCAAAGCCTAAAAAATAATATACTTACAAGCATAAAATGTGAACACTGAGGGGTGGCGTTCAACCCTTTCATGGCGAAACAAAGTGAATGGTCAAGGGCCAGCTCTTTACAACCCCTTTGTGCGACCCTCGTGATGTACGGTGGCGGTGTAATAAAAGGCAGGCTTGTTGGGTCAAATTCATGGTGGGACGTATAGTATGTTTTGTTCTAGTAATATCTATACATTACAATAATACAATTCTTTATTGCACACCATCAAGATTTTTTTTGAAATTGAAACCTTAATCTAAAATTAGTGGACAATAGGCGGTCTTATCGCTAAAGAGAGATTTATTTTATTCTATTTTTTAGTATTTGTTGTTATAGCGACAACAGAAACATATCTACACTGTTGCCGCTATAACAACAAATACAAAAAACAGAATAACATTTATATTTAAGTGGGGCTCCCATATATAAAACGTAATTTTTAAAAACGAATTTTCATTCACACTTGCTACAAGATTTACCCAACTAACGGTAAAGTAAAAAGGAGGTGGACATTTTCTACTGCGTAGACAAAACTGGTCTTTAATCTTTTTGTAATATCGATGTGGTTACTCAAACAATTTTAACATACGACCAGCGTGCAACCCGTCTCCTCGCCTTATGACAATAATATTTCACCTTCACCCACTACCAATACCATATTGGCGAATTTATTTCCCCGCCCTCGATGTAAAGGCACGGCTTCAACGATAATCGTAACCCGAAATCGTTTATTAATCCCATAAATTCAAGACATAAAATTTTACGTCGTTATGTCGTGGCGTATCTGTGGTAGATATGGGTGCACGGGGTGTACTCCTTTTCGCGTATCTTTGATGTTAGTATAACTGGAAATGGATGCGGAAAGTTCAGAATAGAAGGCCCGATTGAATTTTTAGAAGTGTTTACTTTTTTTCTTGTGGCTTTCACTTCTTGCTGATCTTAGCAACAGGTATTTCGCCAAAGACGATGTTTAGACATATCACACGAGAGGAGAATTATCTATTACAAAAAACGGTATAAACTCACGTAAAAATTGTCAGGAACGGCCCGACATGTTGAGGGCGGCAAGAAGAGCGATTAAAAGTGCAGTGGGTCGCGAGTCGCGTAGCAGCACGGATAGCTACCCCTGATGAAGAGCTCCAACTGAGTTCGAAACATGTCGGGCCGTTCCTGACAATTTTTACGTGAGTTTATACCGTTTTTTATAATTAGTAAAGATGTCTCACGAGGAGAATTATCGGTAGAAAATTTAGATTTTTGTGATGGGATGGGATAATGTCAAGTAGACCTAAAACTAATAACATTTATGTCAAGGACAGAAGCATTCACTTAACATTTTATATATTATGTATTCAAACATATTTGTAAATATAGGGTCAATATGACCGATCATTATGGTTCAGAACGAGATAAATAAAAAATAAAATCTTATACCAAATGTTGAAAGTCAAATAAATTTATTTAGGTGAAGAATGGTCAGGAAAAATCAGGATGCGAGGTGTATAATTTATGTTAAGATAAAATTAAAAAAAAACCCTGCCTGCTCGGTTTGCTCGACAATAATGTTGTATGAAATCTTTTATTTGTCATTTAAAAAAATTATTACGTCCATATAAAAAAAGGCATGCGTCCTAAATAGCCAAAACGGAAGTTTAGTAGCTACGACTTATCGCGACTTTTCAGTTGCCACAAATAAGTCAAGCTTATGGCTTCTATTTTTCAATAAAAAAATAAAAAGGCGACATTGCAAGAATTCAGTTTTGACATATAGTAGATAAAACATATTTGTACCTATTTTGTTAACTTGCAAAATTTTTCAGAAAAGCACTATATTTTGTCTCAAACGGAATAGTACATTACGGCAGAGACCAGTAAGTAAGCCATACTGGCCGAGTAGGAATTAGACGGACCGAGCCGTAGGCGAGGTCCGGATATAATACGAGGCCAGGATGGCTCTTACGGTCGAAGCAAGTATAATGCTTTTCTCAAAAATTAAACAAGAAAATTAGATTAAAATTATATTTTGTAGGTGACATTCATATTCGGCCATTTTCCAATGAATATTTTTGTTATATCCCATTTTTATTATTACACATTGTGATATTCGTCGTAGCAGGCACCATTAACTCCCATGATAACAACCTATAACAAAAATAATTAAAGTTTATACTTGGATAAAAGATATAGTTATATCGTTATCAAATAGTGGCAGCATTTATTTACCTTCATCGCCAAAATGGTTATCATAGAGCTCGATTTAAGAACTTTTCTATATTTTGCTGCTGAATATTTGTGATTTCTTTCCTTTGTATTTAGCCATCCGATTGTCTCAGAAATATTGTTGAAATATTCTGACCTTATCACACATTATCTGACCAATAATTATAAACTTGATTTTCTTCCTTCCATTTAATGAATCTCTTGTATTTTTTTATATCTCCTTGGATTTAGTCGGAAGTAAATTATTTTAGCTAACTCTGCCTCCGCTTTTAAGTATGGACACAGATTATATTGGTATGGAGGAGTGCCGTCTATTGGGAATCAGACTCGTCTGAACTCATTTTTGCTAAATTATTGTAATAGATCACACAAACAAATTTGAAATTTTTGTCTTTTAATTTAAATCCCGCCTTAATTTATTTTTTTATAAATACTGCGTTTAATTATTTGCACTGTCTTACAAATCTAAGTCTTAAAGATAAAATTTAATTATTTTTATACATTGTTGTATTTTCTAACTAATTTTCATATCATAAAGCTTACCTTAAATTTTAACTCCGAGGTTTTTTCTAAACGACACAAAAAAGGAAGGAATTCCGAAATATCATTGTCATTTTACACAGCACAATTATGAACTAAACGCTGCATACAAATTTGGCACTTTTTAATTTCTACAATTTGCTGTCGCACTGTACTTATAATTAAAACTATTTGTGGAATGCATCCTTTTTACATTTATATACGACCTCATCGCCTTCACATCCTTAGTTTTTTTATAGGTCGGTGACGATGTAAATCGTGTTTCGATATTCAAATCAAATATCTTGATGCGTAATAGGAATTACATACTTACTTACTGGACAAATATTGATTCCAAATTTCAAATCTCGCTGTTTACTGGACACTTCTAAAACGTCTTCGGTATGTTCCACTTACTGTAGTCTATCTAGCGATGGTAAGGCAACATTACATGCAATTTTTGAGAAAAGGCAATTTGCTGGCTACTTTGAATGCCCTACTTCCCTCTCTTCGACAATTATGTATGTAATGTAATTTAATCAATGGTATGCTTACATAAATTTATGTATGCTGTACGTCTGCTTCTATGATAATAAAGTCCGGCTAAAATATCTTTGCCCCAGTAATTTCAGTTTATTTATCTGCAAATCGGTATATGACAACACTGAAGATAGGGCACTAATTATTAGTCTTGACACTTGTGTATAACTAGTATTAGATTCTAGTAAATAAATTTAATATAAAAATCATCTTGGTAAAGTTATGCTTTGATCAGTATTGTCCTTGTAAAAATGTTTACAAAAGACTTATTCGGCGGACTTTTGCGTTGTATTTAGTGAGTTTACATACTGTAATGCAAAACGGTAATTTGAAACTTCAGCGTTTATTCACATTCTTACTCCAAGGGATTAAAACAAGATAAAGGTTTGCATGGGTAAATTTTCAAATAAAATATGCAAGTACTTAGATTGTTGGTTACTCTTTGGTTAATATTGCCATAGGTAGGTACTTAGTTTGTATGTGTCTGACAGTTCATTTGCTTGGAAGAGGTTATTGTGGTTCGACTATATGTTAAAACATATACTATGTTGTAGTGAGACGAAAATAAGCACTATCCTAATGTATTAGGCTTGTAAAAATCACCTCATTAACCGGCTACGGCGTAGCCGCGTAGCACACCTACGAGCCCGTAGAGGGTCTACGCCGCGAATAAATCTAGCTGTTTACATTTACGAGTTATTGATTTCCTACACGCCTTTCAAATGCTAATGGCGTTGAGTTGCCTAGAAGGAAAACGTCGTAACGTCGTATAGACTCCGTACATACTTATTACTGTTTGATTGGTGACGCATGGGGGTGGTTTAGCTACCATGCAAATGTCGGATTTACGCGAGGCGCTGTTTTAATATATTCTGAAGGTTATTTTACGAGGGCGGCCGAGTGTTAAGATGATAGGTGGTGGTGTGACGAAATGTAACAAATGTGACGAAAAGGAGTAAGGTAGTAGAAATATCAACCCAGGGCGAACATAGGGATGACGACTGATATTTAATTCTGTAGCATATACTGAAGATATTAACAAAATTAGGACGTTATGAAAAAAAAATTTTTATGTGAACCATGTGATTTCAAAGCTACGCAAATTTTATGATACTTTTTTTAAATCCAAAAGACATTTTGAAATTGTTTTCAGAATCCTCGTAGTTCAACAAAACATTAATTATACGACAACCTTGAACTTGACATACTTTTTCACGGTGATAATGGAAAATAACTTATTGTCTCCATACAAAAATATTGGTACCCATAACATATATTGGTACCCATAAATAATGAAATGACGTCACCATGGTGGTCATTTGTATGGAGAGTTTTAGCGCTCCGTAGGAATGTTGAACTTTGACGGTAATTTCTGACTTTTAGAGTAGTCCAAGTGTAGTTTAGTCCTATATAGACGTTTGATCCCAATAAATAATAGAATCGATTGACATCCTCAAAAAAAAATCGTTATGCCTATTCGGATGTACTTCGAGATATCGTTAAAGCGCTGTCTTAGGTATATCTCAGGTATATCGTATTTAACTGTCATTGGTGTTTGTGATTCAAGCTGTTAAAGTGAGATTTTACATTAAGGGGACGGGTAATGCGAAACAAGCGCCACTTACGAATTTTTATTATATCTTCCAAACCAGATCAATTTTCAGTAATTGCAAGATATTAGGAGCTGGAAAAACACCTTTAGTATTTATTAAATCATTATACACAATTTCTTGTTCTTTAGTTGTCTCTAAAAACTTGCCCAAAACTATTGTGGCCGCTTTTGACGTGAACAAGTTTTGTAAGTTAAACTACAATGAACAAATTGTATATAGTGATTTAATAAATATGAAAGGTGTTTTGCTAGTTCATAGACTTCAGCTATTTCTAAAAAAATATCAGATTATGAAGGTATAAGAAAAAAAATCGAAAGTGGCGCTAGTTTCGCATTACCCGTCGCCTTAAGAACCGGTCAAATTAAGTTAGCACCTGATATCTACGGCGTCCCATTTAAATCAACCTTGATTTTTGATTCAGTTGTTCTTATTATTGCTGTAAATTATTTGAAAAAATTACTATCATCGTATACGATACATGTAAATTGACTTAGTGTAATTTGTTCTGACATTTCTTTTATGAAATAAAGAAATCTAATGTAATCAAGGTACCTAATTATAACATAAACAAATTGACAATGAAATGTTTGAATTCAAATTCTATTCTTCTAACAATAAAAAAGTACAAAGTAACAAAATTGCCCGTGACTCTAGAAAATAATGAAACTTATTCCTAGTTTTCTTTTGCCCGAAATACAATTCTACTTACTGCATATAGTAGAATCTATCCAACACTCGAAACCTGATTGGTTAGAGGATCGTAAAATTCAAGATTCAGCTAAATTGGACGTTCTGAGAATTGGCGCTCGTCTGGCAGAGAGTGCTTCGTCTAGCAGTTCGCAAATTTATCACATTGTTTGTGAAACTACAGAATTATTTGTCAACTTGAGATTGTTTCGACTATTAGATGTGTTCTATTTTGTTCGCAGAAATAACAGGCAGTTTGATGAAGTTTAGAGACGTTTCAAAAAAGAGACACTTATATATCTACGTAACCATAATTAAAAAAAAAAATTACACGGGCACAAGCCATACGAGAATATTGCTCGTCATGTTTGCAGTTCATCAATCGAACATCGTGTTTTACACGAAGTTACGAACATACGCACACAAACTTTCGCTTTTATATTATTAATGGAAATTTCCTTAGCAGGTACTACTAAGTTTTGTTTTTGATACTTACCTACTTACATGTTTACCTACTGCGCAGTGTTTCTAGTGGCATTTGATCCTACCATAATAATAATTTATTCTCTATGTTATACTCCAACAACCAATAAAATTCAATTCTCAGTTAGCCGTAGTGAGAATCAAGAGGAAACCTTCTGTACTGTCGTGAACACATGTCCGCATCCAACTACGAGTTCTTGTTCCCAATATATCAAAACGTGGCGCCCGCCCTACCGCTGTACCGATAGCAATTGCCTTGTTTTGTGACGTCTGTACCTATATATACGTGATTTACATATGTGTATAAGACGAGACGCGAATAGCTTCAGATACAGACATTCGATTTCGGTCCATGTTATTCGTGTCAATACAATAGAAATACAAAAGGCACGTAGGCATTAAAAAAGTCTAACCTAACCTAACCGTAACCTAACTTAAAAAACTTGGCAACTAGATTAACATGTTGGCATTAATTCCCAGGGCATTGATGGAAAAACCTTATTTTAGATGCCTAGTTATTTATTTTAGCTGCCCGGAAAATAATAATATAATCGTCTCCCTTGTGTCAAATATTAACAGCTTCTATCTATATATGTATGTTTATCGTCGTCTAGTGTCCATAACACAAGCCTACTAAAGCTAACTGTGGGACTATATCAATTTGTGTGAAATTGTCCGATATTTATTTATATATAAGCTATAATAGCTCTAATGAGAAAATTTGTTCCTAAAATCCCATTTCATAATTGTCAACAGGAACGCTTCATTCTCACTTCGATATGACCATAGACTTTTATCGAATATTATTTAATCTTAACACTCAAAAAATCTACCAAAATCGAACCTTTTCATTTCAATAAAAATAGGATCCAATAAGGATAGGATTCAAATTAAAATTACCAATAGTCTTACATATTATCAAATATGCACAGTCTAACACAGTCTCGCTGTTTATTTTGTTTAGTTCCCATTCTTCTATATGTTTTCTTCGCCACAAAAGTATGCCGTGATCGACACACATCAAAAATACAAATAAAATTACACCGAAGCGTTCAGTTTTTAAAGTACTTGTAGCTTTCAATACAATATCACAGCATTCACAAGCCAGACGTGTTAACAAAAAGACTTATATCAATCATAATACAACGGGAGTTACAACCTTTTTACGCGTAAAGGTACGCTCCTCGGGTTTTTGAAAAGAGATGATTGTTAGTTCGAAAGCGGCTGCGGTTAGGATGTTTTGGATTTGGGTTAAGTGTACGCTCGGTACACGGTTCCCTGCGTACGCCGGCGGCGTTCGTTGGAGCGTACTTACATGTACGCTAAAATACGTAAATGTGGGTACATTCCTGTCGTGAAGTAGTGCTTAGGGAAATGTTAGGAGGTTTATTTAAATGCCAGAAAAATTTAATTTCAATCGTGATTTAATCACGTAATCTTAAATAATTATACGTAAATATAAAAACAACCCACGGCTTCACTACATACTATAAAATGGAGTCGCTTCCTGCTGGCTCTGTCCCCATGTATGCTTAGATCTTAAAAACTACGCAACGGATTTTGATGCGTTTTTTCAATAGATAGAGTGATTCAAGAGGAAGGTTTGTATGTAATAATGATGATGGTATCCTGTTATACCTCATCAGGGACATAGGGCTCTCAGAAGGATTTTCCATTGCCGCCGATCCTGCGCTGCTTCCTCGAGTTTTTTCCAGTCGAGGCCGGTTGACGCGGCTTCTTTGTTTAAATGTAATAATACATGCATAATATAGCATTGCACCCGTGCGAAGCCGGGGCGGGTCACTAGTCTGATATAAACACAAGTATTGGCAGGAGGCGTAGGGATAAGCACTAAGCCATATCCGTATAAAAAACAGTTGAAATCGACAAATATTTCACAAAAATATATAATCCCGCGATCCTGTCACATACACGAACTTAAATAAGAAAATAACCCTCCCTCACATAACTCAAATTAATTCACGACCTCAAATACATTTCAGAATCACTCGTCTCTATTCAATCGTCATCGTCATACGTCCTTATTCCGAAACAGAATCGATTCAAAATCGATTTGTAGACAAGTCACGTCTCCAGGGTGCGCGTGGCCGCATGTATGAATGTACGAATTTACATGCATTGATATGTAAATGTTTCAGGCGAGTCGAACTGCCGTGGTACGATTGTGATAACGCGGAATACGGCTGTTTATTTCGTTCGTGTAATATCTTAATGTTGGATGAGTTATGGTAATTTCAAATCTATCATATGAGGATTCTGATTTAGATTTAGAGAACGTACTTAGATTCTGTATAGGTATTTGCAAAATGTACGTCCTCGCTGGGTGTTACTCTGATATAACTGATGAACTCTTGGCGATGGATTTAAATTCAAAATTCAAATTCAAAATATTTTATTTCATTGAATGCAGTTCATTATGATCTATGCAGTAAGCATATAAAATTGCCTGTGTTGGGAGGCACCGCTCTTGTATTGAGTATGGATCGAGCTATGCTCGGAGTTTCCTTCCATTATCGAATCAAAACGGTGATTATTCGGACCGTTTTAACCGCCTCATTACCGTAACCGTAATATTGACCAACTTATAGAAGCAATCAACATCATTTTGATATTAACTTTAAAAATCTGCGTCATAAAATGGCGCCTTTGATCATGTACGGGGTTCGTAAATATCGTGGTCACGGTAATGAGGCGATTAAAACGCTCGAATAATCACCGAAATATGAGGGATCCAAAGAAGAACCAATACCAGACTTGCCAGGCGTAAAGGTAGCAGTAGACAATAATTTTATTAAAACTTTCGTGAGACATAATTAATTATTGTCGGTATTTAACATGTCGGGCCGTTCCTGACAATTTCACGTGAGTGTAAACCACTTAATACAATAAGTAGCAGTAGACGTTTGTGAAATCAGGGATCATCATCGGCTAGCGATGCTGTGAATAGTGTTATTTATTGTGACTACAGTATTATACAATAGGACCACAAATAAACTCAGTGCTCTTGATACATCGTCATTTCGCTTCGCTGAAACTGTTTCCACTGTCACATAATTTTACTACAATTAGTTAAACCACATTTCCTTCACCGCTCCAACCAGCGCATCAGTGGAAAAGCACCCTAATCCTCGACTTGTGCCAAACGACAACTTGTTTGCGGACGTGTATCGACGTCCGTCGCATGCAAACGACATCGTTCACCTCCGGCCGATTTATGCCGTATACGATCGTAAAAAACGATTGAGCTACGTAAGATGGAAGCGGGAGTACACAGGAGAGAAACGTCGTATGTCATTGCGTGAAAAGCATTTCATAGAACGATTTTCGTTTGCGAAAAGGTTCAGTCAGTACTTTCTAGTATTATAAAGCTTTAGAATATCGAAAAGTCTACAAACATGCTAACTACCTTTTAAAGATACTGCTTCAATACAAAGGTGACGATAGCTAAATAGTTGAAATTAATTTGAGCATACCTCAAATTAATTTCAATATTATAAAGGTGTAAGTTTGTGAGTGTGTTTTTGGGTACCTTTGTTACTTCTTCACGCTCAAACTGCTGGACCAATTTTAATAAAATTTGGTACGGCGGTAGCTGACACCCTGAGTTAACACATAGGATACTTTTTATCCCGAAAAATTGTATTGTTCCCGTCGCACCGACGCAGCAAGTTGTTAAATAAGAAGAATTGATGACGTTAGCAAACCTGCAACATAACCCTTATGGTTCACAATTTGCTTATTTTGTTTTTAATTTTTCATTCAATATTGAAAAGAGAACTAAGGACAAAAAATGTAAAAGAGACATTGGAAGAGTTAATGTATAGTTTCACTCGAATAAGGAATACAGAACCAGACTAAAGAATACAGACCATCTTTTTAATTCATTGCATTAGAGAATAACAAAAAAAAGAAGAAACGGTAGAGAACGTTTGAGAAAAGCATTTTTATGAAATAAAAATGTATTTTAAGTCAGAACTATTTCCGGAGCAAAACTCCTCAAATCATCATAAAAAGCATTCCTTTTTCATTATAATTCCGAACTCGTATGAATCTAAATTCTCCGCGCCCACATCAAAGCGCGAACTAGTTTGCGCCGGTCCTAACCTGTTTGAGGCGGTTTCGACCGGTTACTGACTATTTGTTGAATTCATTTGGCCCGTTTGTGTATCTGGGCCCAATTTGTTTTGTTTTGAAATTGTTTCCCAGAGATATGTGCTGATTGGAAAGTTAAAAAGTTAGTTTAAAAACACTAGATTCGTGTTTATTTTAGTCTCTAGGTACAAAGCTTAGGTTTGCCGCAATTCAGGTTTAATAATCCTTTGATAAAACTAAAATACTAACTTTATCTACATTTTGCTCATACCTACATAGATACTGTTCTATTTGAGTCGAAACAGGCGCCGATGGAAGTTTCTAAATACATCGACCTTTGTGAACCATAGGATTTAAAAAGTCTAAAAACGTTTTCCTTGATATGTCATGATTGCAGATAAAATCTTGACAGCGCGATGCACGTTATTTGCTTCGTATGAACATCACTCTTATTAAGTAAATGGGTTTTACTGTCCTCTTCCGCCCTTAACCCATATCGCATATTTTATGAATACCTCCTAGGTATTCCACCAGGTAATCTAATAATACAGTAGGTACTTATATAATATAAGTATGTCTAGATAGTACGTATACAAACACCTGCAATGTGGGACATTTTGATTTTGAAGTAGGATTATAATATTTTCAATAATTATAAAAACGGTTTAAACTCACGTAAAAATTGACAGAAACGCGACTCGCTTCCCACTCCACCTTCGCAAAACAGCACAGATGTCCCTAATGAAGAGCTTCATATGAGTTAGAAATATATCGGGCCATTCCTAACAAGGTTTACGTGAGTTTAAACCGTTTTTATTATTATTAAAGATGTCTCACGATAGTTTTAATAATATTATTAATTATAATATCCTGTCATCTACCAGTGCTAGTTATGTAACTTGATTATATACGGTACAATAAGAAACATACTATATTTCCAAACTCAATGATCCTCGGTACTAAAACGAGAAATATGAAAGAATATCAACAACGTCGGACGACTAAGTCCCCGAAACGGTTATTGCGTACTTTCCGCCCTCCCTGAGGTACGATGTCTGGAAATTTCGCATTCCAGATGATTTTGTATAACGAGTCAGTGAATTTTTCAAGAATCACATTATACGCACGAGATATTGCCCAGATGGCAGCTGGTTTCTTAATCTTTTTTGTAAGTGAATTTAGGGATATATTTAGAATATTACACAAGTAGTTGATATATATAAGTAATGAGGAATTTGCTGGCCTTTTGTAAATTTACTCAGATTTGTCTAGCAAAATAGCTATTTTAACAAAGCGATTTCGATCTTTGCTCTAAGCTGAATGCTAAATGATTTTTTAAGAACGACGAGGTAAATAAATAGCTATCATGAATCTTATATCTTTAAACGAGCAATTCTTGTATATTTATTTATAAATTTATTTCTGTGATCTCGGAAACGGCTCTAACGATTTCGCTGAAATTTTGTATATGGGGGTTTTTGGGGGTAAACAATTGATCTAGATTAGTCTTATGTTTGGGAAAACGCGTATTTTTGAGTTTTCATGCGTTTTTCTTTCCACGCAGAATATGGTCGCTAATTTCGTCCTGCCGGCCACTGTCCGTCTGGTTCAGCGGGTTAAGACGCGGACGGCAAGAAACGGGTGTTATGGGTTCGAATCCCGCTCGGTGACTTACTTTTATTTTTTGTTATATGTTCAAATACTTAAACGGGTTTACTCATGTCGTAGAAGTCGAATAACGCTCGACATGTTTCGAATCGGTACGCGATTCATCATCAGGAGAGACGATCAGTCGCGGCGGCGGCCAATCGAACACTGCCGAACACTGATGAATCGCGTACCGATTCGAAACATGTCGAGCGTTATTCGACTTCTACGACGTGAATAAACCCGTTTAAGTATTTAATATGTCTGAGACTCACGATAGTTTTCTATGTAAAATTATATGTTCAACTTTATATATATTTTTATTGCTTCTAAACAACAAAAAAAAAATAGTTAATGTTAGAGATAACAATATATATTTCTCATAAATATGTCTAACATTAATGATTTATGCTTTCGAGTTTTTATTTTATTGAGACAATATGAAGCAATAGTGCAAAAAAAAATATTTACCGATACAAATTTTAAACACCACCAGATTACAATAAAGAGTAATAACCGAGCAAAGCTCGGTCGCCCAGGTACTGAAGTACTTAATATGAATGGTACAATTTTTGGAAGACCGTTAAATTACATTTTATTCCGATACTCATTGCTGTAAGGATTTTCGAACTTCTTTTTTTCGGGATTGTTTTATTTGAAGCCACAATATTATATGACCTTTGTACTATTCGGCCAACTTGTAACATACTTAAAAAGAGAACGTATGCCACTGGAATAAGAATATACAATCATTTGCCAGAATGCATGCAAATCAAAAGATGGTCCACAATTCAAGAGTATACTGAAAGAATGGTTAATTAGGTACCAAAGGTTTTTATAATCTTAATAAATATTTTATGTAGCAAATTGTCTTTTTTTCTATTAATACAATGTAAATCATAATGTAAATTAAATACACACTAAAAAAATGAAATATCGACTGAAATTTCAAAGATCGTTCTCGAATAATGAAAAACAGAATTGAGGTATAAAGTTTCATTTTATATTTTCAATGATATTGTAATTTTAAAAGCAAAACTTGAATCAAACACTAGTTTAATAGGGATAACAAATCGATAAGTAAGATTACGTGGATATGAAATTGTACAATGACATTTGAATATTTATTTTTTAATGTTTTTCTGACGACACAATAGGTGACATTATAAGTTGTGTTCTGAAATTTCATTTTATGATTGTATTTTTATTGTTGTATCTTTATTATACACCATGTATTTGAGTTAATTGAATGATTATTATTTAATCTTCTGTTTTCGATTGACGATCATAATATCTATTCATGTAAATTAACTTAGGATAATTTATAATGTAATTTGTTATTATATAATAAATAAATCTAAATCCCTGTTACTCTCAATGTAGAATAAAGCACTTACCGACTGGACTCTCTTCATTCCAAAATGAATCGTCCAATGTGTAATCAGCTTCTGTAACAAACAGACGTAATCCAATGTTAAGCGCTGTTCCGTACATCGCAGTCTATAGGGAGAGCGATAAATTTACAATCTAGTGCTTTGTTGTATTATGTTACTTTGCTTATGAGCTGCTTGACTTACTGAAGTTTAACAAGCAATTCAGGAAATTGTGGTAAAGTCCGTTTAACTTTGTTAGTAGTTTAGCTTAGTCAGGTCAGACACAGTCGGAAGAATAAGTCTTCTTTACTGCAGTCCGCACAACTACACGCGAATCTTGCCGCGCGACATAGCATCGCTCGTCACTCTCTTACTGTACAGCGAAGAAAGAGAGGTTATATTTGTAGCGTGAGAAAGAATTGCGTGTAATAGTTGAGCTAGGGTAAATAAATAAATAAATATCAGACAACCTCACACAAATCGATCTAGTCCCAAATTAAGCTCAAGAAGGCTTGATATGGGTACTAGACGACGATATACATAATATAGATAAATATATCCTTAAATACATAGAACAACCATGACCCAAGCACAAATATTCGAGTTCATCACACAAATATTTGCCCTGGCCGGGATTCGAACCCGGGACAGCCGCTCAGTAGGCAGGTGCTTGCAAACTGAGCCAACCGCGTCGTCTGATGATCGCGATGATGGACGCGTTTATAGTGCGACGGATAAATGATAAAGTATCAGTCACTTGCTTGAGTATCGCAGTTACGGGATCCATGATCAATGTATCATGGGACCCTTTAATAAGTGATGGGTGATTTTATAGGCGTTGCAACCGCCGTTAGTCCTCTGTCATAAATATCAAATCAATTGGCCATAATATGCTTTAAATTCTATCAATTATGGTAAGACGTACGGTTACAGTATAAATATAATTGTATAATAGTTTCCACTTTGGTGTAGCTCATACTTTCAATATTTTTGACTGCGGACTGACGGCGGTTGTAACGCTAACTAAGACAGAAAAAGCTACTAAAACAGAACACAACAATATTTGGTATTCATTGCTTCAATATTGGCTGAGATCTTGTCACTAGTTCCAATCAAATCTAAATGTCTTGGAGATGACTTATTTTATTTACACCAACACACAACACACTACAAGGTGTTAATTTTGTATATCTTCTTCTCGTATCCACTCAGTTGATCAAAGGTTAACTGGAAGAGATCCTTCATAGGAATAAGTTTGCCTTTGCCCCTATGTTATTTTATATTGATGTATTTTTAACTGTTTATGTGTACAATAAAGTGTTTACTTACTTAACACCTTTCGATTAAAAAATAACCACAATCGAATTGGTTTATCAGTTTCCAAATTAGGTACCTACGATTCCACAGACAGACACACGACTAACTATAAAAAATAATGACATCCATCTTTCTTCATCAGGGGTTAAAATAAATAAATTTTTCAACACACACTAGCATTTAATCACTACATAGTACAAAACAAAGTCGGTTCCTGCTGTCTGTATGTCCCTATGTAGGTACAAGATTGCTTGGATTTTTAAAACTACGCAACGGATTTTGATTCGGTTTTTTTTTATAGATAGTGATTTAAGAGGAAGGTTTATACGTATAATAAATGCATAATATTGTAGATAAACACTTTTCATTTAGTATCAGCATTGCACCCGTGCGAAGCCAAGGCGTGTCGTTAGCAAATAATAATAAAAAAAAACCCAACGCCATATTGAAAACAAAATTAAATCCCTCTTTTGTCTGATAATAACGAGGCAATTGCAACAATGGCAGCCGATGAATGTGACGTCATCAGAACACAGCTCATTCCGTAATTTATTTGTGCTTGCAGGTAATTAACTATTTTCTGTTACTCGTTTTTGCGACGGTAATGATCGTTTTTACTTCGCCGTGATACTGAAAGTCATCTTTTGGCTCGATTGCTTTATCATCTATTTCTAGAACATTGTGTAGATGTTTGGAATTTGCCTCTTTGGGTAATAAGGTATTTGAAAATAGTGAAAATAAAGTGTATTATTGAAACCACTAACTCATTCAAAAAAACACAGAACCAAATAAACTACCACTAACTTTTGGTCATTATACTACTAAAGTATTAGATAGATTGTATACTTATTGTATTAAGCGGTTTACACTCACGTGAAATTGTCAGGAACGGCCCGACATGTTGTGAGTGTAAACCACTTAATACAATAATTAAATATGTCTCACGAAACTTTTAATAAAATATTGTATACTTTTTATTCCACAGTTTTACAAGAAAAGAAATACAGACACAGAAATACTTAAAATTACAATAGAGGTTGACAACAGGAATTCTCGCTAAAGAGCTTTAGGTAACGGACATTCGCATATACTTACCTTATCAATAAATAATTATAATCGTTTTCTAAAATTCTAAGTTACATATTTTAGTTACATATTTGGAGTCATATCCACAATTTATCCGTCCGATCTCTGCACATAAGGCATTATAATAATCTTAAGACTTGCCCTTCTAACAATAACAATACCGAAACGCCATCGTAACCTTTTATGGCACAATAGAACGTCTTTGTCTTGCTGACTGTACAAATGTGGCACAAGCAAGGGACGCGAAAGTTTGAGATACTTAGTTACCTATTTTGAAGCAGCTTAAGAGGCCTTATTCCTTTTAAAATGATGATTGTTTTAGACATTTTTCTCTATGATCAAATATGTTTCTTAACATATTATTGAGTTACTACCTAGGACAGGGCTATTGGGATGTATTGGTATATATTTCAAACCTACAGTTAGAATTTTTCATTAATAAGTTTTGTTTCAAAAACTACTCAAAATTGACAAAATTCACGCGGAAAATTAGTTTTTTCAACTTATTTTCGTCTGCACACAATGGAAGAGCAATGTTAATACCTAGAGCTCGGGGAAAAGTATTATTCACTTCAAAAAGTTGGTTGAAATTATCAGTATAATATTTGCCATAATATGAAAAAAAAAATGTTTAAAAGGAATAAGGCCTCTTATGACCAATTTGACAATGTTATGCTGCTTCATGCGCGCTCATTTTTTTTGTACAAATCGAGGTGTCATTCTCGTATGTTTCCTTCTCGAAAACCTAGATAATCGTTACAAAATTTTAGGAACTGAATTGTGTCGGACCGTTTTGATTTTTGCGCTTAGTAATAAATTTTTTTTAGATAGTACTAGGCGTCTGTTTTAGGGAAAAATTCCGCCGCAAACGGACACCTACTCGTAATACATGTTGGGCATGGATTACAAACATTGGTGATGCTTTTTCATAACGTTACGATATTGCCGGGGTGTAGGCTTCGCGGGAGTGGCTGCTGGTACAGAGTACTTAATATTTACAGAAATGAAAATCTGTGGTAATTATGATGAATATGAGTGTGAATAAAGTATGCAACTGTACATAATTAGGCCTTAAACAAGCTTGCGATCCGAATATGAAAACCACTGTGTTTTAAGAGCTCTCATTATGTAATTGCTTCATAAACTGCTATTATGCAGTAGTGAGAATAATAATACTATAATCTGCTTATTTATAAACTTTCCATATTTCATATATGGTACAGTATTCTAAAGGGCAATATGTATCGTAGGTACAAATCGAGGTATAGATAAGGAGTTTGTTATTTTTTATTGAATCATCTGTGTGGATCAGCTGGGACCACACAGCGCAATTGGCAGGTGGGACATGCGGCTGAACTGTATTCATTTCTAGTGTCTATTGATTTATGGTGGCTGAATCCAATCAAAACACACAAATAGTCAGTTCCAGGTAAACTGCAACAAAAGATTATTGATCCCAATGACCGAGTGGGCGCTGGGCGATGTGGACGCTCTATAGAATAGAGCTCGGCTAAAACGGGCACTCAAACCTCGGGCTCTTCCAACGGTTGGTTGAACCGTTGACCGTTAAACCAGGCGGTTGAGGTGTAGACTAAACACTTATACAGACAGTAGCGCAAACATTGCTTTAGCTATGGATCTATGTTTCATTGTGTTCAAAGTATCCATTTTAAACGTTAATCCTTATCCGATACCTTAGTTCACACTCGTACTAATTACAATTATTTTGCCAATTAAATTTATACCACATAGAGTTGTGCACTAACGTCCATTAAAATAAAGTTACAGTCGCCATCAGATATATCGCAGCATATCTGAACATGTACTGTAACGCCCAGTCAATAAGAGTCGTGTTCAGATATTTATGAACGCCTTATATGCTGAGATATATCTGATGGCGACTGTACAGTGAAATGCAATGCAAAAACAACTTAATAATGGAGATTACAATATTTTTTCACACAGCAGCTATCCCTTTGTGTTATCAATAATTAACGTATTACAAAAGTAAAGTTTGTGTGAATGTTTGTTACTCAAAAACTTGTTAACTTTCAAACGGATTTAAACATACAATTTAGCACTATGATAGATTCTATCAGGTCTGATAAATTGGGCGGATCCTCGAAAAGTTCATTATCATACAAAAATTAACACCCAAAACCTCTCACAAATTTCTCACAGTCAAAACGCTTATTAAAACAACAGAGCGTGACACATTAGCGGCGGCAGGGTGCTATCTCGCCCGCGGCGCCGGCCAATTACGATGAGATACCCGATAAGATGCCACTTTGTCAAACTAGACAAATTTATGCTCCTAGCCAAATTGAACTGCTATATGAAATACTGTTCTTCTGTTTTTCTCGTTTTATATTTACTTTTATGACCCGTTTTAGTTGAGGTTGTTCGACGTTGTTTCTAGATTTGCTTAAAATTAAGCAGTTTTATGTGGAGATGTGGTTTAAAGATATTTTGTAACTGGAGTTTTTCTTGAATTATTTATATTTAGAATGAGAATAGTTATCTACTATATAATAAAACGTCCAAGTAATAAGAAGAGGCCTGATTACTTGAATGTTTTCTTTTATTAAAGTTTGAAATTGACAAGAAATCAATTGCTTCTATTCTTAAAAAAACTAAAAAGTCCAGCTCAGTTTGCGCTATAATCGCCAATTAATAAAAAGGCACAATCGAACTAATATAAGAAGCAGAACAAGAGGATAAACAACATCTGCGACCTTCAGAGTGAATATTTCTTAAAAAAATATTCCTCAAAATACGTATTTTAATCTAAACCCCAAAAGTGATAATTAAAAAGTCGAGCTAATTACGCGCGATCTCAATCCACTGCATCTTCATTTAATACACTAATATTCCGACGGCGTCTACAAATTAACTCCTAAACGCGAATGCAATTAATTTTAATTAGAACCACTCGGGAGGCGAGGAAAAAAAACAATTCCAAGATACTGCCCCTTCGGAACAACGTACCCCAAACAACGGAGGGCTTTGTATCTCCAGTTTCTAGAATGTTGATTTTTCTTCTCAAGAAGCGTCCCCCAACGAAAACTTCCAAGAAACCGAATGTATAATGAGACATTTACAACGTTGTTTGCGTTGATTAATTTTATTTAAAGTTTCTACCTGAGCACTTTCCTTTGTTTAGATGTTTAAAAATAATTGTTTTTGTGACGACTACTTTCTCAAAGTAAACAATTAGAAGACGACCTTCCTTTGTTTCTGAAATTATTTGTAGGCTTAAATAGGTACTTATATTTACCTACTTGCAGTTATTTGCTTCGTTTTCAGCAATGTTTCCAATAATGAGCCATTTAAAAAGTAATTGAGATGAATGTAGCTGGTTTTAACTTGTGTTGTCGTATATAGGTAACAAAGCAATTGCTAGAGTTTAAATATTCCTTTTTGTTGGATGATTTTACTCTCATTTTTCATTTATGCATACCAGATTGGGCGCCAATTAGAAACACAAAAGTTAGTGCCAAAGCGGAATATAAACATGGTTTATCGTAAATGACGTGCGTGTGACGTGTGCTATAATGAAACAGCAACTAACACAAGTAGTCTAACTACAAATCACTTTGAAGTTGTACCTTCCCTATAAATTGACTTATACCGCACCTCGTGGTTACGTAAATGGCAGCGACGATGCATTGTTGTATACTTAGTTCAAGTTTGAAGTAATGTAGGAGCCATGTTAATACATGTTCCCAATTATAACTTCGTAAGGTTCGGCTCACCGCTTAAGCCAATGAAAGTATTGAGCAGGGAGTTTTCAAAGAAATTGGCGAACTATAAAGCAGTTCCTATTTAGTTGTACTTTAAAAATGATAAGTATTCAAATTTTATTAATGATACAGACTTCACGTTTAGGTGGTGATAATCTCTTACTCATTTTGGTTCATAAGATGATTCAATTAAATTTTACAACTGTTACTCAGGTCCCACGTTCGGGCGCCACTTTTCCTGTGCCATAATTTTTTTCATATTAAATAATATTCAATTCTAAAATATAATACAATGTTACTACTTAACTCAACCTTCAGTTAATTAATCAGTTTGCACCGTGCAGATGTGCGATATGCCCCACGGTTGGGCGCCAGTTTTCCTAAATATGTTAAGATTTTTACATATTTAAACACTTTTAAATTTTTGTTTAATATTAAACCATGTCACTACTTAGCTCAACCTTCAGTTAATTAACCTGCCTGCACCAGTGAAGCAGTGCGATGTGCCCCACGTTGGGCGCCACTCTGCCCGCTCTAAATCACTTCCCGTGTCCTGCAGTAATGGGAGTTCCTGCCCCGACCTGCCCTGGGAATTGCCCCGGGAATTATCTACCCGAACGATTTACTGAGCACTAAGCAACGTAACCTGGGCATAGTAATTATTAAGATTTCTGAGCTAAAATCTTTTGAATATGCTCAAGGAAGCTCAAAAACTGGTGCAGGAAAATCTTAAAGCTGCAGGTTAATTTTCCCACTCAGAATCTTTTAAATTTGTATTCTAGTGGAATATTGAATGTTTTTAGCTATTTCCTATTTTCATAAAATACAAAATTGGATCTGAACGTTTTCAGTACCTTGAATTAACTTGTCAATTTGGCAAGTGCGTGTAAAAACGAAATATGATTTGCGAAATTTATATTTCGCAAATGTTTTAGTTCAATGCGAACATGATTTTAACAGCATGCTCGGATCAGATTATTATCATGAACATTAGCATAACTAGTTAGTTGTTTCACAGCAAGTTATTACACGTATGACGTGACGGTCGCATTAGACTTTGCAATTACGTGAAAATGCAAAACATTTTGTATTCAGTGTTACCATTAAACTAAAACTGTATGTTTCCGCTGCAGTGGTGTTAACATTTTTGAACGTTTGTTTAACTATTTATGGTAATGATGCAGTACTGTTACGAACTCTCATTTGTCATTTTAAACTGTAAAGTTAGGTAGTTCGGGTTCCAACGGGGTGCTATTATGACACACGGTGAATAGTGTATTTATTAAAGCCTTTTAGATTGTCTAGAATACTAAATGTCATTACTAATTATAAAAACGGTATAAACTCACGTAAAAATTGTCAGGAACGGCCCGATGTCGGGCCGTTCCTGACAATTTTTACGTGAGTTTATACCGTTTTTATAATTAGTAAAGATGTCTCACGATAGTTTTAATAACATTACTAAATGTCATTATTGTAATCCAAGAAAATCTAGATATTAACATCTAAAACAACTTTTTTTTTCACTTGACAAACGGACTAACAGATTCATAATTAAAACGTAGCCCAAAGAGATATTAATTGGACAAAATAAAAAATAAAACTACTATAAAATGACAAGTGCTGTAAATCTCAAACAAAACAATATTAACACCCGCTAAAATATTTCCACTGGAAATGAATATAAACACAAAACCAATAGTTCTACCACTTGCTTCCTCTTGACCTCATTTATTAAAAAAATTACAAGGATATTAAGTCTCAAAACGACATCCGCCGTCACAAGCGTTGTATGCAAAAAATATCTCTTACATAATACGGCAACAATCAGAGTAATGGTGCCGGATTCCTTCCACTCTCCCGCGCCTGAGTAATATTTTATGAATTTTGACGGGTCGTTCCCGAAATGGGATTTTTTTTAAAGTGTTGCTCGTTTTGCGTAAAAGTTGGCCGAGGAATAAATTTAACGTTTGCGCGGGTAAATTAAAAAAAACGAGATGTATTGTGCTAATTCAGTTTAATCGCCTTTTTAGGTCCAACTGATTTCCATAATAAGGTTTCCAAATTACTGATTACCAGTTATTCTAATTATGTAAGTTAGCAATTTATAATATTTTTTCGAGTACTGCGTTCTGGTTATTAGTTCATCCGTATTTTAAGAATTTCGAACTTTGATGAACCAATTAAATTGTTAAGCTAAATACCTCATGATGAATAGTATTGGTTATGTCCAAAGAGATTCATGGCTAGACTTGTCTAGTATCTTGTTAGTTGCCATTGCGACTTGGGCCTCCTTTTTCCTTGACATCAGGCGAAGTAGATACACATTATTACAAAAAATCGGGACTCAATCGCTTTCAAAAAGTGTTTATTTAATTACCTTGACGATTCGAACCTGAGTTACGTTCATGTCTCGAAGGGAAAGAAGGGAGCCAATATGTTTGCCACTATAAAAAAAATACTGACAAAAAGCACACAGAAAGGCATTTCCGCACGACTATTATTTCTTTGACACGCCTCCACAAGGCACCACAAGTTTGATCCACAGCTATATAAATATACAAGCCCCAAACAAAGCGGCGTTCCTTTTTACGACGGAACAAAAATCATCCAATATTGACACGTTGTCGCTCGCACGGCGATAACGCCCGGAGATCCGTCAAGGGTGTGCGCGGCAGGGACAGGGTTCTGGCTGATTTATAATTCATTGATTTATTTATCAATGTCTCTCTTCTCCATCGCTCCCTTATTGCTGAGGACCGTGACTCCGCTTCAGCTTGTCAAATGTTTGCATCCATCGGTTGCGGACAACTGCCTGGTGTAGAGCGATGCTAATTGGTCGTTGGTCTTCTCAGAAATCTGGTCAGAACAGCGTTTCGGGCTCCGGCCTCTAGATCGTTTTCCTTCCACTTTTCCGGTGACCATCAGGCGCTCCAAGTTATTCGCACCTCTGCGATCGATGTGGTTAAAGAAACCCATTATGCGCTGAAAACAAATGGTAGGCATTGAGCTTTCTCTATCTTCAACTGCTCTCTGAGTAGTTCGTGCGGTGGGATGTTCATGGAATCCTTAACAGGCGGCGTGTATTATATCAAAGTACCTATCATATTTATATCAAATGTTAAACACCTTGCACATCTGCTTTGATTTCTGTACCATTTTTTTATTCAAAGTCTATTTTAATAATGCGCCAATTATGAACATACACGAGTTTACACTTGATTTCGAATAGGAGCCAGCAATCTTTCTGCACTTTGCGGAGGAGAAACAGTATTTTTTTTTCTAAAAACGACGCACCATACTCGTAGTAATTGTTACAAAGCATTGGCTTACTTTGCACTACTAATTTTAATTAAGTTTTCGAAACATGTTTTGCTAAATGCTGAATGAAGGCTCTTTTTGGCGACATTTGTTATACAACAGTGAACTAATGATATTTGAATTGAATTTGAATTGAATTTGTTTATTTCGTCACATATAAGCTTACAGTAACAATACCAAGACGCTTACACGGTAGACAGTAGACACAAGAGAACACAATAATATCATAATAATCACTAAGTACAGTCAAACACAAGAGAAAAATAATAATAATAGCATTAAAATTGTCATAATAATTAATAATATACCTATGTTATCTAATTTGAGGCAGAATTCAGAAAAGATACAGTGGCTTTGATAAACCTGCCCAATGAGTCAGCAAAAATGACAACCTCCGGGACCTGGGTCGCTAAGTTATTTACGAGAGAGATAGCTCGAGCGGTGGGCGCGTTTGCGGCACGCACTGTGCGCGTCGCAGGGCTCGCCAGCAATGGCCGAAGTCGCCGCGCCACCCGCGCCCCACCCGTACTTGAACCCGCTGGACAGAGTTTAGGTGGTGGAACCGCTAGCCCCACCTTGGCCAGAACACTGGGGTTGTAAATTCCGCTGTGGACTAACGAATGGTAGTGAACTAGTAGGTTCAGTTTTCGTCTGAGCTCCAGGGTGTCAAGGCCGACCATACCCAAGACAAAGCCAGAAGGGAAGAGATATGGGTAATATCCGTATATCCTTTTATAAAGAAATCTGGCGAATTTGCGCTGCACTCTTTCGAGCATAAGGATGTATTTCGCCTCGTGCGGATCCCACACGACGGCTGCATACTCTAAACGGCTCCGAACGTAAGCAAAATAGAGTGTCAACGCTATTCTAGGACTAGCAAATTGTGATGAAATCCTCATAATGAAACCTAAAATTTTGCAGGCATTTTTACAAGCCATGGTTATGTGCTGTCTAAAGTCAAGCTCAGCATCCACAGTAAGTCCAAGGTCTCGTATGTCGTACACCCTTTCCAGCTCTGCACCACCAATGTGATACTCCACAAGAATAGGGTGCTTTGTTCTAGTGAAGGAGATCACCTTGCATTTGGAAGTATTAAAATTTGCCTTTATCGCGTGATAAATACCTAAATGATACAAAAAGCATCCATCACTTTTGCAGCTGTTTGTCAGAATGTGACATATACCTCATCATTTTTATCTATTGCATAATAAACCCTTGCCTTTTGTACGTTAAGTTTTTCTTTTGTGCAATAAAGTTTAAATAAATAAATAAACGGGACCACAATCATCATCACCAACGAGTCCATTTTTTCTCTTGCTATGTATATTCACGCGTTAAAACAATGTTCCTTCTTTCATCCTAACCACAGTTTTCCTTAAAGTTTTACGGTACCCTACAGCCTGGGTACACCCGTAGATTCCATCACATCGCGTTACCCGATACGTCTTTTGTCATTTCATATCCGGGGCACCCATCGGCTGTTGACATAATTACGACCGTTGCCTTCCGGGCTTCATGATTTTTATGTATTCTATCTTATGTGTAAACAGTCCAGAATATCCGTAATTTTGTTTTCTGTTTGTTGTAAACAAAATTAAATAGATCGGTAATGTCAATGTTTGCGTTTGGTTATGTTATTGTTAAGGCACGATTATTGGGCGTCGATAATTTTTTATCTTATAGCGGCACGTGATAAACCATCAGAGCACGAATCGGTGCAACATCGCCTGCCACAGTCATGCAAGTTCTTTTTTTTAATCGTTTAATTAATGAGCTTAGATCATTATAATGAATATGTCAGCTCCTACAAGCCTAAGATGCAAGTGCTTGTGGCTCCAAATTTGGTATGTTCCTATCATAATTATTGTATTGAAATCTGCCGCGGTGTGACGTGTGCCGAATTTATTCTTTATATTCTCTATGAATTCTTTAAACTACAATAAAATTAAATCAATAGGATTGATAATACACCGTTGACTAACAACTTTTAGACCGGCCCTCGTATATATATTTAAAATTATTTTATTTCCACGTATCCACGTATTGGTTTTTAATCGCATTTATTGGTTTATTTGTTTTTAATGCAATACTCATACATTCGTTAACGCAAATAATGGATTTGTCAGTAAATGCTGCCACACGTGCTGCGCCATTTTGCGGTTGTCCAATCGTAGCCTGTAATTGAATTGGCGGTTAAATATTGAAAAAGCTTCTGCTTAACTTTAGCCATTTTAACTGGTACTATATTGAAACATACGTTGTTGTAGATTTGTGTAATAAACTCAAGCTCGTTATACTTATTGTAATGTGAATTAAAAAAAAACGTATTTTTCTTAAATGGTGCAATAAACATTATTATACTTTAGTATTATAAAGTACGCATGTAGGCAGGTAATAAGCAGAAAATTACGCTTATTCAATTGTTAAAAATAACACAGGCCGTATTTTCGGTTTGATTGAGCCCTCTCAGACCGCATATTTAAAAGTTAAAATTAAATTAATTATTAATATGTAAAATGACAATAAGGAAAAAAATATATAAGTAGGAAGTTTTGTTCGTATATTGTATTTTAAATACAAGTTCCAAAGCAATTTTGACGACTTCACTCCCGCGTCCAATCCATTTAACAAAATAAAGTATACGACCTTCAAAATATCCCATGCCTCACTAGAGCACAAAATCCTTCAACAATAAATATCCCTAATTAAATTGGACAACGCGATACACCTCGGGTAAAGGGGCTTGGTGGGGTAAATTTCCCAATAGGGCAAGGGATGATTTGTTACCTGGTCGGAGCGAATTCCGTTGGTTTGCGGGGTCAGTACTGACACGCAAGCAGTTTTATTATTAGAGGATATATCCGATCTAATATGAGACTCCCACAAACGTTCAACGGAATTACTGCGAGGCTCTCAACCATGGCGTTGGAATGCTACGTTTCATTGAGTTTTAGCGATAATATGGCAAAGATATATGTGAATATAATTGAGCCTTCGTGAAAATATCTACAAGTGCTGCTAAAAAACTAGCTCTAGAAGTTTATATAAAATATGAATTAAAAAATATCATGAAGATGCAACTCACATTATGAGCGTTGTTTCTGTTGTAGTAAAAACTGATTGTTACCCCCCTAACATGTTTGTTGCATATAATAAGGCTTCCCAGATACTTCTCCTTAGGAACCGTCAGTTAGTCGGTCATACAGCGACAAGTGGTAACCAACTGTTTTATCCGACTATGGAAAAGCCAAAGGAGTTTTTAACCGTAACAATGCCTGTGTGTATGAATTTTTCAAACTACTCCAATACCGATACGCCGAAAGCCATTTAAAAGCTCTTGCCACGCGCGGTAAAACTCGTTTTTAACCTCGTCATGTGCCCTGAAATCAGATCAGAATTTGTGTCCGCGGCTCGCACGTTGGAAGCGTTAAAATTATTAATTAAATTTAACTACGTGACTTCAGTGCGGGTTGGGAACTGAAAACTGATGGGGCTTGAGTGCCACCGACTCTGATAGGAGGCACATACTTTTGGTGCGATGATGCTGCGAACACTGAACCAGTTTAATATTACAGGAAATCTGCTTTTACTGACTTGAGATTTGACTATTGTCATAGAACGCAAAACAGACAATTTATGGAAAACATCTGAAATCAAAAGAGAACACATAACCCTGTAATATGTAGCAACAAGATAAGTGTAATTGCAAAGTTATATTATAATCACATAAGTGTAAACGCAAATGCGCGAGTTCTTGGCATCGATAAAGCTGAAGAACCTTTTACAGAAGATAATAGAGGGAAGGAGAGAAAGAGGAAGGCCAAGGAAAGAGGAAGGTTATTTGGACCAGATAAAGAAAAACGTAGACGTCGCGTCGTATCGAGAAGTAAAAGAACTGGCGTTAAGTAGAACATACTGGAGAGAACTGTACCGACAAGAGTACAACTCTTAATTAATGGTCAGACACGAAACCTAGGGGTATGTTTACAATGATTCATCTTAGTGTTCTATTGCCCTCAGAAAGCCTGTACTTTATAACCTCATTGTAAAAGTACAGTATAGTTATAACAAGACTATCTGTATCTGAATAAATCACTTTGCCCGTAATTTAGGTAGCAGCATTGAATTCTGCACAGCCATTAGAATCGGCCTTTCCGCTGAAGATCCCACCAAAGAAGTATCGTCGCGAAATGAAATTACTTCCCTTCCCATGCCAGTCATTGTGCCAAATTTCCCCAACCTTTGTACGTCAGCGTAAAGGCTATTTTTGATGTTCAACATTAGAACAGCTCCTGAAGTTATGTCGGGTTCGTTTTGTTGTTACAATTGTATCAATATTGGACAACGTAACTCGATTTTCGAACTGAGTGCACGGCTGTCAAGTTGAGGTTGAGTATGCGATGGACATCTTTACTGTATTTTTTTAGTCCAAGTCAAGTAAACCTAGATCGGGAGTGACAGTTGTTTCTGGGTCAGCTCTTATCGGATTGCCTGTCGCTAGTTGGTTTTTCTAGGTCTCAGCGATAGGGATCTTTTAGTCTAAGTGAACTGCGTTAGACAGAGCAGTCTTTAAAGTGATGTTTCGATAAGTTACGAGATTACAAGTTACAAAATGTTCGTGATAAGACGAATTCCTGAAGATTTAAATTGGAATTTCGCGCCGCTACGTAATTATAAAATCTTTATTTTATTCAAAGAGCTGAAAATGTTTAGACTTAATGCAATCAGCATTATTAAATGTTCGAACCGTTGAGGAATTATAGAATAAGTAATAACGTATATGAATACATATAATAAATAATACATATAATTTCAAGTGCCTCTTATCAGTATAATTTAAAGAATGATGTTTTTTTTTCTTCTACCTAAAGACAAAAATAATTTAAAATAAAGCTGGAGCTAGATGCAGTTCAAGTATTCAGCATTCAACAGACTTAGTCGCTCGAACAAAGCTTCTATTAACAACCAATCAACGTCCAATTTTCTACAGTCGCCAAAGGTAAGGACAAAAATTCAAAGCTCCGTCTATAATAAGACTTAAATGCCCAGGTTTTTTTATGTAACATAAGACCTTTTGATATACAGAAATTAATACTCGGTATTCATTAAAGAAAGCTATCTGAAAGCGATCTGAGAAAATGAAGTATTTTTTTTAATTTGATAAAACGTAATTAGTGCCAATCAGATTAATTAGAAAAGGTCGTTATTGCTGGCCTTGGGCGGTAATGAGGTTGTTTTAGACTCTTTATTACATCAAGTAAGTACGTTTTGAATAGAGAACATCTGCATTATCTTTCAGATTATATATTGGTACGAATATTGTCTTGGTACACTTCATACTTTCAGAAAATATTTCTTATTTATTTCGATTGTGTAAAGTTTTTGACAATTTTGCTCAGTAAATAAATGATATAGGTAGGTAATTAAAAATATGTATTTGAAACGTTGGCAGTGGCATTAGTTTTGACGCATATGATGTGACGCCTTATGTGTTACGTTATTTTAATGAACAATGAATCTTAAAAACCATAGCGCAGCCCTATTGTTGAAATTAGTAAACTATACCAACTGATCAATTCAAATCTGAAAAAAAGAAAGCGAAAACCATCGAAGTGCGAATCCATTTGAAAATAGAATACGGTGCCCATCGGGCCATTCAATCAGCGATCACTGACTAATCAAATAGATGGTCACGCAATGGCGTGAGCGGGCGGCTAACAAGACGTCGGCACGCTCTCACGAGGCCGTGTGGCCATGAAAAATGCGGATAAGGTATTTGTATTTTTTTTTAAATCTAATAAAATTTTTAATACTAATATTATAAATGCGAAAGTGTGTCTGTCTGTCTGTTACCTCTTCACACTTAAACCGCTGAATCGATTATGATGAAATTTGGCATAGAGATAGTTTAAGATCCGAGGAAGGACATAGAATAGTTTCATCCTGGAAATTATACCTAAAAAGATTGAACAATG
This sequence comes from Apotomis turbidana, assembly GCA_905147355.2. Taxonomy (NCBI): domain Eukaryota; kingdom Metazoa; phylum Arthropoda; class Insecta; order Lepidoptera; family Tortricidae; genus Apotomis; species Apotomis turbidana. Next base: position 25,348,865 of record LR990288.1, read on the forward strand.
AGTGAACATTTCTGTTGGGGTGCGGTGACCCTGTAGAAAATGTAATTATTAGACCAAAAGCATCATTGCTCTTACATTTGCTTAGGCGCTTTTAATAATCCCTTTTCTCAAGTTCCACGCGTTCGTAGTCGCGGGCAAAAGCTAGAAGTTATAAAAGAAGTGTCAGTGGATTTTTAGTCATCAGAGTGTTAATTGATCATCATTTTGATGAAAGAAAAAGAAAAATGTTTGTGAGGATGGTCGCGTCAAATAGTGACACTCGTATTAGGTTAAACCGTACATTGCCAACAATTAAAGTGTTGTATACTTCTATGATTCGTGGGTGAAAAGCAATATTTGATTAGCTTGAGGCAATTATTGTACATAAATAAACAAATAAATAAAGAAATAAATATTAAAGGACAATCATACACAAATCGATCTAGCCCCAAACTACGCAACGCTTGTAGTATAGGTATTAGACGACGATATACATAATGTATAAATACATATATTTATTTACTTATCTATATAAGTACGAGTATGTATATCGTCGCCTAGTACCCATAACACAAGCCTTCTTGAGCTTAATTTGGGACTAGGTTGATTTGTGTGAGGTTGTCTGATATTTATTTATTTATAGATAACATCCAGGACCCAAGAACAAATATTCGAGTTCATCACACAAATATTTGCCCCGGCCGGGAGTCGAACCCGGGGCCGACGGCAGGTGTCTGCAAACTGCGCCAACTGCGTATATTAATAGCTTGATTTTAAATTGTAGGGGCTTTTTCGGTATCGTAGGGTTTCTTGGACCCAGATACAAAATATAAAACCAAAAAATAAGCCAATACATAAGTGTTGGGCAATCACATTAAATTACATGAACCTCCTTTCGGCATAATACAGTCGGACACATCATTTGTTAAATTGCCGAGCTTGCATAATTCCCGAAGATAAATTGCACCATCTATGGAGCGAGCTAAGCGGTTTACAATTTCCGATAAATTGATTTTAACGTTACGGATTTCATACGCGTTTGATGTATACGAGATGGAAATTTATAGGTAGGGTTTTTTTTTTGGATCCAGATACAAAATATAAACCAGGGAATCACACATGCAAATTTGGTAATGTATGAGAGTTCTGTTATGATTATATTCACTGGTAGATATTCTAATTTTCTACATTTTAGTATTCGACTATAGTACCTTTCAGTACCTAATATAGATATTCGATATTTAAAATTTCAGAATCAGAATCAGTCATTTATTTGCTCAAACATGGTAAATGCAGGTGGTCTTAAATCTACTTAAAGGACTACACGTTTCGTCACGGAGACATGCAAATATATCAATGATGCATAAATTATTTATGAATTAGTAACAATATCAATTAAATGTTCTTGAATCGAGTAAAAAGCCTTAGACGCTAAGAACTTTCGACCTGAGAATCGTTCGAAATCTCAATTTTCGATATTTACCTAATGAGTCGATATTCAGATTTTCGAAATTTAAGCATTCGATAATTGTACCATTCACATGTCTACTTTCGATATTTTGAATTTCGACGTTATGATCGTAGATCACCAAACATATTAGTTAAGAAACATCTAGACAGACGTTTTTCGATTAAAAAAACTGCACTCAAATTGGTCCATCCGCTTGGGAGTTACGATGCCACAGACAGACACACAGATACACAAATACACAGATCCACAGATGCACGGGTATACAGATTCACGTGTTAAACTTATTTATAACACCTTCTTGCGTCGGGGGTTAAAAAAATGACACATTTTGGTCGAAACATAAGTCACAAACTGGACTTATGTTTCGACCAAAATGTGTTTCATTTTATGATCCGTTGCATATCTTCAGCTTGACGTTGGAACAGCGTCTTTCATGGCTGCACTTTATATCCCAAAACCACGCTTTCGCTATGAAATTTATAACGTGAACGAATGAATGGAAGAACGAATGTAGTCGTTCGCACACCTAATAGTTCACCGAGTGTTTTTTTATGAGGCAATTCGCGCCAGTTCATGTCGGATTATTGTTTGTTATTTTTCCTTAACACGCTTTGGTTTGTTTGCGACCTTTCAGGCCATAGACATAAAATAGGGATGTGAAATATTCTTGTGGTTAGGGCTGTTTTTTTATGTAACTACTTCATAAAGCTATCTGTCCACTAGAGCAAAGATGTGTAAAAAATAACCATGCATACGCATCACATTTGAATGCAATTATTTTGGGCTTCACTAACATGTACACTTGTACAGTCAAACAATTTTATTCCTAGGCTATTTCGTACCTTGTCACAGTGAAGGTCAATATGAAAGCCGATTGAAATCTCATATCATTGTCATTGTGACAAGGTTCTATAGTGGCTTAGAAATCAAATTGGTTGACTGTACCCTGATTGGTACATTTTCTCCATTCCTCTTCAGTAGACAGGTAGCCTAAATGTACCTATATATGTAGCTAGTTTAATTTATGTAAGCATAAAAAAACGTTAAAATTAATTTGAAATACAGCAATATACTTAAAGACCACTCATAGGGAGCACGCCAATTCAAGCAAGTTTTTGCGGCGACCAGAGAGTGGCGCGGCCTGCGTTTTGGGGAGTTATTATAATGACGTGATTATATAACAAAAACAGCTATGATATTTGAAATAAACTCCTCACGTACTTAACGTAACAATGCACTAAGAATAAGATTTAAATAATAAAATGGTTTATTACGCTAAAGGTTGAAAAACGCTCTACTCAGCAAAATATGACGGAGATCCACATTAAAAATTTGCATTTTTAATAATTTCCATTCGACCGTGGAGCACGGTGGAATTCATTTTGCGATCGCTTAACTCAATAATTAAAAAAAGTGCTCTCAAAGTGACGGGCGCACGTTAAAACCAGTTAAAAAAACCGGTTGTGAACCGGATGAAGTTACCCGAAGCGCACCCGTTACCAGCTGTAATCCGGCCAGTATTAAACCTCGCGTGAAATGACCGGAACCCGGTTTTTCTTGGGTCCCGTAATGTGAGCTTGGCGGTTTTCAACCTAACTTTGGACCTTTTTTTGGGATAATTAATTATGGGTCGCGGAGTGTCTTTTAAATTACTTGCGGACAACAGCTTTGCAGTTTCACGTTTGTGAAAGTATGTTTTGGGATCGTTTGAAGGGCCTTGCGAGTTAGAAAAAAAAATGGAACTCTTTGCCGGCTCATGCGTTTCCACCTTCTTAACCTGGGACCCTTCAAACGAAACGTGAAGAGGCATCTCTCGGGCCAGCAAGTCAGTGCCAACTGACTTGGCACCGTTGGTTTCTTTGTCAGTTGCCATTGCGACTTGAGCTCCCTTTTTGCTTACCATCAGGCGAAGTCAAGCCACCATGTTGAGCCGTTATAAAAAATAAAATACGCAAACAATTATTTTGGCCCAGAATTATTTAATAAAGAGGTTATAGATGAACTGCGATTGATTTTAGTAAAAAAAAAAACTTTTTCACTTCCGATAAATAAGTACTAACATCGGTCCTCTTGTTTGATTTCAGTGGTCTTCAGTTTTGAATGCGGAGGTCGTACTTTAATTTTTTTATTATTTATTTATATTTTGAGGAGTATCAAAGTCATGAGTGTATAATATTTATAACCACCTGCACTGCGCGGTGTTACCCGCTCATCTCACGTGAACAATACATTTTTTCGGGATAAAAAGTAGCCTATGTGTTGATCCAGGGTGTCAGCTATCTTCGTACCAAAATTTATCAAAATCGGTCCAGCTGTTTGAACATGAAGAAATGAGAAAACGTACACATAAACAGACACAAACTTTCGCCTTTATACTAGGCATGTGTGATAAAAAAAAAAAACATAAAATCTGGATAAGGTTTGCAAGTCATCTTTTTATTCCTTAAAATTGTTATCAATATTGGCCATACGCTATTTAATGATTTGGTTTCGTAAAAATAAACGAAGTAGGTACACAAAACGGGCATCGCCATTTTTTTTATACTACGACAGTGGCAAACAAGCTTGCGGCCCGCCTGATGATAAGCAGTTACCGCCGCCAATGGACGCTAGCGACGCCAGGAAAATCACACGCGCGCTGCCGACCCCTTAAAAACCTATTAACTCCCCTCTTGAAGAACCGCATGCTGTAGCCTCCGGGGAAAACCTCGGCGCCATGTAGCAAGCATAGCATATCCCTGGAGAACCGTGTGTTTTCCGGGATAAAAAGTGGTCTATATTATTTCCTGGCCCGTTAACTATTTATTTATATTAATTTGCTGAAATAGAGCGAATTGGAGGAAGAACATAGGGAAGGCTGTCCCACCATCATAGTCAGGAAGAGAGAGAGAGTATTAATGCACGTTCGATAAGGGATTTCTTCCATCTATTATCCTTTGCACCAGAAGGTGACCGTCCACCGTTTTATTTTGTCATGGTTTTGGTTGTGTTTGTGGTGTGGTGTCATTTTCTGAACAGGCCCACTCAGCACTTTGAACTTCCTAACTATTTAAAAATATAGTCTCATTCCCTTATTTTCAATTAGGTTCCAGACTGAAGACTGAAGGAAAATCGAAATAAGCCTCAACTAGAAAGTACGTAGACGATTGTTGATCCTAAAAATTATTCTCTTGCTGATATTCCGCGCTTACGGAGTAGCTTCCTTTATATTTCTGAGCAAAACAAGTGGCAGCCAGTCATAACTCCGGCCTTGATTGTTTGCGATCCCCAAACCGGATATCCTAGTTGAAAGCCGGACCAATCTGTCGCTATGTTTATGTAAATCAAAAAGGACCTTTCCGATTCGGAAATCGTCAAACGCGCGCGGGGAAAATACGCGACACTCGCAACATTTTCCAACACGAAAATGGGATTTTTTTATCGCACAAGTGCATTTGAACCGATCTGCGTTTGACACCCAATTTGAAGGCGTGTTTTCGGTGGGAATCGGTTTTTCGGCTATTATGGCGGGCTTCCTTTGTTTTTGTTGGCGATTTGACGCCCTGCAATTTAACATTTGGCACCGTGCAACGAAACAGGGAACATGACATTTAAGATGATGTTACGGCTTTCTTAGTAAGCTCCTCTCTTATTTTTTAGGTAACTAACTCTTTTAATCCTTAATTTGGCAAGGTACACCTGGATGTAGCTACATTGTACAAACTCTTTGACCATGTTTTTCTTTTTTTTTTAACGAGTATTGCAACCTTCACGGGTCAAATTTAGGGATGGATTGTGCGCCTATAATATTGCGCTTTCATCATCATCATATCAGCCTATAGACGTCCACTGCTGGACAAAGGCCTCCCCCAAAGTTCTCCACAACGATCGATCTTGCGCCGCCCTCATCCAATTTCTACCCGCGATCTTAACCATATTGCGCTTTAAAATGTTATAATAGTTAGGTACTTCAAATTGAGTATCGCTAAAATAGAAAGGTAACATCAGTAGGTTAGTAGATGGGTGATTAGTGTAGTCATGAAATCTGAGATATAATTATGTATTTAACGTCAAATTCAGCCCATTATAACTCTTGATCATAGTTTCGTAAATGGAATCTATTTATTGAATATATTTTCAATGTTGATATAAATAACATTTTTATTTTCTAACTTTGACACTAAGGTCACAGGTCTAAATCCCCCTTACATTGCAGTGCATCAAGTTACCTAAATTTTTCCTTTCCAAGTCCTAAAACTCCGCAAACCGCCTTGTACAAATATGCCCTATACACAATATTAACCCAATTTAATTGAGTTTTTGTTCCAAAATTACTTCGTAGTTGCCCTTTTCGCTTCGAAAGTTCGCCCAACAGTTCTTCAAACAACTAACATAAAATACTAGATGCCCCGTGCGTCCTAGCGAACTGGTAGCTATACCAGAGGGCTCCGATTTCTTAAGTCTGTTTGAGCATAATATTTGTACATGGTTTTAGCGTATATTTTGTTTTAGAATTTAGTTTTTTCGTACGAAATTTTTCAAGGTAAAAATATGTTGATTATGTACTTTAATAATAAAACTTTGTGTCAATATTTACTAATTCACAGTGTTATGAAACCATGAACTGATACGAACACTGGCGGAAATAACATCTTCATCACACACGTACATATTTTTATTTGCCGAGCAAAATCCCAAGTCTGGGCCATAACTCACTCGGTAAACGGGTATAATAGGAAAAGTAAGAGTTTTAAAATATGCGCTGGGAGGAGGCAGTTTTTCATGAATTTTTCATTCAAATCTCGGCCCAAGAACAGTGGGGGAATTGTAATAAAAGGTATTTCCAAGCGTTAGTTTCGCGTTCCACTTCTTTGGCTGCGATTCAAACTTGCGTTGTTTTTTAACGAGATGCTTTAGCGGATTACTGATTCTGCTAATGTCGGGTTGAAATGGGAGATAAAGTTTTGCCTAGGGGACTCCTTAAGTTTTATACGTTAAGTAGGGTTGTTTTTGGCTATGATTATGGCTGTTCATGATTGAGGATGTTAAGAAAGTTCAGAACATGCACAGCCACAAGGTACCACTCATTTTGATATACGAAAAATATCTAAACCTATTTACTGCCAATTCTTTGATAGAGAAAAACATGACATAACTCATAATACTTGAGTCTGCTTATTATTACCTCTGTCAGCTGTAAGAGCTCAGGGCGGTATTGGATGTGGTTCGTTGAAATACTTTAAAGTACTTCTGATTACAAGTACAATGCCCAAACATAGTCGGTGTCATATTTTGACATCTTAAGATAAGTGTAAAACAATCAACGATCTTAAATCGAAATTGATATAAACCTCATCATTGGATATCATCAATTTAGAAAAATCCCAATACTGAATCTCGCGAATCCTCATCCACTAATCGAGAAAAAAAACTCAACGAAATCACGTAACTTCCCAACTGTTTTAATGATAGACCCCCGACACGTTTAAAAGTTGGATTTGTTGAAAACCCAACAGAAGTTCGCGGTCCCGTAGGCAAGTTTAATGAAGAAGGGAATTTTATGAGAGTGCCGATTCTTAAACTCCAAGAACTTCGTGGCAAGGACGTGAGGCCTCAACTTTGCGTTTTCAATTCGGTTTTTTTCAGCGGACCTAGAAATACGATTTCCTTAATAAGTTTGTCGTTGCCATGTATGTATGCTATAGGTATTTATAATCCACAGTCTACTATGCTTCACGTTGAGACTGAGATAACTTACGATATTGTCAGTGAATAAAAATATAGTCGTAACTGGGATCATTGAACTAGATAAAATGCAATATGAAAAAAGGAGTTCGGTACCTACTAGTAGTAAAAGTGAAATCGCTTCATAAATACTTAGGAATCAAAGTATGAATTCTGATATAAGAATACATCATATAACCCTGGTTTTCCCAATAAGAAGTATAGAAATGTGTATGTAAACAGTGAAAGCAAATAATAGTTCTGATAATGCATTTATGTGTTTTGTCGATAGAACGAAAACAAAGTGTATCAAATCAAATAAATGACGTACAATTGAATATTGCTAACAAAATTAAATGTTTATTCATCTAAATGTAAACGAAGCCAAACAATGCTAATAAAAAAATAACATACAAATTTCAACCCAGTGTTAGGCAGACTGAAAAACAAACGCTTTCAACGTAATCCAGTGAGGACTCCATTAAACGATTATCATAATCGTAATGTTAATAAAACAGTGGTCGCGTCCAAAAAGGCTGTGTCCACAAAACATTGAGAAAAAAGTAAACACGCAAACCGTTCCCGCGCCATTACTCTACCGACCATTAACTAAACAATAACCAACTCAACCGATCGCTCTTCTACATATTTATGAGAAGGAAATACAGCTCTGGACAGCTGGATAGTAAAACGAACTTAAATCTTACGACTCAGCAGTAAGGTTGCATCGATTCCGTTTGTAAATAACACCGATCTGACTAAGAATTCTTTTGTCTGTACGGTGACCGATGTTTTCTGTCATTCGTACAATGCGCTAGGGATACAGCCCAAGTGAATACTTGGATGAACCGCAGTTGAAACCGTTTCCTTAAGAGATTTGTTTTTGAGTCGTATTGTGAAGCCCATCGGGAATCCAGTGCTATTGAAAAATATTTGCATTGCCACAATGCTGAATTCAACGTGCAGCAGGAACGGAGATGTATATTTCGTATTTCGCTGTTTACTTTGTACGTTCGTTAAGCAAAGGGAAACGTGCAGTCTCTTTGAGTGTGTTTTTATTTTTTCGAGTGCTAATTTGGTTCTACTTGTCTTTTACTAACGAGCAATGTGTTATACAAGTTAACGAACTCGTGAAATTAAATAAAGGAGTGTTTTTTCCATAAAGATTTCTACTTTGAACACAGATAATTCGCACTTGTTTTTGAACAATTTTAGGTGAAAATAGGGATGAAAGCAATCGCCTTTTTGTGTACGCGGAATCCCTTTAAAGCATCTCAAGCAAAAGAACACTTTGTTGAAAAAATACGTCCAACCAACACTATAAAAGACCCAATCGAAAACACACAATGGTTCTAAGCCAAAAAGGCTCTGCAACTGAGGGAAATAGATAGTAAATAGAGAAAACAGATATAGAGTGAAATCTGCCCAATGTGCAGGCCGGGCCGCTATTGTTTGACTTGTAAGATGGAGGTTCTTTATTGTGCCAGTAATGAGACATTCTTTTCACATAACTACCAACAACAATGAGGAATACCGAAGGAGCGTGTTGAGATGAAGATTATTTTGATAATGACGGGTGCAACTGTCTTTAGGTTTGTTAAGACAATGTAACTACACTTTATCTTTATTGATTAATTCTCATACGTTAGGTATTTTTAACCCCCGAAAAAGAGGGGTGTTATAAGTTTGACAAGTGTATCTGCGTGTCTGTCTGTGGCACCGTAGCTCTCAAACGGATGAACCAATTTGATTGCGGTTTTTTTTAATAAAAATACATGTCCGTCGAGATGGTTCTTAGCTATGTTTGGTGGAAATATGACCAGTAGTTTCCAAGATATATAAAGCTTTAATTGGGAGTAGTAACAAGATCTCAGCCAATATTGATGCTACAGAATTCCTAATTTTGTAGTTTAGTTCAGTTTTAGTAGCATTTTCTATATCACTCATTGAATGAGGGTCTCATGGTGGCGAGCTGTTTGTGTTGGGGGTGTTTAATTTTTTTTATTAAGGTTATCACAATATATACGTTGTGCGTATGTATATGAGTGTGTTCCTTCTTACGCCATAAAGCTGAAATGATTTGAAACATTTTTAGAAAACTTACCTATTATAGGATACGTTTTACTCAACTAGGATAAAGCAAAAAGAGGGTTATGATTTCATCTTTACCGCGCAAACAAAATTTTTCTTCAACGACTTAAAAGTAGCAATAAAGTATTATATTATGAATGAATTCGAGAGTTGGGTACACGGACAGGCATCCGGTAAAAAAATACGTTATTTGTGACAGCGAGCATTTTTCTTTCGTACCGTAATGAAGAAACTGATGGGATGGCCCACAAACCAGCGTAGTTAGACCCATTGAGCTGCCCAAAATGATTTACGAACACGCGTCTTGCAGGGCATGGCGAAGGTCTCGGAGTTCTGGTCGACGTGTACAATACGAATGGTACAATAGGAGGATATAATATAAGTACACGTACATATATAAGTCAGGCAGCTGGGCCGCTCGGCATTTTTTTTTTCGTTGGAAAAATGCCAGTATTTTTAATTCGAATGAGATATGATACAATGATAATTATACATTCCGTTTTTACCTCTCTAATGTGCTTCGTTGGTTTAATTTATTGCTTACTCTGAAATTATTAGGCAAATTGTAAACAAGCGTTCGCCGACGGTGTTGTCGAGTTCAGAGTCTGTCTACTCATCGAATATTAAATGAAACAAATGAAGCAATTTGACATTTCAGAGTAATTTGACATTTTGAACTAAGCAGTTTAGAACTTCGTTGAACCATTTACTTTGAATCTTTTTCGGTTATATACAATTTTAAGTAGTGAAAAAAAGAAGTGCGTGGAGTCCGTCCGCGCGGAATAAGTGAAACTTCGTAATGTGGAAATGAAAATAGGAAGGGGTAGAAATTGATTTTTAGTGAACTCATATTGTTTCTTTAAGACAAACTTCTTCACTCTCGCTCTCTCTCTTTCTATTCCCCCACCCCAGGAGCGTTGAACGTTTAACGCAACCGTTAAACGTTTAACGCAACCTTGTTGGAAGTCGCATTAGAAGTTTCACTTCAAAAAAGGCAAAGTGTGAGGTGTTCATTCGATTAGAAACGTAGTCAGGGCTTGAACGTGAAGCCAGTTTTAGTAGGTAAGCCACGGCCTGGCTCAGTATCCGTGTACGCATCTGTCACAACGTCAATGTCACAAGCAAAACACCTCTATGATTGGTTCGTAGACAAGCACACATAAAACCAAAACCGGCTTTATCAAATGCAAATCTGTTATATGTATGAAGATTCTCATTTTAGGCGGATTTATTCTAAGATTTAATTTAACCGTAGACAGGCACTACAAACAACGCCAACCGCGTCATCAAAATAGTTAAAAGAACATGAAACTGTTTATATGTAATAAATTTAGAGATTTATTTCTGTGTACCGACGATAAAATAACAAATATCCTACCAAAACCCGAGTACTTTCAACCATTTTCAATATAAACCACAATCGCAAACAAAATAATAACGTCAAGAAATATTAGGAATTCGTGCGATTGAAATCTGATGAAACGCAATATTGTTCGCGATTAATGCAATATCGTGGAGTACAACGTACGTCAAAGACTCAAAGGAGTCGTCGAGTTCCGTAATATGATCAGAGTAGGTATGCGTAAATTTTCTAACTTACACGAAATCGTATCTTGCTGTGTGTTGCCAGAACATACGGCACTGAAACGTGGTCGCTCACAATGGGCCTCATAAGAAGGCTCAAAGTTACTCAAAGGGCAATGGAGCGAGCTATGCTCGGAGTTTCCTTGTGGGATCGAATCCGAAATGATGAGATACGCAACAGAACCACGGTTGTAGATTAGCTCAGACAGTCGCCAGATTTGCTTGTTTCCAACATTGCTTGTAGTACCGATGGCCGTTGGGGCAGAAATGTTCTTGAGTGGTGACCGCGGACCGGAAGACGTAGCTTGGGAAGGCGCCCAACAAGACGGACCGACGACCTGGTTAGGGCCGTGGGCAGTAATTACCTAGATGAGGGTGGCGCAAAACTGATCGTTGTGGAGAACTTTGGGGAGGCCTTTGTCCAGCAGTCTATCGGCTGATATGATGATGATGAGTTGATGACATGACAATTTTGGCTAATTTTTATCTGATCAACCGCGAGCAATATCGCTGGGCGCTGCTATTATATTTTTTCTGTGGTGATAAGTATAATTTAATTTCATTGTAAACAAAAGGGAGTACGTAATTTTCACATCACATAGCTGGAAATAAATTTAAATTAACTCTAAAATTAAGCGATGCCAAGAATTGTTCCCCAATTAGTTTAGCAACATCTAAAAGACCCGAAATGCGCCTGTTAAGAGAAAACTAATTTATCATAAGACTTGTGGAAAATACAGCCTTAAATGCAGATCTGGATTGCTGCCAGTTCACACGCGCGGACGTGATGCTAGCTTGGGGCCTCTATTCTGGGATTTAGGTTAGTCGACACGAACTGAAATCACGCCTTGACTATTACGATTTTTGTCGACGTCCATTGTTTTCTTGCTTAGGTCTATAAAACCTCACGCAAAATAGGCGCATTGTAACACGTCAAGACCTTATAGGTAATGACCTAAGTCTATATCAACAATATTTTTTACTTTTATATAGAGGCACGATGGTGATTCGTCTGTCTCATATAATACCTAATTTATATTTAACAAACTCATTACATAATCTTTATATTAATAACAATAAGTTACGTTAGCAATTAAAGAAAATATAATATTGTTAGGTATAAATAAGATCTGAAATTACAATGAATAAAACCTTAACTAAAATACACTAAAATAAACCTAAACGTTAAGTTTGATATCCTTAGTCGTAATCCGTAGGTAGGGTCCCATAACTGGCTGACTGGCTACGTTCCCTCTCTGGATAGATATGCCTATTCCTATTAAATACTTAGCTACTTTTATTCGCTTTTATTCCGAAAAATCACAAGTTCTCAGATTAGCAAAACATTTTTACCATGCGAGTCGTTTCGAGAAAATCAGATACATATTTCAAATCATGCACACACAAAAAGTTATTGAATACTCAGTAAAATAAATTGCCATGAAATAATTTCTTAGGCAAATTGGCATTAGAATTTTGTTGCGCGATTTGGGTTGGAAATCATACATTTTGTAATTAATTGATACGAATTCCTATCACATGAAACGAGACCAAATTCGGTAACGGCTACTAGAAATATACACTTATTTTTTTTTTATCTGTGCTATCATGTTATATATATACAAAATGGTCAAAAGTGGGTCGAAATAATTCGTGTAATATTCATTACCCTCTGTCGATGTGTCACCGTTTCGTTTCGCGAATATGGCTGACACACTGCCGTGTGTCTAGATAATATTGGATCAAACACAGGTTTACCTAATTTTACAACTATTCCAAAGTCCCCGCTCCAAAAGTCTCGTTGCACGATTTTCGCAACGTTGGTATTTACCGGAAAATGCCCAGCCAAAAATCGAATGACACAGCGAACATTTTCAGAATAACCCACCAAAACATTTGCAAGACCTAGCGCCAAAGAATCTTAAATAAGTTGTGTAAAATGTCTACGTGGGTGTCTCAGCCTTTAGCAACGACGGTACAATAAATGTATCGTGTTTTCGCGCAAACAAGTTAAGAGAGGTGTTATTTCACGACTAATAAAGTAACAATTCCTTTTTCGTTATTCTACTCATCGAAGTTCAATACCTTTCATTTAGAGTAGGTAATAAAATTAAAAGTTTTAGTTTGATGGCTCTTTAAATTAAACTAAACAATACCCACTATTGTCCACTTTAAGTTACTATTTACATTACTACTAGCTTCGCCCCGCGGTGTTACTCGCTCATCCCACGGGGACACTACATTTTTTTGGGATAAAAGCAGCCATGTGTTAATACAGGGTGTCAGCTACCTCCAATACCGAATTATGTCAAAGTGGGTCTAGCCGTTTGAGTGTGAAGAAGTTACAAATACACTCACAAAATTTTGCCTTCATATATATAAATATAAAACAACTGTTTTGTACGGCCCTATCACAAGTCCGAAGCATTGTTTCTCATCTTTACAGATGTCATCGCCAAATTTTCATTCGTCCGAATGTAATAATTTCCTAAAACCCGTAATATTTTCAGAATTGTATTAGGTTAGGTTAGATTTGTTTTATAATTACTCTGAAAAATTTACGATTCTGGAAAAGAATGGCTTTCGGGAAAATTAAAATTTGGCGAGACGTTACAGGTGGGAAATAAAAGTTTGTGTTTCAGATTGGTAACATTGGAGGCATTAGTTTTTCATACTATGCAATATGAAAGAATATATCTGAGAGATCAAAACACAATAAATATTAGACTTTGCTATTGCATTGTATGAAGAACTATTGGATTGTTGTTTACCTCTGCTAATTTTTTTCAGAATCTGTATTCCTGTCTATTTTACTTAAGTGTGCCATAGATAATTATTTTGTATTATGAAGAAGTAGGTAATTCATTTTCTTTTTAATAGCAAATAGTTTTTTACTATGCCACAACGGTCGAATATATAAAAAGATTACTACTTTAAATAAAAACTAATTCAAATCGTCATTCGTTCGACCTTGGCGTCGAAGCTGCATTCATCCAGATCGTTTCTGCATTGTGTGAACAACTATTACTCGCTCTCGAAACGCACGGGTGCCATGCCACGGCACCAATACCGCAAGAAGATTTCTGCTCTAAAAAACAAACTCGAATTGACAGGCTTGGCTGTGTGCCAGCGTCGTCGGAGTGCGCTTTCGTCGGCCTACCCGCAAAATGCTTAGCCGGCGGAACCTTGAGGCCTCTTTACGTTTCTGGAATGTTCTGGATAATCCTGAGATTATACGGTTCTATATAAATATAATATTAATGCGGCGATACTGGGATGAAAACATGTACCTACTTGGACCATAATTAGAATATTTCTATTCTGACTTTAGAAGTTATTGGATTACTATTGTCATGTTTAGTTCAATAATTCGGGTTACTCGGCACTCAGTCATGGTGATTTTTTTTACAACGTAAACTGTTTTTAATACATCAGTAACCAACCATTGAAAAATTAAAATGAGTTCACAACACATGTTTTTCATCTGCAAAGTGTTGTCAAGTTATTATTTCCATGTTTTGGCATTCAATGTTTAAGCCTCATGTTGGGCCCCACTTATGTACTTAGATTTTAATTCATCATGATTTATGTGAGTGTGAGTTACTGTAAACATATTATTTCACACGGGTAAATCTATATTTTGTGAAAATTATTTTATTGTATTATGTTCATGATTAAAATATGTTTTTAAATTATGTTTTTAAAAATTTCATTTTGCTCTCACATTTTTAGTTTAACGGAATTGCATTGAAACGCTTCGATTGGATGCATAGTGCAACGCTCAGCCTTTTCAGAATTAAGAAGAGGTTATTTTAGAAGAGAATAAAGAAGGGTTTTCAAGTTTAAGAGTAAACATTAAATACCACGAATACAGTAGGAATATGAACATCTCCAAGGGACCCTGGCGTTTTATATGGCCATGGTCAGGTGGCATAACTCATTACCAATTATTACATAAAAAACATACGATCCCAGGAAACTAAGAACTACCTTTTTTGTTGAAGTTAGAAAAGGCCGATTTACAACAAACCGTACATTACGCAAACGAAAACATCCCCAAAGCCTGGTTGAATAATTTACTTACGCAACCTCACTGTCATTCAACTGTCTCCTGATGAGGCTGACGGTATAAGTAATATCAGGGGTCATGTCGGAGGTCGCCGAGTGAATCAATTTCACATTACGTTCGCTCCATTGGTGGCATCTAATGGATATTATATTTTGCAGAGTTCGTTTGGCACATGAGCTATGTACGGAAGTGTGCGGGGAGAGATTTTTAATTTGAACGACTGGTTAAGGCTTTAGCTTTGAACTTGTTAAGTAATAATAGGGAAATAATTCCTAGGTTTCTACTTAATAAGTAACAACTAACAATTAATTTCCGAAGTATCCAGTGTTTTGTTTAATTAGGAAAAAAGGGCACATAGCGACGGACTTGTGCCAATTAGCAAGAAACTGCGTAGGATAAGGATAAGTAGCGAGCTCACGTTTCGGAAGTCAAGACCCTTCTTGAATCGACGACACGTTTGGCGCAGTTTGTAAGCACTTGCCTACTGAGCCGGCGGTCCCGGGATCGTGCTTGGGTCATGGTTGTTCTATGTATTAAAGTATATATTTATCTATACAAGTATGTCACCATTCATCATCATCATTTCAGCCATAGGACGTCCACTGCTGGACACAGGCCTCCTCAATAGATTTCCACATGGGCCGGATAGCAGCGACCCGCATCCAGCGAGTCCCCGCAACTCTAACCAGGTCGTCCGACCACCTTAGTTAGTTAGTTAGTTAGTTGCGCTGGGCATTTTCCGCAAGTCGACATCCAAACGTGCCTATTTTGCGTGAAAAGGGGGTAGCGCTACTCCAACCACCCCAACTCCTCGACAAACCTTATCAAAGCTTTAATGTTGCTTGTGGCGTCGTGTACGGTACTTGGGGATCCTAGGTACTTCGTCCTGTATGCTTCTACCTGTTTGCAATCTAGTAGAATATGTTTGGTGGTTTCTTCTGCTTCCATGCATGCCCTGCATAGAGGGCTATCTGTTATCCCTAAATTGAAAAGGTGTTTGTTCAGAGTATTATGTCCCGTTATTATTCCTACTATTTTGCGTAGTTGGTTCCTGTGGATTCTCAGCAAGATTGTGGTGAGTTTGTGGTTCCTATTCGGAAGAATTTCTTTTGTCTGTCTACACGTTCCTATGTCTTCCCAGTATTTTTGGTGTTGGTATATTGTATATTGGTTCATTGCCTTGTATATGTAAGATTGTGGTAGGGGTAGGTATTATTGGCTCTGGTCCGCATGTTGGTGTCTCTGATCCTTTACGGGCCAGTTCATCCGCTGCATCATTGCCTCTCGAGCCACTGTGTCCCTTTATCAACTGTAATGTTACTGTATTTTTGTCATTGCACACCTCTGTGATGCTGCGATGACATTCGTCTATTAGAGCAGAGGTACATTTATCACTGTCTAGTGCTTGTAGTACGGATTTGCTGTCTGATAGTATACGTAACTTTGTGTTTTGAACCTGGCGTCTTTTTATAGCGTTGCAGGCTTCTATTATTCCTACGCATTCTGCCTGGAATACCGTGTTGTGTATACCTAGGGGTTTAGAGATGTGAATACTCAAATCCTCCGAGAATACACCACAGCCCGTTCCATTTTCAGTCTTTGACCCGTCTGTAAAGATTCTCAGGTCCTCTAGGTTTAGCCCCTCTTTTGGGTCTTCAGTTAGGAGTATGACGTATTCCTTCTTACAGGTTATAGTCTTAGGTATCTTGTCGATTGGTGCTTCCATTATAGGGAATTTTGTGATCATATCACTGTAGATCTTTGTGGGTTGGGTATTGCTATTCGTCCATAGGTTTTGGCTTTTTAGTCGCATCGCCGTGACGGCTGCTTCTCTTTGTATGTGTATGTGCAGTGGCGTGAGACCTAGCATTATCTCAAGTGCTGCTGTAGGGGTAGTCCTCATGCAGCCTGTCGTTGCCGTGCATGCTAGTCTTTGTATTTTTTGCAGGCTGGCAATCGTACATGCTAGCTGCGTTCGGGGCCACCATACTACTGCTCCGTAGCTGATCATAGGTACTATTACCGTCTTGTATAGCCACAAAATGATGCGTGGGGCAAGACCCCACCTCTTGCCTATCATTCTTCAACATTGCCAGAAGGCGACTGTGGCTTTGTTAAATCTGTTCTCAAGATGTTTGTTCCAGATCAGTTTGTCATCTAAGGTTATCCCTAAATATTTCACTTGTTTGGAGAGTGTAAGCTTCGTACTAAAAAGGCTTGGCATTTCGTATGACCCCAGTTTACGTTTGTGCGTGAAGAGAATTGTGTCAGTTTTTTTGGGGTTTACCGATAGGTCATTCTCCCTGCACCATTTCTCTACTATTTTTAGTGCTGTTTGTGTAAGATCACACAGTGTGCTTATTACCAGTCCACTGATAAGTATGACAAGGTCGTCCGCGTATCCTATGGTCGTGAAATGACTCTCGTTTAGTTTTGTTATCAGATCATTTACCACTAGGTTCCATAAAAGGGGTGAGAGGGGTGACCACCTTGCGGGTGGTCGTCCTACACTGCGCTTGCCGGTACGTGGTCTCCACTCGAGAACCTTTCTGCCCCAACGGCCATCGGTCCTTCGAGCTACGTGCCCCGCCCATTGCCACTTCAGCTTGCTTACCCGGTTTGCTATGTCGATGACCTTGGTTCGTCTACGAATCTCCTCATTTCTGATTCGATCTCGTAGACAAATCCCGAGCATAGCTCTTTCCATAGCTCGCTGAGTGACTCTGAGCTTCCTTAAAAGGCCCATAGTTAGAGACCACGTCTCGGCTCCGTAGGTCATTACCGGTAATACGCACTGGTTTAAGACTTTCGTCTTCAAACACTGAGGTATGTTGGACGAGAAGACACTTCGCAGTTTCCCGAACGCTGCCCCGAGTTGAATCTGCTGATTGATCTCTTTCTCGAAGTTGGACCTGCCTAACTGAATTGTTTGTCCCAGATAGACGTATTCGTCAACAACTTCGAGGACCGAGTTACCAACCATTACTGGGGTGGGTGCTACATGGACATTCGACATAATCTTCGTTTTGTCCATGTTCATCTTAAGGCCCACCTGTTGGGATACTCTGTTGAGACCTTCGAGCATCATACCGAGATCCTCCAGTGTCTCTGCCATGACCACGATGTCGTCGGCAAACCGAAGGTGCGTGATGTACTCGCCGTTGATATTGATGCCTAGTCCTTGCCATTCTAAAAGCTTGAAGGCGTCTTCCATTGCGTTGGTGAAGAGCTTCGGAGATAAAACATCCCCTTGTCCCACACACCTTCGCAACGGAATCGGCTCCGTACGCTGGTCTTGTACTCGGATCGACATAGTGGCGTTGTTACTTATACAAGTATGTATATCGTCGTCTAGTGCCCATAACACAAGCCTTCTTGAGCTTAATTTGGGACTAGATCGATTTGTGTGAGGTTGTCTGATATTTATTTATTTTATTTATAATCATAGAACCAATATCGTAAATTAATTTTAGGTATTACATAAAGCTTTAAAAAACCTTAAGTACATTTATGGTAATTACGGACGTTTCATTTATATATCTTAAGAATTTTACAATAACACATCACATTTAGAACAATAACTCAAACGCCCTCATTTCCAGACAATAACATTAACATGAATAGGTATACTGTCAATCTTGTAATACCCTAAATTTCAAGCGTGCCTGCCATATATTTTCCGACATTTTATCTAAAACAAGGTATCAACCCGTATTGAAACCTTCCACTTTATTCTAAGGCTGATTTTTCCACGTTATAAGTCGACAATGCATCCATTCGTTTTTTATGTATTCGTTCATTAGGTATGGATATGACAAGCTCAAAATGAAACTCTTTTGCCTTAAAGTGCCGATAATTTACGCATGATTTTACAACATTGAGGAAGGGAATTTTACGACCGGTATCGAGAAGATAAAACATCTTGTAAAAACAAGCTGCCATTTTGCAACAATATCGTTGGGTCGTTTGATAACGTTGCTGGTTTGTATCGGAGCTTATAAAGACAATTTATTTCATTTGTTATTTGAGGCAGCAAAAATACGCTTTATAATATAAATACACCCGACAAAGGACGGTATACACATTTTAAGTTTAAAATAGTTTATCAGTTGTATCTAAGAGGAGCTTAAAATAAATAAACTAGCTTTTATATGGTTAAGAGAATTCGTTGTTTACACTTCGAACAATAAATTAGAACATAGATTTTATTTTTTAAACTAAACAACATTTAGTTCGCAATTTGTCAGGACAGCTTTGAAAAGATAGCCGACTGATATGTTATTAAATAATTTTTTTATCGTAATTTATTCCATTTGAATGTATACAACACATTAAAGTTATACTACCGTTTTAAGAACAATACAGTTTGAGTTGTATTGCTAGAAAACAATCATTCTCAGCCAACTTTGTAAATAACTACGTTACAAGCACCATTGTAAATTCTGTAAAGTAAAATAAGAACTAATAAAACTTTGTCAGTCGAACACTTTATTAGTGCTCAAAATAATATGATATCTTAAGCTATTTATACGATTATGGAAAACCGTATTCTTTGTACGCTAATACCTAAAGATATATCGCCGAAGACGCGTACTGCAGTGGATCTCATATAACTTATATTGGAAAATGGCTCCTCTTATAAATTTACTGGTATTCCCAAACCTATAAATCGCCAACAAAATATTTTAAAGCCAATAAATGAGGGAAGTTTCAAACACCAGGCGAAGATAGCCACAGAGCTCGTAAATAATATAGACCGCAAATATTTTATTTTAGTATAAGAGTGTGCATGCGAACTACGTTGACGTGAAAAAAAAGTCATAACCCTGTTTTTATTGTTCCGCAGTTGAGTCAACACTATCATATAACCATCTGTGGAGAGATACTTACTACATAAACATAACATCTACTCATGTTCCTACAGTCAGCAGGAAAAGTAACTAAGCATTGTAACACGCACATATCTTATCTATATATTATATATAGATAAAATGATATGCATATGGACTCTATTAGAAAAGAGAATAAGGTTTGTAAAGATAATATTACAAACCTTATTCTCTATCTAATAGAGTCCATATGCATATCATTTTGACCACCTCGCGTGCCTAGCAACTTCTCCTGCTGACTGTACTATAAATAATTTAATCGGTCCAATGTGATGAAGTTGCAAAGACACATAATAACCGATGTTGATAGAAGAATTCACATGGGTACGTGTGAAATTTATTATGACGTATTTTTCCACTGAACAGAAATAGAACCTGTATCACTGTGAGTATCACTAAGAACTGTGACCAAAATACTTCGGTTCATCTAGTCTAGCCACAATTTCGAGGACCAAACACGCTACAGCGATCACTGACCGAGGGGATCTGTGGGTTCCCACAGGATTAGGGATGTAGTAAATGAAGTTAATTTGGTTCACAGACTTAAATTAAAATATTTTTAAATTATGGTGTTAACTACGGAAGGCATTAAAAACATTAGCTTGTGAGTTTCGTAGGAGAACAAAATATTTTATTGTTAAATTTCAGGAAGAAAAAGTAGACAATGAAATAAACATGAGATGGCATAGGCCGGTAAAATACGAAAAAAGTACAAAGATCAATAACAACACCAAGAAGTGACAAAATTTGAAGACTTCGTTACTGGTATCAGTAGCATACTTGTTTAGAGCGTTTTGTCCCGGAATGGTAAAAAAGCAGCAGTTCGATTCAGGTTGGACTATACATTTTTCCCAGTTCTCTTTTTATTGGTGATAAACAGTACAGTCAGTTATCAAAATTACAAAAAAAAGGAAATGATTAGTCATGATCATGAGACGTTCACAGAGGTAGTTGTTTACACTGAATTTTGTTATCTAGAACAGTAATCTCACGAATATATGTAGTTACGGGGAAGTACTAAAGGAACTCCGACCATTTCAACGCAATATTTACGTTCTTACAGTACCAAAAACTATGCCACAAATGATAAAAAGCCATTAACGACATATACTCAATCAGATTATGCTGAAAATAAGAACTCCCGGTAGACGCAAAACTATACATCCAGCATCCTAAGTATGATTGACGAACGGTTGAGGTTCGCAATCAAGAAACAAATGCACAAAGGGATGCCAGCCAAGTCCCCAAAAAACTGTCACCTGCTCAATCACGTCCCGCACATCCTCATCAAAGCACACATCCAACCTACATTTTAACTCGGTTCCGCTGATTGCCGCGTGGCACAAAAGGCGCGCTCTCAGAACTTGGCCGAGCTCCAACTTCACTGCTTTTGTCAACGTAGATTGAAATTTTCTCCGGCACCAAGTAACGCTGATGTTATTGAAATGTTTGCGTTTTGATACGGATAGCAGGTTTATTTGACAATCATTAGGGAGGAGAATCTTCGAGATTTCCAGAATGTTTGCGAGGCAAGACAAGGGCCAAAGATCAAGGTCACCAGTTTCAGATGATGAACGGAAGGAATTTTTCGGATCTAGTGTGTGTTTCATTATCATATGAAAACGATTCCCCTTCCTTACGCATTTCTTGGTAATATATGTGATATATCGCATAATCACTACAGGCATAATTGTCTATACGCATAATTTATTTACGCCGAATCTTCATCCCCCTAGCCTTTGTCCCATTTTTTGAGAATGAATTCTCAATCGGGGTCGGCTACCTAAATCCCAAGATGTGGCGTAGGCACTAGTTTTTACGAAAGCGACTGCCATCTGACCTTCGAACCCAGAGGGGAAACTAGGTCTTATTGGGTTTAGGTGGTTTTCCTCACGATGTTTTCTTTCACCGAAAAGCTTATTTACGCCGAATCTTATTTCACCAAATATTTGTTTCACTGATGATCTATACGCATAACTTTTTAAAGCCGAGAAGAACATTGTCAGTTGATGGTGTGCGCTGAACTTACACTAACACAAACATAGTAATAGACAGATGGAACTTTTCAAATCACAGTGTCTCGCTACCAGTAGTAGTGTTTATGTTTTTATTATTCTCAAATGAATTTTACTAAAAGAACTAGGGTTTAAAATATATTAGTGAGATTCAAACCTGCTTTGAACCCAGACAATCGTTTAACCAGAAAGACTTCCTCCTCATCCCATGTTCCATAAACAGCTTTAAGCCAAAACAAAAACACCGCCAAGAAAACCATTTTAATAAGAACTCAAAACTCTCCAACGTCAAAATAATTAAAACAGCATCCAAACTCCATAATTAGATTATGGACACTGTCAACAACTCACGTTCAGTACAACGCTAATTC
The DNA here is from genome assembly GCA_905147355.2 of Apotomis turbidana. Classification (NCBI taxonomy): domain Eukaryota; kingdom Metazoa; phylum Arthropoda; class Insecta; order Lepidoptera; family Tortricidae; genus Apotomis; species Apotomis turbidana. The sequence continues at coordinate 25,371,037 of LR990288.1, forward strand.
TGCTCTTCTGTGATACGGTTGGTTTTCTATTGAAGGTTCGCTGCCTGTCCTGCCAAGTTGGATCAGATGATCGTAAGAAGCGTTATCATATGAACGAGTGATTGAAAGAGCATTGGCAGCTTGCCAGTGGGTATTCTAATTTATAAGGGGATAACAGTGTTAGGATACATGTAGACTTAGGCCGTGTTGAGTGTAAGCTGCTTGTTAGATGGACAACTTTTGAGAGTTATCTTTGAGGATGATGTTGAGATGGCTTCATAATCAACTTAATCTCGTGTCGTGCCTGAGTGTGACATCAAATTGAACGAAGTTTCGACAAAATATTTTTTTCATCACATCAAGTTTCGATATTATTTAGGTGAAGTTTCAGGCACTACCATGTTAAAATTAAGTACATCTATTTTCATAATTTCTAGTCAACCACGTTATGAATATAAAAACTACAAGTATTAAAACTACTGAAATGATTATGTAAATCCTTTAGAATAAATTTACTTTAAAATAAATGACATTAAACTTTCTCAAACTACAGCACTTACATCAGTTACAAAACTCAGCGAAACTTATTAAAAAACCGTCGCTTTTTTAATCTCAAACCAGCGTTAAACTTTCTATAACACTACATTAAGACCTTTCACACGAGTGCACCCGAGTCGGCGACATTTAAAATGGAGAATAACGCAGTAGTAGTCGTAAACAGGCGCTTAATGCGACTAAACGAGCGATGCACAAAAACTACTGAGCGGGTTTCGCGTACCGTGGGAATGAGACTTTTAATCCTTAGGTCTTCTATTGCAAGCCCATTCAAAACTGATCGACTATAAAGCCATAAACTTGAACGAGAGGTCGTATAGGCTTAATGTAGGAAATAAAAATAGTCACTCAGTCATTTCCTTGAATACACTTTTTAGTACCTAGTATTAGGGTTCTAGAAGAGAGTCTAGGAGTTTTCTTTGCTTCGTTTCTTCTTTATGTTAGCATTGTCTTGAAACGCTAATTCGTATTTAGTTGACGTGACGCGATGTGTATTATATTCATATAGTTTTATTATTACGATTATTACGATATGATTAGTTGATTACGATTTCCGTTTGCTACGTATTTATTTTTGCATAGTTAACATTTTTATAAAAATAACATTAACATTTAACACTTTACATTTTAGTAGAAAAAAGTATACTAGTTTATGAATATTTTTAATAGGGTAGACCGAGGCGATTCGGATCAATTTTTAGTTAATGTGAAATAAAACCAGCTTGTTACAGTGTATCATGTATATTAATATTATTCCGGATACAGTGGTTATCGAACTATAAAATCCAGTTGTCAAACTAAAAATGAAGCTTGTCTTTTAATTTCGAGAAATAAAATAGAAAAACACTCAAATAATCCGATTCGCCCCATTTTTCGAGGCGAAACGGATCACAGAAAACTCGTCCATAAAATATTTGTTTTGAATCAAAAACACATGTATTAATAACGTGCGGAAAAATCAATGTCATATTATTATAGATTAATACTAATAACACGACGTAAGAAGAAATTTTGTAACATTTCTACTTTTCTCCTATAGAACAATTTAATAATTTTTGTTCATTATAAATGTAACATAAAAATTGGTATTTAAAGCTAACTAGAGTATCGAAAATAAATTTACGAGGTGTTAGAAACTTCTAATTAACACGTTTCTACAACAAAAACTGAACGAAAACTTAAATTGCTATCTGCAATAAACTCAACATCAAACATTAAAAATATCCGATTCGCCCCTTTAGAAGAGACAAAATTATTTCAAACAAAACAGGTCTTAAATCTTTGGGAAAATAATAAAGAAATTATAGCACCTCCACAATCTACACAGTTTTCATGGCACCGTTCTTCACTTACTTCACACGTTTTCCTCTTGAATTATTGTCATTTATCACTTTCTCTAGTGTAGCAAAATAGGCATTAACTTATTTTTTAGTCATCCCGTTCATTCTCCCTCTAGAAAGACCCTCAGGTTTGCGAATAGTCAACTCCGGACTTCTTTTCAGCAATCGATGAAACCAGTCCTCTCCTGCCATTTTAGTGACTGCTAAATTAATGTGGTATTTTTTATGCTTAGCAAATTCATATTATGCATACCTATTTACGAACCGATTTTGGAGTGAGCCCGAACACACTGCAGAAATCTCTCGGCAAATAGTTTTTTTGCATCAGCTTTAAATACTGTCTGCCCACCTCGTTGTTTTATAACACCACGGGACATGGTAACTCTTCACTGTAAAGATGTGAACGGTACATTATTAATTTCAAACGCCCGACGCAATGTCAGCTCTTTTCTTAACAACGTGTTAGCTGCTTCTGTCATATTTTCTGTACTCCATTCTCCTTGGTGTGTCTTTCTTTTGTACGTACGCACCATCTAAAACACACAAACAGTTAAAATTATTAGTATAAACTAGAAAAGAGCGATTCAAATTAGTGATCCACATCGCCCCCGAACAAGTGATCCGAATAGCCCCAAACCATAGGTTTGCTATATTTATACCTAACCCGAATATTCTTTAAAATACAGTTTAAATCACATTAATTACGAAAACAGGACACATTAATGACAACATTGAGTAATAAATATTAAACTTCAGTCAACTTACTTTGTTTTTATCGTAAATTTTGTAACCACGTTTTTTACATCACCAGTAAAATCACAGCACATCAACACTAGTGACTCGACGCGAGGCATCGCTGATACTGACACAAGCGTCCGAAAAAATGGCCGCCTGTGTCATAGTGTGCGGGAAGGTCAAACCCGACGCTGGACGGTGGTTGGCTGCCCGTAGCTAGCCGCGATCTTTTGAATTTGACAAAAAGCTTATTTTGATCCAATTCGCCCTGTGATCCGAATCGCCTCGGTCTACCCTATTATGCGATGGCAAATTAGCGCATTAAATTTAACTAGAGGTTTCAATAGTTTTTTTTTTACTTATACGCTTTTGCAACGTTTCTAAGTGTAGACAAGTTTTTAAATGAATTCAAAAGCACCACCAAATAAACATTAATTAGCATTTCAAATCCAAGCTTAGATGTGCCTAGGTAGACCTTTATTTTGTGAAGTGAAGCGAGACAACTTCACTTCACTCGATTCAGAGGATTACTAAGATGAAACATTTCTCTCTTTGACTCAAAGCTTCTGCTTGAGAGATGAAACAAAGTAAAGGATGAAATATTAGCTGTTTAATTCGATGTAGACGTTCTGAGTCTTCAACTGTACCCGTAATAGTTAGTAAGTATACTTAACGGATTAATTCAACGAGGCCATAAAATATGAGGGCGATAAGCGTTTTAACCTCAAACCAGCGTTTAACTTTCTATAACACTACATTAAGACCTTTCACACATATCCTCATCTAATGTAGTTGATTCAGTGATATTTCGGCCTTTTTACGATATTACATCAGGAATCTGCATTGCACATAGTCATGAACAATGACGAAGTTACCGCGCCGGGTATGGGTAGCAGTCCCTGACGAAGAGCTCCATACGAGTGCGAAACATGTCGGGCCGTTCCTGACAACTTACGTAAGTGTATTCCGCTTAATACATGAAAAAATAGCCGTGTATCCTACTGAAATGTCAGTAGGCCTAACTTTTATTGCAGTTAGGCTTACAGTACAATAGTCATGGACAATGATGACTATTTCCTATTACATGGGCGCATTCTCCATATTACCTCTTACTCGACATCTAGGTGAATAACTTATAGATATTGCCATAGACGGGCCTGTGAAATTTCCTTCTTTCCTCAGAGTTCCTTCGATTCCTCATGGATATCAGATCTTCACCAGTTGTCTTCTCTTAAATAAAAGAAAAAAAAATATAGGGTTTCAAACTCTTCCCAATAGTCCCCTGTATCACCTTCTAAAGTTCCTATATTTTGTACCCTGTATATGTCATTTGGAAATGTTGTGTGTCAGATATGCATAACCTCCGTAAAAAACTCTCAGAAGAGTGCGGATTAGACGCATGTAGTAATCCATCTATTTGCTATCCTGAATTCTCACTTCACATCAAACCAAACCTCCAGGTAAGTGTTAACGGCAAAACCGGTATTATCGGTATTACCAATATTCTATCGGTTTACGGCATTCGATTACGGCTCTAACGCGCGATTGCTTCAGATAAAGCGGCCCACGGGAGCACACGTAATAGACGTTTTACGGCCACGTGCGTTATTGCCTGGACGTCTAATGGCGTGAAGTAAATAAATAATGACTGGCTGATTGGTAATTTAAAGTTTTACGCCCTACTGAGGTTATTTGGAATCGTTTGAAATGGTTTGAAAAATTGGAAATAATATACCTACAGTACATTTTGATTTACTCGAAATTCAAAATGCAGAGACCTTCAGATATGCCTCGACTTTTCTAATTATTCACTTCTCAAATGTATATTTCATACATATCGCTATAAATAGTGATCTGTGCTCTCTACCAGTCCTACCAGACAACCTTTTTTTTACTTATACTGAATAATACTTAGACATAATAAATAAAACAAAATAGGATGAGTCACAAAAGAGAGAGAGATAGAGAGAGAGAGAGAAGAAAGATTTTTATTTTAAAGAATACTTAATTAGAAATCAAACATCCATGACCCAGGACAAATATTCGAGTTCAATATTCATTCATTATAATAAAAAATCTCGGATAGACATCACGGATAAGTTCCAAGTGCTAAATTGAGGATACCTAGATACACATAAGTGTATTTATAAATACAAAATACAACCTATACGAGTATCTATATACGAATAATATTTTCGTCATCAAATTTAATGTAAAATGATTCATTTAACTTACACATCAATACAAACCACCAAAACAAACAAAGATCAATTTCCTCAACCAGCCACTTAACAAAGCGCGGAATCCTTAAAACGTCACAAGTGTTCAAAAATTCACTCGTATAACAAGACCCCAACCATTGTCGTAAATATTACACGCATCACAATGGGCTGTATATCAGTCATGGGGATTCTTTTATTTATATCACACGGCGTGTAATTTATTTTGCGAATTGCAAGTGACACGTGTCGTGTTGCGAAGGTACGGTACAAAAATTGTATTAGCCGCGCGTGGCAGTGCATGGGAGGCTTTACTCAATCAAAATATTCAGTTGATTAGGATGGTATACTGTTTGGATTTTTATTGTGTTTGCGTCTCGCGAATGACAATTAGCATTTTGAATTTAGAGGACAAATTGAAATCACACGAGTCCACTGAGTAAATTGGTTTTCCTGTTAAAATGTTTTTAATAAAAACTGCTGCATGGAGATAGTAGATCAGATCAGAAATAAAAACTAAAGTATACTTAAACTTAAATTATTGGGGCGTCAATTATTGGACCAATGTCATGTGCGTTAATATTTTTAACATTACTTTATTGACTAATGTTTTCAATATTGAACTGAACGACCACAGTGGCAATTTTATGGTTTCGTCCGCTGTTATGGCAATATCTATATATTTTTTCTTTATATGTAAATAAAATAAAGAATAAACTTAATAGTTGGAAACGCCAGGAAGCAAGTTGATGGATGCTTAATTTCATACAACTACAATGTTGATGTAATGTGAAAGTTTCATGACAATTTTCTTCCCCCTGAAGAGCGTCGTAAGTAAAAATTTAATTGCTCTTATGCCAGAGTTACGTCTGCTACATTGTGTCTTTATCGTCATAGAGTTGTTACTTACACGCCGAATTAAGACATTGCCGTTGAATACACGTTTAATAAATGTAGTCTGTGCTTGACTATTAGTATCAAATGAGTGATAAAAAATTACCCAAACATCTTAAAATTCATATAATACGCGTTTACTCGCGTCGTTTAAGTCCAGTATTACGCGATATGTGTTATAAATCGGTGCGCGATTCATCATCAGGAGCTCTGATCAGTCGCGGCGGCGGACAACTTATACAGTGTGAGTAAGCAGTAATTTATGGCAACACAGTGCTTCTATGTGTATAATGTGCATGAAATACAAAATAAACGTTAAACCTTCTTTGAAGCAGCAATAAACAATTATTATAGATATGTATCACCATTGATACAAAGATCAAAGCTGTTGACTTGGTGGAAGAAACTGGGAATCGAACCCGGTACCTCTGGATTCCCGGTCCAGCGCGTTAACCTCCGCAACTCTAACGTCAAAACAACCATTCGATTTTTTTCTTATGCCTTGTGTCTTTGCATTGTTTTATTTTTAAAATTGTGGTCTGTACCAAGATTAAACAGATGACACATTACATGTTTCATAAATTTATAATTACCTATAGATAGTGTTAGATTAAAAACCCCTCTTCTCAGGTGCCATCACGAGATAATAAATTATTTATTTATGTCTTGTCTGTGAATTAGGTAGGTAATGGCGAGCCCAGTAAATAAAACAAACAATACCAGAGAAGCTAAAAAAAAATCAGAAAGTCAATGACTTTCTGAATCTTTTTGATCTCAAGTCAAATGAATTAATTCGATATAAAAAGGCAAAACTCATAATCCGCCGATATCATCCCTCTCACTCTGTCTCCATAAAGTCTGAAAGAGACATTAAAGCTAGGACAGTAAAGTTTATAGCCGTTTACATTGTGAAGGGATGTTTTTCCCGATGAGTACAAAATACTGGGAAAACGAGTGGTTTTTTACGTTTTTATAGCTGTTTGCCTCGTCCTATATCTTTGAAGGCTTATTAGTCTTTACTACTTATTTACGAACGCATAAATTTGTTTTATTTCCGTAGTAGAAGTAAAATCCGGCTAGCTCACAAGTTTTATCATGTAGGTACAGTCGCCATCAGATATATCGTAGCATGTAAGGTATTCATAAATATCTGAACACGACTCTTATTGACTGGGCGTTACAGTACATTTTCACATATTTATGAACGCCTTATATGCTGCGATATATATCTGATGGCGACTGTACATATCAACACACTTAATTACAAGCCCTCGAATCGTGCTCAAATGTGAACTAGCAAATTTAACTCGATAATAAAATAAAATAAATAATAATAAATAAATATCAGACAACCTCACAAAAATCGATCTAGTCCCAAATTAAGCTCAAGAAGGCTTCGATGTAGGTCTTACATAAAGTCTAGTTAAACCATTGATACAAAAATCAAAGCTCAAAGAAAAATGAAAACGAGGAATGAGACTGGTAATCGTACCCGAAATGCAAAGGGCATTGCCGGGCAAGCCTTTCCGTCACCCTAACTCCCAAGCAACCTTTAGATTTTTAGGGTTCCGTACCCAAAGGGTTAAAACGGGACCCTATTACTGAGACTTCGCTGTCCGTCCGTCAGTCTGGCACCAGGCTGTATCTTAAGAACGGTAACAGCTAGACAGTTGAAATTTTCACAGATGATGTATTTCTATTGCCGCTATAACAACAAATACTAAAAATAAAATAAAATAAATATTTAAGGGGGCTCCCATACAACAAACGGGATTGGTTGCGTTAACTTTGCACCTCATTTGTATGGAGCGCTATACATACCAGGTGCAAACTTAACATAACCACTTAAGGATGGAAAGTGTTTGTACGGAACCCTCGGTTCGCGAGTCCGACTCGCACTTAACCGGATTTTTCCTTATGCTTTGTGTGTCGATCATTGCATTGTTTATTTGAAAGGCCTTACCTTACAGACCTTAGTGACCTTTACGTTAATATTCACATCTTAGCGCACTACTTTACAGCAGTGAACGAGTGAGAGAGGGCGCTGTTATTTTACACATTCCAGGGGTACTGGGTACGATTCCCGGTGTCTTCCACTAGGTAACTCTTTTTTTTTGACCTTTGATCTTTGTATCAATGGTTTAATATAAAAATTGTGGTGTGTACAGTCAACCAATTTGATTTCTAGGCCACTATAGAACCTTGTCACAATGACAATGATATGAGATTTCAAGCGGCTTTCATATTGACGTTCACTGTGACAAGGTACGAAATGGCCTAGGAATCAAATTGGTTGACTGTACCTACCCTCATAAAGACATTACATGTTTCATACTTTATGGAGTCTAGTTTTCAGTAAACTCTTCAAGCGATAAAATGAGTTAGAGGGAGATAATAGCCGATATCCATCGAATGTTACTAGTAAATACAATATAAACTCTATCTGTATGTTGTACATCTGTAAATTTTCCATCACAAATGTATTCTGTTTTACAATATCCATTTAATGGTCAATAAGGGATTATTTTCCCGCCCTTTCGGTAGATTTTACCGTTATGATTTTCTTGTGCACTTAATTCTTCTTTGAAGTGTATTTTTATTGGTAATTATTTGCCAAAATCACTACGTTTACGTTTACATTTTGTAAGTTCTTTACTGTATTTTACTTTTGAAAGGAACCTAACCAAATCTGATCTACTATTTACTATCTCCATGCAGCAAAACACTTTAACAGCTTAACACTAAATATACGCATGATGCCGTTTCCACACCGAAATTTTACATTTAGCATTTTATGAAAAATTTGCACTTGTTAAAGTTAGTTATGAATATATTCAAATCAATAAAGTTAAAGAAGAGTTAAGGCTTATTACTAACAATTTACATATCGCTTCCCAAATTCCCACATTTAGAATAATATGTACGGTATCTAGTAAGGTTCGATTCGCTTGCCCAGACATTCTGAATGTATCATGACCAGATACAGCTCATAAATCATGGAGGGGAGAGACTTTTGGCCACCAGAGAGACATGACAATAATAATGTTATCCACCCAAGTAAAATAGGCCGCAAAAGTGGTTATGCAGCCCTTATTCAGCTTGAATTATTTGTATAATGTGTTCTATACCGAACCCTTAAAGTACAATATCATTGAACGAGAAAAGAATAGAACAGCAGCGCACTTGACTACAGAACCACTTCTAGGTGACGAAACTGAAATAAAATCAATGTAACAAAATAAATCACTACCTTGAAAAATAACGCGATTGCTAGTTGTCCGCGCGGATATCCCGTGATCCCCCAATCAGGCGGGATTATAGAGGGATTCCACAACAATGGTTCTAGATACGGCAAAAATATACCCCGCGACCCGACCAGCTGCCCTACACATCCATACGTACATACATGCAGTACATACGTACGCCATACAGACACAAAAATGTAGCCCAGAACCTAAGCAGTCGACATTGTACTCGATTCAAGTGGCACTTACGACAAAAGGACGCGGGTGACACTGCTGTAGAACCTTTATGACGAATATTGCTGACGCTCAATAGGCACATACGACCTTTGATCACGTTTAAAAATATCACTCCAAACCTATTCGATAAATGTTACATGCATTCTAGCGTCGTATACGACTTTTTGGACGCATAACAGAAATATAATGATCGTTCGTTGGAAATGATACGTTTCGAGAATGGCAATTTCAATATCTGTATTCGGATTTGTATTGTTCGTAGTTTTATTGCGTAAAAGGTTTAAAATTTTGTGTAATAGCGCAAGGGCTCTCGTTTTATGGACGAGCTGATTTTACATGCAACACAATACATTTCATTTAAGCTTGCTGCACACTTTCATCGTAGGTGAGAGATGGACCGTCCCATTAAAATTTGTACTTTATACTTGTAGCTCAGAGAGGATGTACAGGACAGTTACATTGTAAGTTTAGATTATTATTTTTACCATAATACGACGCATATTGTTTCTCACATCAACTATCCCACCAGCGTAAATATACAACAGTAACAATATGAAACATGTAAGGTCACATTTTTTTTTATTTGTGGTGTGTAGCCAACACCACATTTTTTGATATTAAACAATTGATACAAAGAAAAATTAAATACGTAGCTTGGTGAAAGAGACCGGGAACCGAACCCGGTAATCCATAGGTACCGGGTTTTTCAAGTTTTCTTTGTGCTTTGATTTTTGTATATAAATGGTTTAAGGATGGATTTTTTTCCTTTTTTAACTACAACTTTAACTTTGTTATAGCTTAAAGTAATAGCGAAGAGACATCATCCTCCTAGCCTTTGTCCCATTTTTGAGAATGAATTCTCAATCGGGGTCGGCCACCTAAATCCCAAGATGTGGAGAAGGCACTAGTAAAGCAAAGTAATAGCGAAGAGTATTAAATAATTTTATTCCTTATTTAGTCGTCGAAGTCGACAAGCGCCTGGTTTCACGAATATTTAGTACCGCAAGCCATGACATTCTCGCAACTTGAAAATGAAGAGCGAAACTATCAACCAAGGAAATTAGGGATGAAATATACAAACTGAAACATACATTTTAACATTCCTATTAACTCCGTCAACTCCATAACTCATTTAAGGCGCTCACACTCGCACAAAGAGATACTCGTGAAGTTCAACCGACTGCGCCAGTACAGTTTTACGCAATTCAAAATTAGCGATGCGATTTATGTTCATATTCTAAGTGACGTTTTATCTTCTGTAAGGCATTACAAGTGGCGACTTTTTATGTGTACGTATGTCGCGTGGCATTTAATATGTATTCGAGTTACATTGAGTGACATGTCTATAAAGTAAAAAAGTACATTGCTAAAGTCAGCATGGTATATCCAAATAAATATCATTAGAATAGCTGAATTTAACAACTGATTCGAAATCGTCAGAATATAAAATGTTAAAAACGCTTAAATACTAAACTTAACAAAGAGGAATAGCCCCCCCCCCCCCCTTTATTTCTAAGAAAAGTTATAAATAAAACTATAAAAAAGTCAAGCGTTTTGAAAATATTCACACATTGCTCATTCCCTGCTTAGATCAGTATTTCCTACCGCAAAGAGAAGGCTTTAAGTAGATAACTGACAGAGTACTTTGGGTCCCTAAAACCATCAAAAGGTTACGAACGTTTTGTCTAATATTTCTAGAGATCTAAATTTTTTTTTGTGGGTCTCTACGTTTTGTCACATCTATCCTATACTTTCTGTGGATAGTTGCCCAATACATATAAATTCCTTTAAGGATAGATGACCCTCCTAAAAAGATATCATCGCATCTTGCAATTGCACAGAAATATGCAATCGGGGCATCTATCCCACTGCGCCATCTATCCCGGTTTCTCCCTAATCTGTACATTTTAAGGATCCGAATGTATACGCATTTTCTGGGTGCTCACTTCACCAAATCATGTGGCCAAGAGCAATCCCATTCAAATTAAAAACGCTATATTGTAGTCATATCTTTTTACTTGTTTCGAATGGGAACGGACGTAATGCATTTAAATCGTAGTTGTACAAGACATCTTCATCCCCGAGAGTGATTTAGCTGCAAAGATTTGAACGTCCCGCTTGATAAAAGAGCGTTTTATGAGAATTGGGGAGTTCGATTTTTAACGAAATCTGTGTTAATTGTGGTTATTTTATTCTATTTGTGAATTTATATATACCTATATATCCGTTTCGAGATGTGACTTTAATGTATTAACAAAATTTATGTCCACGTTTGTAACCTGATACAATACAATACAAGTTCTCAGCCGGCCCGCCAATATTGAATACGGTAAGAAGTCCAAATTATACCTATATGTTAGTTTCGAGATATTACAAATATCTTTTATGTATTAATAAAATGTATTTCCACGTTTGTAACCTGATACAATACAATACAAGTTCTCAGCCGGCCAGCCAATATTGAATACGGTAAGAAGTCCAAATTATACCTATTATGTCAGTTTCGAGATATTACAAATATCTTTTATGTATAAATGAAATGTATGTCCACGTTTGTAACCTGATACAATACAATACAAGTTCTCAGCCATCAGCCAGCCAATATTGAATTCGCTAAGAATTCCAAATTTTGTAGCTATGTATATACATGTAGGTGATTGATGTCCAAATCAGATAGAAACAGACTGTAGCGTGATTGACGTCTGAATCAAGTAGAAACAGACATGATTGACGTTGTGTTCTGCCCCGGTGAGGAGTCAGCGCTGCAGCCCGCGCTCGTTCTTTCTGCTGCCGGCCGCCGTCGAGTGAACATCGCCTCGTGCTCCGTGCTTCGTGCCACATACTTCGCACCTGCAACGATGACTCCTCACCGAGGCAGAACACAACGTCAATCATGTCTGTTTCTACTTGATTCAGACGTCAATCACGCTACAGTCTGTTTCTATCTGATTCGGACGTCAATCACCTACATGCTTCCCGTCCTAGTGGAAACGTACCGGCAGGCGAATAGTACGTCCACTGCGGGTTGTTCGGTTTTCTTTGGTAGGTGTTGAGTTGGTTTCTGTTTGTTGTTTCAGGTTCTGCGTCGGTGTATTTTTCTCGGTCGTAGTGTCGTTACAGGAACTCTGCGTAGTCTGCGTCGAAGTAGGTTCTTGTAAATCTTGCTCGATGATGGCATATGCGGGTTTTAGATTTCAGATTTTTCAGATTTCATTTATTCACCATAAAGTAACATGGTCATTACATGGTATGTCAAAGTACATATTCATAATATAATAATAATTTAATAATTAATAATAATCATTAATTATCGAAATCTACGATGTTAATATTGATGTTCAAAAATTCTGATACAGAGTAAAATACATTTTTCTTGAAATACATTGATATTTTTTTCTTAAAGCTACTAAAGGGCAATTCAGTAATTTCAATAGGCAGTTTGTTAAACATTTTAATTTTCAGGAAAATTCCCTGTTTCTGTGTTTTCCTGAGTCTACATTTTGGTAACAGTAATTTGTTCTTAGAACGGGTGTTATAGTTATGTATATCCGACACTTTAAGCAATGAATCAGTCTGCTTGTGTATTTCCAATAAGGAGTTATAAATGTACGATGCAATAACAGTCATTATGCCAAGTCTCTCAAAGTGAGGTCTGGCTGAGTCGCGTCGGTTTGCTCCACGAGCCGATCTATTGAGATGTTGGCTTGTCGATTAGGTATTTGCAGTGTGAAAACCTTTCCATTCCGTTTCAGCACGCGATAGGGTCCGTCGTAAGGTGCTTGTAGTGGCTTCTTTACGGCGTCGACTCGTACAAAAACGTTGTCGCATGTCTGAAGGTCACGGTGTACGAAGATAGGTCTTGTGTGGCTATGTGATATTTTTTGAAGCACCACAATCTCATCGTGGACATCAAAAATCGAAGACTCATCGACGGCAAGACGCTACTCACAACAAATGCACAAAACTGTTCTGCGGACATACCTACCGTTTGTAGCATAGACGTGCAGCAATCATACCACAATATACTCGCCGATTACCCCGGAATAACAAGAATAACATCCATGAAGATTAGTCCAGAACACAGCGTCAATCATGTCTGTTTCTACTTGATTCAGACGTCAATCACGCTACAGTCTGTTTCTATCTGATTCGGACGTCAATCACCTACATACAGTTTTAGTATCATTTTCTATATCACGAGATGGTCTCATGATGACCAGCTACTTGTGTCGGGGGTGTTTTAAATATGTATTTAACTTACCTTTTATCAATACATTTTAAGAATTTTATGATTAGGCATCGGAATCGGATGCTTTTATACCTAAACTTTGGCGGCGGCTTTATTGTTCAGTTGTAGGTATAGGCGGCTTTGTTTGAGGTATGAGTGAGATAGCAATGAGATTTTGTCAACTTTAGGTAAACATCTACCCGAATTTCCGACCCCTTCTTATGATAGTATAGATGATAGGATAACAAGCACGGACATGCCTAAGTTTTCAGGATATTTTAATTTAATTACGTATTTGGCTCTATTTTAGTTACACTTACTTGTCACAAGATGGACACACCAATTGCTATAATAAAGATTTCAGTATCCGAGTCCACAAAAGTGGCTATTTTCCACTAAACTTTTGATTCGTCCAACTTCGGTACATAAAATTAGACATCGTCTAAACTTTTCTCATTCGGAACTCTATTAAAATAGCAGTAAACGTAATAAAAATTACTTCACAGGTTTATAATCCAATTATGTGAGTAATAATCACTTAAGTATATGACAAGAAAAAAAGTTGATGCCGTTTCATTTCAAGACGTAAATATTTATAAGGTACACTTGAACTATCATCCTTTATTTATAATGCATAAACAAATATCGGACAACCTCATACGAATCGATCTAGTCCCAAATTAAGCTCAGAAGGCTTGTGTTAGATATGGGTACTAGATACTCAAATACGTAGAACATCCATGACCCATACTATATTGATCTATAAAATTGTATTGAATTGTACTATGGAGAGATTCCTATTTCAGCTAAAATCTTAACAGCATAGCATGACTTGTATGGGCGGCGGCGCCATTTGTTGGTTAAGGTTTCTTTGCCCTCGCATTACGCCTGGCTAAAGAGTTTTTAATCAAATTAAAAAGTCAATCGCTAAACATGATTTCACACTTAAAAAAACGTTACAGGGTTTTGTTGCACTTTTAATTATTTGAAATTTGAACACGTGTCTAATTTTCACAATTCTGAAGACTAACCCTGTATTTTTTGAATAATAAAACCGGCGGTAACCGGCGTTGCCTTAGGAAAATTTGGGGCTACTTTAATAGATTTAAAATTGTTATAAAAACGCAAATATTCATAGCTCGATTGAGCAAATACAGTAAAAGGTTAGGTAATTTATGAAGATAGCTATTTCATTGTCACAGATGGTTAAAAAAATTGGGACATGCCGTAAAAATTGTTTTCCAAAATAGCCCCTGCATTTTAAAGTCACCACGGTTCACGCAAGATAATAAAATGTTATGAAATTGGTCTTTCAGCACCAAAACAATCAGGGTATACTCGAATAACAAGCTCCGGATGACGCTGTCGCCGCTCGGTCTGCCTCAACTATATGGTTTACTCGCTCTTGTTATTGGATACAAGTTCTTTTACAACCTTTATAAAGTTTGGAGTTCAGCGTCGTAAAGGAGGTTAGGAGTGCAACGACTTAAATCTGTATACAAAGTCGTAATTTTGACAGTTTCGAGTAGAAACGACGTGCGCATTCATAGCCACTCCTATGGAGCTAACAGACGATCGAACACTCCGGTTTATACTGCTATCTGTTAGAATGAGAGATGTATATTACTATCTCATTCTAACACATAGCAGCGTCCCTCCCTAAAAAGGTTAGGAGTGCAACGACTTAACTCTGTACACAAAGTCGTAATTTTGACAGTTTCGACTGGAAACGATGTGCGCATTCATTATATGAGCCACAGAGATATCAATATACATCTCTCATCCTAACAGATAGCAGCGTCCCTCTCGGTCCGCCGGACCGTTTGATCGTCTGTTTAACAGACTAGTGGAAGTAACAGACTCTGTTAGCTCTACTAGAGGCGTGTTCGCATCGTTCAGGTAGGAACCTACGACCATTTGCGTCACATCATGAACAGTTAACAATAAGTAAGGGACATCAACCAAAATACAATAAATAATCGTATTAGAGCGTTTTATGCACATGAACTTTGTTCTCAGATTTTTTTATGGTCAATCTACTAGGATTCTAGAACGATCGAACTTCATTTAAAAAAAACATGTGATTTAGGTAGTGTAAATGATTTTTTATTCAGAATATTTATTTATTCTGTAGGTACTTCCATACTATTTAGGTTTCTAGACATTTATTTATTAACATATTTTTTTAACGATCCGTTTTGGAATTTCTGTTTGTGACGATTCGAAAGTGCTTATAGCTTGGCCTACTGTACTAAATAATAATTTGACTTTAATTACACTAATATTACGGCGGGAGTGTAAATTAAAATAGAGAGATGGCTATTATTTCTTCTCAATGGAACACATAATTTTGTTTCTAATTGCATTATCTTTCTAAAACTAGTATTCCTACTAACATAATGTAATAACATGGTATTCGTTAATTAAAACTACAGGTCCTATCTGTTGCACGACTGTAATGAAACCGTATTACATCGTTACGGGACCGTTTAGCAATGGCTCCGCAGTAAATGCTGCAATTCAGTGAATTCGGTGCAAACAGATGCATTGGATGCATTTAAACTTGAGTGCTGGCTTGCTACTTAGTTGTTTATGCAATACAGATAGCTTGCAAGGGTTTGATAGAATGTTCAAGTGAATGAATAATGATTTCGAGTTTATATACAGGGTGGAACATTTGTAAAGACTGAGCTGACAGGATAGTGTCATCTGAGTGATCTACAATCGACCTATCATAATAGTAAAGCTGGATATAAACACATCTCAAATAAATAATAATGACATTATCTCTTATTTTATTATCATATTTGTGGGTGAAGACCAACAACTTTACCACTTTAACTCGCTCAATTAAATTTTGTGTAAAGAATTCCACTTTCCGTTGTGCGACTACAATAAACCACCAAATAACTTAGCTGTAGGTTGTATTTTTAGATTCCATATGATATCGTAAATGTTTGTCGCAAAACAGAACATTTTCCTACCTCTTTTCACGTATATACCTAATTCGCTACGCCTTACTTTTATCCAAATTTTTGGTTTTTATTCTTGTGCTGTTGCTTACCGTTGTTGCTTCATACCGAAGTTCTGCGTCGACTTCTTCGTTGTTAAGGCAGTTATTTCGTTTTAGAATCCAAACGCTTTGCCCAATAACTTGGCAACGGTAAAGCGTAGGAATTCTAAAATGAAAAGACAGCACAACAGGCCTTTTCTTCGTTTCAACAGGATCGTGATTGGAGAAATTCTTCATCCATTATTCGTCTTGAACACCACACGACATAATCAAAACCAGTATTTATATATAGGGTATTAATTAAGAGCAACTACGGGTCACCAATCGAGCGTGTCATCCGCTTTAATTTCGTAATATGATTTTGTCCAAATGGCTGTAGATTTTCATGCGATTTCAAACTATTTTTTTGAAATTTCGAAAGTCTTGCAGGTCTCTATGGGCGACGGTAATCGCTTTCCATCAGGCGATCCGTTTGCTCGTTTGCCCCTTATGACATAAAATATAAGTATGTCATATGTATATCTATAAAAATAACAAAAATGCGTCCACGTTAGTGAGGCGGTTAAAACGCCCGAATAATGACCCATTTACACTGCGTGCGCAACACTTTAAAACTACCCTTTCCTGGCTGAACCTTGAAACTAGGTATTAGTACAAAAAATAAATATAAAATACAAATATAATAGTTTTAAAGTCTTGCCTCTGTTTATGGTTGAACTTACTATAGGTATTACTTGTTGCAACTGCGCCGTCTGAATTAAAATGCATCTTACCTGAAACAAAAAATAATATTTATTTATTTTGATATTCCTAAATGTTTCAATAAGCACCACCTGCTAGCGAGCTAGAGAAAAAATTCATAAGCTTCTTCATAATTATTACGTTAAAGTAAACAAATAAAATCGTAGATTCGTTTATGTCTTCAATATTGTGATAATATATTCATCTTAATTCCTATCTATGAAACGGACAGGCCATAATTTGAAACCAAGGTGTAGGGTTAGTGAAGTCAGGGCTTAGGGGCTTGAAGCCAGTTAAACCCGAATTAGAGCCAGCGAAAGCAGTAGGGTTAGTAAAGTTCCTGGGATCTGATGACTTTTTTACACTAAAAGCGTTATGAGTATGTAAGTCTTGGCTGCCAATTTTAATGTTGGGGCTGGTTAGCCCTCACTACTAGCAGTTGGACTTTTTATAGGATTATAACTCACTAATGAGATTATCTCTGCACCACAGGAGTAGAACGTGTCAGTGCATACGCACCATAAAGTACGTACAGTACCCTTACTATGAGTTGACTGCGTACACGATTTGTACGGAGAATAACACAGCGCCTCTATTATTTTGTAGTACTACAATCCTCCATACAAATCGTTTACAGAGTCGCTAGCGAGTATTGTCTCTGTAAACTCATGGTAAGGCTACAATTGACGCAAGTCCTTGCTTAGTTCGCGACACCATTTTATCGCAACCCAAGCCTTAATTCTCCGTCTCTTGCTTCTCAGCTAAATCTCGAGTGATGCGAAAAATATGCAAAGTTTCAACGTAACTTGGTAGCTTTCCTTCAAAATGTCTACGAAATCTACATTTTCATGTGAGAGTTAAATTTGCCCCCGCATTTTTGCTCGCAATGCCGTCAAAAGTCACGCATGCCGTTTGCGTCTGAGTTTTTTTGTCATATGTGGTCTTCGTTGCTTGCCTTTCCTAGCTTCCTTTTTTGTAGTAAATCCTAAATGATGAGATACGCAAGAGGACCAAGGTTGTAGATATAGATCAGACAGTCGCCAAAGTTTAGTGGGTGCGAAGCACATTTCTCAAAGAACCGATGGCCGTTGAGGCAGAAAGGTTCTTGAGTGGCGACCGCAGACTGGAAGACGCAACGTGGGAAGGCCTCCAACAAGGTAGACTGACGATCTCGTTAGGATCGCGGGCAGAAATTGGACGAGGGCGGCGCAAGACCGATCGTTGTGCTGAACTTAGAGGCCTATGTCCAGCAGTGGACTGACAGATACTTCTATACATATATACAGCATAAGATAGCATTAGAGCGAGACGAAGCGATACCAATTGCAATGATCATTTTCGCTATTCAAGCTGCATAAAGTTGACGGGTAACAGGTTTTAACGAGAACATCGCTAAAGTATAGATATTTTAGACTGGCGAAATAAAAAACACTGCTACTATACAAATTCAAAAAATTATTTTGTTTTAGGCGTTCTTTCCAAATTTGTCTTTTTTATTATTTATTTCTATTTTCTGCCATAAAATAACAAACACAGACACAAAAAATATATATAGCAATCTTACAAATGTACCACATTAATCTCGTATCTGTTAAGCCATCTAGTTGACAGGTAGAGCATGCCAATTGGAATTAAGTCTGCCGTTTTTACTCACCTTTTCTTTTGTGTAATAAAGTTTAAATAAATTAGTATTAACCGTTTACCTACAACATCTTATCAGTTACATTAAACGAAAACGTTACGAGGACAAAAATACGAGAAAATATGCTTTTAACCGGGTAATAATATCACACACATTATACACACAACCGCCGTCGTTTATTTCGCAAACAATTGCAAAATTCATACAAAGACAACGTAAAAACATTCGTATTAATAAGCCCGAAACACGTTTGGTACAATAAGGCCCTTATTTCAGAATCAGATAAAAAAGGACCGGACAATTACGACTCCCATTTGAATAAAATTATAATTTTCATACTGACTTTATTTATTTCAGTGCAGATACGATCTTTTGAACGGTTTGCGGATAAATGCCGTCAGGTTTTTTGTTGCGCGTTTTTATGCAAAGGTGGGAATAATTATGTAATTATACCGTTTTTATTGTGATGTTAAAGTGCTATACGTAAGTGTAGTGCCGGGCTGATGCGTAATGCAAAACGGCTAATTTCGCTAACCGAAAAGGTTAAATGTCCTTATTCGTTCAAAATGGCTGATTGTTTAAGACATTTTTCTCTATGACTAAACATGTTTATAGTTTATATACGAGTATCTCCTTAGATTTTTTTTTTTTTTCATTGTTACTGCTTAGAGCAGGGATCTTCTGCGATTTAGGGCAAATATTTGTGTGATGAACTAGAATATTTGTGCTTGGGTCATGGTTGTTCTATGTATTTAAGTATATATTTATCTATATAAGTACGTATATCGTCGTCTAGTACCCATAACACAAGCCTTCTTGAGCTTAATTTGGGACTAGATCGATTTGTGTGAGGTTGTCCGATATTTATTTATTATTTATTGGTACGAGTATAAATTTAAAACTTACAGTTTGATTTTTTCATTGATCTTTTTTGTTTCAAAAACTACTCGAAATTGACCAAATTAACGCAGAAAACTGTTTTTTTTTTTCAACTTTGTTTCGACTGCTCGCAATGAAAGCATGAAATAGCTATATCACTATCTAGAAGTATCATTTACTTCAAAAAGTTGGCTGAAATTAACAATATATTTGTCATAATAGGTATGTAAAGAAATGGGGCAATGAGACTCAAATAATTAATAAACGCGATATAATCCGTTTAAATTGTTTTGTTTAAATGTGTGACTGTCGCGGAAACCGAAGAAAGTATGAAATTATTTCATCAAGTTTTTTTTAAACAGACATTTTCATACTATGTTAAACCGGAGTAGCGTATGGCAAGCGTGTCGACCGTCAAACTTGTGGCTTAAAATTATATAACATTTAAACACAAGTGTTTCCACGTAAATATCCTTGTAAACGCACCCGCTGCCTCAATCATATACAACGTCCCTAACTGTCCCTCCTCCCCTACTCCCCCCTCCTCCCAGCCCTTTGTAAGGCAGTCCCGTCGGAGTGTAATACTCCAGCCTCTCGAGATATTACAATTATGCTGAGAACAATTCCTCGGATATCACTCGAGCATTATGACTAAATTAATATTGTTATTAATAAGTTATTTGTTTTGATAATGACGAGGGCGGGTTGATTAAAGGACAGTTACTAGGTATAAATATCATATTTTATGTGTAATGAGATAACGCCTTGTGATTTCGTCTATGAGCATTATTTAAATGTGTATAATTTTTTGTATCTTAACGTAATTCATTTAATTAAATTTCATAATAGAATAATGTTAATTACTTTTAAACTTAATGCACGAACATCACTTTCACAAAAAAACATGCTTAAGCTTACACATACTTACCGATTACGATTCAAGAATTAAGCCTCGTCACATATTGACTAATTCAGGGCTATCGCTCAAATTCCCCGCCAGAGGTGTTAGTGTCGAGCGAGGCATCATAGCTGTCAAATGCACACAAACTACTGACATTTATGGACTTTTATCGTGATTTTCTCTGAATTACAATCATGGTAAATATTGTGCTGTTCCTAGTTAATAGCAGACAAAATTACGGGATTAGTGGTAAATAAATCGGTCAAAAATGGGGTTAAATACGATTTTTTTTAAGGAGATATTAATTTGAATGTAATCACATTTCAACGTGCATTCTAAAAAACAATTACAGTCCGACCAAAAAGGTCGGACTGTATCTGTCAGATATATGTCTGCATTGAGCATTGAGTTGTTTTGATCTTGACCTCTTTCGACAGTGGCGCCAACTGGTGAAACCCGTCTGCAAGCTGCCATATTATACAATTGAGGAGTGTCTCTTCAAAAGGACATCTCTCTAAATATGGGGGCCATGCAAAACTAAGTCCTTTTGAAAAAGCACTCCTCAATTTTTCTGGCGGTGTGGTATCGTGCCCTAAGTATGCTTTGTACCTTCACTGCCAAAATTGAGTATGCAAGTCATCAGAGAGCGCATCATCAGAGCAGGACAACTGTTACATGACTTACTCCAGATGTACACACTCGTTGGGACCGAAATTAGTCAGATAGACATCATCATCATTGACAAAAATACAACAGAGGCCATTGGCATTAGGGCCACCCTGATTTGTAAAAAAACCACATTAGGTATAACATACCTACAGAAAATCCCTATTTTCGTAGTAATCAGTTGATTGATCGTACAAGAAGCCTTATAGCCGTATAATAAAATCTTGCTTTGGTAGAAACGACGTACATACTTACTACTGGTAGTAAGACAACTCCTTGCATATATAAAGGGTACGAAATAAAAATATACCCTAGGATCTGCTGCGTAACCCCTTGATTATTTATATGGTGGCACTAAAACATGGCGTCGTTTACTCATGTCTTGATAAGTATATTGACTGACAGAAGTGCTTGTACTGGTATAGTCCTTTGGTATTCGTTGTGTATGATCCACTTAAGAAAAACAATACTATTTTGAGGTTTTGTGCCTCATTATCGTCGTATCAGAGAAGCGTGCTAAGAAGATAACGCCTCCGTCCACTTATTTTATAGAATAACACTTAACCGAATGCTTCAGTTCATATAATTTTCATTTCATAGACAATTTTTTTTCTCGGAAGTCATACAACTTTCAGAAATCTTGAAAATGACTTCCTATAGATTAGGTTAGGTTGGGTTAGGTTTGTGTTGAAACATCCCAAAATATTTTCTGATTTCAGAAAAAAAACGCTTTCGATGAAATGTAATTTCTATGAAATGAAAATTCGATGAAACGTTTGTCTATAAAACCAGGGTAAACCCATTTTGGTATAATATTAACTCTAAGGCTTTTGCTAATAGTCAAAATTGTTTTAATGTTCTGCACCCTTGTCGTTAACCTGACTACCTAAGTCAGGTAAACGTCATTTCTATAAAGCACACTTCTCTTTTAATGACAAACGATAATGAAAGATAATAATCATCCCACGGTAGCACATTTGTTCGGGATAAAAGTTGTGTTAAACCAGCAAATTTTAACAAATTGGTCTAGTTTGAGCGTTCAGAAAGTACCAAACATACAAACACACTCACAATTCGCCTTTTTATACGTGCCGGAAATGTCTTAACACCATCAATAATTATGTGTATATATTGTTGGATATTGGCACTTACTAAACTTAATTAGGAAGGCAAAAGTCTGCTCCGTAAAATAGGGCGTGGGTTCAAAAGATAAATAAAGGTAAGATAGCATAATAATTTCATCTTTGTATCAATATTTGTCTGAAGACAACGGGTTTGAGATCAGAACGGACCTGTCATATGAAGCATTTTAATCAAGATTCAAGATCCAGTTGTTTTTACTATGAGAGTGAAATACCATGTACATCTCTCTGATATCGTGATATATCGCCCCTTCGCCAACCCAGTCACGTTAAGTTTGCACCTCTTTTGTATGCGGCGCCGTAGACATCAGGCGCAATCTTATTTGAACGGGTAGCAACGTGAAATGTCATTTTATGCGGCTCGAACTGCATGTCAGTTAAAGGTGATATACCGGAGGCATCGCTTATTAGGGTGATATCTCGATCATCATCATCATCATCAGCCTATTCTTTTCCACTGCTGGATATAGGCCTCACCAACTGCACGCCATAGTAAACGGTCCTCGGCTACTCTCATTCAGCTCTTGTCAGCCACCCTGCAAAGATCATCGCTCCACCTAGTCTGAGGGCGTCTCACACTACGCTTGCCGATCCGCGGTCTCCACTCAAGAACACGATTACCCCACCGGTTATCGGTTCTTCGGCTAATATGGCCAGCCAACTGCCACTTCAAATTGCTAATACGGATATCTCAAAGTAAACTTGAATTAGCGCTTAGAACGCTTTCCACACGTGACCTTTTTAGTATAGTGTTCATATTTGCTGCAAGTGCGCGTCGATACATCGATGTGCGTTGTTACTTAAGCGTATGTTTCATGTGCAACAACTATAATGTGAGTTTCTGTAATTGGCTCCATGATTCTATTTAAGCTTCTATGTGCAGTGCAGTGTATTAGCTGTTGGTTCTCCTAAATAAATAAATAAATAAATATAGTTTTATAACAGTGATTGGCATTTCGTTCAGAACTACTAGTTGTACTAATCACTATTATAATACTACTAGGCGCCCACAGATAGCGTGATGAGGTCACTGAGCAATACAAAAAAAACGTGCATGGCGTTGTTAAGATTTTTCAGTACAATTTTACAATAGTATTATAGTAAAGAATATGGTACATTGCTCGCAGAACCGATGGCCACTGGGGCAATAAGGAGTGGCGACTTTGGACCCGAAGACGCAGCGTGAGAAGGCCTCCAACAATGTGAGTCCAGCGGTGCACAAGCGATCGTTTTGGAAAATTTTGGGAGAGGCCTTTCTGCAGCAGTGAATGCCTGACGTCTGATATGACGATGATAAAGAATATGGATATCTTGGTACAGAGCTGTAAGCTGTATTCCCTCACTCGCATAATGAGTAAGACAGCGCACGCCCGTAACTGTATGGTACCGAAGCCGCTGAGCCGCTCAGCCGATGCAAATTACACCGTTTTGCCTGCGTTTTGTGTGGTTTGAGATAACGGGCCACCGGAGACATTTGCCGAATTCATATCCCTGACTGAAGTATTTTGTGATTTTTCTTGCTTTTCATTGACTGTTTTGAGTTATATTAATTAATATTCTATGAAACTAGAAATAAAAGTGCTTGAATAAAAATAGTTTAGATTATTGTCTTAAATAATCAACATTTCTCTTCAGACCTAATGCTAGAAGGCATTGGTAAATAGTCATAACTGTTCGTTTTTTCACCATAGTTTGGTACAAACTAATACTATAACCATCTCTGAATGCTCAGCTAGCTGTATTCTGAAAAGAGAAGAAACAAAAGAAAACATGAATCGTTCTTGCTGTTAAGACGTTTGCTGAAATCATGACTCCCTCATCATAAAATAGTATTTTATGCAACCGTTGTATAAGAGGGGGCAAAAAACGCGAGTGGCATGGGTTACGATGTGAGCGTAGCGAACATCGTAAGAAAGATGCCACGAGCGTTTTTTGACCTACTTATACAACGTTGCATACAATACTTTTTCTACGGATCGACATTTTATAAATAAAATGCAAATAAACAACAAAGAAATTAATTACATGTTCCCGCTCGGAATCAACAAAATTAAAAAAAATAATAATAGTCTGATAAACTTTTTTTTTATTGACGTCCATCTGTCAAAAGAATATGAACTAATACATAAAGGTATACGTCCACTATACTAAACATCTGTCAAAAAATATGAACTTATACATAAAGGTATACGTTCACTATACTAAACATCCATGCACTGAAGATAAAACTTTTTTTTTTTTAAGTTGGCAGCAATGCCTTAGTACCTACAATAAGTTTTTTTTTTTAATTGCAAATTGTGTGAATGCAGCTGTTTATCTTGTAATCTGTGGTACTAAGTCATTGACGTAATAATTACATGGACACACAATCAGACGGAAAAAATGGCACCCTCCCAACTAATGCAAAATCACAAATCGCATTAGTTGGGCGATCAGTCTCGTTTAGACCATGACACGTGACGGGTCTCAAAAGTGACTTAATTTGCAGTTAAAAAATTACAGAAATAACAACTATAAAATAAAGGAACAGGACGGAATATTCTTTTTTACTTAAGTTCTATTGATTAATTAATGAATCCTATGTAAAATCATAGCAATTATTGTATTAGAATTATTAACTTTGTCCCTACAAACAATCATCACAGAACAAAAATCGAAGGAGTCGCTATAGTTTTATATTTTATTAATAAATTAAGGAGTGCAATAAATAATTATCCTATTTTTTTATTCAAGATTCCCATTCTCAACAACGTAAAAATGGAGATCACATTTAGCAAGAGACAAACGCGAAGAATAATTGAAGCCAAATAATTCGTCTCTCGTGTGTTCGGCATAATCATGTTTTTTTTTTTTTTTTATGTTAATCAACAGAAGCGTAAAATGGTGACATTCATAAATTACTAATAAATAGCTCTGTTGTTATTGTTTTATTTTGTCACAGAGTCTAGACACTGTCAGTTTAAAACTTTGAACGCCAAGAACACATAAAGGCGACGGCGACGTGTGCTGCCGTGCATACCACGCCACCGACAAATAAGATCAAACTTGATTTTGGTATATTCAAGGATGACCCAGCGGCAAACTCAAAATTTAAAAAGCATTTATCGAAATGGCAGGATCACTTGCATATATATACCGACGCTTCTAAGCTAGACTCGGAAAGTTGCGTCGGAATAGCTATATGGATCCCAAAATTTCACATCCTCCTGTCACACAGATGCCCACCACAATCATCTATTTTCACCGGAGAGTCCATCGCAATACTGGAGGCCGCCATTTACATAGAATCTCACAGTATTCCCAAAGCCATAATTTTTTCTGACTCCAAAAGCTGCCTGCAAGCAATTGTAGGTAATCAGTTCAAAATGAAAATTAAATTTCCTGTTATCTTAAAAATAAAAGAAATCTTAAACAAATGTGACAAAAAGGGCCTTGAAATTACCCTCGCCTGGATACCAGGGCACTGTGGCATTGACGGCAATGAGCGGGCTGATATGTGGGCAAAAGAAGCTGTTAATATCGGTTGTCCCCAGAATCACAACAATATCATTTCCTCAGACCTTATGATGCTCGCTCGCTCTAACATGATGAGTACCTGGCAGGAGCTATGGGACTCATCTAGACTCCAGAAGGGCAAACACTATGGTGCCATTCAACCGGTTATCCCCAGTAAGCCATGGTTCTTCCGATTTCGCTCTGCAAACAAATGGGTCACTTCCACTATCTGCCGCCTCCGTTTAGGTCACGTCTGCACTCCAGTGTTCTTAGCTAAAATTAGGGTGCGGGACAATTCTCTGTGTGAATGCGGACTTGACGAGGGCACCTTGGATCACATATTTTTCAGCTGCACAAGGTTTTCATACTCCTTATATGATGTTTTACCTAAAAATGTTCCGCGCCCTGTTATATTTCAGTCACTTTTGACCTCTATGGACTCTTCTCTCACTGCTATTCTTATAAAATATATTCTAGACCATAATATCAGGTTGTAACGCACTATTTTATTTTAGTTTCCTATTTTCTAAATATTTATTATATTAATATCTTTCCTCTTTCCTGTGTATATGTTGGCATGCCTTACTTACTGTCTTCCTTTTCTATCTTTTTCTCTCGTTATTAATAACTGTAAAAATGTCTTGTATTGTCTGTGCCGTCCATAACACAAATGTTATTTGTTTTAGGTTTGAGTCCTGACATATCCTTCAACAAAAATCAAAATTATATAACAACCAATCTCCTTACGTGTGATAAGTCTACACGCCGTCATTGGCGAAATACCTCTTGCTAACATCAGCAAGAAGTGAAAGCCAAGAAGGAAAAAAAAAAAAAAAAAAAAAAAAGATCAAACTTTAAAGGGTTAATAATGTCAATATTTTGCACTTGTCTTACTGTCATTTCACATACTGGAACAAGGAGAAATAATGTCATTATTACTGATCCCTTCTATCGGAAACTTTTTATGCAGTTGTTAAATAAAAACGTAACTAAATTTGTTAATAACAATTTACAATAAAAACGTAAATTAAGTAGTTATTAACAATTCACGAGTTTATTTAGTTCAAACAAAAAATATATTTAAATACCTAAATAAAATAATAGTGAAAATATTTTTAGTATGTAAAAATATTAAAATCTGATCCATTCGTGCCATGTTCCAAGTTTGACAAGAGACTTCAGTCAGAATACGCTAAAAAAGTTAATTTACACGTAAAATATTTGTGGTAATAAGTAATTAAGTCAATTTGACACTTAAACGTTTAAACAAAGAGTTCTTTTGTACGAAGTCAATATGTTGCTGCAAATTATAAATAAGCGTTATTGGCATCTACTTGAACATGACAACGGTGCCACTTTATTTGACACTTTTGTTCGGGTCTGTGGCTCTATAATAAATAATACCTCAATGTACTAAGTGATGCTTTTTTGGCGACATTATAACATCGTTTAGCAGTGTTTTTTTGGGTAATAGGGTATAGACTTTTACAGACTTTCATAATTTATGTCTTTATATTAGAGTTAGTAACTATATAAATGACAGAAAAAAGTACTGGAGTAGAAAAACTATATTTTCAACACAATTACACAATTATATAGAACAGAGCTTTAAGCTGTATTCCCTCACTCGCATAATGAGTAAGACAGCGCACGCCGGCAACTGTATGGTAACGAAGCCGCTGAGCCGCTCAGCCGATGCAAATGACACCGTTTTGCCTGCGTTTTGTGTGGTTTGAGATAACGGGCCACCGGAGACTGTCTCTATCCGACATGTGCCGAATTCATATGAGTTTAGTATTTTGCTGAGTGACATTAGATATACTTAGGGCGGCGAATTCGTGAATGACCCAGTTGCAGGCGATTGCCGTTTATATGCAATCTGGGGCTTTAGGAATTACCGCCCGTGGTTTGTCTAAAGTTTTACGTCTTGCCTTGGTAAGGAAGTAAGATTTTCTCGCCGCGTAGCGGGCAGAAAATCCTATTTACGGCCTAGGGTGATGATAAAAATATTAAACACTTACGACAGAAGTAGCTGCTCATCATGAGACGCTCCTATAGTGAGTTATTATAGAAAATGACACAAAAACTGAACACAGAACCACAAGGTTTGGAATTGAAATTAAATTTAAAATGAGCTGAGATTCTGTCATGCATTGGAATAAAAACAGAATACATTGGAAACTATCTATTCTTTTGCAAGCCTAACTAAAATAAACTCAACAGAAAAAGCTTTCAATAAAAAAAACTTTCTTAACTTAAAGTAAAAAAAAAGTAGGTATAATATCACGTACGTAGTCTGTTCGTTGTAGAGTTTGTCATTCAGGATGAGGGAAATAAAATAAACTGAATGCAAAATTTTATGGATTTATTAGTTACTTTATAGTCTACAGCTCGCTTCAATTTCATGGTTAAATAATAAATTTACGCATTAAGGACCAAAAGTTGTTACAATGTTGAAAACGTTTTATCGAATAAGGTCAAGTCTCTCATAAACAACACATTCAGAGAACACAGACACTGAGATTACATTTATTTTATCCAAGTATATCCCACAATACACGATTCTGGCGCCCTCAGCCTCTCGTAGAATGGACGGGAAGTAATTACAACACGACTAGGCACTACAAACGCCGTAGTTACTCTTCGGGTCAATCGGTAATAGAGTCTATTGTCACTTCATATCCTTACACCCTTATCCATTGCGATCACGTTCAGTTTGGACCCTTACTCGTATAACCCTGCCAAAATAGGAAGGCTAAAGAAAGTCCACGCGCGCGACTTGGGGGAAGTTCTTTGAAGTTGTCCAGGTTACACGGCTCAGTCCGTATTGTATCAGTTCATAACACGATACGTTTTGGAACGTGCCGTTTTGTTCACACTGGCTGGATGTAATTTGACAGGTTTATGTCAGTTTATTCTTTTACAGAATTCGTGAGGGGTAAGCAATATTTATATTGCTGGACTTTCCTCGCCTTTAGAACTTGAAAAATAATACTTTTATCGGCTAAATAGCTATTTTCTAGATTGTACTTTTCTTTTATTTTACGGGCTTCATTCATGTTGACACTAGTAATATTGTTATCAAGTAACTTAGTAAAGGGTTATTATTGTTGCTTGAACGGACACTCATGGTGCATAGATGGACCGACAGTCTTAGAGTTTTTTTCGTTATAATTCTATGTTTTGAACTCTTTAATGTCGCTATGATTTTGCAAAACTTCAATGAGATTAAAATAAATCAAATTAAACTGATAATATCGCGTATATACGATGGATCAAGCGCACCCAAATGGTCTGCCTTTGGTGATTTCTTTAAAAGACAAATATTTAAAATTATCCAAAGATAATGCCGAAAACCATTCACAGTTGTGAACGTAAGATTATAAATAAAGTGTACATGTGTTTACTACACGAAAAACAGTCAGGAAAAGAGAACATTCCATTAAATGATATTACGAGGTTAACCTAGTGGACCTGACAGGTATTTAAAACTAATGTCATTATAGTGGGTTGCGATAGGTTGCAAAATTGTTGCCATATCATTATCAATCTTATAAATAGCGCCCTCTTGATAATCCTCTTATATTTCTGGTAAGGTTTTACATTCCCAAGATATAAAGATGCAGCCTGATTGGTTCATTTTCACCGCTCGTATCCTGCGGCCAGGCAGCCTAAGGGTGCGGCTCCACTGAACCGGATCGGAGACGCGCGGAAACGACCAATCACAAGAGATAAGCGGAGCCGAGATTCAGATTCACCTCAAGTACAGTTGCCGAGAAACTTCTTGAGCCTAACCTCGACTGCGCAGTAGCCGATTTACGTACAAATATGCATGCGCAGATCCGCCATTTTGGGTCAAGAAGTTTCTCGGTAACTGTAATTGTATTCGCTCCGCTTCAGTGGGGACGCACCCTAAGAAGTAAATGATGAACAAATAAATGAACAGTCTACTAAGTGGTCATGCGTAAGTGTACTTAACACCGCGAGGGTAGCCCATAAGTTACCGTTCTTGAAGTGGCCCTTGTTCATTCGTCGCTTAAAGGGACCAACATCGTAACCATAGAACAACAAGATAACTGTCAATACTTTTATAAATAGAGTTAATAAGATACGAAGGAACTTAGAATACGTACGTCTAGAGCGAGGGTCTTCATATAATAGATTTTCATTTGATAAAACCGGTTTTGGTTTTATGTGTCTACTGACCAATCATAGACGTTTTGCTTGTGACATTGACGTTGTTACAGATCAGATGTGTACACGGACGAAACTAAGCCTGTAACGGACCGTGGTTAACAAAAGCTGGCTTCAGTTTCAAGCTTTGACTAGGTTTCTAAGCGTAGTTATTTTAAGCGAAGGAACGACAAACTTACTGGTTTAAAAAAATCAACTTACTTCTAAAATTTTAATTGAAACGACCAAGTAATAATACTTAGTGTTCACCACATTTAAGTCCCACAACATGACCTAAGGCTTCTCGTCTCAAGTCCTATCCCTGTACTAAACTGTCATTACCAAAAGGGTACATCTCGGTGAGACGTTCATTTCAGTTAGGCTCTTTGATAGTTTGAGGGTAGTATATTAGACGTTTCGCCGAACCGAAGCAATTTGGTTGAGATTAAACCCGAAGGCAGCCGAAACTGGCCGAGTGCACCCGAGCGGGCATCGGAGTAATTTTACTGTTGAACGCAAACTTTAGAACCAGACCTTTATTCGACGTAGATAGTTGGATACGTTAGGCCTGAGCTATTTGTCTTGGGGTAAGAAGCTGTCAAATCAAGTCTGACATTAAGTACTACATTAGTTCTTCTTCCAGTACGCTTCTGGGAATTTCTATATTTATTTTATGATCTATAATAGGAAACATCCCAGCTACTTCGAATATACACATACTGTTTTCTCAAATATTCAATATGTGTGGAGAGATTACTCATGCAGGGTCAAAGATTCTTGATTACGCGGTCTTCAACCATTGTAATGGCCTGAAAGTTCCAATGAGTGCTCTAACAAATGTGCTCAATGCTCAGAGGGAACCGTAGGAAGGTAGTGCAACGTGCTATAACCAAACTGCGCAAGCGCTAGGCCACGAGCATACGCCTAACGGAGATGCCACGATTTTGCGCAACAGCGGCAGCGGTGTAGGTATTTGTGTCTCTCTCACTCGTTATACCGCCGCTTCTGTAGTCATACATTTATCTCAAGTATTTCGCGGTTTCAAAGAAAAATGCTTTCTACGAAATGATCTATCGGCGAAATGAAACATAGTATATTTTCAAGCAATTCTTCACCTTATGTGACATCAAAAACGTTTTTATGGTTAAAGTGGAATAGTGATTTATTGCTAAAGTAGCAATAAGTAGTAGAGATATTTCAGATATCAGTGTCTCTCAAGTTCGAGGCTCTGATTTAAAAGCGTATCCGCGGGATATTGTTCGCATTTCGATGAGTAACTGCCATTACGTGAGTAAATATTTGCGGAGCCGGGGCTGAATTGACAGAGACGTGTATATACGTCCCGTATCTAATAGAGCTGCAAAAACTTGTTGAGCGTGAATATATTAGGTCTGGTAAATATAATTATGCTCAGTTTTATGTACACCGCAACCCAAATAACGAAGGGTCAACAATAGGTCTGAGAGCTTTAATATTTGCCTGTTCCAAATGAGTGTAAAAAGGCCTAACGTGCACGTTCGGCAAACGTGCAAATCTAATAATGCTACTAATTACATCCTTTGACTAGTGGCCAAACCCAAATATCTCTCTTCTTTATCATAGTTGGGTAAAAAGTATCCTACAAAGATTCATCTACGTTGGCATTAAAAAAATCTTAAGGAATGTCGATGTCGTCGTAAACAGTGTTCATACAAAACAAACAAATCGTTAATTGCATTGATCACATTTTTTCCTGAGCTTTCCCTAAGAAAATTGTTTTCATAAAAGTAGGGTGATACTTGATCTTAAGTAGGAAGCAATTGGTAATAAATTAAACTTCGAATCACCCCACTCTTCTACCTTAAAAGTTCAAAGAGCGAATACGCAAAGCCCGACCCATAAACCGAGTAATTACATATATATCATCGAAGCAATTCCAGTCACCTAACCCCCGAGGCCCAAACTTGAGGTCCAAATTCCTCCCTCAAATTGTCATAAATTACGTTCCCCATTTGACTATTTCCGCCACACACTCTAAACTGACAATGTTCGAGCCTCTAACCTGAAATTGCCCAGAAAGTTGGCAAACCGTGCCTTAAAAAAACTTTCATCTCAAAACAACACGGCTTAAGATAAGATTACTGGTAAATGAAAACGCGCCCTGTGAGTCGGTAATAAAGTACGATTTGCGTGGTTACTTTGATGTGGTTAAGGTATTTTTGTGGAAGAAGGGTTCCTTGAGAGTCATCTCACGTCTTCCCGGGGAACACGTCCACGGCTGCCCTGGCGTTTATTATGCAATAGCTAAATGTAATAGACATGTCCGGACCGACCTAGAATGGACGAAGTGCGGCGTTTTTCAGGTCTCGCTGCAGTTGGAGAAATAAAGGTTTCCTTTGCTTTTTTTGTCGAATTGAGCAAAATCTCAAGTGTACGTTACAAACGTCAAACTGTCTCGATTGCATTTAAATGTTCATACAAATTATCACAAATGTGTTCGGGACGTTTTCTTTGCATTAAAAATAGACTTAACTAAGAACTCGAAAAGCCTCAGGAACAGATTTGTTCAGATTTTGCAAGACAATTAAAGTACTAAATATTTTTATAGAATCTTTTTTATCGATTCTATCTTTTATGTGGAAATACCACATTTTTATTTTTATAAATCGATACCTCCTACGTATAATGATACAAGTGCAAAATCACGATTTTACAGGACGGCTGTTCAAAGGTATGAAGTGCCATAACTAACTCATACGTAGAAATAATGTAATGAAAATTTCAAACAATTTTAATGAATATATTTTCCTTAAATCTACATATTTACTATTTCAAAATTAATTGTACTTTTAGTAAAAAAGGTAGTTGTACCAGTATACGTGAAATTTACTAGTTCTAAGTTTTTGGTATACTGATACAACTACCACTTGATCCAGTATCCGTCGTAAACTATGATTAGATGAATATGGATAATTATTTTATTATTATGCCTATTATGGACATGTATCATTTATTAGATATATAAACAAACTCATAGCTCGTGTTTGGATGGATCTGATCGGTTAGTTTCATCTGATTTGTCACTTGTACCAGTATACGCCTGAATCATTCCGTTATGTACCAGTATACTGTTAAGGTTATTTTGTATGTTATGTCCAATATAGTAAGTTCAGAGGTTGGTATTTTGAATATTTAAGCAAATCACGTTTGAAAGACAATAAATAAAGCAAATTTACACTAAAATTACGTTTATTTAAAAGGTAATTAAAATCAAAGCCCGCATTTAGGGGATGGTGTTTTTGTCGTTGTTACAGCGGTATTATCAACATTATTACTGTTTTAATATTTATATATAGTAGATTCCGGTTCCTATTTTGTCCATCAGAATTGTCAGACCAAAACCTGAATTCATCTACATCATCTTGAAGTATTAATTTAATTAAGTAAAATAATTTGTCATTTAGTCATGTCAACAGTACCTAACAAGTAGCATTCCCAAACCAAATGCTGTGAATTATACAGTTTAAGTTTTTATTGTAATAAAACATGCTTATATTACCGTGAGGAGATGACAAGGTTTTTGAAGGTCGAATACAGCAGTCGCATTTTTTTGTTAAGTTTGAGTTTTTTTTCCTATTTATTTCAAGTCTCTTTCCTCCATGTGCCAATGTGTTTGGATGTTTGTTTTTTAGTAGGTGTTTTCAAATTCTCGTAAATGTGACAAGCGTCAACTTAATACTTTGACTGAAAATATCACGGTATTGTCGAACAGACTAAGCTTGCGCTGCGTATTTGGTAGAATTAAACGACTCCTTGTGCAAATTATACATTTCAATCAAATTCAAACAGCCGCCAGCAAAAATGTGTGTGATGAACTTGAATATTTATTCCTGGTCATGGATGTTATCTCTACATGTACTTTATAAAGTATGTATATATATTATTGTCATCTTGTACCCATAGTACAAGCTTTACTTTGCTTGGGACACTGGGTCGATTCGTGTAAGATGGTCCCTTAAAATTTATTTATTATTTAAAAAAAAATCCGTTCAGACACTAAAATTTAACGTAATTTTTGTCTTATATGTTTATTATTTGTTTTCTTGGCTTGTGTTTCCCGTATTTATTTTTTTATTTAAACCCATGATTAGATTTTACCTTTCTTTGTTCGTTGATCCAAATATTTTTTAAATTACACGTAAGTTACCGACATCTTTTTTCCTATTTTACTTTACAATTGCCTGTCGTGCCAACTAAGCAGCTGCCATCTCTAAATTCGCCGAATACGGACAAAGACTTAAAAACCCGGACATTTGGCGTGACTTGGATTTCCCCCATTAATAAAATAAATAAAAAATTGTTTTATTTTTTATTGACATTAAACCCCGGACGGCCCCCGGACGGCTTCAAACTAGGACAAATCCGGGGTAACCCGGTCGGATGGCAGGCCTAGTGGTGACTCTGGTTTACTGTAGGTAATGGCGACATATGGCTATTATTGTACTCCAAACAACCATCGGTACTGATTGGGGAAAACTGTATCATAACCAAAAGTAAGCCTAATTTGATACGTAGTAGGTAGAAAAGACGTAGGCCGCATCGACTGTCCATCGCGCATAGTGGGACATCTTACGTCCGCAACGATGACGAGCAAGTATACTGAGATAACTGCCACTTGTACTTGATAGGTGTACTGCGTACAGTGGTACAAGTGACTTATCTCAGTATACGATGTTCTAAATTAAAAAACGGTGTTAGTTGTATCAGTATACGTCACTTTATTTCGAAAAGTAGCAGTAATTTTGTCATGAAAATTTTATAGCATGTAGATATAAGTATTTTGATCCTAAATACCTATGCAAAAAAACTAAAATCATAAAAATGTCAGTTGCATCAGTATACGTAGGAGGTATCGAAATAATGACACAAACGTAAATTAAGAACGAAAAATTGAATGCGATCCACTACAATCTAAGCAGGGCTTGAACCTGCGACCTCTGCGTTTCCGGCGCATTGCTCTCCCAACTGCTTAGATTGTAGTGGATCGCATTAAATTTTTCTTTCTTAATTTACGTTTGTGTCATCCATCCATACTTAATATTATAAATGCGAAAGTGTGTCTGTCTGTCTGTTACCTCTTCACGCTTAAACCGCTGTATCAATTTTGATGAAATTTGGCATGGAGATAGTTTAAGATCCGAGGAAGGACATAGGATAGTTTTCATCCTGGAAATTATCCCTAAAAAAATTGAAAAGTAAGTAAGTAATGCATGATGACATTGATGACCCTGTAGGAAATGTAATGTTAGATCAAAAGCACAATTGCACTTACATTTTGCTTAGGCGCTTTTAATAATCCCTTTTAATAATTAAGGTGATTAGGTGGATATCTATCGTGTTGTACGAGGTTGCTTCCATACTTCCAAGTTCCACGCGGACGTAGTCGCGGGCAAAAGCTAGTTATTTATAAAAATTAAAGTACTATATTTATCATATTGTAACTTAATTAAAAAAACAAATTAAATAAGTAATAAAAATAATCTAACGGCCTAAATATCGTCTGCTGACAACCAAAACTCACCAAGTAACAAATGCCTATTTGAAACAGCTCATATCTCAGTGTTAATTTACTTACTAGATACGAGGTTTTGAAGAGTAGTGACAGAAACATTATTGAGTTTTGGTTAGGCGTTTGAGCGATGTATTCGGCTAGCTCACAGACATCACCGTGGTATTGATGATATATATTGCTTGCTGCTAAGCCTGCTGTAACACACGTAGGGCATGCTCGCGGTTCTGATTTTGTATGACAAGATCCGGGATTTCCCGATTCCGGTACTGAATTTGTATAGGAAAAGAGTACCGGGAGCACACCCTAAACACACGTGATGTTCTAAACAAATATTCACTCACACATGTAAAATAAATGTGGCAAGATAAAGATCATTACTTCAATATTGAAAACGTGGTTGTTTTACTCACGCTGTGTCAGAACGAGAAGCCAGCAATATAGCCGTTTCGGTTGATGTTAATCCATTGGCATTTTTGGAACAAAACGAACGCAATCACCAGGCTCATCTTAACAGATAGAACAATCCACACAAACGACAACTTGATCATATCGTTACTAATCTCTATACACCTCTCCGTCGATATTAAGGGATTCAAAGATCCGGTATAATCACAGGGGGAGGGATTCCTCAATTTTCCCTCTCATCCCCTTGAGGCAAGAAATAATCTAAGAAAATTGGGTAACACTTTCTCCTGATAAATATTGCACGGAAAATGGGTATTTTTGACGGCAACGAGAGCGGGCTTAGGCCAGGTTTCGTGGGATTACCGCTAGTATTTTATACTCTTTTTAGGAGGAATAATGGAATAAAATAAGGGACGAAATGTGGTTTGAATTAGGCTCGGGTATTTCAGGTAGTAAATAAAATCAGGCCGCTATAGCTTTTAGTCTTTTAGACACAATCCCCCGGGAAAATTAAATAATAGTCTGGTTCAAAGATTTAAATTTTCCAGCGTCGGTAGAAAAGTATTTTAGTATCAATATGCAAATAGCTTATCACATTTTGTGAAAGCTGCTCGTGAGGAAAATGTAAAGAGCTCCAAGTAACAATACACATTATAGTATTCATATCATTCTGGATAGATGCCATTGACATCCCTATATTTTTAAAGACGTATAAATCGTTAAATCACAATGTACTTAGTGTGTAAGGAAAGCTTGGTTTTATGGTTTGTTTTATAGAAAAACGTTTCATAGGAATTTTATTTCATCAAAAGCATTTTTTTAACCTTTTAATATATTGGAATGTTCCAACACAAACCTAACCTAACCTCAAGTAATTTATACCTAGGTTGTTCTATGAAATGAGGTACGTGGTGAAGTGTTTTTTTATAAAAGAAGAGGACCCCCGATTTTATATTCCTATCTCAACTTCGACGAACTCAGCCAACTTTTGCGGCCAAAATGCAAAGCCAAAATTATTCACCATGTCTCTGTACTTAGATATTGAAGACACCTATTCCAAAGTCCAACATGTATAAATTGGCCATTTGCCACTCAAATAGCATTCGACCGGGGCCATTTCGACAAAGGAGCAGATTTGCTGTCCGGAACGCCAAAGACTACTGTCCGGAATTAGCAAGACAATCCGGACTGTCGATTGGCACAAAGGTAGCCAAGTGCCAAGTAATTTATGAGATGACAAAGACAGTGCAGCTTTGAGTAAGGATTTAGACTGCTTTCCTCTGGTTATCGGGTTTGTTCCACACAAAGTCCTGATACAGTTCAAGTTATATATAAAAAAGCTATAAATTTATGAAACATGTAATGTCTTATATTTTTTAAATTATTTTTATTAAAGCAGTAACGTCTGCTAACGTAAACTAAATGTATACAAATGAAGCGAAAATTGAAAAATGTAATGGTTCGGACAGGATTCGAACCTGCGTTTCCAACGGCTTTCTGGGCCAACAAGGGCGTCCTCCCAATTGGACCACCGAACCAGATGTCAAAGGTGTCAGAGGTGAAAGGTGTTATTATTTGAAACGCGGGTTCAAATCCTGTCCGAACCATTATAATTTTTCAATTTTCGCTTCATTTGTAAAAAAAAATTATGTGCTACAATTTTTAAATAATTTATACAATGATCAAAGCTCAAACGCGTTGTACCGGTAATCCAGAGGTACGGGGTTGGATTCCCGGTCTCTTCCACCAGGTTACGCATTTAAATTTTTCTTTGAGCTTTGATCTTTGTATCAATGGTTTAATATAAAAAAAGCCGTTTATCTATTAGAGATTGGCATAGATAGGATTTGTATGATATATATTCGCCAATAGGGATCATTTATTTCCATGGCGCAGAGGTGGAAACAGGTGGTGTGCCTCCACATTATGGAAGGCATTTTTTTATAAAGAGGAGAGATCAATAGCTAGTGATGCAGGCTAGGGATTTGCGAATGGTGTATTAAGTAACTTACACAAGTCTGTCTATGAGCATAGTAGGAGTAAATAAAACTAAAGTTTCGTAATGTGCGATGAAAATTTTGATTTGGCATATGTTTCTAACAGCAACCTCATGTGTACGTGCCGCGGCTAGTGATGGGTCGCGGTAAGTTACCTGTTACCAGTAACATTCTGTTTAGAAATATTACTAGTAACTTTCCAATCTTACCAGTAAGATTCCGAAAAGGTGGTAAGATACGAGACGAATGAAATACACTTAAGTTACTGGTTATTTGCGGAGTTCAATAAGCCTTATGCAAATAACATTATCATCTTTTGTATCTTTCACCCAAAGTTCTTATCTTGCATAGGACAATCGGCTTGATTGTCCTATGCAAGATAAGTATACTAAATTCATATTTTTAACTGTCCGTTCCGGGCGTGAGCTGTGCTCATCCCGCATGATCAAACTCACTCTTCCGTCTTACCATACCGGTTTAAGTCAAACTCTTTCGCGATTCAAGCAATATAGGTATAACCTCTTCTTCGCTCTTCTTACTCGCTTCCTCATGACTGAACGGTCGTGACCATTTGAGGCCGTTATCCGTTGCACCGAAGCTCTCCACTACACACGGTTTTTCGCCTTCCGAACGCCTGTAGAGTTTCCTGAAAGGCTTCTTTCACGGCATCGGTCCATCGGATCGGTGATCTCCCACGGGCCCTTTTTCCTCACGTGACCAACTGCAATGAGCTTTTCGAAACTATCTGGCTCGCGTCTAGATGTCTACGTGACCGAAGTACTGCAGGATCCGCTGAAGGCAAATGATCGATAAGCGGCACTTGATCTTCAATTCGGCCAGGATGGACGCATTTGTGCGACGTGCCGTCCAAGGGATTCCTAGCATTTTTCGTCAGCACCATATTTCGAATGTGTCAATGCCCTCCGAATGCATACTTTAAGGGTTCAGGTTTCTGAAGCGTATAGAAATATAGAAAAGATCAGGGTTCTCATCAGCGTGGTTTTAGTTTTTCTGCTGATACCTCTGTTCCTCCAGATCTTCTTTAGCCCCTTCACCGCCCCCGTTGCTATCTAGGCTCTTCTCACAGTCACCATCCACAGCAACCAAAGTCCAAATTAAATTTTTCCACGGTATCGAGGTCGGATAGTTCTACCGTTCGTTGCAACATGCCTGCCCGATCTACAAACATGAGTTTTGTCCTAGCCGACCCGATTAATATGTAGACCAACTCCACGCTCACTTTTTGGACCCTTTGCAAAAGCTCAGCTAGTTCCGTTTCATTAGAGCCTATAGTGGTAGAGTCGGTGGCAATTTGGTAGTATCATCTGCAGACCGTAAATTATTAATGAGGTGTCCTCCGATTCGTACGCCTCCATACCAATCCTCCAAAACTATTCTCGTGATGTGTTCGCCTCGAAATTGAACAGCTGTGGTGAGAGAATACACCTTTGTCTAACTCCACGGTGGTCTGAAAGGGTTCTGATTCGGTGTCTTCTACTCTGATCCTAGAATTGCCGTCAAGGTACAGG
The DNA here is from genome assembly GCA_905147355.2 of Apotomis turbidana. Classification (NCBI taxonomy): domain Eukaryota; kingdom Metazoa; phylum Arthropoda; class Insecta; order Lepidoptera; family Tortricidae; genus Apotomis; species Apotomis turbidana. Next base: position 25,410,603 of record LR990288.1, read on the forward strand.
TTCTGCACAAGGAAAATTAGGTGATCTGGTATACCCATCTCTCTCATGACTGCGAACATCTTTTTCTATCTGATGCAGTCAAAGGCCTTCGCATAGTCAATAAAGCATGGGCCCATCGGCACGTTGAGCTCCCTAGCCTTCTCGATGAGCTGCCTGATGTTCAATATCTGTTCGCGTGTTCTCTACCTCTGACAAAACCTGCCTGTTCCTTTGCAATCTACCCGATAAAACTTTCAAGTCTTTTATTGAGTATATGCAGAAAGATTACTCGCATGGGATGATGATAGGTATAAACGCATCCAAATATCCGATCCCTGGATCTGTGACTGTAAGTGAGTGAAAAATATACTGCGTCACAATAAAACCAAAACACTACTAATAATAAGAAAAGTTACGTGTAACTTTTGCAGTGTGGTGCATAACTTTGAAAATGCTACCAAGTTTGCGTATCATATCATATCATATTTAAGAACATATCATTATATATTTATCCAAGTATCCATTTTTTTTTCGGACCTAGCGAACTTGATCTGGAACGACAAAAAAAGGTGTGTGTAGATTTACGAGGCGGTGATATTTCTAGTAACATTGTTAAGATACCTGGTAACATTGGGTAAGTTACTGGTAAAATTGGTAATTTACTTTCTGGACGGAGCCGTGCATTTCTCTTCACTACGAATGATGTCTATACTGTCCATTTTCAATATTACGCAAAACAAAACCTTGAATTTTAATTAAAATCCTGAATCTTACCGTATATTTCTAATTTTTAGTAATATTACTTGTAGCATTACTGGGAAAATACTCACTTTGGTAGTATTACCGGTAGCGACCCATCACTAGCCGCGGCCTCTGCAGGACACCATCGCATGTGTACACTTCTGGCCGAAGGTTGTCGTGTCTCGGCAGTTACGGGGCAATCTGCCGTAATCTACACCAGAGCAGACGACTCAACGGTCGCCTAAATCTAACTAGTTTTAAGTCTTGTTTGTATATTTCTGTTGTTTTCTTGTTAACTCCACCACGCCGCTTACATTCAAGTTTATAACTGTCTTGCTGGCTCTTATTCGATCGAGATTTCAATTTCTAGTGGTAACTTCTATCGTCAAATCCCGAAGAGTTTTTAAGAGCTCACAGTGGCTGTCGTGGAAACAGTCACATTCCCAAGTAGCACAGAGGCTGCATAAGCACCTATAGAGCCTTTATACAGCTTCATCATCATCATCATTATCATCATTTCAGCCACAGGACGTCCACTGCACTGCTGAACATAGGCTTTCCCAGTGACTTCCAGATCGGCCGATTGGAAGCAGCCTGCATCCAGCGGCTTCCTGCAACCTATACCAGGTCATCTGTTCACCTTCTGGGTGCCTGGCCTCCATTCGAGAACCTTTCTGCCCCGTCGGCCTTCAGTTTCTACGTTCTATATGCCCCGCCCACTGTCACGTCAGCTTGCTAATCCATATAATCAGCGACTTTTGTTCGTACACGGATCTCCTGATTTCTGATTTGATCTCGCAAAGAAACACCGAGCATTATACAGCTTAAATTAGAGTTATAAGAGCCTTAGCTCTTATACAATCTGTTTGCTACTATTCTACGTTGCGCTAGTATTCTATCAATAATACAGAATTAATTTTCACACACTAAAGGCACAATAATGTCCATTCTATTGTTTCCTATTTGCGAATGTGTAGAATTAAACATTCCGAACACAATGAACTCATTAGGGTTTCGCTCGCGTCTTGCCAATTTGTTGTTCTTTAGTTTAATTGTACTTACAGGTGAAAAGAGGCGATTTGTTTAAAAACATAATGGTTCTTGATTAAAATATACTTTCTAGATGTTTTGTGAGAACGTAGGTGCAAAAAACTTTGTTCATTATTTTTATGGTTCTGTACTCAAAGGGTAAAAAACCGGCCAAGAGCATGTCGGGCCACGCTCAGTGTAGGGTTCCGTAGTTGCTCATCCTTCACAATAAACTGCTGTTTTAAGCCCGAGGTTTAAGTTAAGACAGATTTTAAGCTCTATAAAAAGGTCGTAAACGCCCTAGAAACTGTAATCACTTATTACCTTCTGGAAGTCAACTTACGACCTTTTAAAGAAAAAATATGAAATTTGGCGATAACTCAAAAACGGCTTGACCGATTTTGTTCAATATAGTTTTCATTGAAAGTACTTATAAGGCCGCATTAACATGAATTTTTCCATATTTTTTTGACTTGTGGTTCAAAAGTTAGAGGGGGGGGGACACAATTTTTTTTTATTTTCGGAGCGAATATTTACAAAACTACTGACTTTATCAAAAAGTAATGTTTGAAAACCCCTATTATTTTCAAGAGACCTATTCAACGACACCCCACACACTAGGGTTGAAACGAAAAAAAAAAATCACCCCCACTTTAGGTGTTCGAGAGGTACCCGAAAAAAAATTTTTTTTTTTAGTTTTTATTTTACCGTTTTGTCGGCGTGATACATACACATACTCATACCAAATTTCAGCTTTCTAGTACTAATGATCACGGAGCTAAGCCGCGGACGGACGGACAGACGGACAGACGGACAGACGGACAGACGGACAGACGGACAGACGGACAGACGGACAGACGGACATGGCGAAACTATAAGGGTTCCTAGTTGACTACGGAACCCTAAAAAACGGGACGTTACTAAGACTTCACTGTCCCTCTGTCCGGCTATCTGTCTGTCATCAGGCAGTTGAAATTTTCACATATAATGTATTTTAGTTGCTAATATAACAACAAATACTAAAAACAGAATGAAATAAACATTGATGTGGGAACCGATCACTTTTGTTGTATAGGAGATACAACAAAAGTGATCGGTTTCGTTAACTTTACACCTCATTTGTATCCGGCGCCATGCATAATGAGCTAACATAACTTAACCCGGTCAGTTAAGATAGGATAAGTGTGTGTACGGAACCCTCGGTGCACAAGTCGGACATGCACTTCTCATGTTTTTTTCAATTGTGTTGTGCATATTGTAAGTCCCTTTTGAATAAATCTATTATAATAAAGCTATACAGGGTCGAAAGTCATATTGAGGGTAGGTGAATAAAAGAGTCAACACATCACCTCTGTGTATATTATTAATTTTATTTAAAAATGTGATTATTTTTGATTAAATTCATATCTCTTTAAATGAAAACCGGATAAATACCACCTACCAGCAGTTTCTCTTCACAATTTCTCTTTAAGTGAACAATAATTTATTATCACTAACCTATAAATCACCACGAAACACAAATCGATTCACTGAAACAATCCATGGCGGAGATGGCAGAGCTTTTCAACACCCGAATGGCTGCCTTTCAGAGTGAGATGGATAGGGCTGGCTCGAGCAACCCAACTGTGTCTACTGTGGCGGCGGAGTTCTGCGGGTTTAAGATATTCATTCTGAAGGCTTTGGAGACCTTGCAGATGCAAGTCGAGCTTCTAGCTCAGCAAGTGGACCATCAGGAGATGCGATCCAGACGCAAGATCCTTCTTTTTCATGGACTAACTGAGGCCAAGGATGAAGACACCACAGCTCGGGTAATTGATGTAGTAAAAACGCATCTCAAGTGCAACTTAACAACTACGGATATTAGCCGCAGTCATCGCATGGGCCGGCCGCGCAATAATGGAGCCAGGTGCGTGATGGTGAAGTTCCGTGACCTTTCTGTCCGTGACTCTGTTTGGTTTGGCAAGACTGGACTAAAGGGGTCCGGTGTTATTGTGTCCGAATTTCTCACCAAGCCGCGCCATGACATATTTATGGCGGCTAGGGATTGCTTCGGAGTGCGGAGCTGTTTCACACGCAGTGGCAGCGTCTACGTGCTGGTCGGAGACGGTGAGCGACGGTGTGTCACGTCCGTTGCTGAACTGAAGAATATCCCAGTTCCACAGTCATCGGCTATTACTGCCCGTGTGGATGGTGATCGTGAGGCGCCTGCTGATGCACCCAACAACTCCGACAGGCGTCCCAAGAGGCAGGCTACGAAGGCACGCGCTTAAAATTCATTATTTTGTCTTGTTGGGTACCTTTTTCATTTTACTAATTCAACTTTTCTGCAATCTTATTGTATTTCTACCCACTTTTATTTACAATTTCAATGCCACTCATACTATTTTGTTTTAGATTTTGACACTGACAGTGACACGTTTTATATGTGTGAGTGTTAATGTTGCCAACAATTCTGCGTTCCGTTTTACCTAACTACATACTAATTTTAATTTCATTTTAGCTTAAGATGTTTTTATAAGTTTTCATTTTAATAATGTACTGCTGGCGGGTAGTAGTTTAAATTGCAATTGTCATTTTTATAAATTATTTATTTAATTTGTCTTACCTTATATATCGTATTTTATTTAGTATTTTAATTATTTATTGATGACATCGTATGGTTCTGATTTGGGGAGTGACGACAGTGTTGATTTCATTTCTTGTTCTTCTGAGACAGATAATGATAGTTATCATAGTCTCCCGAGTGTCACGTCCGCTTTCTCTTGACGACATACTTGACAGACAACTTACTGACGTATCAAATAATTTCAATGTTGCCCATAGTAATGCGCAAAGTATCCCGGCACACTATAACGATCTTTTAATAACCTTCGAGCTTAATAATATTCATGCCATTCTTGTATCCGAGTCTTGGCTCAAACGTTGCCTCCCTTCTACTTCATATTCTCTGCCAGGTTTTCACCTTGTGCGGAATGATCTCTCCGGTAGAGGTGGTGGCGGGGTTGCTATATATTTACGCTCTCACATCCCTTTTTCAATTATTAGTATTTCAGCCCAATCTTCATCTTCGGACGCTGCCGCAGAGTACTTATTTCTCAATGTTACACTATCTCACTCTAAAGTTCTTCTAGGAGTTTTCTACTCGCCTTCTCTTAATGTCAATTATTTTGATTCACTTGAGAAGCTCCTGGAAAATCTCATGCCTTCTTTCAACCATCACATAATAATGGGTGATTTTAATACTTGCCTCCTTAAGAATGATTTTCGTTCTAAGTCTCTTAAATCTACTGCTTCTTCCTGTAACATGACTATTCTTCCTTCTAAATCCACACACCATTTTCCAAATTGTTCTCCTTCTCTTCTAGATTTGACTCTCGTTTCTTCTACTAGTCATGTCGCTAAATTTAATCAGTACCCTGCGGTTGCTTTCTCGTATCATGATTTGCTTTTTTTATCGTATAAGATCCGTCCCCCCAAGGCAAAGCCCAAATTCTCCTTCAGCGCAATTTCAGTAGGATGGACGTGGATAAACTACGTGATGATGCGCTTCAAATTGATTGGAGTGTGATCTCTGCGGCTGACAGCGTTGACATGAAAGTGGCTATCTTTAACTCCCTTCTCGCTCAGCTTTACGACGTTCATGCTCCAATTCGACCAGTTAAAATCAAACATCTTCCTGCTCCCTGGCTGACTGAGGAAATTAGGACACTAATTTCTAAAAAAGACTCAGCCAAATCCAAATACAAACGTCGCCCGACAGAACGAAACAAAGTCAACTATCACACATTGCGAAATCGGTGCAGCACAGTGTGTCGTGATGCTCAGAGGCGACACATTCATAAGTCGGTTGAAAATGGCGATCCCACAAAAGTTTGGAAGTTTCTGAAGTCGCTAGGAGTTGGGAAACCTCAGCAAAATTCTTTACTGAGTGATCTGAACTTCGATCTGTTAAATCAGCACTTCTCTTCGTCTGCCACTTTCAGTGGCCCTGTTAAAGCAAACACGCTTGTTAATCTTTCAAATATCCCAACTCCTGACTGTCCCTATTTTTCTTTTACGCAATTGTCTGTCAGTGATGTTAAGAAGAACATAGCATCCGTTACTTCTAATGCCGTGGGTGTTGACAATGTGAGCCGTAACATGATCCTCCCGCTTCTTGACCTCCTTGCTCCCATTATTACTATAGCATCCTGAATTTTTCCATCTCTTCTAATTCTTTCTCTTCACTCTGGAAGGATGCTGATGTAATCCCTCTTCCTAAAAAACCCAATCCTTGCTCTTTCTCCGATTATCGGCCTATTTCCATTCTTCCTTTTCTTTCCAAAGTCCTCGAGCGCCTGGTTCACCATCAACTCACTTCATTCCTAAACAGAAACCAGCTCATGAATCCGTTTCAGTCAGGCTTTCGGGCAGGCCATAGCACGGCGACTGCATTAGTGAAAATCCCTGATGACATCAGAGCGGGTATGGACAGCAGAATGGTAACGGTGTTAACGTTGCTAGATTTCAGTAACGCTTTTAATACTGTTGATTTTGACATTATGCTTGGGATCCTATGTTCTCTTAACATATCTCCTGCAGTGATTGATTGGTTTCGTAGCTATTTAGTTGCTCGTCGGCAGCGTATAAAGGTTGAAGCTTCACGTTCTTCTTGGTGTAACACACTAGCTGGTGTTCCGCAGGGTGGTGTGTTATCCCCTCTCCTTTTTCAATTTTTATCAATTCCATTACGAATAGTATTTCCTCTTCTTATCACCTTTATGCCGACGATCTTCAAATTTACTCGCAAGGTTTGCTTAATGATCTGGCCTCTGTTATTAATACAATCAACGATGACCTGGAGCATATATCTAATTGGAGTTGCCGCTTTGGACTGAAAGTCAATCCAACCAAGTCGCAGGTCATTATTATTGGTAGTTCTAAACTCTTTCCGCGAATCAATTTTAAAATTTTACCTGCCATTTTGTTTGATGGTATTCAGATCTCTTACTCACAGCAAGTAAAAAATCTTGGTGTGATCTTGGATTGTACTCTGTCGTGGGTTCCTCAAGTCAGTGAGGTCAGTAGAAAGATGTTTGCTGCGGTAGGAGCCCTTAGGCGACTGCGTAATTTTTTGCCACTTCCTACTAAAATTGCTCTTGCTCAATCTCTTTTGCTCCCTATTTTAGACTATGCCGATGTGTGCTATTTAGATCTTTCCAGTGTACAGCTTGACAAACTTGAGCGCCTTCAAAACCTTTGTATTCGGTTTATATTTGGCTTGCGCAAATATGACCATGTCTCCCATTTCCGTTCTCAGCTCAAGTGGCTTCCAATTCGTCTTCGCCGCAACTCTCACATTCTTCCACTTCTATATAGTATATTGTTCAACCCCGCTACCCCTCACTATCTTAAGGAGCGATTTAAGTATCTGTCGTCTATAAGGTGTTCTCAAAATTTGATTCTTACTCCAGCTGTTTCATCTTCAAAATTTTACAACGACTCATTTACCTTTCACGCAATCCAGCTGTGGAACGCTTTGCCGCTAGATTTGAGACGCGCTAAATCTCTTCCAATTTTTAAAACTCTTCTTAAGCAGCATTATCTGTCACTTCCCTAGGCCTAGATGTCGATGTAGTTGTTTCATTTTTAAGTACGTCATCGTATGTTTGTATATATTTATGTATATATCGAGGGCTTCATACTATAGGGGCGTATGCGCAAAAATGCGATTTTTCGTTTTTAACGGCATCGTATTCATCTAATAACGATACATCGGGTCAATTTTTTTCATAATTTTATCGTAATTATAAGTTATTTAAAATAAATAAAATGTGTTTTGGCGTATCATTGTAGGTCATAATTTTTTATCGATCCAAAGAGGCGTACAGTAGGCGTAAGCGCAATAATGTAATGGAATCTCATAATATGATCGGAGTATAAAGGCGTATATGTTCAGACGTCTATTACTCGATTGTGTGATTTACCAAAAATTGTCGCACAATAGCGGCGTATGTACATACGACCATAATTACCATACTTTTTAGTGATAGTATCAGTCTTCGGCCTCATATACCGTCGCACCATATGGGCGCAAAGACCTTGAACGTCACACCTTTCTCCGAAAAACATCTCTAACTGGTAGGTTTCTAAGGAACCATCCTGCTCGTATCCAAGTCATAAATGCTCGATGTCATCCAAAGGACGAACCCACTTAGCATGAATCGCACTATCGCACATAATATGCGAGCCGACTAGGTCCAACTTTGTTGAAAACGGAGGTTCCCAAGAAATATGGGGCAGGGGGGCGCTGAATAAATAGATAAACAGGCGTCCTTACATATACCATTATGGATTGCTACCATCATGCATAATTATCCATCTCAGACAGCTGCGAGGACAAAGCTAACTAGTCAAGCTGGAGAAGTTTAGGATAAGCAGAAAAAAGACGAGGAAACTCAATACAACAATGAACATTTGAGCACGGGCCGGAATTAGTCAAGTCCAAACTAAGTCTCCTCTACAAACAGGTAACTGCAGTTTTAGGATCCCTACACAAGCCAGATAATACCTTCACCAGCTCAGCGGCGGAAGAAACAACCCTCGTACAGACTCACTTCTCGGGCTGTGAGTTATAACGGTTAGTGAGCTGGGTGGATGAGGAGAATACTCCAACGGAGAGAGAATGGCGACAAAAAATACAGAGGGCTTTCAACTGCTTGACTCATACAAATCACCAGAACCGAACGGAATAGAAGGGAAGAGAGATAATAATCAAGATATTTACTATTGTTTTGGCTGCCTGCGTACTGCGTAGACAAAGTAATTGTCATACAAAACCAGGTAGGAACCTTCTACTCAGGCGTTAGATTCTTCAGTGAAAATTATTCAGTTTTTTGCTAACGCACTTGCAACAGAAAGTATTCTGCAAAATACTAAAAACAAGTCTGTACCTTATGCTTAGGCACATTCATAGACATTGAGGGACGTCGACGGCAACGACATGATAAAATTCACCAGCATAAAAGTGGCACTGGTAGGAGCCGGAATGAAAGAGATTCATCGGCATCGAAACTGGTGAAGCCAAAACTGGTGCACTCAAAAAGGCAGTGGTAGCAAAGTAAGAACCATCGAAGCTGCGTCCGCTCACCACTTTTGTGGAATCATCGTCACACTAAACGAACATCACTATTACAGAGAGTCATCATATCCTGCGACGTAGGTAGTAATACTAACGAGCGGTAATCACAAGGAATGTGTGAAAGGTGTGAATGTGACTTCACCCGCTCTACACAACAAACTGACAGTTTATTCGAAAAAACTTAACTGGTAATGTTCGCTAACAGATGCTTTGTGGTAACTAAGCCAAAATGATCAATACAGAGCTCTAATTTGTCGAGCAAGGTAAATAAAAAAAACGTAGCATGCCCGGCATAATAAGTTTTAATTAAGAACAAAACTATTCACCGTTGAAGCTCAACTACAATCACTTCAGAGGTTGATTTGCTTGACAGCCACGGGAAAACAGAACCTCAGGAGAGCAGCTAAGGTGTCCTCGAGTGAACTAATAGTGGGCACAACATCAACCGATTTCCGTAGTCTATCTCGTCAGCAACATCAAGGGTCTCCTAGAATTGGGCTTTCTGATGGAGTTGGGTTGGCAAAAGTAGTGTCATCAACTCGCCACGGCGTACGGTTAATGCTTCGTTTTTGTAGAAGACTGCCATGTTATCACATTACAAACTAGTTACTAGAACCTATTAAGATTTCGTAAAATCCGATTTCTGCAGAGAGTGGGCACCTCAACTGCTTGGAGTTCACAAGAAGTCGCCTTTAACGACTTTATGACTGCCGTTCGACGGGTAGACAAAGAGACTTTATTTAACACTGAAGTGCTCAGTTAATAATCGTTCGAGATAGTCAGCCGACTGGAGATCGACATCTGCCGTCATTACTTAACAGCCCAGAATGTCGCCGATTCAAGAGCGGCGCTGGGTCACAAGTTCTTCTAAAAAGTTACAATCAAGTAAATTATTCAATTTAATCAGTGAAATGTAATTCTTTCTTTACTAAATGCTTGAATTTGCCTTAGATCACCACTATACGACCACACTCAAAAGCCAATAGCACTGTTTTTTTGTCGGGCGATACAGGCGTAAAAAAAATCAGAAAAAATTGAAGGAGATTCGTAACAATGTGAAAATTACTGTAAAAAGAAAGTATTTCGATGTAAAAACAGAACTCAGACCAAATGTCATTGAATAATTGAATAGGAAAAGATTTAATTTATACGCCCCTCAATTTCAAGTATTTTTCAAGGAAAATCGACAGTCATTTGGAATATTTGCGCCGCAGTAAAGAGGCGTAAGCGCATAATTACTAGTTTTTAGAATACTTTACGTAAAATTGAGCATACTAGATAAAAACAGTGACAATATAAATACTCCATGCAAATTTGCAAAAAGATCCGTCGAAGGGACAAAAAGTTATTAAGTTTTTTGCCTCTCCTGAAAAGTAGGGGTTTTGCGCATACGCCCCTATAGCATGAAGCCCTCGATATGTATTGTGTATGTATATTATTTTAGTATCTATTTTAAAGTATATTTGTTTATTTTTGAATTTTATATTTAAGTATCTGTAAAGGTGTATTGTGTTAATGTATCGTTTTCAACAGCTTTGCACTACCTTTTTCAAAATTATTTTTAATTTACTCTCTACCCTAAGGTTGTCTGGAAGAGATTGCTTTTTAGCGATAAGACCGCCTGTTGTTACCATTTGTAATACTTTTATTTTTCATTTCTTTTGTTATTTTTACTTTTAATTTGTGGTGCACAATAAAGAGTACTATTATTATTATTATTAAAGTCTGTACATGGAAGTTTTCGAAAAAAAGTTGGCGGGGGATACTTAGAATCGATAACAGAACACGTTCCAACAGTTCTTAGTATTTTTGTCTGTTTATCTGTCTGTTTATTTGACCGTGCATCACGTGAAAACGGCTAAACGGATTTGATAAAAACCTCATTAATCTTTCAAAAAAAACAAAAATACCAATGAAAGCGGGGTAGCCACTACACTCAATTGAGTCAAGTTTGCACCTGCATCATATGGCGTTACTTAAGAATGAAGTGCAAACTTTTTCAAACATGTGCTACGACTATCGAATACCCTGATAAACTAACAGATGGCGCCAAAATTCATATTTTGTGACATGAGTAAGCCTGAGGAAGGATTTTGCCAAATTAATTCTAAATTTAGAAGAGGGGGTACGGATATCAACAAAAATTGAATAATCTCTCCTACGTTGCTACATGGTGGCAAAACGGCTCGCACAACTTTCAAGATCCCAATAGATTTGGTGAGCACGGAAAGTCCTGTCTGTGGGGTATCAAGAAACTGTGATGAAGCAAAACTGACACAGACCGATTTCGACGCGTGCGGAGCCGCGGGCACAGCTAGTGTATAATAAACGTAATACAATGAATAAGTTATTTATTAGAAGAAGAAGAAGAAAGACAGAAATAGGTACATAGATTGAACAATAAAAACATTGTCATTATATTGTCCACCCAAATTATTCTGTGTGACAAAAGGAGCGGACTCAGCATGTGCTGCGACAGACAGGCGTCTGCGCAGCGCTGGTTTTCAGGCCGTCCCTTTTCTCACTCTGAACCACATTGTCATACTTGCGGGTGCGACCAAGGTATACATGCATGCATGTGCGTGCACACAACACACCCACACATACATGCAAGTACATGAGTACATGCTAAAAGTGACATCAGCTAATTTAAAATATATAAAATATATATATATATATATATATATACTAGCTTTTGCCCGCGACTACGTCCGCGTGGAACTTGGCAGTACGGAAGCAACCTCGTACAACACGATAGATATCCACCTTATCACCTTAATTAATAAAAGGGATTATTAAAAGCGCCTAAGCAAATGTAAGAGCAATTGTGCTTTTGGTCTAATCATTACATTTCCTACAGGTTCAATATTTTTAGGGAGAATTTCCAGGATGAAAGCTATCCTATGTCCTTCCTCGGATCTTAAACTATCTCCATGCCAAATTTCATCAAAATCGATTCAGCGGTTTAAGCGTGAAGAGGTAACAGACAGACAGACACACTTTTGCATTTATAATATTAGTATGGATGGATATAGTAAGTATAGTATGGATTTGCCCGCGACTACGTCCACGTGGAACTTAGAAGTATGGACGGATGTGTAAGACCAGAATTTAAGTGATAAGGTCAATAAATTATTGGTAACTGCGAGATAGGTAGGTTTAAAGAAACATAAGTAAAACCCCTACAGTGCGACACAAAAGAGTAGAAAACGGATGATAAAGGAACTACAATTTTTCATACAAAATTGTTACCATATTCAAGCACTTTACGTCAAAAATGTGGCAGTTGCGAAGGAAGTGGCGCCCTCATTTATTTTCTACTGTTTTGAGTCGCACTGTAGTAACCTGTTTGAATAAATATTACATAGTATTTTCTTCGGTTTCCGCGACTGTCACACATTTAAATAAAACAATTCAAACGGATTATATCGCGTATATTATTTGAGCCTCCCTGACGGTTCAGTACCTTTACAGATACCGTTGTCAAAGGTTGACTGACTACTTTTAACATTAATTTGTTTTACACCGTTCGAGGCCCAAGGTTTCCAGTCTTGTGTCTTGCTTGATCCTTGATAAGATGTACAACAGGATCCCAAGCCGGTGGTAATGACAAACCATCTTCTCTATTGAAATTGGGATATTTTTTGATTTCAATAGCCTCGCGCAACATTCTGGGAAAATATCGTTTCTCTCTGCCAAGGATTGAAGTATTATCAAAATTAATTGAATGGTTTGGTTTGTCCATGACATGCTCGCAGACTGCAGACCTGTTGCAACGACGGTGCTTGACATCAGCTACATGCTCCTTAACCCGTGTAGCTATACTACGTTTCGTTTGGCCAATGTATGATAGACCACACTCGCAGTCCAGCTTGTAAACACCAGCACTCTGCAGAGGGATGCTGCACTTCACGGGCCTCAGGTATTGAGACATCAGGTATTGAAACGTCAGGGAGGCTCAAATAATTAATATACGCGATATAATCCGTTTAAATTGTTTTATTTAAATATTACATAGGTTTTTAAAATGTGTAACAGAAAGAAAACAAAGGCCTATTCGAACCGCCTCCATTTACATGTAAGTTTTTCACCTTAAAACTGCAGTAACATTATTTGTCCTTCTCGGGGTCTATAACACCACATCAAATTTTATCTTTACCGGGTCAGAAGTTTAGGCGTGAAAATGTAACAGAGAGACAGGCAGACAGAGAGTATTTCGTATTTGTTCCGTATTTATCAACAACCTCGTACAACACGATAGATATCCACCTAATCACCTTAATTAATAAACGGGATTATTAAAAGTGCCTAAGCAAATTTAAGAGCAATTGTGCTCTTGGTCTAATAATGACATTACAAATTCTACAGGGTCATCAATGTCACTACTATACTGTTCACTCACTTTTCAATCTTTTTAGGGATAATTTCCAGGATGAAAACTATCCTATGTCCTTCCTCGGATCTTAAACTATCTCCATGCCAAATTTCATACAAATCGATTCAGCGGTTTAAGCGTGAAGAGGTAACAGACAGACAGACAGACAGACAGACACACTTTCGCATTTATAATATTAAGTATGGATATTATATGTAACAAATAATGTTCCAAAGCGAGAGGATTTATTATTAAAAACTACTATTAAGAGAATACCTGGTTAAATAATTCGATTCGATAAACTTTAATTAATACATTTACATTATATTACTTTGAACTAATACACCTAGATGTCTTCATAAAAGACTGCAATATACACTGATCGAGCACACCTAGCGCGAAAAATCCAAATCCTATCGAACTTTATGTTAATATCGCATTACCTAATGATAGAAACGCGTGGCGCGCATACATCGCTCGCTCAATACATGATTTCCCTCGAGCACCAACGATCACAGGAGTGTATAGCATCCAATTTTTATCATCCACTTACGTGTACGTAGAGGCTCTCTCCTAAATTGCGAGGTTGCGTTGCGTGCTTGATGTAGGAGGTCTTGCCTTAGAGGGTAAAACACAGTATTATGTTAAACACAATGACATGGGTGTATTTAGAGCCCTTTATTTAGCGGTTGAGGAACTTTGTCATAGTGAAATGGGAAGATAATGTGGTTATGATTTGAAGAAATTTTCGATTCGAAGTCAGGTTTGATGCGACTGTAATAATATCTGTAAAAGTATTTATGCAGATATATTTATAGTATTTTAAGATGATAATTAACCTACACGTTTTTTTTTTTAAACATAAAAAGCATTTAACTAATGGACAATTTAATCACGCGAAACATCGGTATATCATAAATTAAAGCGAAAACATGTCACTTAATTTTGTATAACGATAAAAACTAATATATACCTAATATATCGGATGCCTCGTAATTAACAGAATTCAAAAAAGGAGTGGGAAATTCTGTGAATACCGCATCGCACATCAGTACTGAAATCTTACACTGAATTTCTAAATTTGAAGTTCGTATCGTGCTATATCTTTCGCCCTAGCGTTTAACTGTATTTGAATGAGCGGGACGGTGGAACACACTTCACATTTTGAACCTTACCTATGCGATCACATTTAAGCTCGCAAGTAAGTATCTCTGATGAAATATCACAGCAAGGTACGCCAGGGGACGAATACTACGAAGGACTGACGTGTCCAAGTGTCTCCTCTGATGTCCCGATGATTTCCCCAAGCGCTCATTGATACTTGTAACTTCAACTGAAATTCACAATTCGTTGAAAAAACTCAAACAAGACTTACTTGGAAGTTTTTTAATCAAATCTTAAGGCATGGCGACAACTTTGTAGTAGCTGCTTTAATTGTAGAAGAAAAACAAAGGAATTTCACAAATCACTTTGGTATTATAATAAGTTAGGAATGAAACAACGGAAAAGTTGTTGTTACAAAGGTATTGAGAATCATTTGTGAACTAGATTTGGTGCAAAAGTTTGTAAGAAACAAGTCCTATTGTACAGTTTATTTAATAATCGTCCGACCGCCAGTAGACTCGTGGTACATTCAGCGATAAGGAAAATTCATACATATTAATGATAATATATTATTCATACATATTACATTAGTGCCTATTTTTGTTTCTCAATTCCCGCGCCGATAGCCAGTTCAGCCTTACGGTGGACTGATAGCGAATTCCACATGGCAATATTTTAGTACAAACGAAGACACAAAACATACACCCATTGGCCGTAACACGTTGTGCTATGGTTTATATTGGTTTACTACGATAGTACCTATAGGTACAAACTTTAATAAAGGAGACCTTTTCGTATTATTTCAACACCATTATACTTTTTCTTATCTATTTGAAAATAAAAACATTTCCATGTAAAATTATGCCAAGGCGAGACCATATAACTCGCACTGTCAAAAAGTACTCGCACTGTAATAAAATATACCTACAAATTTTGGGTCACAATTGTGACCCGGCCCGCCCATCGCTCCGCCCTTATTCGGCTAGGGACGGTACGTTAGAAGCGAAGCCAACGCATACCGTAAGGTCGGGGTACTTTGACCCTACAAGGTTACTTTGTCAGACTCTTCGTAAGCTTTCGTTCACGTAAATGAACATGTAGAGCCAGCAGTATCAGCAGTATCAGGTATAATTTCCCTGATGATGGACCGTGGAAGTGCCTACTGGATCTCAGGACTGGTTCAACGTTGACACTTTGGTTCCATCACTTCATTTCATAACATTTCATTTGATAGGGGCAGGTTCCTCTTATTTAGTACTTATTCAATATTAATAAGAGTAGCATATAAAACAAGTACAATTACAGAGAAGTAGTTTCCGCTCTGTCGGTGTAGGTAACCCTAGGATTACGACACGCCCCACAATGTGCTTCAGCCAAAGACTTTGCACGTCACTCAAAATTATCAATCAGATGCTAGTAGGCTGATTCATTTGCAAAAGTGGCAAATAACAAAAGAGTGCGCCTTCTGTAGTATCTTCATTCTTTGACCTTAGTAAAAATATGTGGCTTGGCCATTTTGCTACATTCCGTCTATCAGTTTGGGATTGTCAACAATGCGCATCACGTATTGTATTTAGACCCTTATGCACTGCGTCCCTAACATCATTATTATGAAAGTACACTTCTGGCGCTGCGCCAGCGCCGCGCGTCTCTTTTAGCTTCATTCTCGTAATTTTAGATAATTCTTGTAAAGAAACGTTTGGTTTAATAAAAGTTACTTCTATTATTGCCGTCTTGAGTAATATTGATAATGAAGGAAGTCTAATTCTGCTATTCATTTTATACACCTAGTAATAGTTTTCCAGCCATTTTGATTAACTATGACAAGCAACGGTTGTTACTTAACCTAAAGTGTTAAGCATTTTGCCAGCAGCTGGTTACGTTTGGGTATTATTTATTTATTTTGTGTAGGATATTAAAACAAAACTATGATATAGGAAATGTACTTCATTTATATTTCAAGTTAACTGTTTTGATGTAATTTTAACGTCTCTAAAAGGTATTTGTGCCTAATTTGAAAGCAACTTATCATAATCTAAATTCAAAATTAAAAAAAAAACCCTTATCAAGTAGATGGTCATCATGAGGCCCTCATTCAATGTGTGGGATAAAAATGCCACTTAACCTGAACATAACACAACATTTTTTCATGGCATTTTTAGTTTCAATATCGGCTGAGGTCCTGTCACTTATTCCAATCAAAATTGGATACCTTGATCTTGACAGATAAGGCTTTCGATAAAAAAAATCGCTTTAGAATCGGTCCATCCGTTTGGTACCTACGATGCCATAGACACATGTAAAACTTATAAAACCCCTCTTTCGTTAAACATTTTACTGATGGGTAAGTATCGTTCCTAATTCGCATCTAATACTAAAACTAAAACAATTGTATCAGATACAAGTTTGAGCAACATATACCCACTAAATTTCTACCAGCCATTATCCTATTTAGTTTAATGCGGCTTAGAGACGTACACACCCACACTCATAGATGTAAGGGTGTGTCCACACTAAGATCCTACCTTTGAGCGAAGGGGGGCAAGCCAACACGCTAGATTGTCCGCCTTAGGCGTTTCCTGGTTTCTATGATCCCACCTAGTTTCAGGACCGTCAGACGTTCCTATTCAGCAACATGTACTCGTATGGCTAAGCCCTTACTTGCTATTGAATTTTGAACTCAGTGATGAATTCGTTGTTATAATTCTTCGGTTTTCGTTGTGTACGATCCACTTGAGCAAAACAAGATTATTTTGTGGTTTTGCACCTCATTATCGTCCGTCATAAGTAGATAAAGCCTTCGTGTATTCTAACTTTGGTGGATTATCAAATCAAAGGCATTTGCCAAGAGTTAAACTTAAGTAGTCAAGTAACCGAAAGGGGTCTAGATATTTTGAATTCTTATTAAGTTGTAGTACATTTCTATTATTCCTTGACTAATTTTCAATTTCTAATTTTCCGTCAAATAGTCATAGTTTCTTCTAAATATATAGACGTCAAGCGAAATGAAGTAATTATGCTAATTTTTAATAAGCCTGCCTCAGCTAATCGCTTGTTCCGTCTTAACAGCCACGCTATCGGCCTCGCGATCGCAGCTGTCATCGTTAAGACTCATTAAACCACTGGGCAAATGTTTACGGACCCAAGATGAGTTAGATTAAAGGGTCCAACTCTGGACGAGTTTGCACTACACTCACAGAATTATCCAAATCCGCGGCCAAAACAACTTTCGACGAATTCACTCGGCAAAATAATTAAAGCATTCAAATGAGTTCCAAATTAATTTCTCGAGTTGCCGTTCAATTCGTTGGGGCCCAAATTGTTTCTCATTGTTGCAGAGTGTACAATGACGGGTTACGTTACAAATGTTACGAAATAATGGATTTTCTTGTTCTAATCATAATTCCGACGTTTAATTCGTACGCGGTTCGTGATGTGTTTCCTTATTTTTGGGTCGGCGTCGTGACCGGAGTGTTGAAAGGTCACAATGTCTGCGAAGTCATAAGTACTTAGTACGCTTTGGAGCTTCTTGTGAAGTTCAAATTAAGAATAAAGAAAAGAAATGCTTGCTTCGCAGCCTACTTAGTTGTACCGTTGTCGAAAATTTTTAACTAAACATACAAGAACATTTTGAATGTAGCAAAAATTTCTCGAGAAGCTACAATATCTTTAAGTATAAATAAAGAAACATCCTCCTAGCCTTTGTCCCATTTTTTGAGAATGAATTCTCAATCGGGGTCGGCTACCTAAATCCCAAGATGTGGCGTAGGCACTAGTTTTTACGAAAGCGACTGCCATCTGACCTTCCAACCCAGAGGGGAAACTAGGCCTTATTGGGCTTAGGTGGTTTCCTCACGATGTTTTCCTTCACCGAAAAGCGAGTGGTAAATATCAAATGACATTCCGTACATAAGTTCCGAAAAAGTCATTGGTACGGGCCGGGTCGGACCCGCGACCTCCGGATTGAAAGTCGCATGCCCTAACCACTAGGCTACCACCGCTACCTATTTAAGTATAAATAAAGAAACATAACTAACTTACAATACTATTTCCAAAAACATTCATATGATCCGTACGACGTCTACGTTAAGTAGGTACTCTTTTGAAGTGTGTAAGTTTTCTCTTTTCTTATTCGTTTTATTTTCCATATTATGCTATTAAAATTTGTCTCTTAAGTGTGTGGTATAGCTAAATAGATTGATGTCCTAAAATAAAATACACTCACAGCATTAAGACATTAATTATCAACAAGTCTGGATCTAATTGCCTTCTTATCATTAAAGGAGTTAAATGATACCTTTTCCGAGTGGGTACATCACGACCTTTTTGCCAGCAAACAAATTAGCTTCGTCTGAATTTGCCTGAATGCTTCGTAATCACAATAATTAGAACATTCCAGCTTTCTTTGGAAATTGAAACAGAGCAAGGTTTTAAATTATACAACTTTTTAATACCTGAGTTTAAATATGAAAAAAGGAAAGGTATAAAAATCTTTTTAATTTTTTCTTTAAGCTTTGATCTTTGTATTAATGGTTTAAATAAAAATCGTGACTGAACAAATTCTACATTAAACTGGACAAAGGGGATTAAACCTGGAATAGATGTAAAATACATTTGAAATTGTGTAGGTATTTTACACAGTGTGTTGCAATAGGTGAAACATTATCAACCACATTTACAGAGTAGAAAATAAAAACCAATATAGAGTAGAAATAAAGACCAGATGATCATTTTAAAACTTTCCTGATTAGTTTCTATAAAATTAGATTGTTACTTGAAATAACTGTCGGGCTTTAGTTTACACCACAGGCGCCCCTAGTACGGGATGGAGATGGCACTGATCTCCTATCAGTTTTCTGGTATAATACTAATATTATGGTATGGATATCTAACATTTAAAATAACTACGATTCTTAACCGATAAATTTGTTATCTACAACCATATCTATTGTAAAATTACTATAACAATTTCAGAAACTATAGATATATCTACAATACTTGGTAACGACTGCGGTGCGGCATGGATGACAAAATTCAGAGATGGTATTTTATAACCTTACTACTTATATCTCCGGAGGGGTTGTTTTAACAACACGATATGTTACGACTTACTAGTTGTATTGAGTACTGGTATACTGCCTTTCGCAGAATTATTTTCGGTCAAGTTTTATTTCGCCGAATTTTTATTCCTCTGTATTTTATAGATTTTTCATAATTCTTGCAAATATCATCGTATTGATTAGATGGGTCATTGTCAGTTCAAAAAACAAAATTCGTCCCTCCTGTGGTGAAAAGTTAAGAGCTTGTATGAATCTATGTTGCTATTATATCAGATCATAGAAGAGGGAACGTTCTTTATTTTCTCAGGCATTTAATCTGAAAATTAGGCCCTGGAATCCTTAATTTCGCAAATGTCCACCGCAAAGACTTGAACCTAAATCTGACAATGAGCCAGATAAGGTTAAGTATGTTTTATAACAATCCCAGATACCTAGTTAACGGAGAAAATTTATTTCTATAAAATAACACTTTTGCAAAATGAAGCATGAATCGACAAAATAAATAATTCTGTAATGATTTAGTGAAGCTGTCAGAATAACCCTAATCTTATTTCCAATAATCTACCATGAATTGTGTGATTATACCATTATAAATAAACTACTGTCACACAGTATAAACATAGTATTGCCAGTGAGTCCCGCGGAGAGGAGGAATGAATTAAGATGACCCCGCTGGCGTCGGCGGGGTCAGAGGGGTCGCCATAATAGGTTCACCAAATCATTACAAAATTATTCTTCGTCAAATGTTTGTTTTTAATGATTATCACACAATTCATGGTAGATTATTGAAATTAAGATTAGGGTTATTCTGAGATCATGAAACATTGATAAGTTTCCGGTCCGCCCGCCACCAGAAGTAGCGGTGGCGATAAAGCTATCATTTCCGGTTAATGCTTAGACATAATTTACAAATCCACTTACTTCAGCTTGAGTTTGATTATAGAAACTGGATTTACATACCTGAAAGGAAATTACATTTGTTTTTAGCATTTATTTTTAGAACAGAATGGAGTAAATCGACAAAAAATGTACATTAGGTATACCTAAAATAAGTAAATATTAAAACCCAGGACTATTGGTTCAGTAGGCAGCTGCCGCAGTAAAATTACTAGTGTTAGGTCATTTTGTAGTGGTTCTAAAATCTATGGAGTTGATAATTGTATTTTTGTTTTCAAATTCAAAATATATGGCGATATTAGATAGCTGATTTGAGCTATTATACATCATTACTAAACTCATTTAAATACACTGTAGACCTGATCAAGGCTTTAATTTCAACTCGATACCTCAACGAGTTCCCGAGATAGATATCTTGACAAACTGACGGACGGACGGACATCAAAGTGATCTTACTAGGTCGATGCAGAATCAGCCACCGGCTAAGCTTGCACCATAGATTGGAGCGGAGATTTTTTTATTTTTTTTTCGAAATTTTCTCTTCGTCACAACCTAGCGAAATTAAATTTGTGCATTTTAAAACAAAAATTTCTAAAATCGGTTGAGAACTCGCTGAGATCTGCGCATTGTCACAAAGTCCATTCGAGTCGATCCATGGGAGCTTCGCTCGCTCCGCTCCAATAAGGGTTCCGTTTTTACATTTTGAGGTACGGAGCCCTAAAAACAGAACGATTATAAACCTCAGATAATACTGAACCGAAGATATCGCAAACTAAAGCCCCGTCGGATTAATGACTGGAAACTAGAGAGGTAAAACGTTTCACTGTGTTATTAGTATTACGCGTCCATAAGACGCGTTACTGCAAACGACTCCATAATAAAACAAGTGCATAACGGTCATTTTTCCTCCCGCAAAGAGGCGCATAAAATACGCCATTCATTTCGGGAACGTTCCCTATAAAATATTAACAGACACGGGAGAGGCCCGGAATGATTCCACTTATAGGCGCATTAAGACCAACTGCCGGATAAAACCGACGGCGCAACTTAGTGCGGTGTCGCCACTCGATATACTCATACTCATATTCATATTCATATGTACCTTATACTCGATTATTCATAGTGGGATGAGGGGTGAACGTTGCTCATGTCCACATGAATAGCCATCTAGACGAGTCCCCTGGGAGTTAATAAGCGAGCAACAACCTAACTGGCTATACCTGTCGTATATGTACGATCTCAAAGCGCTTTTAGTCGTTAGATCAGAAGTGGGATATCCTATTTCTTCGGCAACATCAGTCGCAATATTTATTGGATAGATTTATTGAAACTAGTCGTTCTTTTAGACGCCATTAATTGGTTCTCAATCACACATATCCAAGGTTTGATTGAGAACCATTTAAAAATATATTTTTATGAAATTTTATGTAATAATTAGTTAAAAATTAAGGTCACTACAATACAGTCTTAGCTTTGCCAATGGTATAATAATATTATACTAATCCATTGAAATAAAAATAAAAATATAATGGGACAATCATACACAAATCGACCTAGTCCCAAACTAAGCAAAGCATGTACTATGGGTACTAGACGACCATATACATAATATATAAAGTATGACTTATGACTTATGAGCAAACAATCACAGGGGCAGAAAACTTTTCAAATAGTGACAACAAACAAAAATTGGGCAAGTGCGAGTCCGACTCGCGCATGAAGGGTTCCGTACCTATACATATATCTAATGTATAACAAGTTTGTTGTATGGGAGCCCTCTTAAATATTTATTTTATTTTTAGCATTTGTTGTTATAGCGGCAATAGAAATACATCATCTGTGAAAATTTCAACTGTTTAGCTATCACCGTTCTTGAGATACAGCCTGGTGACAGACGGACGGACGGACGCACGGGCGAACGGACGGACAGCGAAGTCTCAGTAATAGGGTCCCGTTTTTACCCTTTGGGTACGGAACCCTAAAAAACAAAATACAGCGTGACGAACCCAACCAATGATTTTGTTAGGATTATACCAAACCACTGGATATAGAATATAATAGGTATTTCTTTGCTAAGAATAAGTAGGTACCAAATGTCATAGTATGGTATTTGACAATATGTAGCTTATTTTGCTATCAGTACTTAAATAAATACTAGCATGCAAATATTTTGGACATTACATCTCACGAGAGATCAAATCTTTTACACTGTATTTTTTTTTATGCGCATGATGCGGGTAGCTAAAGGCCTTGTGAAGATCCTTTGCAGTGAGTTAGCTGTTCTAAGCTGTGGCCGGAGCAGTAAGTTGTCATCATAATCTTTACGATAGCCATCAAGAGTTAAGAATGGCCGTAAAGTGCGCGATGTAAACTTTGTGCAGGTATTGTCTCGTTAACTTGTATATTGGTTTCGCTGGCGGTCATCAGTTTGTGGAAATATTGTGTTATGGCGAGTAAGCAAAAATGCATAACCCTCTGTTGTGTATTACCAGGCATCGGATAATCGGATGCCTTTATACCTAAACTTTGACGGCGGCTTTGTTGTTCAGTTGTAGGTATAGGCGGCTTTGTTTGAGGTATGAGTGAGATAGCAATAGGATTTTGTCAAGTTTAGGTAAATATCCACTTGAATTTCCGATCTTGAAAATAATATTATGTTGCCGTCTGCAAATGTGCAGCCCTGTATGCAAAAGGTCATAATTCCATTTTGCTGTGTATAGAGTCAAAAATAAATCTTATTCGATATAAGGGTAGGTATTGCCAACGAGTAATTGACAACATCTCATATTTTTAAGATTTTTCATTTTTTCAGTTTTCTGTATTCCGCTTAGAAAGAAGACGTAATCACTGTTTTATATTTTTCCTGAGATAACCAATTGCTTAATTATTTATTTAGTAAAATTTACTCATTTAAATAAAACAATTCAAACGGATTATATCGCGTATATTAATTATTTGAGCCTCCCTGATGTTTCAGTACCTTTACAGATACCGTTGTCAAAGGTTGACTGAGAAAAACACAATTTTATATATAATCCGTTTAAATTGTTTTATTTAAATGTGTGACAGTCGCGGAAACCGAAGAAAATATTAAATTTACTCATTCTCAAATGTAGATACTCCAAAAATATGACACAATGGTAAGGCTAATTTAATCTGGTGTCTAATAAAAAAACGAATGACTTTCATCTTGACATTATTGACAGCTTATTTTTTTTCGCGGATAGGATGAAGACTACAACTTTACATATACATGCATACGTAGTTATCGTAGATTTCAGTTATTTTATGTATATCTTTACATCCAGATTTTTTATTATTATTTACTTTTTGACATTTAGATTTTTTTTAGAAACATTTTAGCCTCCGTTTTTTATTTGCATAAGTTTTTATTTTTTGACGATCCTTTTTGGGATTTTTCTTTTATTTCGATAATGTTATTTTTTATGTTTATTATAGTGGTATTAAGCCCACTTGCACCAGCTGAGTTAACACAATTAACTCGGAGTTAATTGCTACTCTAGGATTAAGTAATTAGTACGTCTTGCACCATCGAGAGTACGAAGCTAACCTTGAGTTAAAAATTAAATTTTTTAACCCGCCGAAGTGTGAGGGTTAAAGTCATATAACACTGGGTTAGTAGTGTCAAACAAGTATGAAAATCGACTTGAAGTATAGCTTAGGTTATGTTATGTTTTGTCCAGAACAATGATAAATGAATAGTTGTTGTCTGATGATGATGAAGAGATCATCACATACATACATTAGTCCTGACTTTTACAATACAAATATTGCAGAAAGGACTGATAATTTTTACTAGCAAAGAGACAATGCTTTTTCGTCTTGTTTTTTGTTTTCAAGTATATACTTCGGCTAAAAGACATTTATTTCTCATAAAAAAACACAGTTTCGCTTACATGAGAACTTTAAAAGCTATAATATCAATTATAAAAATAACAAGTTAATTCGCTCTTGGCGAGCAATGATACTTAAACTTCGCTACTATATCACAAAGTAGCAATCTGTCGCTATTTGTATTATTTGGGGCACGTAAACGAGATTTATTTTCCTTTTTTTAGCAGTTAGCAGACACAACTCGCATAAAAACAATAATGACGCTTGACTGACAGTTAATAGAGATATGTAATATGTTAAAAAATTAAATGTCGTTCCAAATCTGACATAATGGAATAGACTTATGCAAAGTGCTGTAGAGCGACAGAAAGCACAACACTTAAATCATTCATAATTTATTCTATCACATTTGGTCGGATACGAATAGAGTGAATGTTACATTAACATCGGGTTAGTTAACTCGGACTCAATTTCTATTGGTGCAACGAAAAGTATGAGTTAAAAATTTAACATTTTAACCCTGAGTTAGTAAACCCTGAGTTATATACTTAACTCGAACTTTTGGTGCAAGTGCATTTTACTTTTAGTAATAATTCTATGAATAAATTGATCTGCTCTCTGTAATTGACGATTCGAAAGTGCTTGTAGCTAGGCCTACTTGAATAAAGAATATTTTGACTTTGAAATAAATATTTTTTTTGGGTGTATACGACGCAAAGCTCTCTCGATCTCTATACTATAAGTCTCTATCAAATGTATCAGATAAATGGTATCCAAAAATAATATGGTCACGTGATGATAAATAAAAATATTTGTATTCAACACCAAAACATACTCACCAATCCAATCCCATCAACAACACAATCCCAGCTTCCAAAGCGCCGGAAGAAAAACAGCCTTTCGCATGCCAAAAAAACGCTGAATATTTTAATGAAAAGCTATGAGAATTGATTTGATTCCATAATGCAGGTGCTGGCGCGAGGCCAGCGACAATTAACGACAACTCGTTATCTAGTCGAGACCAATCTGCATTGGTATTGTGAACGGACTTTTTTAGTTTTAAGTGCCGAATATTTCTCTATGCAAATTGGATTTTTAATGGCGTAGTTATGTGTTTACGGGTGCATATAGATCTATCTATAATAAGTTATTATATATAAGTTATTCTCCTCTCTCATAAACCAAAGAATAGGTATCACATTAGAAGCGCAGCAACCTATGGAACAGGCAGGATTTAGGAAGAATTACTCGACTATAGACCATATCCACACTCTGGAACTACTGATTGAAAAATATCAAGAGAAACAGAGAGCTCTATACATCGCCTACATAGATTACAAAAAAGCTTTCGATACCGTGTCACATGCAAGCATCTGGAATACGCTGATAGAGCAGGGGGTGGAGGACGGGTATATACAGTAACAACACGGGTAGAGTAAAACTGGAACGAATCGGCCCAACTTTCCCTATTAGAAGAGGAGTGCGACAAGGCGACCCGTCCTCCCCAAAGCTTTTCATTGCAATTCTAGAGTCGATCATAAGAAAGCTTGATTGGAAAAACTGCGGCCTAAACATAAACGGAACTTACCTGAGTCACCTCCGATTTGCCGATGACTTGGTGCTCCTGGCGGAATCAAGCTCGCAGATACAATTCATGATCCAATCGCTAAACGTGGCTAGTAAGGAAGTAGGCCTAGAGATGAACCTTACTAAAACGATGCTAATGACAAACAGTACGGTTAAGACGATATCTGTCGACAGCGAAATACTGAGCTTTACGGATAAATACACATACTTAGGCAAACAAATGAGCTTCGATAAAGAGAGCAACATTGCGGAAATAGAGAGACGTATCCAACATACTTGGAATAAATATTGGAGTCTGAAGGAGATTTTTAAAAGTAATATGCCAGTTAAAATTAAAACACAAGTAATGTCCTCCTGCCTTTTACCATGCTTGACATATGCTTGCCAGACCTGGAAGTATACAAAGAAAGTAAAAACCAAAATTGTCACATGTCAACGAGCCATAGAAAGAAGCATGCTTAAAATAAAAAAAATCCAAAAAATACGGCACTCTGAAATAAGAAGCTTATCAAAAGCTATTGATGCTTTAAAATATGCCCAAAAGCTAAAATGGAAATGGGCGGGGCATGTAGCACGACTGACAGACGACCGATGGACCATAAGAGTGACCTCGTGGAAAGGCCCAAGTGGGAAACGTCGCAGAGGAAGACCGCGCACGAGATGGGCGGACGACATAAACAAGACAGCTGGTCCAACCTGGATGGAAATAGCTCAAGATAGAGCTAATTGGGCATCTTTGGAGGAGGCCTTCACCTGCGGAGGGGTTCTTGCAGAATAAATATTCCCTTAAAAGTGTTTTTTTTTATAATTAGAAGTGTATAAATCAGTAGGTAAAATATAAATAACATTATGTATAAATTAGTAGATAAGTTTTTGCAAGAAATAAAAGGCTTTTTATTTATTTTATTATATAGATCTATCTGTACTTGCCTGAAATCGAAGAAACGCAAATGGCTTTTTTTTTGGGTTTTATTACCATACGTTTCTCGTATATTTGTTGTTTCTGATAGGTGTTCGTTCCGTAAGCACCAAAAGTAAGTAAAGGAACATGATTTTTGTTTTGATTGTAAATTATTAGCTAAGTACATAATGTTGACTTCATTACAAAACCTATCGAGCTACAGACTATTAAATTAAATTATTTTGCAATAAAGATAAATAATGATTTATCTATACAACAATTAGCTATGTGTACATAATAGAGATTAATATTACAATTAAGTACAACAATCTGGCATGTAATGGACATTAATATTACATATTATTACATTATAACTATCCTAGGCACGGCACTAGACAGAACACTTGAGACCTCTCAAACAATTAATAGACTAAATAATTCAGTTTACCAACTATTCCAACTTAGATTACAATTATAGGTAACGCTATCCAATCCTAATCTATTTGACCTCTACCTACTAACAAACTCTTTGGAGGTCAAAATAATATGAACCCTTAAAACTCACTGAACAATTTTAACATAATTATTTTATTCGATTATCGCTTCAGTATTAGATCTTGGTCGTTGTCACCCGACCTGCTGTCAGAGGAAGACCGCTCCTGAACATTTATGAACACAGAAAAAACAGGCTTAGTGTGAATTTGACTCGCGCACCGAGTGTTCCGTACAAACACTTATCCCGTCTTAACTGGCCGGGTTAAGTTAAGTTTGCACCTGGTATGTTTGGCGCCGAAAACAAATGCGATGCAAAGTTAGCGCAACCGATCACGTTTATTTTATGGGAGCCCAACATCTATGAAAATTTCTACTGTCTAGCTGTCCTGGTTCATAACATACAGAAGGACGGATAGCAGAGTCTTAGCAACAGGGTCCCGTTTTTTACCTTTTGGGTACGGACAAAGACGCCGCAGGCCCCCTCTATGGACGAAAACGACCAAGGCCTTAAAAAAATCACGACCATGAATTTAGTATAGATTATAGACAAATCTTAAAACTGGTAACCGCCAATAAATTATGTCGGTCTAAGGGGGAGATTGTGATGACTAAACACTAGTGACATCTAGTGTATAAAAGTTGTGAAAGGAAGTTACACCTTCAAATAGGCAAAAGAGCATCACCATGACTGTTACTTGCACTTTCCATCTTTTCGAAAGCCGAAAAAAGTCAATTTAAAAAAAAAAAAGTTTTTTTTATTCAAAATAGCCATGCATTTAACCTCGATTGCACCTGATGTTAAGTGACAATAAGGCCTAAGATGGAGCATGCTTGGCTAGAAGATGCCTATTCACTCTCGACTTGAAGAGATCCAAGGTATATTTTTCAGGAAACAGGTGCGCAGGAAGAGAGTTCCATTCCTTAGCTGTCCTCATAAGGAAAGTAGACGCAAAGCGTTTCGTACGAATCAGTGGTATATCGACAACATAAGGGTGGAATCCAAGTCCGCGCCGAGTACTGTATTGTCTGAATGGAGACGGTGGAATTAATTCATGCAGTCCTAGTGCACACTCACCAAAGTGTAACCGGTAGAAAACCGATAAACAGGCGACTTTCCTGCGGTGTTCGAGGTTTTGCAGCTTTTTCTGAACTAAGGCAGGGTCGCCAATGAGCTTCTTCGCACGCTTGTCAATTGAATCCAAGGCGGCCAGTTGGTATTTGGTGGACCCATCCCAAAGATGGCAGCAGTACTCCATGCATGATCGGACTTGCGCCTGATATAATTGAAGCAGCTGTCTCGGCGTGAAGTACCGCCTCACCTTAGATAGGATCCCAAGTTTTTTTGCTGCAGTTGTAGCCAAGGATTCAATGTATTGGTCGAAGTTCAGGTTGGATGATAAGGTCATCCCAAGAAGCTCTAGGTGGTCTGAAATCGGTACGGATACACCTTGGAAAGTGGGAGTCAGGTCAAAGGGACTCCGTTTAGCGGAAAACAGACACGCCTGAGTCTTGGTGGCATTGAATCCAACTAAATTGGCATCTCCCCACTCGGACACTGCCACGAGAGTTTGGTTCAATCGATCCACCATCGCCTCTCGAACAAAACTGGATTTCGTCCCTCTTGGAATTTGCGCTGGATGTGTATCTGTCAGCAACTGTGCTGTCATCAGCATACCCAAAGGTACCGGGCATAAGCATGTCGTTAATATGCAGCAGAAAAAGAGTTGCAGACAGAACAGACCCCTGAGGAACACCAGCGTCAATAGCCCTGGGATCCGAAGTGTAGCCATCAAGGACTACTCGGATCGAACGCTCACTCAGGAAATCAGCAATCCATTTGCAGAGACCTTCAGGGACCCCATACGCTGGAAGCTTTTCCACCAGGCTTGCGTGCCAGACCCTGTCAAAGGCTAAATACAATTTGGAACCCCCGCTTGGACTTCAGCGGGCCTATGATGGTTGCTTTAATCACGCGATAAATAAGTGACAAAGCATCCGTAACATTTTGACAAAATGCGACTGTGAGTGACAGATGCTTTGTCACTTATTTATCACGTAATAAACGCAACCATCATTTGCCCCCCTTCTCCCAGACACATTCACCTGGAGAATTATTTAGCAAAGTTAGAAGCACAACGCACGTGTTGCCGTTCCTCAACGTGATGATGAGCACAGAACCCAATCTGCCTCTAATAGAGTATGATAATACTAAAATCAAAATAGGCACGAGCCACGATGATTATCGCGTTAATTGAGTCCGCTGGCTCACCGCCAGCATTTGCCTGACTTAACCCGTGTAATACAAATGGACATTTCATTGATTTTGGATGGGGTCTTTAAAATCAGATCCATATTTGATGGTTCTACAAAACGGTAGACCTAACATGGCTTAACATTTATGCGACGCACATGAATATGTGAATAACTGTGAATTTAGAACATCAGAACAGTATTCTGTCAAAGAATTCCTCTGATCTTAAGGGGAGATTGTGGCGACTACTGATACTAGCGACATCTAATGTAAAACAGTAGAAAGTGTTATCCTTCCAAATAGACAAAGAATGGCGCATGTCCTTTTATATTGCCTGCAACGCACTTTCGATGCTGTAGAAATCTAATAAACAAAAGGACCAACAATATGGAACCATCTAAAATGGATTGCAATGCCCAGACCTTATCCACCTGGAGAATGATCTCGCAAGAATATAAGCACAATGACGCTTGTTGCCCTGTAAACTTCCTTCTTATAGAACTCCATACAGGACATGATGATGAGCACAGACTCAGAATGATTGTTCATTTCGTACAACAGTGAACCTAAACTGCCTCAATAAATAGGATAGCACTCAAATCAATATAAACACCTATCATGATTATTATTACGTTAATTGAGTCCGCTAGCTCGCCGCCAGTATTTGCTTGGCTTAACCCGTGTAACACAAATGGATTGTCCTTTGATTTTGGATGGGGTCTTTAAAATTTAGGACAACGCTGGATCAGCATTTGATGCTTCTATAAAACGGTTGAATATTCTTGGCTTAACATATTTCATTAAAGATAAATCGTAAGATCAGTAACTGTCAAAGAGTTCCTCCTGTCTCAGGAGGAGATTGTGGCAAAAACCATCTTTAGCGCCATCTAGTGTAAAATAGGAAGTGGCAATCCTTACAACAAATAAAAGATGGCGTAACGCCCCAATTATTTCCGAGTTTACTCCCTTCTTAAAGAACTCCATACTGAACATGATGCACATAAACTCTGAGACTTTTAATTCCATACAACAACAGTGAATCCAATCTGCCTCTAATATAGTTCGATAACACTAAAATCAATACAAGCACGTGTCACGGTTATTATTACGTTAATGGAGTCCGCTGGCTCGCCGCCAGGCATTGGCTTGGCTTAAGCCGTGTAGTCGATTGTCCATTGATTTTGAATGGGGTCTTTAAAATCAGGTGCATACTAAATATGCATTTGATGGTAATGAAATACGATTGATCATTTTTGGCATACTACATTTACATTATACATGTTAAGAATTTGTCAAAAATGTATGATGGATGAAAAATATGTACATGAAGTAGGAAGAGGATTGCAAAAAGATCACCTCAAATATGATTTAGTATTTTTTTTAGATTGTTGCGTTATTATTCGTCATCTAGTAAAGACGTTTAATTTGTAACAAACCTACAATATTTTACAAAATTATCCATGATTTTGTAAACATTATTTCAGGATACATGAGCCCATACATAATTCATTCTTTCAATTTACAAATTATATCTATATATTATTTTAAGTGTTTCATCAGAGATTTATAAAAAAATGTTCAAAAAAAAGATTGAAATGATGTCACAGCAAACGTCACTTCTAATCTTTATCCGTACATTACAAGTGGATAATCCATTGACTTCAAATTGAGAGGATCTTTAAAATCCGGTGTCTGCAAGAATGAATTGGTATCTGCATTTGATGGTTGTGAGAAGGTTAAAAGATCGTTTGTCACCGCTGAATGTCGGGGCGTTATCGCGGAAACGATCAGAGAAAAGACGTTTTATTTATGAAAGGTGTGACTTGGTTTAACTTGAATTAACAAAGAGCTTTCTTAAATAATGTTATCTTCAATTTAAGCTTACACGATTTCCAAACTTTATGAGGACAAGAAAATAACTAGTCGTTTTACCTATTTTTTTCTTCGTGTCTGTTGGTCTTTTTTCAAACTTTCGGTCCCTCCTTTTGTTCTTGGAACGACAGTCTCTTTGACTGATTTTGCATCATACATGTTGTTGACGTATTACTTCTTAAATTAACTAGTCAAATTTAAAGTTATGAAAATACAACTGCTTGTTGCACAATTAAAAGTATATTTTTATTCACGAATGCTAAAATCCTGTTTTAAGTGTACCAAAACCCATTTGTACAGTTTAAAATGGAACTAGGACAAAATAAATTCGGCTGTAAAGCCTTCTGATATTTGCCCGAGAAATAATTTCAAGTATAAACCCTCCCTTTAAAAAAACGCAATAAAGTACAATGGGGAGAATTTATCCGTCTTGAGGGCCCGGGTAAGCCGGTTCTCGCCGCGAAATATATTATAAGGCCGAGTTTGCATAATGCCCGGTTAATATCCGGCTGTGCTTGTTTGTGGAGTTCTTTAAGTTGCTCTTAAGCCACTACTAACAAGTTGTGTGCATTTGGCTCCAAGTTCAGGTTTTGAATATGAATATTTTGTGACTTACCCTGTAATACTACTGGTTTGCTGCAAGGAGCGCGACGTTTAATATTTTTTGTCTTTTCAACTTGTTTATCAGGGGTTTTTTAAAGGTCTTCGCACATTATAACAACTCAACGGCGACGGCGACGGAAATATTGAAATTTAAGCCCTATGTCATATTTACTAGGTTTTATTTAAAAAAAATTACGACGCGTCGTCCAATCGTCGTCCACTACTAATATCATTTTTAGAAATTAAACCTAGTAAATATGACATAGGGCTTAAATTTCAATATTTGGCATAGAATCGAGTCGCCGTTGAGTTGTTATAATGTGCGAAGACCTTAATTGTGTTAGTGCTAACCAAACCGAAGTTTAATGACCCACCGTTGGATTCCATAGCAAATCCTTACTTATTAACACCCCTAAAACAGAGTTTTTAGAAATACTTTCATTACATTTCATTTTCTCACGTAGTTTTTACGTTGGGATTTACAAGAAGACAGTCTTATTTTTAGTTCGCAGCATACATTCTTAATTGGAATATTCATCTTTCTAGGTACAAGCGACAGCCAGTCAATTATATTAACGAAAGCAAAGAAAACATAAATACAAATACCAGCTTTTATTAATCCAATTCAGTATATTTAGTATTCCGAATACACATCACCGCGCTTATACGATTTACCTTCAATCATCCCACCCTAATTAAGCGTTTCTGCTCTGTACGAGTGCCCAAAAACATACCCTAACTAAATCACATTGAGATTAATAAGATTTGCCGGCTAAATCCAATACGACTTTCAAAGGAACTAAGCCCTATTTCATGCCAAATTAGGTTCTGAGATGGTTCTAAAAATAAGAAATTTATTTACGCCTGAAATCTGAGAGTGACGTCAAATCCTGTTGTTCGTGAGGCGCCTAAATTGGAAATAAGGAGACTTGACTTTCGTTGACATTGATTTTTCTTGCACAGGTTTTAGTGTCGTCGTAAATTGGTTGTTTAATTTTAACGAGATTTGTCATATTTTGAAGATCACATCGAAATTGGTAGTGTTTATGATTTGACACAAAAATATTGGAACATGAGAGTTCAAGTACAAAAAAAAAAACATCTTTTGATGCTGCCTGTACTTGACGACTACACTACGAGGCAAAAGAAAACGTGCCAGAGCTCTAGATAATGAAATGTGAATAATTAGTTACTAATAATGAACAGTACAGTAGAGTTTCCGTTATTCGACTGTTATTGCAATGTTTGGATTACTGGATTGTATAATAAAATTCGTAATTAATACTATAATAGAGCGGAGCGGGAATAGAAAAGTGTGAAAAAAGCGGGAAATTCACCGCACAGCGATTGTTTTTTTTTTAAAGTTACGCCAAAAATTCGCAGTAAACCCCACTCGATTTATCAGAGATCGAATTTCACGGCTGGAAAAACTTGTCGGTTAAAAACAAAAGCCGCACGGTAAACAGGTTGCATTCGAATTTCAATATTTCTTATTCACACGCCACGACCCATGCCTCTGTAGCGACGGAAACGGACGCGGCGGCTGTCGTTCGGCGCGCTCTGGCTTCCGTCGCCTTTATCTGCTCTCTGCGCCCTAGTCGCGCGCTTGCTATTTATTTGCTGGCCTTTTTAATGCTCATATTCAGAATCTGACATAACTACGTACCACGGAACTTTCTGTAAAGCCCTTTCCTTTAAAAAGTGCCACTCTACCTATCAAATAAATGTTTTGTTAATTTAAAGTCCTTATAGCATTTACATTTAGCGACAGGAACTCTATTATTTACCGAGGCATTTCTGTTCGCTTCTTAAATTATTATTTGTTTTCAATATTTGATATATTAGCATTAATCAAATCATTTGACTAGTACAAAAGGTCAATTTAAGTTCTATAGCATGCCATTTGGTTGAAATAGCGCGCCACAAATTTTATGTTTATTGCAGTTTAACAAGTAAACGGCTGGAGTCGCAGAAAGAATATGTTTAGTTGAAATTAGAGCAAAATTGTGAACATAAAATTATTTGTTTAATTCCTTTCGACTAGTGTTAAATCCTTTTATTGGGCTTGAAACATGCGTAACCAAGACGACAACCACACGTCTCACCACAGTCGTAGAATACGTTGACACCGTCTCGACAGATGCATCGTCCGAGACAAATTGACAACTGCCGAAACTAATGGAAGCGGGACGCTAATGACGTCCAATCAACGCTCGTTAATGAAATGATGTCTTACTGACAAGCCGACACGTGAGTCTGAATTAATTATTTGGATTAATCTGTGACGTAGATCATCTATTATAGTCTGTTTACTGGTCAGTTGTGATAGGAAATAGAGCGATTAAATCTTAAATTAATCCCATCACAAAATGAAAGTAGTGGTCATTAATTTTCGGTCGTTCTAACTTATTCCATTGCGCTTATTGTTTACTAGTTTTGACGCACTAAGCTGATCAGGTGGCGTTGAAACGATAGTATTTATACTTTCATAACGTAATTGGGCGTCGACTAGAATAAGTATTGACTATAATATGCCAGTGGCAATATTTTAAATAACTAAAAGTTTATCTGAGTCAAATTTAATTTTATAAAACTAAGACCATCACTTTTTATTTTACGTATCTTCATATCCAGACCATGTTAAGAATTGCATTTCAGCTTGAACGATATTATTTTGTCTCTGTCTTGTTTCCAACTATTTCGGGGCATCACTTTGAACCGTCCCATTTTCAATGTCAACGTTCCGGGCGGTTACCCCGCTGACTGGAAGTTTTACGTCCAACTAGACCGCAGATTACACGAGCGCAATTACGACAGCGCGATTCCATAGATAATCAAAGGGAATAATTTTGGCCCGCGATTATGTCGAGTGGAGCCTGCAGAAGAGGTGGCCCTCAGGAGGACGGAGGGCGCTCAAGAGACGGTTTAATTAATGGAACCCTCCTCCGGCTCTCTACACGGATTTAATTGGAGGAAATTTGTTGCCGCCTTAAGTGTGTTGAGGCCTTGTAGTTATGGCCGCCAGAAGTTTGGCACCGACCCGAAGGGCCATGTCTTTAACATAACGCGAATTTAAAAAATAATGAACCGGTCCAAACAATACCGCATGAATGGGATTTGTTCTAACTTAGCTCGTCGATTGTGTTCTGAATTCGAATTGTTGGACGTTCGAATTGAGTTTCGCAATAATACCTACGATGTAGACTATTTGATTGAGCGATTTACAAATTGGTATTTTCAGTTACGTGGAGAGCTGTTGAATTATTCAAGGGACGGGCTAATTCAAGCCCGATAACATTCAAAGGTCTTAAAATTTGCCTAAATACCTACGAGTACCAAGTTTATACTAAGGGCGCTTATCACGGAACTTGACCGCTGTATATACTTGATGGCACTTGGGCGTAAACGCAAATTCCACTTTATCTTCAGACTCCCCTGAATTCGTTTTAGGTTAGACGGTGTCCCAGAAAAATAAAACACTTTAGCTCGTAAAGGGCGTAAATAAAATACGAGCTAAATAATTTGTTTCTCAACTCCGTATTGGGTACGGACGCGATAAATTCATATTTCGTGGCTTAGCGTTTCGGGAGGGGTTTAGCCTGCGTTTGAATAAATGCCTAATAAATGTATGGCCCGAATATTTTGCTAGGCCCAGGTAGAATTAATGTTGTAATAATTTTCGTTGAAACTCGCGTTTTCGGTGTAATGATTTCATTTCGTCGGCTGATTGTCCGAGTAATGGAGTAAGGGTAATTGATTTAATGGTAACAAGTGGAATTAATTGATGTACTTCAGTCGGATCCACATGTATGATATGTTTGATTTCTGTTGAAAGCTAATTAATTAATTACATATGTATTTCAGATCAACTTATTCGCTCAAATTGCGGAAAATATGCGTAGGCTTTAAACTACAGTGTGGAGTAGACTCGTGTAGTAGTTGGATCGTTGAATCTGATCTGTACGTACAATTATAAATTTTGTCGTGCGACAAATACTACGAGTACCACTTTCTTTTTCTACAATAGCGTGCGAGAAATAAAAATGAAGAAAGTCGTAAGACAAACGAAGTCGAAGCTAAATGTGCTAGTAACATACCTATACCGCTCTCAGTAATATTTGTAATTCACAATTTGACCCCATATGTTCAGGTTCATTAAATTCCTAATCAGTACCAAATTTTTAATTCGCGCCCTGATCCATCTCCAAATCTCGGCACCGAACTACATCCCGTCCGACAGCAACAAATCCCGGACCCCGCGGTCATGCGTCATGTAGCGTCACTTTTTCCCGGGGTCACTTTTTCCCGGGCTCGCGTCACGGACCTGTGTCAAGATTGACGGGACTAAACCAGAGCTTTTGCCCGCGGCGCTTTCGCTTTCTTAATTGTAATCATTTCAGTGTTTTGTTTTAGGAAGGAGTTGCTTACTGTTACGGTTGCATTTTTTTTTATTATACAATAGGGATGGAGATATCTCTTAAAAAGATCAAACGCAAGTTTAATAGGTACTTGAATTTGGAACATTTATAAGATGGGCCTTGTAGCTTGCGTCAAATAAATCATGTAGAGGAAGATAATGGTATGAACTTCCATTCCACTTCTGAGAACACCTTAATCTTTTTAAAAATAAATAAAAAGGTGCTGATGTTGAAGCGATAAGGTACCAAAGTGTACAAATGTTTATGATGCTGAGTCAGCTTTGCAACCTGAGCATCCTAATAGCAGACCCACGAAACTCTTTTATCTGCCCCTGCGCCGCTAAAATGCTTATTGGCTGAGGGTTGACACAAAGTTTTAAGGTCAATAAAACGTTTTGATAGGCCGTAAAGCGCGACAGACGGACGGACATCATGGAATAAAACCGTGAAGCTACAAGTTGAGATGGCATTAAAACTTTTTTTATATTATTTGTACCTACGGAGACATTTGAGTATGACACATAGGCTGAAAGAGGGTAAAGGGGCAGGTGGAGGGGAGTCCGTGAATTTTGGGGCTGCCTATCCACAGGAGCGGAGCAGATCAGAGATGTGTAAATTGGACCAATCACATTCCTCAGATTGAAATGCATTTTTTTTTTGGATTTCACAAAGACGCAGCCTGATTGGATTATTTTCTCCGCTTCGCTTCTGTGGACAGGTGGGTTAAGTGGGTTTTAATCTTTTCGGTTTCACATCTCTTGTTTGATACCTTACTCAAGTTCAATTTATCATCATCATCATCATTTTCTTGCCCTTATCCCATTCAATTGGGGTCAGCGCAGCATGCTTTTTCTTCTATTCTTACCGATTATTCGTCATCTCGTCAATTTAATTCCCTCTTCTCCATATCGTCTCTCACACGATCCATCTATCTTTTCTTTGGTCTTCTTCTTCTTCTGATTTCCCTCACATTCATCCATAATGCAAGTTCAAGTTCAATGTATTCAACACTGTGAAAAATATTGGGTTGAAATTCAAACGACTCTGATTTTATTAAAATAATACTAGATAGATATGCAAACTCATGTCAACTTCTCTTTGTTTTCGCTAAACAAATTTTACTTATATGCTCCAGCCTCGCCAAACCCAATCCATAATACAAAATGTAAACACATTATTACACTAAACTGTAAAAACAAGCATATTTTCAACAGCGCTCCCAAAACAAGTTATCCCCGTAGCTAACGCCAACTAATTCGCATTATCGCCGGACGAAAACGCCATTCATCTTCATTACTCCCATTAGCCGGAGGACTTAATTCGCAACGTTATTGCCGCTCAATACGTAATGAACACTGTTTTAATATATGTGCTGTGCTCAATCGTTTGAACTCTTTCTGCCTGTCGGAATTTCTTCGTCCTGATATATTTTTTGTGTATGTAGGGACTTTTTTTTTTAAACGCGGTCGTCGTCAGCGTCGTTGTATTTCAGCCACCTACAAAGCTAGCTGGCTTGAGATTGAATCCAGGCAAGGGAAAATATTTGTGTGTTGATCTTATAATTATGTTTGCTTTTGTAGGTATGTGCCAAAATGTAAAGTTTTTCTGTTTTATAATTAAGGACATATTGTGGTCCATTATTGCCGCTTAATAGGTAGGTACGTAATGAACACTGTCTTAGTATAAGTATGCGGTGTGTTCAATCGTTGAGACGCCTTTGTTATTTTATCTCGAAGAGTTTGTTCGTTGAACCGTTCGGGCTTCGATGTTCATTTTCTTCTTGTTTTCATACATGCGATGCCTTTTTCCAATTTTTCTATTACATGTCTATCCCTTTTAGATTTCAAGCTTTGTACTATAATATAGGTTAGGTTGTTATTTATATCCAAGTGTTGTTCTCATCTCAATCATAATTTTTATCTCCTTTAGGCTGCCTGGTCACTGGAGTAGAGCTATGTAAAAATGTACCAATCAAATTGCTAAGATTTAAGCTCCGCTCCGCTTCAACGTACATACAGCCTTAGGGGGTACAGTTGCAACAAGTGCCAGAAAGGTGATTGTGCAGTGAGTGCCGCTCGGTAAATTTTACAACCTGCAAGTTCGAGGCGCCGATTTTCAGCTCATTTTATCGACACCGCCGCACAGTGATTGTCAATAGGTTAGTTGCTGGGAAATTATGAGATTGATCTTAAAATGTTCCGCTTCTATAGTATCATCAAGGAAGATAAAAGGTAAGAAAGTATGATGTTCATAGTAAGGAGCGTACGCCGATAAAGATTTTATCGTCGGGGAACTAGATGCCTCCGTATGTATCAAAATGAATTAAAACGGCGTTTCAGTAGCGACATAAACGAAATAGAACGGTGTTCATAATTAACAACTTTTGCAGAGTTTTGTAAGTATCGTAATGTTATACCTTGTTGACAATAGATGGCGTTTCCACGTTGTGCTTTTACAATTTTTGATATGTTGAGAAGTTTTTTCACTGAGGGTAATTTTTCGCTTTTAAGGCTTTTATGGTTGATTAAGTATTTATTATGGATGAAATATTTCAAGTCAAGCCTTTGAAGTAAGCCTGGCCATGTACTGGCCATAGTGCTATAGGTAAGTGTGATATACTGTCAAATGATGTTTTGTCTCTTTCAGTTTGAATGTAACGTCATGAAAATGTCATTAGTTTTTGATTGATGCTTATTGTAATATAGTTTTGCTATTTTCGATTTACGTTCCGCTTAAGGGAGGTTTATTATCAAAATTTATGACTGGTTAATAAATAGTTTTCAAATGACAATCCTAAACCTTCATTGTAAGAACATTATTTTATTCTGACAAGGTTAGCATCACAAGATTGCTTAGTTTAAACAGTTTAAGAAAAAGCTTAAATAGCGTGCTGCCATGCTACTACATTAAATTCATATAGGTTCTATATTTTTAGGTAATGAATGACATGTTATGCCAAAGCAAATACTAATTTTAGAAAGTATTGAAGTTTTCCATCTAAACCGCTGAATTTAATGATTAAATTATGGGCGCAATGCGAATTTTCAGTTGAAATCATCTGTAATGTAATGAACCAGAATTAAAATCTCACTGGTATGGTAGTAGTAGAGGCATAACGCCAAAAGAAAGACGGAAGCGAAAGCTTTTAGAAATATATGCTGAGGAAAAAAATAGGTTTAAAGAAGACTCTATTCGTAGAGAAAGCTCTATTCTTGGCGTGCTTAAAGTGTTGATTAAAGATTCCTTAAGTTTCTTTCAGTACGGAACACATGAGGGGGCATTTAACGGTACAGAAGATTGAAATTGACAAGTCGTATTATGGCTACCTATATAAGTATGGCTTACGTCAAATTAAAGCAGAAATAATCGCGATTCAGCGATTTTTGTATATGATGAAGTGAGATATTTTGACCAAAGACCAATTGGAATAAAATGGGCTTAACTAGTATTTATAATTACTTCTTCATATTGAACTTTATAGTGTGCCGTATGTTGTTAAAGTGTGTTAAAATTTTGGTGTGCTTTCGTTGATCATTGTTCATAATAAAGATATGCAATAAAAATAACTAGCAGAATGTATTATTTACTATTTAAGCCAGTATTAGTACTCGTAGTATTAATATGCTCGGGTACTTATGTAATACCTACTTAAAATAGTTTAATGCAAAGGGTAATAATTATAAATATAGGTATACCTAATCTCTCGTACAAATTAGTCGTATCAAACTCATTGCATAGTTACTGCGCAATGAGTTTGCCATCTCTCTTTTTCCGTGAGATCAGGTAAAATTTTGATTACCTACTTATTTCAATGTAATAAGACGAACATAAATGGCCACGAATTTCTGAACGGGTTGTCGTATAGGTAGTTCTGGCTAATGTATGATATAGATATGATATCATTGGAGCGCTAGGAAAGTACGGACGTATGTTTATGACTTATGACGTTGGGTGTACCTATTCAATAACGATCACGGCTAGCATAACTTTGACACGCACTCTTTCTCGCGCGAGATATACTACCTGTCTTTATCTGTACAGTACTATGAGATAGTGACGGATGATGCTATCTCGCGCGACATGAGTCGCGTGTCAAAGTTAATGCTAGACCGGCTAGACGTGCAGTCTGCTTGATTATTCGTGATTAAGAAATCAACACGAGTAGTTTCAGCGCCATCTAGTTAAGAACTATACAGATACCACGCTGTCTCTTTTTGGTATAACGCTTAGTGACAATGACATCTATTATGTGTTTTAATAAAACATTGCGCATCTACGTCTTATAATCAGCGCCATCTAGAAATAAGACGGTATTTGAGCTTTCTTCTGGAGTACGTTTTTTTGTATGAGGTTGTCAATCCATATGTATAATCCTTGGTATCATCAATAAAAGCATTTGCCCTATAGTTGCAATAGGCTAGTTGACTCATGTCAAATTGTAATAAACTAATGTTTATTCCGTATAGTATTTAGCAAAGGAAACCTAAATATATATTTTTCAATTCATAAAAGTGAAAGATGGCTGAAAAAATTGAATTTGAAAATATGGTTTTTAATCTGTATTTTGAAATGCCTAAAACGCTGTCCGCCATTTTTGCTTATGATAGTGACGTCATCGGTCTTGTAAACAAAATTGAAAGTCTAGTTTGACGACTTCGAATAGTGCCGTCCCTCTAGATCTCCTGTCAAAGTATATTGGAGTGAGCGGAATGGCACTATAACGACGGTCGAATTTCGAATATTTACAGGTAATTTCTACGTCACGCTACAGATTAGCAAAAGGGAAAAATGGCGGACGGCGTTTTTGACTGTTCATGAAATTTCTAATTTTCAATTGATAAAATTTAGCTTTCTAGCTTTCACAAATATACAAGCCATTTTTTTTAGAGGTAGTAAGATCATTATTAACCATTTCAAAACTGGGTCTACTAGCCTATTGCGTCGGGTGACTTTTTTTTCTGGGATGTGGGAATCTAGTTCTATGGATGCCTTGCCGCTGTAAAATACTGATAAGTTGAAATCCAAGGTAGAGATCATTGCTCAGTAGTGTGTCACCGCATCAAGCTATCAAAAAAGGAATACTGATAATAAAAGTACAGCATCGTGTGCTTTGCGAGGCTCATCTCATAAAACCCAACAATCTTAAAACTAAGCTTTCAAGCGTTGAATTTTTAACACTCAGCGTACACCCGTGCGCTAAACGGTAGCAAAATAAACCAAATAGGCTTAATGTGAAAATTATGTTAGCCTTTTGCCTAATTGGCTCCAGGCACAGAGGGCTTACAGATAATGTTCTAAGTTTCCCTGTCGGCTTTGTTTTCGACTTACTTAAAAGCGTTGGATTATTTTTAATTATTTTGGAGTTAACTGAATTTGTGTATAAGGCCAGTCAATTAACGTGGTGTTGAGAGCAGTGATGCGGAAGTCCTTTGTGTGAGAAAATCACGAAGAATCTCTTGAGATGAAAGTAACGGCTACACGTTGTATGTAATTTCTATATAAACCCATTTCATTTGCTCTAGACTGTCGTTTGAAAACGTGCTGTTTGAGGGTATCTGATTAACGTACTAAAAGCAAGGCAGTTTAAATTCTTCCTTTTTTCGACAAATTCAGGGGCATTGCATAATGTTAAATTGTTTTCATATATATAAAGACGTTACAAAGTCAATATTTCGAATGTCAATATTTTATAACTTGACTTTTGTATTGATAGTGAATTCTTTGTCATTTATATAGAGCCCGACAAAGTAGACTTTCTGGTGAAACGCCTTTTAGGTTTGTACAAGTTCATGAGTGCTACTTTTGGGCTAGATGCAGCTCCCGCCGATTCCACAAGCGTGCGTATATATTCACTTTGTATGTAAACACTTTATGATTTAATCCTTATTTTCTTTCATTTCAATAGAATTAGCAACAGCAAACTATTTTCTCAAAACCTCTTTTAAACCATCGTTCAAATTGAATAGATCATTCCACTTTAATATAAGATGAGAAGCGCGGCAGAAACACTGTATAACAAACTCCCAAGGCGCTACCTGTCATATCCACACAAACAACCAATTTATGTAACAAATTGCGTTTCTCATATGATATAAGGAGATTTAATTTAGCTGGGCTTAAAGCAGGTCGAAATGTAAAAGAAACCTTCAGAGGGCCCTTTCCATAATAACATTGGAGAGGTCCTAGTTACTCGAACCCCGAGACCGGATATCCGGCGACTTTTATCGAAAGCTCCTTCCGGTTCAAGACTCGCAAGTTTGTTGCCCAATTATATAAACTTCGGAAAGACAGGACGAATGGAATTTTGTACACTAATTCACTTTTGAAGTTGTTAAAAGCTTTTGGTCATGTTTTTTTTATTAACTCGTTAGGGTGAAACATTGTCTGTGTAAATACTACACACTTTTTGTTTTAATGTCGGAAAGTTTCCGTTTTTAATTAATGCAAACCGTATTTCGCAGTCCAGCGCACAAAAAATAGCACATACAATATTCTAGGTCCATTACTTCTCATCTATCTCAGAACAAACACTGAGTGGAGTGACGAAACACTACATTTTTAATGTTGCTAAAACTTTACTCAAACCATATTA
The DNA here is from genome assembly GCA_905147355.2 of Apotomis turbidana. Classification (NCBI taxonomy): domain Eukaryota; kingdom Metazoa; phylum Arthropoda; class Insecta; order Lepidoptera; family Tortricidae; genus Apotomis; species Apotomis turbidana. The sequence goes on from LR990288.1 coordinate 25,453,482, forward strand.
TTCAGCGATGTCTGTCAATCCGCTAGCCGCATTGGCACCTCGGGACGAGATTGCTATACATACGTTGACGTGGTTGTCTGCTCGTCATTTGATTGTGCTATATATTTTAGTACATGGAGATCCAAATCAATTTAACCTACGCGTCTTCACCAAAGGATATCTGCAAGCCAATGGGGAACTTTCATGAAGTTAGAGTTCATAAATCTTTAGTTATAACAAAAATGTATCGTCACAATAGATGTTAAAGTCAACTTAAAAACCGTACTGGCTTCATGTCCAATTCCTTTGCGATTCAAGCAATTCGTTTGTGGAACGATCTCCCTCTCTCCATTAGGAAAGCTCAGAGCAAATTCTCCTTCAAGCGCATGGTGCGCAAACATCTCTCCAAAGAATTTCAGGATTGATTGTCTATATGGTGTTTTACAGGGGTACATATGTATATATATATATATATATATATATAATATTATATACATATTTGTATTTATGTATGTGTATTGTATTGCATATATGTGTATGTATAGGTATATCGTTAATATACACCGTGGCCGTTAATAACCCGAAAGATTTAAACCACGTATTTTTGACGACAAGACGAGTAAATAATGTTATATCAACATGGGTCTAATTATGTGTCTTAATTAAATTACTATTTCAGTACAAACTAAATCATATTAATTGCCCACTTCTTTGTAAACAAGTCTTTAGTTGATCGCTCCGAAATCATACGACGGACGGCGAATGCCGTGACTTCTGTTCTATGGCAAGAAGTGTCAACTTATCGCTGTCTCAATATTACAGGGTTCTATGTTTCACTTTTGACGAGTTCAAATTTGAACATTGGCATAATGACATGAATTAGGGTGTGTTAGACTGGAGATTTTTTAACTTTTGATTTGTTTTAAATAATTTATATCTCCTTAATTATGAGTTTTTGGACTATATGTTACATATGTTTATATACTCTAATTAGGCTCTAGTATCGTTAGCTTAAATCTTTCGGGTTATTAACGGTCACGGTGTATATATATGATGGCGCGCAGGCAAATATGATGCTGGTTATTAATAGTTTGATTTGATTATCGGATTTTCTGTGTAATTTAAACGGTTAATTTGATTTTAAGATTGTAAATCGTAATAGTAACTAGTGTTGTTTACATCAATGAAATAGTTGAGGGTAACTTTAGATAATGCTTGACATTAATAAAAATGTTGAAGGTATATTGAAATAAGAGCGGGGCACCCCGAATAGGGTAGTAGGCAGGCGCCAATCGGTGACAGCTGGTCACTTGACGGACAGCTGGGCACGAGTGTGCATGCATACTAACCTGGCTACCCACTGGCTCTCAATCAGTGTTTATCTTGTTAATCTTTCTTTATTTTGATTCCGAGTGTGTTTAAATAAAACCAGTGATTGTTATTTGTGATTAAAGTGATTTTATTTATGTGTTTCTGGCATCTTGACTTCATAATGAGTGATACTGATGACGGACGTTCTGTCGATCGTTCCGCTGCCTTTCCCGGTGCTTCTATATCAGAAGTTGGGATAGTACCTACGGGCCACTGAGCGAAAAGATGGAGATCGAAGCAAAGACAATGAAACATTCAAAAATTTGTGGCTACTCTTCGAAATACTACGACTTCGAACCTGACGGCTCTAAATCAGGGAACAGAGGCATTAAAACACAGCTAACAGCGTCACATATACGAAAACGCATGAAAACAAATGATGTTTGCACTGTTTTAATTGCGAGAGAAACGGACATGAAAAATTCGATGGTTTACTTCATATAAAAGAGAAACGACCTCGGCGACAAAAGCCAGCAGTCAACAGCAAGCCACATCGAAGATCGTTATTTGCTTCAAGAACAGCGGGACACATCGTCAGACGTTGCACTAGTGGAAGTGACCCAGAAGCGACGGAGATCTACAAGCGACGCGTGACACCGACAAATTTAAGAATCGCGTCAGGTCAGTCGTTAACTGGTCACTAGTATTCCGATATAGTGTTCACAAATAAAAGTGTAGCCAGATTCGGGGGTAGACTTGAGTTTGACTTATTCAGTTTAGTGGGTATTTGTCAAAAAAGTATCATCATGAAAGAAAGTTTATTGCACATTTTTCTAACGATTGTTTTCGTAGTGATATAATATGACCGAACGGGAAATTTTTCTACAGATTTAGTGTTGATTAATATGACCACTACGCAGTTTACCATTATTAAAGTTTATCATTTAAAAATTGCGCTATGAGGGTGCATCAATCATACACAGTACTTAGTAGTAGGAGCGGCTGCTTTAATAATCTACCCTCTGTTCATGATTTTCCAATTGTTCTGTAGAATTGAATTTGTTGACGTCTTGAATAGTTTCTTATTCGGTGTACTTTATCTGGCGTATAGTTATTAGCGCCTGTAACTTCCGTATGAGCTGGTGAGCTTGAGATTTGTTTAAACGATCCCAGTGTTACTTTTAACTGTGGTGATCGCTATAGCCTAAAATATTTAAACTGGAGACACTAATAGGATTAGGAAAATGTTAGGACACAAGAATTTGAAATTGAAGTTGGATTTATCATTTTCACTGTTTCATAATCGGTAGTCTTGGTAATCCAAAAATTATCATACAAAGTAAAGCTTGTTATTTAAGTGCAAATAATGATTTTATTAAAATATTTTCTTGTATCTACGTCGTGGATTAGATGTTCTCATCGTATCATAATTTAAGTGTAACTTTGTTAGATTGATTTGAGTTTCCTTTTTTTTGTTGGATTTAAGGTTAGAATGACCGAGCTTTGTGATACTGTGCTTGGAGTTTCTGTTTCAGGAAAAAATACGCGTACTTAGCAGCAGTTATCAGTGACGCCATGGGTCGTCTGCTTCAGCTGCCACGGTACGAGTCGTGACGGAAAGAACTGCCAGGCCAGCGACATTGCGACTTCACTGAGAAAAGAGTTAACGTGTATGGCGTCGACACACCATATGAGGCAATCTGGTGAGAAGTTTTCACTTTGTTTCGATTTGTGACGTAGGCCTTAAAATGGATAATTTTGGCAGCTTAGAGACTGACGTAACCGAACATAGACTTAGATTCTGTTAGAGAGCAGTCGACACGAGACATAGAATCTAGTGCTTCTTACGATAAAGGCAGGTTCATTAGCACCAAAGCCAAAGTTGAAAAGTTTAAAGTAGGTGATTACGTACTTTTAGAAAACCACGAGCGTAACTAAACAAAATTAGATTCTAAATTTAAGGGCCATATTTAGTGGTTGAGTTGTTGGATGGCCATTGGCGATTGATACCTACTGAAGGCTCTCAATTCTAATAGAACCTACAAGTACGCACACGATCGCGTGCGTGCTATGTCAGTGTTATGTTCCATTAGAGTTGAGCGCCGGACCAGAAGGCCCTATTAATCAGGCTAAGACAGAATGTGCCGATGACGGCGATGGTTAGTAATTGTGATTTCAAATACCATGCTTGCTTGTAATAACGCCCCCATCTTTGTTTATAAGTAACACCGTCACGCCTATGTGGCAACGATGGGCCTGCGTGGATCCACCTAGTATGTGTGACACTCACTAGGCCTGCGTGGCACCGACAGACCTGTGTGGCTCCGACTGGCCTGTGTGGCTCCGACTGGCCTGTGTGGCTCCGACTGGCCTGTGTGGCTCCGACTGGCCTGTGTGGCTCCGATTGGTCTGTGTGGCACCGACTGGCCTTTGTGGCAACGACTGGCCTGTGTGGCCCCGATTGACCTGTTCCTGACTAGCCGTTAGCATACATCTGACCACTGTGTGTGGTAAACATTGGGTCAGGGTGACCGAGTAGTGAATAAAGTCAACCATTGTCTTTTACTTGTCCGCAGGTGCTGAAAGTGTTGAGGCACATACATCTGCACACGAGGACGTGTGAATACGCAGGACGGCCGTGACGGCGCAGGCAAATATGATGCTGGTTATTAATAGTTTAAATAAAATAAATAAATAAATATTCAGGGACAATCATATAGTCTTACTTGTTATGGACGGTTTTGGCCCGGAAGCTGCACTTTGTGATGGAAGCAAGCTGTTTTGCACAGTGATAATATAGACCAAAATAAACGATTTCACTCGAGGCGAAATTAGTTTCACCCCTTAGGATAAGAGATGGCGCCACTTATTAAAAAAAAGTTTAAAAAATTGTAAGTCCTGAACGGATACTCCGATTTTGACGAAAGAGGTGCCAAACGGCAGATAGTTACCCAATTTAACATAAAAAAAATTGAAAACAGGTAAAAATTTATTTTGGATACCCAAAAAAATATAATTTCTGAAAAAACTATTTAAAATTTGTGATTTTTTGGAATTTTACTCGTAAAAATGTATGTACATGGTACTTTTTTTATTTATTTATATTAATATACAACTAATTTTACATTTACGAAAAAAAACCGCATATCATTAGCCCGTATAGTTTCAAAGTTATTGAAGAATACAGACATGGCGCCGCTGGGTCAAAAAATCTTACAAAAATCTTAAACCTCAACGGATATTCCGATTTTGATAATTAAGGTGCTAATCGACAGATAATTACTTACATTAGTTTCAAAAAATAAAATTAAAATTAAAATAGGCAAAAAGTAAAAATAAATACAAAAAAAACATACATTTTGAAAAAAAAATGCAGTTTTTTGGGGGTTTTATGTAATTTCATACAAAAAAATATATGAATGTATGCCTTTATTTTACTTATGTATATTATAACACTATTAATTGATCGATTCATAAAAAACCGCATATCAAGAACTTGTACAGTTCCAAAGTTATTGAAGATTTTACTATAGGGTGCCGGTGCGATGTTGCCGCCGCACGTGCTACTTATGTACATGTATTTATAAAAGTATTCTCCCGCTTCGAAGGTACTGATTACCCTGAAAATATAACCACAATTGAAAGTACAAATAATAATCATCACAAGTAGCACACAACTCCACTTATATCCCTTATACAGCTTAAATTAGAGTTTTAACGGCAACCTATTTGCAAATATCACAAGTATATTTTACTTACTTTACGTTTTATTTTCACTAAACTTTCATTGTAACGTGCAAGTTAGCCCGGTGCATCGGCTGCAACAACGCATTTTGCCACAGCCCGATTTGCACCCATAATGACTGTTCTGTTGTGGATCGCACTTGCAACCTGCTTCCAACGCCATTCCACTCCCAAAAAGAAAGGACTTGGGACAGGATATATATCCAAATTAAGACGTTTTTTGCACATTTGGCTCGCTTAAAACGCTACACGCAGAACATGTTGTTCAAAGGCAGCTGAAGTAGTCGGCGAATGGCTTGTCGCCAGCTCTGTGAAAGCATTGAAGCATTCAAATTGTACTCAGTCGTCAGTGCGACGGTCGTACTAGTAGCAGATTACAAAACAGTTATTACTTAATGAAATGATGACTGCACTTCAAGGCTTTCTCAGAGTATGACAAGACGTCTAATTTCAATACAATAAGAAAAGAGACCTGTTTTAAAACATGCATGTTATACCCTGAAATAACTACTGCTTTTGCAAGTACATCGCTATCGATAGAAATTCTCTCTGGATACGTGTATTGCTCATGTGAAACGGCTACTTAGGGCCATTTTTGTTTCTTTTTTTTGGGGTGTGTTAACATAATTAATGTCATTCATTATTATAACAAAAATGTTTAACTACCGCAATTAAGTCCCGTTTTATTATTTTGATGTAATGTGTGAAAATCGTGTAAGATTCAATCACTATATTAATGTCATTCATTGGTTTTCAATTAATCGTAACGTTGTGTTGTTGTGTGTCCCAGATTCACATGCAGGCTATACGATGCTACAACAGAGCATATATTATTACTGTTAATGCGATTCGAAAAGATCTGTTTAAACTAAAAAAACACTAAACTAAACAAGCTTTTGAGATACCGTCCATGTATTTCAGCTGTAAATTGAATACCGTTTCATGCTAACCAAGTGTGGGTTCACGTTTTAATTTGGAAATATCGAGTCCCAAGTCCTTCTTTTTGGGAATGAAACGGCATCAAAGGTAGGTGGAATCCACAATAGTTGAAGGTTAGTTCAATTTGAAAACTCCTTGAACATTATGGATACAAATTGGGCTGTGGCACAATGCGTTGTTGTTGCTGATGCGACGGTCTAACTTGCACGTTACAATGCAAAACCTGCAAAGACTTAAGTGAAAATAAAACTTTAAGTAAGTAAAATATTGATTCAGAAATGCTATTTAGCATCTAATATACTTGCGATATTAGCAAACAGGTTGTAAAAGAGCCTATTCACTCGTTAAAACTCTAATTTAAGCTGCATAAGGGATATAAATGTGTTGTGTGCTACTTGGGATGATTATTATTTGTACTTTCAATTGTGGTTATATTTTCAGGGTAATCAGTACCTTCGAAGCGGGAGAATACTTTTATAAATACATGTACATAAGTAGCACGTGCGGCGGCAACATCGCACCGGCACCCTATAGTAAAATCTTCAATAACTTTGGAACTGTACAAGTTCTTGATATGCGGTTTTTTATTAATCGATCAATTAATAGTGTTATAATATACATAAGTAAAATAAAGCCATACATTCATACATTTTTTTGTATGAAATTACATAAAACCCCCAAAAAACTGCATTTTTTTTTCAAAATGTATGTTTTTTTTGTATTTATTTTTACTTTTTGCCTATTTTAATTTTAATTTTATTTTTTGAAACTAATGTAAGTAATTATCTGTCGATTAGCACCTTAATTATCAAAATCGGAATATCCGTTGAGGTTTAAGATTTTTTGTAAGATTTTTTGACCCAGCGGCGCCATGTCTGTATTCTTCAATAACTTTGAAACTATACGGGCTAATGATATGCGGTTTTTTTTCGTAAATGTAAAATTAGTTGTATATTAATATAAATAAATAAAAAAGTACCATGTACATACATTTTTACGAGTAAAATTCCAAAAAATCACAAATTTTAAATAGTTTTTTCAGAAATTATATTTTTTTGGGTATCCAAAATAAATTTTTACCTGTTTTCAATTTTTTTTATGTTAAATTGGGTAACTATCTGCCGTTTGGCACCTCTTTCGTCAAAATCGGAGTATCCGTTCAGGACTTACAATTTTTTAAACTTTTTTTTAATAAGTGGCGCCATCTCTTATCCTAAGGGGTGAAACTAATTTCGCCTCGAGTGAAATCGTTTATTTTGGTCTATATTATCACTGTGCAAAACAGCTTGCTTCCATCACAAAGTGCAGCTTTTTTTCATAACAAATAGAACTAATACACAAATCGACCTAGTCCCAAACTAAGCAAAGCTTGTACTATGGGTACTAGACGACGATATACATAATATATAAATACATATATAGATAACATCCATGACCCAAGAACAAATATTTTGCACAAATATTTGCCCCGGCCGGGATTCGAACCCGGGACCGCCGACTCAGTAGGTCTACCAACCGAGCCAAACGCGTCGTCAAAGTGATTATAGTTTGATTTGATTATCCGATTTTCTGTGTAATTTAAACGGTTAATTTGATTTTAAGATTGTAAATCGTAATAGTAACTAGTGTTGTTTACATCAATGAAATAGTTGAGGGTAACTTTAGATAATTCTTGACATTAATAAAAATGTTGAAGGTATATTGAAATAAGAGCGGGGCACCCCGAACAGGGTAGTAGGCAGGCGCCAATCGGTGACAGCTGGTCACTTGACGGACAGCTGGGCACGAGTGTGCATGCATACTAACCTATTGGCTCTCAATCAGTGTTTATCTTCCCAACTATGAATTCTTCCCAATCGAGGTTAAATGCATGGCTATTTAGAATAAAAAAAAAAAAAAAAAAACTAGCAAAAAAGTCTTAGATTGCGCACTTTATAAGAGTGGTGGGCTTATAGCGCTCTTATAATTGTTTTGCTGATGCTGCTGCTCTTATATTAGCTTTAGATAAGATGGTACGGACTCAAGAACTCTCAGTCTTATTACCTAGTAACCTTACCTTTATTACTTATTATGTATATAAGCGCATTTTATAATACTATTATAAGCCTCTTACTCCTACAACAACATTTACGAAGACTCATTGTACTTGAGAATATCTGTTCTTATAACCACATTCTCTAAGTTGATTTGATTTTATAATGGTCTTGATAAATGTTCTTATAAGAATGTCAGACTAATATCAGCATAACATAAAAGCACTATAAGTGCATACTTTTTTGGTCTTCATAAAACTATTATAAGATCAATATAAGATGGTTTGATCTTAAATCGACTTTGGGAACACAATTGTAAGAATAACGTTTAGATAGCCATAATGTTTTGTGAAAAAGAGAGTGCTGTGATTTTAAATTTTGTGTAATAGGCATGGATTACAGAGATTGGAAATAGCATTCCAAATATTAATGTAAAAAAATTTAGTTTTCACGTAGGTTAAGCAAGAAACCCTAAATTAATTCAATATGGCCGTACCACTTGTATTCAGAATGCTAATATTAGCGTAAATGATCTTACAGTAGTCTAATAGTGCGCTGGAAAAATGCAACTATCAAAATGGCACCGTTATCACAACAAATAAAGAAATAAAAAATTATAAGAGGATATTTAAATTGAATATTTGAGTAGGCGCATGAAATTTGAAGTGTTAAACAGGGTCCACTTTACAGTAAATAATATTTTCCAACGTAAAAAAATACCGCGCAACGCAACATAAACACACACCAACATTTTCACAAACACGTTATTTTATTACGTTACCGTCACTATTAGGTAATTCATAAACAGTTGTGACAATAATATTTATTTTTTATTGTCACGCTGCAGTTTCACTCAAGACATACAAGTAATCAAAATAAGCTTATTTAGGCTCATAAGATTCTAACGTTGGACCAATATGCGTCTATGTGGGCTTACAAAACACTTACGTGAGAGCGATATTAGCCTAAGGCAGCTTAAATTCGTTTTGGCAAGATTACTGTAAATGCAATCAGTATTCAATTAGACTGATATTAGGACGATATAAAGTAAATACACTTATGTATGTATGTATGTATGTAAACGCTTTATTGTACACAACAACTGGTTATAAATACATTGATAACAAATGAAATATGTACAAAGGCGAACTTATCCCTATTAGGGATCTCTTCCAGTTAACCTTTGAGCAATTGAAGGAATGGGTATACGAAGAAAATAGGCAAACTACACTGCGTACAACCAAGATATCTATATTATACTTAATAAAACTATAATAAGTACATAAACTAAGTAAGTAATAATACACATATATTTGTACTATTTATAAGATATATATTATATATACATATACATATATCTACATATAATACATATAAATGCGTAAATAAATATAGTATTCAATGAATTCACACGTCATCGGACAGCCACAATTTCTTCAAGTTAATCTTAAGTGATGCAACAGATGGAGACTTCCTAAGGGACAAAGGCAACCCATTCCACAACTTCACTGCGCTTACCGTGAAAGACTTGCTATAGGTACGCGTCTTATTAGACGGTACAGCCAGAGTGAGATTGGCGCTAGACCGCAAGCGGTGACCACTGCCATCAGCCATATACGAAAATCTCTCACTAAGGTAAGGAGGAGAAGTAGGATTAAACAGGACATTAAAGAGCAATGAAAGGACATGCACGTCTCTACGCCGACGAATCGGTAGCCAACCCAGCTGCGCTCGAAAGGAAGAGATGTGGTCATATTTTCGCAATCCAAATATATACCTGATACACACATTTTGTAGGCGTTCAAGCTTGTCAAGCAGTTCCTCCTTAAGATCCAGTAGAGCAATATCACCATAGTCTAGTAGTGGGAGCAAGAGAGATCTGGCAAGAGTGATCTTGGTGGAAATTGGCAGAAAGTTCTGCAGGCGCCTTAAAGAGTGGAGAGATGCAAAGAGCTTCTTGCTAACTTGCGCTATGTGCGGTGCCCACGAAAGCGTCTGGTCCATGGTGATACCCAAATTTCTAACTGTAGAGGAAAGGGGGATAGGAATCCCACCAAAAAGAATATCAGGTACCACCATTTCAGATACTTTATTTACAAAATGAGGACTACCAATAACAATTGCTTGCGACTTTTTTGCGTTTATGTTTAACCCGAAGTTATTTGCCCAGCTGTAAATAGACTCCAAATCCGCATTGACTTATAATTTGCGCCCAAACCCAGGCTTATACGATGATATAGGATCAATATAAGAGCGAAAATTTGTAGTCTTTAGACTGTTGTTAGTGCGATTTTGCTGGTTGGGTTGTTAATCTTTCTATATTTTGATTCCGAGTGTGTTTAAATAAAACCAGTGATTGTTATTTGTGATTAAAGTGATTTTATTTCTGTGTTTCTGGCATCTTGACTTCATAATGAGTGATACTGATGACGGACGTTCTGTCGATCGTTCCGCTGCCTTTCCCGGTGCTTCTATATATATATATCAAACTTATTGAATTTTGTCTCGTTTTAGGTTTTTAGCCACGGCGTTTTATGATCCTGCACCAACTGCTAGTTTCTGTTTGGCCCTATGGTTGACTGGTAGAGAATGCCTTATGGCATTAAGTCCGCCATTTGTACTCTTACTTTTGTATTTTGTGCAATGACGACGCGTTTGGCTCGGTTGGTAGACACCTGCCTACTGAGTCGGCGGTCCCGGGTTCGAATCCCGGCCGGGGCAAATATTTGTTCTTGGGTCATGGATGTTATCTATATATGTATTTATATATTATGTATATCGTCGTCTAGTACCCATAGTACAAGCTTTGCTTAGTTTGGGACTAGGTCGATTTGTGTAAGATTGTCCCTTAATATTTATTATTTATTATTTTTTTTATTATTAATAAAGTTTAAATAAATAAATAAAAAAACGATCTCTCTAAAAATGTAGACATAATCTTCAGTAAAACTAACTTACTTTTCGATTTAAATAAAACAATTTAGACGGATTATATCGCGTATATTAATTATTTGAGCCTCCCTGATATAATCCGTTTAAATTGTTTTATTTAAATGTGTGACAGTCGCGGAAACCGAAGAAAATATTAGTTTTCGATGATAACAAATATGTCGTTATCTTCAATTTCCACAGCTATCCTTATCAACTACGTTAAAAAATACTATAGTCGTATACCAGAATTAGAAATGATTTCCTTAAATCGCCCACCACCCCTCTCTTGCTACTATTAGCTTCTGCTAAGTCCAGTGCTTCGGCATTTTATGATTAGAACTTGGGGCATGAAGTCCCACTTTGTTTTCACTTAGCTTCGTCGAGATAAACCTAAAAGCCTACCTAATAGATGATCAAAAACTTTGAGGAACTCGCCGTCTATTCATTAAGAATTTAGCGTTTCTCATGTCCAAACTAGAGCAGACTGCCGAGTTTTTTTAAGAACGAAAAGAGCTGACAACCTTATGCAGCTTTGGCTTCTAAAGGTGAAAAACAAAGAAATGGCAGCAGTAGGCATTCAGGGTATTTCGCACTTGGCTATTCGCTGATTAAATTGGTCTTTACTTTAGATAGGTAATACTCATCATCATACATTTGAGTCATGCTCTTGTCGATAGCTGAAGTATGAGTACATCTAGTTGTTCATAGCCACTTCCTTGACTTCCATATACGACATGACGTCTACTTTATCTTTTATCTGTTTAAGTAACTTATTCTCGGCCTTCCACTTCCTCGCTTCCCCTCAACCTTTACTTATATTATGTTATTTATAAAAGCATCATGTCGTATAAAGTGACCTAACATTTTCTATCTCCTATGCTCTATAATGTTCAGAAAATTCCTTTTTCTTCTTTTTTCTCTTTTGAGTACTACTTCATTTGTAATTTTTTCCGTCCAACTGATCCTCTCGATGCTTCGCCAGCACCAAGTTTGAATTGTTATTATTTCAAACGCTTCCAGCACTTCGCAGTCCCTTTGCATCATGGTTCACTCCTCACACCCATTTAAAGCTCCAAATAAATGATTATAGGAGTTTCTTTTTAGTATTTTTGAGAATTTTGCCGGTCATTAAATATTAAATGTTTACAAATGAAGCGAAAATTGGAAAATTTAATGATTCGGACAGGATTCGAACCTGCGTTCCAACGGCTTTCCGGGCTAACACTGGCAACACTGGCTACGATGCCACCCTAAGGCATGTCGAAGCAACTGGTTGAAAAATTCAATGGCTCTGACATCTGATTCGGTGGTCCAATTGGGAGGACGCCAGTGTTGGCCCGGAAAGCCGTTGGAAACGCAGGTTCGAATCCTGTCCGAATCATTAAATTTTTAAATTTTCGCTTCATTTTTAAACATTTAGTTTACGTTAGCAGACGTTACTGCTTTAATAAAAAATAAGTCATTAAATATTCTTATTATTAAAAGCTTCTTTTGAAATCCCTATTCTTATTTTGATGTCTAGTGTACATCAGAAGTCTGATGTAATGATACTACCTTATATTTAAAACTACTCTAAGTATTTAATTTAAGATACTACTTGGATTAATTCAATGAAGATGGTTATGTGTTACCTTTAACCCGACTGTGGTCAAAAAAATACGCAGACCAAGTTACATAATAATTTTCGGCAATTAACTGCCGTAAAAAAACACGTCTTGTTTTATCCCTAGTTTCCATGTTATTTTTGAAACTAAATTTTTTCAGCTAAATAAGAGGCACGTGTGCAGGCTGTACAAAGTTTCGGCAGTAATTTATGCAGGCATAATATTTTCAGATTTAGTAAACTTAAAGTTTCAACGAGTTTGTCAGCTTTATTTAATGATATAAGTGAGGTGCTTGCGTTTTTGTTTATATTTAGTTAATAATAAAATACTAAAATAGGCCAATTACAAGAATAGTCAAACTGTATATAAGATGGAAATTCTTTCGATCCCATTTTCATTGCGTTTTAATGATATAAAGTTCATTTTTAACCCATGACAAAAAGAGGGGTGTTATAAGTTTAACATGGTGTATCGCTGTGCCTGTCTGTGGCATCGTTCATACTAATCAATTTGACATCGATACTCTTTTGATAATTTGAGGAACAATTCATAACAAAAAAATATCTTAAACAATCATTTATCATCGGTTTCAATAACAAAACATTACTCAAACATAACGAAAATCGGTATGAGTCTAATTATAAGTACTGACAACCAGTTACTTGATAATTTACCTTCTGGACTAATTAATTTAAAAACACCCGTAAGCCAGGTCAGACGCAGGCACCAATCAAAACGTAATTTCTGCCTCCTTTGCTATCCGACCCAACAACTCTTTCATCTCAATTTGTTTCTTAAAAAATAATACACCCTTTTAAGAGGGACTGTTCTTTCCATCGAAGCCGTTTATAATCCAATTTTGTTTTTTTCTAAAGCGAAACAGCGTAAAGTAAACGTTTGATTTTCATAACCAGAGAGTTGACTGGCATTTTTCGCTGTAGCAGTATTGTTGAGGTATCAGGAATTTTTACATCATTTATCATTAAATTAAGCCCATTTACTCTGCTAATTTTCAATTGCTGGCTGTTGAGGAGTGTTGACTTTGCTGAAGTCGTTGATCTTTCAGAAGTCGTTGTACTACCGAAGATTCGATCTTTTGATTTTGTACTTCCGAAGATTCAAAGCTTTCAGTCTTTTACAGACTACAAAACAGTGGCATGTAGGAAAACAACGCTTTTCATGTTTATGCAAGCCAATACGAGAACGGCACACGCGACCATGGGCTACCTAAGATTAAGTAAGTACTTAATAATTATATGAGTACTAGACTAGGATAGGATTCTTAAAAATGGATGGATGAATATTCAATAGGTCTATAAAGGGGCAATAGGGGCAATAGGGGCAATAGGGCTCAGTATTCTTACTTATCACCATGTTTGTAGCACTTGTCTCCAATTTTGAATTATACTCTATGTCTATACTAAAAAATAAATAAATAAATAAATATTAAGGGACAATCATACACAAATCGACCTAGTCCCAAACTAAGCAAAGCTTGTACTATGGGTACTAGACGACGATATACATAATATATAAATACATATATAGATAACATCCATGACCCAAGAACAAATATTTTGCACAAATATTTGCCCCGGCCGGGATTCGAACCCGGGACCGCCGACTCAGTAGGCAGGTGTCTACCAACCGAGCCAAACGCGTCGTCAACTGTAAAATAAATTTTAAAATTGAATTACATAAATGTGAAAATTAAATTTTGAATTAAAAAACAGTTTATATAGAGAGGGGTCATTATATCAGGAAAAAATATAACAGCGAGATCAAATATATATACAGCGCCATCCAAATAAGAACCAAAAGTTGTTTTAACTAGCCACCGGATAGTTCCTAACTTTGAATAAACTTTTAACCCAGTTTAAATTTACTCTGCTTCCGAAGCATCGAAGAGGCAATCAAAATATGTAATGAAAAGCTTCTGAAAATCCACTAAATATGATGCGTAGCATTATAGCGATTTTGTTAGTTCTTTAGACGGCCCTGTTCGCTGCCCCGTGGAAAGCAAAGGAAAAGATTGAGACTGGCCGCAGTACTTAGCAGTGCCTTCGTTGTGCAAGAAAACCTGCATGAACTAATAGGAAGCAGCACTACCGTAAGTGCTTTGTGCTGGTCGAGTGGCAACTCAGTGAGCAAACTGATAATAGAGACCTAGTGCGGTTAGTTCGAAATTCTCGCATGACAAGACGTTGATGCTCACCTCTTTAATCCCTGCGACACCAATAACGTAACATCACGTTCGAAACGTCGAGGAAATTCAATCAACACTTTTTTTATACGGTTAAGTCCTGGAAATCATGAAAGTTGAAGTCAATACATAATACTTTATTTCGGAGAATCAACTTTTCGATCGACACTTTCGACTATCTCGTCGTTATTCAAAGATGTATCTGTATTTATCATGAAAACGGGCTTCTAATATACACCATTATTAGTTTATTAGGTTTAAACATGGAGAAACCATTATCAAGTTTTGGACCGATAAATTTGTGTCGGTCAAAAACGTTATTCATTCATCCTATTACCATACTTATGACGTAGGCGATTCTGTACCCGTACCATGAGTTAACGTGACCGTACTCGCTAGCGACAGCATAAACGATTTGTATGGAGAATAGTACAGCGCCTTTAGCGGTTACTTTGTAGAACTACAATAATCCAATACAAATCATATACGCAGTTGTGACGCAGTCGCTAGCGAGTACAGGCACTGTAAACTCATGGTAAGGGTAATTGCATTTGCAGCCATGAATATAGCCATAGAAAATTCAGCATACGGCCATTCTCGGCCTAAAAGCCTTCCCAACCGTGACAGAGTAAGACTCCGTGTCGTTAAACGGTCTGGATGGCACATTAGTGGTCTCCACCCGCTACCAGAAGGGTAACCCTGTTACTTGGACTGACACTTTGTGCAAATTGATTAGACCCTAGCGTAGAGTGAGTGAATTGAGTGTAAATTTAAATACAAAGTTTAGTACAGTATATCATAGTAAACCTGTAGAGAGAGTAAAGAAGTATAAGTACCTCAGATACTGGCTTAACGAGAAATGGGACCCAGAAATGAGATTCGTGTAAGAATAGGGATGGCTCGGAGTGCTTTTATGAGAATGAAGAAACTATAGGTACCTAAATAAACACATAAATTTAAAGCTAAGATGGAGACTAGTATAATGTTATGTGTTGCCAATTCTGAAGCATGGACCTTTGATAAAGCCTCAACTGACAAAATTAACGCATTCAAAATTCGGATGTATAGAAGAATGTTAAAAATGTCATGGGTGGATAAAATATCAAAGGAATCGGTCTTAAATAAAATGATGAAGAAAAGAAATGGAGAATGGAATGCTCACAATCAAAAAGAGAAAAGCGGCATACTATGGACATATTTACAGAAATGCAAAATATGCCTTAACGAGAAATATAATTGAGGGAAAAATAGAAAGAAGAAGAGGTAGAGGAAGACCTAGAACAACTTGGTGTGATAATATCAGGGACTGGACCGGTATTAAGGACGTCACCACTCTCAGCAGAGTGGCAAAAAATAGAGAAGACTTTCGTAAGATGATCGCCGACATCCGTTAGGATATGGCACCACAAGAAGAAGTACAGTATAGAACAATTTTACAAGTTTTTTCATATGTTGATTTAAACTTACACGATTTTCACACATTATACCCCTGTAAACGAGTTGTCCCGTTACTGTGGTTTCCCTTCGAGACCATTTAAGTATCACACAGGCTGCATAAGCGCTTATACAGATCTTATTATTTAGATTTGAACCTAACATCACGTTCAAAGCATTGAGGTAATAAAAAGCCGGCCAAGCGTGAGTCTGACTCGCGCACCAAGGGTTCCGTACAAACTTTCACTTATCCTATTTCGAATTAGATTTGGTAACGGTCGAAAGAGATCCTCTCTGATGTTTTATTCTGTGATTCAAGCAACAAGATCCTTCAACCCATAAACGGAACTAATCTAGATTTTAACACACTATAAAACAAAATCTCTTAAAACTCTGCTTAATAATATAGCAATTAATTTTGTCGTTTATAGCGAATCTTGGATTTAAAATTAAGCGATTGTAAAATTAAATTTTCATAGCGCCGCTTATTTACGACGTTAGCCGGTGGTTTAACTCGTTCTGGGTATTAAAGTGACATAACTATTTAAACATTAAAGGGGCTAGGTAATGAGCTCAAATATTACGGGAAACTTTGAGAGTGGCTTTTTGTGTACAATTTGGTTGACGAATACCGAAGCAAAGTATGTAAAACTAGAAGGTGACTGGAAATTTGTCTGCGGTATCAACTTTTTTATAACTGTTGTCCAATAAAAAAAAAACCTGCATGTTCAGAATATACTACATCTGTTGATCAAATGAGGACACAAAGGTATACCGAATTAATGTATGTAAGGATATTTATTGACCAAGATATATTTGATTAATTATTCTCATTCGACCATGTAAATTCGTCCCCTCATGGGCCACCAAAATGTTAGAATCCCCCAGAGACACCGTGATTGATGAAGATAGTAAGCTAAAATGCTTTAATCTCAGATGAAGGTACGCAACGATGTTTTCCTTGTAATTATATCAATACGACAGAGATAGCAGTCACACAAAGTATCGTCGAGTAGTGCAAGTATAACTCGCCACATTCCGTCGCACAAGTTACATAGTTTTAACCGCCAACAAAACCTGGCACATTTTCACAATATGTCGTTCCGTGTCACAATATGCCACGACTTTTTACATTCCATGACACAACACGTTGCGACGTTTCAGGGACGTAACATGAAATTGTAATTTGGCCCCAATTCGGTCCAGTATGACCTGAGCCGTAGAACTTCCGACTAATTATAGCGGAATTCCCAGCGTAGCCACGTCTCGCAAATAAATATTATAAGCAGTTAATGAAGGCCCCTGAAAGGAGTCATTATGGCTTCATTGCTGCGTCGTTACGGCCGACCACGCGAGCTTGTACCTTGGGGAATAACAATAATTTTGATATAGGTGTGTTACATATTGCTTCACTCGAACTCGAAGACGTTATTGGCCGCACACAGGAGAAATGCCCTCTCTTCCTTAACTTAAGTTTCAAATTCGATTAGAATGTTTCTGATGGTGTAGTGTAAGTTTGCTTCAACACAAAATAAGGTCTAAATTGTTTTGTAATTGATATAAGGAAAATGTAACTACGGTCTAGATATTTTCTTGCCTAGAGAACGTATACTTGAGGACCCAAAATTTTATTACTTCAGGAGTACTTAGGATTAGGACGAACCATACTTGAGCATTTTCTACTGTCAAGACTAACCACGATGTTTGCACGTAATATTTAATTAATTTGTAATATTTATTGATTTAATTAATGAAGAACAATAAAACTTTAATCACTTCTAACATTAGTGTAATCATTGGAGACCTAGGGCCGCCAACCTCTAAAGGGCTCTTATAGGCTGTTACAGAAGGCCCCTGCCCACCAAACAAGAGGCCTCAGCCTGTTTTGCCCTGAACCCCACGATTACAGGAGTCTAGGCCATGGAATTTTATCCTCACGCATTAAAAACCAGCCGCGGCGGAATTTCAATCGTTAAATTGTTTAAATTATTCGCAACCAAATTCAGGGCACGCTCGCAGGAGATTCGCGGAATATTATTCGGCATAATAGTATTATTTTAGGCCAAGCTTTTGTCCAACTCCATGTTTAGTGAAAATGTTGTAACTGTACAAAGATCTCCGAGGCACATACACCGTTTTTTATAAAAAACGGAAATTGTCCACGGACGGACGTTTTCCTCCTTATCGTATTATTTAACGAATAACGAATAAAAAAGGTGTATTTAAGTTCATTAATAGTCTGGTCACGTATTTCCATAGTCGCCATTTTGCTTTGTTTGCGTTCGATGATATTATATAATAGGTTTAAACTGAAACTTTTAATAAGGACTTTTCTCTTTCACGTGGACAGATGATTCCTTACGATAGAATTTTAAAGTGTGTGTAAAAAAAAACAGAATACCTACTGATATTCACCAATTATTATTTAGGTTAAAACAATAAAAATATATACAGTTAGAAATAAATAAGTATATGTTGTGCATCGTCCAACGCCTACTCAACTTAATGTGCATTATTGCCTTATGTATAATATTACATAATAATTCATTTATATCTAAGTATAAACATACATAAACTAGTCAAAACATGTCACAAATCACAATAAATGCCTTCAAATTCTAAATTCAAAGAACCATTAAAAAAGAACAAAAAAAAAACGACATATTGTGATTTAGTGCCCGCGCGGAAAACACCCCTATTCCGAACGACTCGACTGCCACCGAATGCGACATATCTCACCAACACCGTGAGTTAGAAAGGAATGTACGAAGTCGTAAAGACGGGATTGTTGTCGAAATAGACCAAATCGTGCCAGGGTTGGCACACAGTTTAGATTGATTTTGAATTTATTGGGAAGCTGCCTGCTTGCTGAAGATATAGCGGCTTTCATCGAAGATGGACGATTTATCTCGTCGAGTTCTAGAAGGGAGAATAGAAATGTTAGTTCGATTTGTGAATACTTTGCGCTTGGGCGTTACCCGAGTTACCCCTTTTAAACTTGTTATTCTGTACAATAAATAAAGATCTGCATTACCTTTATGCAGTTACTATAACTATGCAATGTAGGTATTTAAAGTGTTACCATATTAAAACATTTGATGTGCTCATTTGTTTCATTAAAGAATTGAGGCTTGATCTGGCAATTTTTGCACATTTCTTTTAAGTACATTTATTCGAAATCAAACTAACAATTATGTAATTTGAATATGAAAATAATAAGAAAATGGCCATCACGGCCTCAGCTGTCAACGGTGTGCCGGTCGGTTCCCAAGGCACCACTCAATTAATGAAATCATCCGTCGCGCCATGGTTTCAGTTAATGTGCCTTGTATTTTGGAGCCACCAGGTTTAAGCCGCACAGACGGTAAGAGACCGGATGGCCTAACCCTTATACCTTGGCGCAGAGGACGCTGCCTCCTATGGGATGCAACTTGTGTCAGTACATTTGCTGCATCCCATTTGAGACAAACTTGTCGGTATGCTGGCTCCGCGGCGGAAAATGCTGCGAAATTAAAACACACCAAGTACTCCGCTCTAGAGCCAGCATACGAGTTTGTACCAGTCGCTGTGGAGACAGCAGGACCATGGAGTCTTGAAGCCCGCAATCTGTTTAGGGAGCTTGGACGACGACTAAGGGACAGGGGCTGCGATCCCCGCTCTGGCTCCTATCTGGTTCAGCAGGTGTCCATAGCCATTCAGCGGGGCAACGCTGCTGGTATTATGGGGACCTTTGAGCCGGGTATAATGCAGGGCGGGCTCTTTTAGGTTAGATTAGTTTAAGTTAGGTTAGTCTCCATCATACTTGTATATATTTATAAATTACTTTAAGTATTTTTTATCCTGTTATGTTTTACCTTTAGTTGTTGTACGGAATTCCTTGCATGTATTTAATTAAAGTATTGATTTGACATTTGAATATATTTATACTTACATAGGTACTTACGTCTGAATTAATGACGGACTTCGCGTGCCCTGAAGACAATTAATTTAACTTGCAACATACCTGTAACAAAAACACAAATAAATGAGTACCATGACTATCGTGTAATTTTATATAAATAATAACGAATAGGTATATCCGGATTGTTTTTATTTTTTATCGGCAATATCTCCGTACTATTTAAAAATGTGTGACGAAGGTGTAATGTCTGGCTGGTTTTGAGAAAATGAATAAAAACGCATGGCACCACTTTCAGATAGTTATGAGATTTTCGTCTTTTTATTATTACCTACTAACTTATTAAAGGTTATCATACTCATACTCATTTATTCATAATGCACAAATACATTATATGTCAATTTTACAAAAGGGTACAAATTTACAATGGTAGGAAGAGGCAATGCGAAGTAAGAGATTTTATGATACAATAATAATGGGAAAAAACATCCAAAAACTCAGACGAAATTCACCAGAAATGTTAAATTCGTCACAAAAGCGAATCAACATGTGAACATCCAATTTAGCTTAAACCTTAATTCAAGAAAATCTAATTTAAGTAAGATTTCGTCCGGCCTCGATTTTTGCAGCGCTTCCATCAAAGTTATCAGAATTATTCCCATTCTAACTCAATAAAGACTCGACAAACTGATTACGTGAAGTTCAAAGATTCGTTCGATCATTTTATTAGTTGATAAAATTTGATTACATACCTACTCTTTCAAGTTTTTAATTCCGAAGAAATTCGAATAAACAAATTCTAAGACCAAAAAACGTATTTAATCTTCCTTTATCGAATACGGCCCGTGACCTGAGAATGACTTAAAATATCAATTCGCACTTATTCATGGAAATCGTCGTCAACGTTCCCCAGTATCAGATCGGCATTAATTTGTCAAACATCTGTTCCTTTACCAACTTATAAAGATTTTTTCGGCCAAATTTCCCAAGGATTATTGCCAGAAAATTCTTCTCATTCTCTTTACTGGATTACAAGTGCCAATTTAGACCAATCATCGGGTTTTTTAATGGAGGCCTGAAGGTTTTTAAGTAACACTTTGACGTTGTTAATGGTAAAAGCTATCGATTGGTGATTCAGCTACGTTTCATGAGAAAAGTGTTTTGTATAAAATCTTATTCCTTATTACAGTAAAGTTTTTTCTCCACATATACCTTGTATGCATAAATAGCAAATAAATATATTACTACAAAAAAAAACGAAAAACAGTTACCTCCAAGTAGCCTATAAGACATTTTTTTATATCTTGAATAAACAGACATTTCAATTTTTTTAGTATGTCTTTATACTATATGTTCATACATTAATTAACAGCTTAATGGCTGGGCTGATTTCATTATTTTTGGTGCACACCAACCAGACCGATGCCTTTTTTGTATGGAGACAGATATAGTTATAGAATACTTTTTACGAGACAACGGAAAAGCAAAGAAGTCATATTAAGAATGGGAAAATGTGCGTAACAATAAAGAAAATATACCTCTGAAAACATATTTATAGACCGACCTCGTACCTCGTTGATTAGATTACTAAAATGCCTTCAGTAACAGCAACAAATTATCCAACTATGTTTTTTGCTCAGCAGATTCATAATTTACTATGAATTATTTCGTTTAACAAGTTTTTAGAAATGTTCCTTAATGTTTAATGAATATTTTAATAAAAAAGGTTCGTTTCATTCAATTCGCTGTTGGAATAGCTATGTCGGGGACAGGTCTGGATGGCCGGTGTGGTGTGGCACATTAGATGAGTTAATCGACATAGTTGTGGACGAGGAGGTAGTTGCGAGCAAGATGAAACAATACGGATGCAATTAACTTGATTTATTCCTTATACAATGAAGCACAAAATAACAGTTCCTGGCACAGAGGTCTGTAAGCTAGGTTATCAAAGTCTCACAATAGTCTTTATTAAATTAACACAGTATTGTTGAGTTATAACGTTTCACTGATTCTAACTTGGTATAGCACAACGAGACGGGACAGTTCCAAGGCAGTAGTGCACTCGATGGTGACCCACAGCGAAGTGTCGGTGGGCGTTCGCTGAGTGAACCGCCAAGACTCTGTCTAGCGCGCCAAAACAGGTTCAAGGGGGCGCCACTGTCGCCTTCCGATGGCGCGCTGGCTTCGTTGAGCTACCGTACTCATGACCGTCTCCGACACGGCCATCCTGCGATGACACACGTCCTCGTGTGTTGCTCTGAAACAATCAACAACCAAAACAGTATCCACTCGGTCAGTCCTGACAAACACGTCAAAATGGTACCTAAGACAAAACAAAAACTTCATCTTTCCTTTCGCATCAAATTGTTACTGACACCAAAACAAAAAAAATATCACAAAAATAATTTTGACAACTAAGTGAAAGTTTTTGTTTTATAACCGCAATATTTCAAAAGATACAAATCGAATTATGGTATCTTACAACCAACTACCAATTGTATTTACTACTACATTACATTACTTATTCTTTCAATAGTGCAATACGTTTTAAATGAGATTGTACTACAATGTTGCTTGTTGTGAAACAAACTAGCTATTTACCACTTCTACCTTAGAAAACACATTAGGAACCATGTACCACCATATAATTTCCTTTTGGCTCGCCTTATTGACAATATCAAAACAATTAAATCAACGAAAATCCGTTCAACAAAACAGGTATCTCATTCGTGGCCTAGGGCTAACTTAGCCACCCACTACGCGCATCCCCACGGGATCGCCGAGTCAACCCTATGACTCTACGGTCTCTGCGAGAGTGACCCGACCTCCGCCAGCACCTACCGCGCACCGCGTATCCACGGACTGCTTAGAGCAGATGCCGACTTCTACCGGACTACGGCTACGATGAAGTGACTGGTATGGTCGACCAGCCGAACTGAGAACCTCCCTACCAGTCTCACAATATTTTTTTTTCGTCTACTTCAAATGGTACGTAGCTCCCGGGCATTTCCCTCAACCTATTGTGCAAGTACGCGCATGTTTGGAAGTCAAGTTTATGGCCAATGGTCTTGCAATTTACAATACTACATGTCAACATTTCTAATAGGCTCGCTTCAGTAACCTTATTTATTGCACAGTACTGACAATTTTCTGATACAAGTCATACATAGTCACTGAATTATACAAGCAATTGCCATGGAACTTATTGGAAATTAACTCTTCCATAAGCGATCACTCGGCAACCAAATCACAATAAAATGAGAACTCCTCACCAGATTGCCTCATATGGTGTGGTGTGGTGACGTCACACGTCAAACCCTCTTCCCCGTGGTTGAAGGCGCCCTGTCGCTCGCCTTCGCGCAGTTCTTTACGCGATGTCTTGTACCGTGGCAGCCGAAGCAGATGACTCATGGCTTAGCTGTTAGCTGCTAAGTTCGCGAATCTTTTCCTGAAACAAAAACTTCAAGCACAGTATCACAAAGCTCGGTCATTCTAACCTTAAATCCAACAAACTCAACTTCAATTCAATTCATTCAGTCAAATGAATTGTTTCTTTTGTTATCCGAAATAACATGCCATACGAATAATAATAATCCAATAAAAAAAGGGAAACTCAAATCAATCTAGCAAAGTTAGGTAGGTACACTGAAATTATGATTCGTTAATGTGAACAAATAATCTACGACGTAGATGCAAGAAAAGATTTAAATCAAATCATTATTTGCATTTTAATAACAAACTTTACTTTGTATGATAACCTTTGGATTACCAAGGCTTTACCGATTGTGAAACATTAATGATAAAAATCAAACCTCAATTTCAAATTCTTGTTCTAATATTTTCCTAATCCTATTAGTGTCTCCAGTTTAAATATTTTAGGCTAAAGCGATCACCACAGTTAAAAGTAACATTAGAATCGTCAAAGTAACAAATCTCAGGCTCACCAGTTCTTACGGAAGTTATAGGCGCTAAACTATACACCAGCTAATGTACACCGAGTAAGAAACTATTCAAGATGTCAAAAAATTAAATTCTACAGAATGATTGGAAAATCATGAACAGAGGGTAAATTATTAAAGCAAGTTCCTACCCCCTAAGCCCAGCCGCTCCTACTACTAAGTACTGTGTATGCTTAGAATAATAATTCTAAGTGTGTATGATTGATGCACCTTCACAGCGCAATTTTAAAATGATAAACTTTTTTAAGGGTAGGTAAACTGCGTAGTGGTCATATTAATCAACACTAAATCTCTGTAGAAACATTTCGCGTTTAGTCATATTATATCACTACGAAAACAATCGTTACGAAACGTGCAATAAACTTTGTTGCAAATGATTATTAATTTCTATCACGCAATATTCAACTTTACTTGGAGGGTTGCTTTTACCAGTACCCGTTAGTACTTTTTTTGACAAATACCCACTAAACTGAATAAGTGCGACTTAAGTCTACCCCAGAATCTAGCTACACTTTTATTTGTGAACAAAATATCGGAATCTTAGTGAAAAGTTAACGACTGACCTGATGTGTTTTTCAAAATGTGTCGGTGAAGCCATAGTGCCTACGTTCACGCGTCGCTTGTAAGTTGTAGTTGACTGTCGCTTCTGGGTCACTTCTACTGGTGCAACAACTGACGATGTGTCCCGCTGTTCTTGAAGTAAACAATGAACTCGATGTATGTAGTTTGTATTGTAACTGCTGGCTTTTGTCGCTGAGGTGGTAAGTTGTAGTTTTCTTTTATACGAAGTAAGCAATCGAATTTTTCATGTCCGTTTCTCTCGCAATGAAAACAATTTAAACAGTGCAATCTTCATTTGTTTTCATACGGTTTTGTTGGTCTCCGTGACGGTGTTAGCTTGAGTTTCAATAACGGAAACGCTTGTAGCTCCTGTTCCTTGATTTTGTGATGTCAGGTTCGTTGTATTTCAAAGAGTAACCACAAACTTTTTTTCTTCCGTTTTATTCGCTTCGTGTTCCATCATTCTTCGTGTTCGCTCATGGGCCGTAGATACCATCCCAACTTCTGATGTCGGGGACAGGTCTGGATGGCCGGTGTGGTGTGGCACATTAGATGAGTTAATCGACATAGTTGTGGACGAGGAGGTAGTTGCGAGCAAGATGAAACAATACGGATGCAATTAACTTGATTTATTCCTTATACAATGAAGCACAAAATAACAGTTCCTGGCACAGAGGTCTGTAAGCTAGGTTATCAAAGTCTCACAATAGTCTTTATTAAATTAACACAGTATTGTTGAGTTATAACGTTTCACTGATTCTAACTTGGTATAGCACAACGAGACGGGACAGTTCCAAGGCAGTAGTGCACTCGATGGTGACCCACAGCGAAGTGTCGGTGGGCGTTCGCTGAGTGAACCGCCAAGACTCTGTCTAGCGCGCCAAAACAGGTTCAAGGGGGCGCCACTGTCGCCTTCCGATGGCGCGCTGGCTTCGTTGAGCTACCGTACTCATGACCGTCTCCGACAGCTATAAATTGCCTCGATAGGCAAATTAAATTTTTGTCCTTTTACAAACTTCAAATATAATTCTTTGAACATCGTGAGCTTTTTGGTCCATAAATTTCTCAGATGTACGTAATATTTCACGATATTTTCCATTTTAGTACACAAAATATGAAATGCGAATAAGTTTTTGATAGTTTATTTTCATTTTATAAATAATGACGAAGCCACAATGTTTTCGTGCATAAACCAAATATAAATATTTCTACAACGGATTATTTCTATTAAAGCAGTAACGTCTCCAAACACGTGAAATTACTAGCATAGAGGCATTCTATCTTCGTCCTTCGGGTAGGCAAGCACTTGTGACTCCTCTGGTGTTGCAGGTGTTTATGGGCGACGGTAATCGCTTTCCATCAGGCGATACGTTTACTCGTTTGCCCCCTATGACATAAAAAAAAAAAAAAAACAAATGCTCAGGCATACAAGAAACCACTGGTTGAAAAATTCAATGGCTCTCGCATTAGGTTTAGTGGTCTAGTAGGTAGGAGGCCCGTGTTAGCCCGGAAAGTCGTTGGAGAAGCAGGTTCAAGTTCAAACCTTGCCTGAACCATAAAAAGTCTTCAATTGTTTGACATCTGCATCTCTGTTGACTATTGTATAACTTCCTAAACTCGTTATAGAAGATCCCTCTCTTGAGATGGTTTGATTTGATGGTAGTTACTTTTGGTGGAAATATAAGCAGTATCCGCGATATTAAGGGGGGGGGAGCTAAGATGGTTGCGTTTATCACGTGATAAATAAATGACAAAGCATCACTCACATTCGCATTTTGTTACAACGAAACGGATGATTTGTTACTTATTTGTAGCGCTATATAAAGCAACCATAGGCCCCGCAGCTTCATAAGAGTTAAACATTTTCTAGTTGTTTACTTTAGTAGCATTTTACTTTGAATGACGATTTCATGATGACGAGTTACTTGTTATTGTGGTTTGTATTAATTGGACATATAAAAAACCGGCAAAGAGCATATCGGGCCACGCTCAGTGTAGGGTTCCGTCGTAGTTGTCCATCCTTCACAATAGAGGAAATTACGGGAAAGACTTAAATTACGAGAAAGACTTCAAGCTCTATATAAGGTCGTAAACGCCAAAGTAACAGTAATTACTTCTGGAAGTTATCGATTATACGCGCCAGATTGAGCGAAATGTTTTAATATAGTATGGCACTTAACCAATATGTGTAACGTTTGAAGTATACGGAAACCGCGAAACTTACGTCATTTTAAAGGAAATTATGAATTTTTGCGATAACTCAAAAACGGCTCAACCGATTTTAGCCGAAAAGTACTTATAAGGTCTCATTTTTATGATTTTTTCCATAATTTTTGGACCCGTGGTTGAAAAGTTAGAGGGGGGGGGGGCACTTTTTTTTATTTTGCGAATATTTACAAAACTGCTGACTTTATCTAAAAATAATGTTCAGAGACCCCTATTATTTTTAAAAGACCTATTCAACGACAACCAACCCACTAAAGTTGGAACGAAAAAAAAACCCCCACTTTTGGAGTCCAAAAAAAAAATAGTTTTTATTTTACTGTTTTGTCGGCGTGATACATACACATACTCATACCAAATTTCAGCTTTCTAGTACTAATGATCATGGAGCTAAGCCGCAGACGGACAGACAGACAGACGGACATTCTATATATAAACAAACTATAAGGGTTTCTAGTTGACTACGGAACCCTAAAAAGAGTCTTGACTTGTAATTTTCGAAAAAAAGCTAAGACAAAGATCTGGAAAAGGCTTCCCAGAATACATCTTTTATGTAAAGGCAAGACTTTTAAGCATGATAGGTTATTAACGTGGTGTTTTTTCTCAAGAATGGAAGGGAAATCATCCTCAATTCTATATTATTACTTCAATTCTCTCCCATAAGGTTCTCAAACAATACCTTTGTTTATCATATACCGTACCGTACAAGCCATTATATTCAAAACCTCCGACATAAAATATGCGAACAAAAATATTCTTCCCAATAAAACGTATCGAAAATGTGATTTTCTGCATCGATGGTTTCTCTCTGCACGTACTGAGAAATCTAAAGGTATTCTGTAACAGAGGCATGCTGTGGCAAGCTAAGAGATGGGAATTTAATACTGCGGTGTAATATTTTGAGGCTTTTTGTTCCCGTGGGTTTAAAAATAATAATTTGTGCCTAAGGTTCGGTACTGTTTTCATTCGATATCCTAGTTCTGCAACACGTTTGATTTTTATTCGATATTTTCCTATTGGCAATAATTTTGAATGAATAGAGCTATTATAATAAATGGCTTTTGCTGTAGTATTTTTGTATTCATTCTTACAAATTGTAGTGCTAATAAAAATAAATAAAATAACATAAAAATACAATAACATTCATAATGTAATGACTGCCATTTCGCATTAAGTCCGCCATTGATATCATTATTTTTTCTTAATTATCTATTGAATTATGACTTGCTGAATTTGTTTATTTTGTTTATTATGTTGACGATCACCGTATACATTCATGTAAATTGACTATGTGTAATTTATAATGTATCCCTATATGTGTGAAATAAATACAAATCTAATCTAATCATTTGTACCGATTTTTGTTTTGTGTAATAATATAAAAAAAATCTAAATCAACATTATTTAATGGTTTTAGGAACTTAAACCTAATAATAATAAGATTTCAAATCTCATTCCATCTCGTCTCCTTGATGACAAAGCACCTTAATAATGACGTACACCTCAGGACACGATAAAATACATCAAAAATATAACCTACTATTACCCATCAGCGACATTACTCCCAAACTATCCCAGAGGTATTGCATTCCGAGCTGTCGACGCATGTGATATATCCCCGGATAAGTAGCGTATGATATATCCGGGCTACGATATCAAGTGTGATATAATACCCGGGTACTAAGTGTCGGGTGGCGGGGGCCGTATAAATGTCGGGTGTTTATTTGAAAGCCATGCGGTAGTCTAAGATGGGGGAATCATTATGATTTTAGTAGCAACGAATTCAGTGTTATTTTGTGAATTCGAATTTTGGTATCCAAACATGAGTAAATAAAGCATATGTGGATAGATACTGCTTTATGATGTATGAAGTGAAGCTTTTAAAACATAGGGTTTTTTAGTGCGGTAACCATTTGAGAAATAATCGATTTATTGTTACTAATGTCTGCAAAGTTAATTTGAATGGGGTGGTAACTTTTTAATTGCCAATTTTATGTAAACAATATCATGAAACAGTGATATCAAAACGTTACATTGTTTTCGCAACTAGTATAAAAGTACATAATCAAATGTCACAATGTCTCCCAATACTATGAAATAAAGCACTTTGGGAGCTTTCACAATGGAAGCAATTTATTACATCAAATTAAAACAACTAGCCCTCAGAAGAACAAAACAAGTAGCATCCGATCAAGCCGCACTGAGTACATACCACGCTTACGTATGCTCAGTTCTGCGCTCTGGTCTTCTGCTCTGGGGTAATTCTATAGACGTCGATTGAGCTTTCAAGGCTCAAACAAAATGCATACGAACCCTATGTAGTGTCGGTTATAGGGAATCATGCAAGCCACTATTTAAAAAACTGCGTGTTTTACCCCTTCCTTGCCTATATATATTTGACGTTTGTATTTTTGTTAAACAACACCCAGATATTTTTAAATCAAAATTTGAAATGTTTAATGCACGTACGAGAGGCGCACATAATCTGCATGTTCCAAAGGCGTCCTAATCGACATTTAAAAAGAATGCGTATTATTCTGCGATTATAATTTATAATAAGCTACCCGACTATATTAGATTTTGTATTTTTTTTTAGTTTTAAGACGCAACTTAATAATTATTGTTAACTTTAAAAAGAAAACAAATATTGTATTGTACATTTTTGTGTCCTGTCAAATTCATATCGAAAACGTGTCGATTCACTCTCTTTACCGTTAGATTCGGGCGGAAAGGTTGCGAATTTGCTGGCTGTAATTAATTGTCGACTTTTCGAACTTAAAAATACTCTTAAGTAGTTAAAACCCGTGCAGTGCCTCGAGATCTATCAGGAGGAACACCAGAGCTGGTTAATCAGGTGCAAGGTAACCGTTGGATTGCTGGTAAGTGAGTTGCGCGTGGCCACGAGCTGGCTCCCTCGGCCCTGGACACCTGAGGAAGGAGCAGTACCCTCTGGAGCTAAGGTTAGTCCTTTTGAAAGAGAACTCAAGGCCCTCTCAATTTCGTTTGTAATAGTATCGTTCTTGTTCTTTATCGCCAGCCGACAATTTTCCTGTCCTAATTCTAAATTTAAACACAATTAAAAATCTACAGTCCATTATTTGTATCCAAAACAATTATTTATTGGACAGATATTTTTATTCTGTGAAAGAGTATCTTACATCAGATTAAGTGAGCAAGACATAGTAAGTTATTTCTATTGTAGTTTTCATTTTGACTTACTTTTCTAATTTGCCGTTGCTTAAATTGTAGGACATGATATGCATATAATTTATAAGACATGTAATGATTAATTGTAATACTGACTAATTATTTATTATTTATTAATGTATGTAGCATTTAAATTAACATGATAATTGCAGATTAGCTTAGCTTTAGATAGGACATTTATTTATTGTTTTAATTCTTATGATTGTAATATAATTAATAGTATCGACTCCTGTGCATATTAACGCGTCGCGCCAGCGGCATTATATGTGAAACTTTTATTATGTAACACCTGCTGTACCATATTTTATGTAAATAAACCATTCATTAATTCAAAAGTACACAATAAAATTAAAACTAAGAACATAATATACATATAATCCATTTCTCATTTGCTCAAAGGTTTACTGGAAGAGATCCCTTAAAGGGATAAGTTCGCCTTTGTACATGCTTATTCTTTTGTACTGCGTGCAATGGGACAGGTTGTGGACTGGGTTACGCGAGATGGGGACTCCTGAGCATTTGATTGGCTTGATTCGAAACCTATATGTTGAAAACCGCTCTTTTGTCAAAATCGGCCCCGATTGTTCCAATGTGTTCGAAACAAAGATAGCAGCCCTTTTCAATATATATGGGGAGTTTATAATCCGCAGGGTGCTCGAAACTTGGGACAAGGGGTTTCCGATAGGAGGAAAGCGGATATCGAACCTCAGATATGCCGATGACACGGTTCTTTTAGCAACGTCTGTGGAAGATATGCAGGAGCTGTTTGGGAGACTCGAGACGGAGAGCAACCGCATGGGTCTCGCAGTAAACAGGAGTAAGACGAAGCTAATGGTAGTAGACCGTGCCGAAAAACTGCCCTGTACAATTAACATCATCCCAGGGGTTGACATCGTAGACCACTACGTTTATTTAGGCGCACTGATTTCTCATGATGGCAGCTGCGTACCGGAGATAAAGAGGCGTATTGGTATGGCTAAGGACGCGATGACCCGACTGAATTTCATCTGGAAGAAGAGAGGTATAACCATCACCACCAAGACCCGGCTAGTACGCGCTCTAGTATTCCCCATATTTCTCTATGGCGTAGAAACATGGACGATTTGAGCTCGAGAAAGGCAAAGGATCGATGCATTCGAGATGTGTCGCTGGAGGCGTATGCTGAGGATACCCTGGACCGCCATGCGCATCAATGTGTCGATCCTTTCCCAGCTTCGTGTCCAAACCCGCCTATCCACAATCTGACAAACCTACTTCGGCCACATAATGAGGAGGGAAGATGAAAGCCTTGAAAAGCTGATCAATGTTGGGAAAACGGAGGGCAAACGAGCCCGGGGACGGTCCCCAACCAGATGGACCGATCAAGTGAAAGGCCCTTCCTCAACCAAGTTTTGTTCGGTCGTCAGAGATGCAATGAACAGGCACCGGTGGAGGCAGATCATCAAAACTAGGTGTAGAGCATCCGTATCCACCGATGACCACGATCCTCTGTACAGATTCTTTTGTAATGTGTTTTTCTCGTTTTTATGTACAATAAAGTGTTTACATACATACATACATAATCCTATAAATAAAATAACTTCTTCAATTCGCCAATTTCACAATTCACATTTTCGCACGCATTGCATTTCTCAAAATATAACCACAAGCCAAACAATACCCAATGACAAATAAAACACTTTTATGTGCCGTTGTTAGGAATAGGAACGCACGTGATTTTTGCGGTATTTTTTTTGTTCGACGCTCTCTTTGGAGTCTATCACAACGCAAACGCACGAAACGGAAGGTGTGTTTACATTGCATGCGATAAGCCGCTGTCAATAGAGCGCGTTCAATAACTGCGGTTTGAAAGGCGTTTTCCAACATTATTGTGGGTACCTATTTGCTAAAAACTGAGCTAGTGGGGTGCGAGATAGACTAAAGTATTAAGGTGGAAATCTTTAGATGTTACGGAAGACAGCTTAGCTGTTACGCAGAGAAAAAAATAATATGAATAAGTATTTAGAAGTCGTATTACAAGTTTCTATTTACCCGTTACGGATATCAGAGGATGAGTGTGAAACGATAAATGTATTCAAATCTAAAGTAAAGGCGTGTTTGATGGATACCTTTCTTAAAGAAAATGAAAGTAGGTAGTTAGTTGAGTGATTAGGGTATAACTGTCACTATTAGTTAACGTAGATTATGTAGTTGTAGTGAAACTGTTTGTATTAAATACTTAAAATAGTAAGAGTAGGTATAACAATAAATAAATATCATAGCAGTATAAATTATAGTAATGTATAAAGAGTGCGGTCTTCGCCAACAAACTGCATTGCAGTTTGGCGAAACATATAAAGTGTAAGTTTTGTATTTTTTTTAAGATAATAAATTAAAAAAAAAAAAAAAAAAATTTGGTACTTGAAATTGTAATATGCTGAGCATAGTAGCTCTAAAAACCGATTATCTATCAGAGAGTGTACGTGCAAGTTCTCGCATGGAACTAGTGTTGGTTATTCTACACGACGGTTGTACAATTTGGTTAAGCCGATAGATACCGAAGTTGTCAAATCTTTGGACGCGACTCTTGCGCAGTAGTTCTTGGTTAAAACATAGAATAATGATGATGTATCAATGACCTAAGATTCGGTGGGACTGGTTATTTAGTCCTTACCTCGCAAACAAAGCCGCAGATTAATACATGCTGACACATCAAACTTCGTTCCCTTCAATAAGTATTACCAACCATGTTATAAGAAAGAGAAACATCAAGATTTATGTTCATAACATTGACACAGACATAATTCTCCATTCGCCCCTGCCTAGGAATTCAAATATCGAGGCCATGAATAATATTCGGAGACAGTCACAAGAAATGAAAGGGAATGCCTAAACCCGGCTCCAATGAATACATTGAAAATATAAATGGGGTGTAAAAGATTACCGCGCCTGAGTGACAACTTAATTCGTCAAGTTCAAATATGTTCTTAATAATTTAGTAACTAATTTCCCGTCTGCTTTGAGCAGTCACGGTTGGAAATTCCAGTCTCCGCAAGTATTATGTGGGATTCCGCACTGACACACGCTTTACTGGATGCGTTCTCTGCACCGTGCTGCATTTTCCATTTTGTCAAATCCAACAATTAAATTTAACAACGTGCCTAACAAAGGCTGCGGAGAACTCTGCATTCTCGCTTTTGCGTTTTGCTGAATAGAATTGATTCGGAATTTTCCAGCCTTGTTTCTGGTATTTTAAACGAAGAGAGTTTAAAACTGACAAATTCTAAGTATGCGAACATGCATAAAATCATACGTATCTCCGTTACTAATCATATGTTATTAATTAGTACTCAATTTGATTGGTCGCCATTGCAGGGGACAAATAAGCTTAAAATAATTATTAATTTGCTAAAAATTACTTCAATTTAAGAAATATAAACTCAGAAGATATACCTTCAGTAAAAGCAGATAGCCTTGTCAAAACCTAACAAAAACTGTTTGCGCCCATTTTTTACCCGGGCTATTAAAACATAACCGGATAAAGTTGTTCAACTTAATACGTGATTGTATACACTTAAAAACTACCCGCTCTTTAGCACACATAGACACTCACAACTAAAATAGTAATTGCGGAACGGAATATTCATTTTCCGCACCGGGCTGATGCACGTCAGAAGCACCACAGGCCGCGAACGGCCAATTCTCTAGATGCCAGTCACGAGTGGCTCGCTCTCATTTCCAACGCTCTATCTATAATTTAGCAGTATCGTTCAAATGGACGGATTTCGGGCTCTAAGTGATTGCGGATTTAAAATGCGGAAGATGGTACGTCATGTTGGGAAGGGAAAGTCATTTTGTTGGATAGACGTTCATTTAAAAAATCCTGGTAAGCAAAAGTTTTGTGATTAATTTAAGCATGTCAATATTGCACATTTCTTTTAATTTATTATAAGGGGTTAAATAAAATGATCTAGATATAGAAATGGTCTAAATATCTCTCAATATTTTGTATCATTACTAAACTATATTCTGAGGAGTTTTATGATAGTATGACGAAAGTTTATTCTATATTCTATTTTCATACTGATTTATGAGACTAATAAGTATCGACAAAGTTTTTATAAATTGTCAAACTTTATATGTTTCATAAATTTAATGTTTTGTGAATATGTCGATATAACTGACTAACGCATAAAACGTGAAAATAATTTCGATGAATCTTTATAAGAAGCTGATGCTGGATTAAAATATACAAACCTATTTCCCGGCAACGAGACTGAGCCGCATGAAAATATTATTTAAGTCGTACTTTGATGACATATACGTTCGTAAAAACTTGCTCACATTGACATTCAAGCTTTCTAATACGCGAAATATAATTTCCTCGCAAAGTGAAAGTTACACTATTCCCGTCCACCCAAAATTCACCCGCCGCACTAAATGGGGTGCTATTATTGAAACCTGTCGGTAATTATCGGCGATTCCGCTAATCGCCCCCGCATTACCGCCGCTCGAATATTACCGAGCAATATTACCCAGCAATATTGCCAATACGGTATGGTACGGTGTAATAATAAGTACCAATGTAATTACGGTGCACAAATTTCAATGGCCGGCAGTGGAAATTGAAGGCGCGGTTTTAAAATTGCGCTAAGTGAAAAATTATTTGCTTAATTGTATAATTGCTAAATGCGGTTACAATTTAGTGGTGTAGTGTAAAATCTTTAAAAGTTGATGAAAGTTTCCAACAGACGCCTCTGTCTAGCCTGATGGTGAACACGTGGAGAATTTGTTATGGCATTAAATTCTCCATGCGTACTTTCTTTTAGTATTACCATATTTTTTTCAGAAATAACAGATTTATTACTTTCTAGCTGCATTTTTTTTCGTTACCATAGTCAGGTGAGACTTATCCTAAAACCATCTTTGGTTATTCAGCTATCCCCAAACAATAATTGGTTAAAATCCATCGAGCCGATTTAGCGTGATAACTTGACGGACAAAGAAAATTTTACCAACAGGTGGCGTTTAATCGCGACTTCGAACTGTTAAGATTTTTTCTGCAACAATTACCCCCTCTCAATATTTTTTTTTCTACTTATTTTATAAATTATAGATTTTAATAAATAATCTCTAATTAGATTATAAGGATTAAAATCAAAGGTAAACAAGAGGCGACTTTATCTTATCATTAAAGAACATTAATTGTTACAAATAACACTCAAATTGAATTAAAAAAAAAACTGGTCAATTGCGAGTCTGACTCGTGCACCGAGGGTTCCGTACTAACACTTTTCGAATATTACAAATCCTTGACAAATCGCTACTGACGTTTATTAATGAAAATATATGACCTACTAGCTTTTGCCCGCGACTACGTACGCGTGGAACTTGATAAAAGGGATCATTAAAAGCACCTAAGCAAATGTAAGAGCAATTGTGCTTTTGGTCTAATAATTACATTTCCCAGAGGGTCCCCGCACCCCAACAGAAATGTTTACTCACTTTTCAATCTTTTTAGGTATAATTTCCAGGATGAAAACTATCCTATGTCCGTCCTCGGATCTTAAACTATCTCTATGCCAAATTTCATCAAAATTGATTCAGCGGTTTAAGCGTGAAGAGGTAACAGACAGACAGACAGACAGACAGAAACACTTTCACATTTATAATATTAGTATGGATGGATACACAATATTGCCATATGAAATTAAGCTGTTTGTAGCGCCACTATCCCTAGGCAAGACCGACACTTGTAAGGTTAGAGTCAAACCACGCTAACTTCCAAGCAAATGAACTGTCAAACCATACAAAGTGGGTCAGTTTGTATGGTTTGACAGTTAATTTGCTTGGAAGTTAGCGTGGTTTGACTCTATAATCGTACATCGGACACATAATATCTGTTTGTTATTTTGAAGGTTGCCTAGCCTTCTCTATCCCGTAAGTTAATCCCTATTTTTCTGCACCAATTTGTCTCCCCAGAAACACTTATTGTCATCCTACATTTCACAAATTAGTGCCGGCCTCTCGGGTGCGACCTTGGCAGACCAGAGGCTGAGAATAGGCAAACAAATACAAGGTCACAAACAACTCTAGATCATGTATCGAATGATTAAGTTTTGTGAGCACTAAAAATAATCTTGATCGGATATTAATGATGTTTTTGTTTTTCTGGATGATGCGGTGATTTATGTAAGTATTATGTTTATGTAGGTATATTGTGGTACATACTTTTGGCTTTATTATGCAAAAAATATTTGAAATTTGCGGAACATTTAGTTCTGTTTTCCCTTTGGTTACATTTATCGTTGCCAGTAGATTTAATTAGTACCACTGAAATCCGCAATAGGGCGTGGGCTAAAGAACATCTTGTTGGGCATGTTTAAAATAATGTGAAAGTGATGACGCAGAGAGTGTGAATAATGAAGCAGAGGGCGCTCTAGTATATTGGGTTATAAAATCAAAGATTTGATGCGTTTGACGTATCGATGTGATAGCTCAGTTAGGAGAGCACTGCGCCGGAGACGTACGGTCGCTGATTCAAATCATGCTCATGCTCAAATTGCAGTGATCACATTACATTTTTTCTCAAACATGCTCGGAAATGCATGCGTTAATGTCCCGATATGAGGACATGAAGTTTCTCGTTTATGGCTCCCTACATTACTTCTTGGCCTTAGGCCACAAAAGTTAGTATGAAAATCCATTTTTGTCCGCTGCTCTAATTTTTTAAATTTCTATACTAAAATTAAATTGGCAAAGGAAAAATTACATACAGCCAACCACCTCCACAATCTGTAAGCATAATTGCGACACAAAAAATCCATGGTACTATATTTATGTGCGGTTAAACATGGTGCTCAAATAGCTGGATCAAATAACATATTTAAAAAATAAAAAAGGTTGGACATTGAAAATCTTTTTTTCTGCTTATTCGTATTTCGTAGTGATTATAAAATAATTTTAACAGACATAAAAATAACTTCTAGTGATGAGAGTGACGGGGAACTTATGAACAAAGCATGACGGGGAACTTTATGGGGAGGAAAATTTAGTCATGCAAAATATGCTACATATTTTGTTTTGTTTACTTGATTATCTAATAGTTATTTTAATTTTAATATTTCCTCACATCGTTTGAGAAAAGCACTATACAAGCTTCGGCCGGAACAGGGATTGCAGGACTCGTTCTATCTGGCCTCGTCTTCGACTCGGCCATCTACCCCAAACTCGTCCAGCAATCCCTTACTTCACGGCCTCTGCAGTAATGTACTATTATTCCATATAACCTTTATGTCAAAATTTAAAAATAAAAACGTTGTTACCACATATAAACTGAATCCATAAAAAAGCTTTAATAAAGTTACCAAGTATTATTTTTAATAGGAAATTTACACACGTTTTTTCACCCCAGGGGGCCAGTATTAGCTACTTAAGTAAAAATAAATGATTTAGTAGCCATGCGTCTGATGTATTGGCCATATCACCTAGACAGAAACCCGTAATATTTTCAAGATTTTATATACCTACATCGTTTTAAGGAATCGATTAGGTTAGGTTTGTTTTATAATTATTCTGAAAATTTAACAGTTTTTCAGATAGGTAGCCCTTTCAAAGTACAGTTCAAAGTATAAATGCAATCCAAACCCCGTCGTTCGTATCATTTAAAATAAAATCCGGGCACCCCTACACATCCCCGCATTCAACATTAAAAGCACAGAATCCCACAAGTGCCGTGTACAGAATATAAATTTAAAGGAAAACCAGGTCTTAGGGTAAATCCTAGACGCAGACAGGCGGGCGGGCACTTTGAGCATAGGCGATGAGATGGCGGGACGTTAGGCCGAATGAATTGAACTGGAGCCGCGTCCGTAATGTAAAACTGTTGGTTTGTTCTTATTTTATAAAACAATAGAACAAATCGACCTTATTTATTGTAATTTATACGCTGTTATTTAATTTGCAATGTTTCTACGTTCGGGACAAATCTTGCAATTGAATTTTAGGTTAATTTATCTTTAACCGATTGACCCGTTTGACGCACCTCATGTAACTTCAAAGACAATACAATAACAAGGTACTCTGCAACAAAATAACATAGTCCTACTAGTTTGAGCTCTTTTAAACTGTTTCGGTGAGAATTTGACGGTTGTGTTATGAAAAATACATTAAAAACTAAAGCTTGCGACATTAAATACATTTTTAACTGATATTTATTAATAATTTGACTTATGTTGGTTACCTCTCTTCTCTCCGGTCCATTATTCTTAATACTGGCACGTTATGACGTTCTTTAAATTAATCATTAAATAGGTAAATCCATGTATTCATTCATTCAAGGCCGGAGCTTGTAATAACCTCGTCTTATAATTCGCCTCTACACTAGATTTTACAAAATGGCGGCCGGTTACTTCGCCATCGAGTACACTCCAGATATCGTAAGATAACCCTTTCCTTGAGCACCCTTCGGACTCGCGAGGCCCCTTAAAACATGCTTTTTTCTTTTATGTTGGCTATATGTTTTATGGCGTTAAATTGCTAGCGATGAGAGAGTGCCAATTTTAAATCGATGGGGCGAAAGATAAGGGACAGTCTTTTTGACAGTTTTAGGTAAGAACGTTGTTTTGCGTTACGGATTAATAGATTTTGTTCAGTTGGACTTTCAGCTACAGGATTGGATATCATCATGCAGGTTAGGTACATACCTTGCAAGCCTGTGGCATAATTACATGACATAAAGTTAGGGACATATGCACGATCACACGCATACTGTGCGATATTAGCGAGCTGTATAAATGATACGGAGAAGTTGTCCTATAAACGTAACTATTAGGCCAACATAACCTTTCTTTCTTCTCGTGACGATCTTCGTTTCTTTGCGTGATAGAATTAGAAATGTGGATATTCACAGAAGTAGCAAGGTAACCGATATAGCTCACAGAATTGCACAGTTGAAGTTGCAATGGACGGGCCATGTAGCCCGGAGACTGGAAGGCCGTAAGGGCAGCCAAGTCCTAGAGAAAGGCCCCCAATTAAGTGGACGGATGACCTCGTGAGGATGGCGGGGAGTTGATGGATGCCGTTTGTACGGGATCGCACTCTGTGGCGAGCTATATGGGAAGTCTATGTTCAGCAGTGGACATCTGTGGCTGACAGATAGATATATAGCTACTAACATTATTTATAATTTACATACTTGAGGCCTAATCTAAGCTCTAGCAATGGTATTATAGGTAGATTGGAGAACAAATCTACATTTAC
Organism: Apotomis turbidana; assembly: GCA_905147355.2. Taxonomy (NCBI): domain Eukaryota; kingdom Metazoa; phylum Arthropoda; class Insecta; order Lepidoptera; family Tortricidae; genus Apotomis; species Apotomis turbidana. The sequence goes on from LR990288.1 coordinate 25,492,748, forward strand.
ATACACTATTTCACGTATGTAAAATTCAAATATCCCATTCAGATACTCTCAATTCACTGAGCTATAACTTAACCATTCGGCACCGAAACTTTAGTTACCTGTCAGATAGCCAGCGGTTCTCAAAGCTAAGAACAGGGACGAGCTAAGATGCTCAAACTTGCAAGCACGTACTTCAACTGTTCGGTCAGCCCGAGGATTCGTAATCAAAGAGATACCTCCAGCGTTCTGGCTCATCGTTGTATTTATTGAGTTTCCGATTCAGAGGGAATTTCGTTATTCGAAGTGTTGAATCAATTACAAAGTATTTGGTAAATTTAACCGCTGAAATCGTAATTTTAATCGTAGTTTTAAAGAGTGAATGATTGCAACGAGCAACAGAAAAAGTTTATTAACCCAAATACTTTTTAGGAAAAAAAGAACATATACTTAGGGTGAGTCTCTATGGAAGCAAGGCGGAGCGAAAACGTACAGAATAGACCGTTCCGCTTTGGTGAAGGTGCACCCTTATTATACCAAAATAAAAATACATAGAGGCGGGGACTTTTCCGCGCATAAATTCCATTAAACAATGACATTTTCTCTTTCAAAATAAAAACCTAAATGTGTAATCGGCTACGCCCCAAATGCGGGCAAAAGTTGCAATTCACGTACCAATTTTGGCGGGCGAGTGAAACATTTCCAACCACCCAACTTCACAACGTCTTATCTCTGGCCATTCTCTGGTAAATATCGTCTTATTGTATACAAAATAAAGTTCACATTTAAAAGCAGCGGGAGGCCTGAAAGTCGTTTATGTTTTTAATTAAGGTGTTGTAAGGTCGTGTCTCGGATTATCAGAAAACGGAATTACTTACTTTGGATCGATTTTGCGACTTTTTCAAATGGTTCATTCGATATTGTCCTTTCAAAGAGGATTTATTTAAGTAAGAAAATTGTTGTCGCATTATTGAAGCAAGTTATACCCGCTAAGTAGCTTTTTAACCAACGCCATATTGCGGATTTGCGGGCTGCTATGTTTAATAAAGTTTAAATAAATAAAATTTGCAAAATTTAGACCCTGATTGCCTTCGAAATTTCAGTTAAAGGATATTTTTTATTCTTTGTTTTTTATAAATATGTAGGACAAAACATTCGTTTTACTTATTTTAGATCACTGATTTTAGAATTGCATATACGTAACGTAATAAGATAGCGACGTACTTACTCGTATGTACAGTCGTCATCAATAGTAGCTGACATTTTTAGTATGCAATTTGACATACATATGCCGATTGTAAAATTGTCAACTACTTTTGAATACAGAGTAAAATCACTGACTCTTATATCAGAGTCGCATCAAAACTGAACGGATACAGCAACCAAATGAGTAAAATTTTATGAATATCACGTCATAATCGTCAAAAAACTGCAGGAAAACCGCAATAATGGGCAGCTTACGGCGAAATGAGCCCGTATCGCCAGCCGCCTGCTCTGCAGTGGTCACGGCAGATGGGCTTAAGGGGTAACGTAGCCCAGTCACTGACGACGTTGCCTCAAAAATTTATTAACACATTCAACACCGGGAGCCTGCCCCGTGGCCACTGTGCTCGTAGCCAGTTTTCGCTACATACGCACTTCCCCATGTTATCGGCTACGCGCGTAGCGCTACGAATTCCTGGCGTGCGAAAGAGTTTTAAGCAATAACAACAAATTCTACATAGAATACTACCGTGAGTCTCAGACAGATTAAAATAGGTACATACAGGGCTTACTCACGTAGTCTAAGTCGAATATCGCGTACCGAATCGAAACATGACGAGCGATATTTGAGTTCTACGAAGTGGGTAAAGCCGTTTATGTATTTTAAAACAACAACAAAACACTAACGAAACTAAAGAACAACATGAGATATACTCGATTTCATATACCATGGCCCGATGCACTTGAGACGGTAATTAGGCGTTAACAATAGGATTAGTGATAACAAAAGATACCTGGCCGGACCCTTTTGCGGCGTGGTATTTTACATGCAACCTAATGATCTTGATCGTTTAACCTAGTAATCTTTATTAATGTAAACAATATTTCATGTTAGTTGTCATCTGACTACATTTGTGATTACACGTATACTTAAATAATTATGTTTCGACCTTGGGAAACACCCACAAGTAACCCGTCCAGTGGTGATGTTAGTTTGCAGCAACGTAAGAAACGATTTTTAAGCAAGGACGCCCAAGATGTGGTGATAAGTGTTTATAAGACATTGCTAAATCGAATGGGTAAAAAAAATTTGATTAAAGAAACGTCTATATTCACCAGTGTGCCGGAAAGGACAGTTAAAAGGATTGTCTCATCACTCTCATCAGGACCAAGATACCTCCCTCGAAAACGAGTAAAAGCTTCTTTTAAAAAAATTGATAATTTTACAGAAGAGGTTGTGAGGAGAACTGTCTACGACTTTTATAGAAAAAATGAAGTTCCAACGCTCACAGAGATTCATCAAGCATTATTAGCAAGCGAAGTGGGATTTCCGTATTCAGAAACAACACTATGGAGACTTTTACGAAAACTTGGTTTTAAATATGGAAAGTTAAACGAAAGGAGAATCATTATGGAAACATCACGGCTTAAAAAATTAAGAGAAGAATTTATTACCGATATACGATTGAAGAGGTCTACTGGAAAAAGTATTGTATATTTTGACGAGACTTGGTTTGATACCCACGACACACTGAAAAAAGGATACAGGGACGACTCTCAAAATTGTGCTACAAATACTCCATGTTCAAGAGGCAAACGTTTAATTATACTGCACGCCGGTACTGAAAATGGTTGGATTCAAAGGGCTCTTCTTGTTTCGAGCAAACATCTGAAAAATTCAAGTGCAGACTATCACGAAGATATGTGTTCGGAGTTGTTCGAGAAATGGTTCGTGGAGCAGCTTTTACCCAATATCCCTGCCAATAGCGTTATCGTTATGGATAATGCGTCATATCATAGCCGTCAAGAGGAAACATTCAAGAACAAACAATATTGACACAATTTTTATTTTAACAAATGTTGTTATAAAGTATTAAATATAAAGCTATTACTATTCAATTACTATAAAGATGCCGTACCATTATAATTAAACAATACCGTAAACAACTAATATTTCGTATTTTTATTTTCAAGTACCAAAATGTTTTAGTCCCGCTTTAGTTGCATGCAGATTGTACCGACGCGTGCCATTTTGAAGTGCTCCTAATTAGATAACAAAAGGCAAACATTATGAGCCCTATTGTTAAGTTTCAAGTCCATCGGGCCATGGTATATGAAATCGAGTATACATTAAAACAACAGGCAGTGGTAAACAACAAGCGGCTAAATTTAAAAACGTTTAATTTACATTGCTCCAAAACAATATAGATAATTACTTCATCTTCTTTTAGTTTTTTATAAATTACTTTTTTCAATTTTGTTTTTCAATCTTTCGGAATAAAATTGTTCTGAATCCTTACCTACTGTTTTTGCAATAAGAAAGACCGAGGCCCTTTTACATGTACCTATATACAACTCGGCTAACCAACTCTACTGTCACGCGTGTAAGAGAATATTTAAAACTATGTTTGGCCTAGCCAGCCACATTAATGCTCTTAATAGGCGAAGTCCATAATGTTTTACTTAGGGTCGTCGTCATCGAAATCGATGAGGAGCACTATACACACTTATTATTAAAAAAAAACAAAGGCTTTTTGACGTAATAACGTCTTATAAATCGGTGAACACCGGCTGCACGCACGAAAAAGCATGACTCATTGTCACGTTCCGCCTGAGCCGAGCGTGCAAGCGAGAGCGCGGAACAAGCGATAGAGAGGCACGATCGGCCTAAGCGTTCGGCTTGTGACGCATCTATCTCTCTTCCACTTCACCCGTAAAATTATCGTCCATAAACCGACTTTACAGACAACCAATCTTTTTAACCAACCTCAGTGATCGGTCTACAAGAGACCATTGTCAGTGTTATTGACTCTGCGAGGCGTAGCCTATTAGAGCTGGGTAATAAGCCGGATTTTCATGCCGCGTGGACCGCTTTGATTTTGCCTGCACTCTGCACACGGCCCGCGTGAGCGCACGTCATTATGACTTACTAAAAAGTTATTTTTTTTACTGTAGTCAGGTAAAAAGTATCCTATAACCATCTTTGAATGTCCAGCTTATCGCTGTACCAAAAAATTGTTAAAATTCATCCAGTTTCGGCGTGATGCGAGGAATTAATTATGTCACACGGATGGCGCCAGACTGCCATGGCGCCGCGCGCCCATTCAAAATAAAAGACGATCTTGCATCACGCTAATACGATTTTTCCTAAAATCATGACCCCTCCCCATAAAAAACTGATTTTCGATACAAATCTAGAATTCTATAATATAGTCCTCCTCGCCGTGTCCGGCGACAGCGGCTCCGTCAATTGTTCTTATCCGGGTTATGAAAGGCTCTGATGTGACTCGCAAAACCAAACTTTGTCTTGAAGATGCGATTATAGTACAAATTTTCTAAGCTAAGCTTATCCACTTAAGAACTGAATACCATTGAGTGGTAAACCAGAAATTAAGATAGCAAGCTCGTAGTAAAAGCAGATTGTAGCCACCTTGGAAGGTTAATATAGATTATCGACTCTATTTCCTTGAACATGAAACTACAAAATACACTAGGTCGATGCAGAGTCAGCCACCGGCTAAGCTTGCACCATAGATTGGAGCGGAGTTTTTTTTTTTTTTGAAATTTTCTCTTCGTCACTACCTAGCGAAATTTAATTTTTGCATTTTAAAACAAAAATTTCTAAAATCAGTAGAGAACTCGCTGAGATCTGCGCATTGTTACAAAGTCCATTAGAGTCGATCCATGGGAGCTTCGACTCCAACTCCAACTAACAGAATAATGGTAATCATAACTTTTTTGGAATTTTACAACCGTCCGACTCTCCAACTCTCATCATCAACCATTTTAAACCTATTCAACAAGGAATAAGGTTGAAAATTCAATATCCACGCAATGTAGTTCTAACCTTTTTTTGTAAGTAACTGGTTGGCGCTTACGAGAACAAAAGCAGATAGGATTGTATTAGATACAATGCCATTGTGAATGCAGGTAAGTGGATGAGCTTAGTTAAAAAAAAATGGACTATACAAGGTGCGCAATGAAGTTGTCCAACAAGGTCGTAAGTGTAAGAGCAGGAGGGCTTCGGTTGAGTCTTGCGGATATGTCTCTTGGCATCCAGGTCTTCCAGCCATTGGGATTAAAATTGCTCCACTTTTTGAAGTGAAACTTCTAATGCGACTTCCAACAAGGTTACGTTAAACGTTTAACGGTTGCGTTAAACTCTTAACTATTTTTTTTCGCTTCACTTCAATCAGCCAGTATACCACAAGCGGTAAGGTGGCGCTTGAGGACGTCTTAATTTTATAATAGTATAGATATCATCGTCATAATTTATTTATTTTCTTTGTATTGATTTAAACTTACACTTTTCACACATTATTATAACAAAACAGAACCTAATCGCGTTCAATAAATGTTTATTTAAGTACCCCAATGTTCTTTCCCCTTTCCCCAGTGAAAGGAGCTGAATGACGTTCAAAACGTCGAGGTAATTAAATAGATACTTTTTGAACGCAATTGAGTCCTGTTTTGTTATAAAAAATATCTTCCGTGTTTTAATTTTATTTTTATTTTATGGTTATGCTACTTTTATAATTACATACCATCGCGATTTACTTAAGTAGGTATATTAACGTTTAAAAGTATATCGAATAACTGAATAGAAAGAAAATAGATGTTGAATAGCAATGTTACATTTTCAGGGAAGTTAAAATTATACTTCATATCATTGAGACAATGTTCAAATTTGAACTCATGAAAAGTCTAACATAGAACCCTGTAATATTGAATTCCTGCAACGAACGATAGAAAAGAAAACCCTGATTTTTCTTTTGTCGTTAGTGGAAGGCCTCACACAGCTAAAATTCATTAACTGTAGCTCAGTCGCTGTCTGCCTTTTACTCTTCCCAATAGTCACGAAACAAAAGGTCAGCAACACAGAAAAACACATTGAATATCTACATTTTACTCTGAGAATAATAATTGTAACCCGAACACAGAACAATTGTCATAAAATTTATAAAACATGTAGTCTCATTTTTTTTTATGTGGGTGCGCATCAATTTTTTTTATTAAACCATACACGGATCAAAGTACAAAGATTGGAAACGGAAAGGTTAACGCGCTGGGCCGGCAATCCAGAGGTACCGGGTTCGATTCCCGGTCTCTTCCACCAGGTAACTCATTTCAATGTTTCTTTGAGCTTTGATCTTTGTATCAATGGTTTAATACTCAATAGCTTAATGCAATATTGGCTGAGATCTTGTCTGAATATCTTGGAAATGACTCCATATTTCCACGAAACATAATTAATCTCGATGGATAAATCTTTCGATTAAAACACTCAAATTGGCCCATCCGTAGGAGCTACAATGCCACAGACAGATACACAGAATACACATGTTAAACGTAGAACACCCCTATTTTTTCGGGGGTTAAAAATTCTCCGACGCATTCAGCGCTCGCCCAAGTCTGCGTAAGCACTTGTAAAGGCTGTATACAGCCTAAATTAGAGTTATAATGGCTGGAATAAGCTGTTATACAGCCTGGGGGGTAATTCGACCAATTTTCGAGAGATGATGGAGATCTCTCCATTTCATCACCATCCGTCACTTTTGACGTGTCCCTCCTTGACAAGTGGCGATATCCCTAGAACATCGCAACTTCGTCAATCCGGTCGCGCTTTATTTGCGTTTCCTTTGTATGTGACGGCATAAATAACATGCGCATACTTTAACTACCGTGTAGTGCATAAAATTAGTCAGTTACGTTTCGTTCAAAACAGAAATTCATATTGCATGAATAGCATTTTTGACAATTATTATCGCCTGCGTATATCCAAAATTGAGATGAGATATGTCATTTGAAGCTCATCGCATTTTAATGACAATTCAAAGGCGATATGACTGTTATCTAATAGAGTTTTGACGTATTGCGATCTCTCAAACGGCATCCTCGAATGAGGTCCCTGTTTGCGACGAGGGCGGCTTTCGTCTTACAGACCAACCAAAAGAATAATAAAGATAAACAACGTCTTGTTTTTGAGAATCATTCCCTCGACCGATGGGAAGTGCGGACCGAATGTATTGACGCATTTGAAATTCAGATGCAAAGAACACCGCAGAGAAACTGGTGAAGTGCGAGTCGGCCTCGAGGACGAAGAGTTTTTTACATTCATGTAGAAAACTTAATATTTTAACAAATCGTCTGTTGACAGCCAAGATGAGAAGTTACAAACACCTTCTTGAAATAAAGCTCGTATCTCAGTATCAATATATTAACTATACAGGGTGGAACATTTCTAAAGACTGGGCTGACAGGATAGTGTCATCTGAGTGATCTACAATCGACCTATTATAATTGTAAAGCTGGATTTAAAAGTAAAAAAAAAGTCATCATAATAAAATACTTTAATATCAGTGACAACCCTACTAATTCAAAGGTTTTATTTACATTTTAAATGACACCTGTCTTTAACTAAGGCGATGCTCAATAGATGCTAGGGTTGATATGTGCAGATTTTTACACTAATGTTTCACAAACTGTATCTCAAAAATGGATAGAAATAACTACATAGTTCATTGGTGAAAAATTAAGTACTCAGTCTGAACAGTTTCCCTGTTTGCTTCAAAGTCCCTCGATCTGTTCCACCCTGTATACGAAGGTTTGAAGAGCAGTGACATAATGTTGACTGAGTTTCGGTTTTAACCAGGCGAAATAATCCGTCAATATTGTGCAAGTGAAGAACTACATCACTTTCACTAGGAGCACTCTGTGCTGCAGACCTCGCTGAAATATGTATTGTTTTACGTTTTCAATCCCATAACAATGTAATTTTGAAACTTAGAAAATCATACTAATAATCCCTACTTTCAATGCTCACGGTATCACCTATTTTGTTGTTGTAGTTTCAAGTCTTCACCTGTCCCATTAATATTTGGGGTCGGCTCTCCTAATTTGTCTTCTCCAAAGATGTTGAATCTAGGTCGACAATTTGCGTGTATCCACTATTTTTCAGATCTTTCTTAATTACAAACATCTGTAGACGAGGGACTACGCTTTCTGTCCGGTTATACAAATGAGCACTTTAGAAACGTCTACGAATTATCTAACACAATTTGGGTCTCGTTTGAGTACAGAACCCTAAAAACCCGCCTCTGTCCCTTTCAGGAGTACCGCGTTAGAGCAGGAGCGCTAGCGTGTCACGTCACGCGTTATGTTTGCGACTTTCTTCTCTGCGACTCTCTCTCTTGCGACTGACTTCTGTAATTTGCTTTTTTGATACAAGAAGGCGGATTGTATAAAATTTAGGGCAGTAACTTTACTTTGTATGGAAGTAAAAAAAATATAGGGTTAAGTATTATTACATACTAGCTGCGCCGCGTGGAGTTACTCGGTAATCCCATGGGAACCCAACATTTTTCCGGGATAAAAAGTAGCTTATGTATTAATCTAGGGAGTCAGCTACCTTCACACCAAAATTAATCGAAAAAGTCTAGCTGTTTGAGGGTGAAGTAACAAACATAAACAACTACTCACAAACTTTCACCTTTATAATTATTAGTGTGATTTTGTGAATTCAATTTACCTATACATCTTTACACTGATAGCCAATGGCCGACTAAATAGATATAGATATGATGAGATAGATATGATATATTAATGGTATATGGCTGTCGCTCTCGTATCGGGCTATCCAGCCATCTTCGAAAGTGCCGTAGTTTATTAAACGCTGCTTAACTCATCTCATCTGTTATAGATGTAAAAGGCTAATGATGATATTAATCGGTCAGATGGTGGACTGATGTTCGAACAAAAGTTGCGGATGTCAACTAGACCGGCTTAGAATTATGTTGGTTAGTGATGATTATCATGAATTTGTAGTATGTTAACCGTCGTCAGTCATATAACTGCCTCTATATACAAAACTACTTTGAGCAAATTAAGTTTTCTTGGTACTTGTTAAAACTACTCTTTTTCTCGTTGTATTGTTCTCACAATTTGAAACTTCAGCCCCGATACAAAAGAGCGCCTACAACTACCTACCTACTATAAAAAATAAACCCAAATATACCTCCTTCAACCCAACTCGTGCATACTTTGCAAAGACTCGCTACCGTTACTTAATAACCCGACAATCTCCTCTGCCTTGCCCCAAAACGTAAAGTACGAACAAAGAAAGTTATTAATGTTTGCGCCTATTGTCTCCCAGCCTGAGATACGCCAACCTAACTTGACCCCCCAACCTACAAGCCCCACAAATAGAACCTCCATATACCTGGGGGTCCACCAAGTTGGTACTTCGTGTCTGTTAAAATTATAACAGCTTCATTGTGCCTTGGAAGGATATTCTTTTAGTTTTTGTTTATTATCTTTTTTTGAATGATTGTTTAGGTCGGAGACAGTTGTAACTAATGACGTTTTTCTATATTTGCATTAATACACAATTAAAAACATATTTATCCCTTGAAAGAGTAACAGCCACTGCTCCATTTTTTTTGGTATTAGTCTCCGTGCATAAGTAGAAGTTTTTTTTTTTTTTTTTGTATTTAGTACAATATTCACTAGTAGTCCAACTATAGTGACGTTATTTCTTAGGAAGTGTGAGCATTATTTAATGAGGTCATAGGAGGGTATAAAACATTTGAGAAACGTAACGCTCGCTTCTTTTCAATAATTTGTAAATTCTTCAATAGGTTTGTTTTTGTACATTTTTCCACGAACTCCCCACAAGCCGCACTCTTAGCGTTTCCACACGACTGAAGATAGTGGACAATAATGGGTAGTTTACATCAGAAGTGGATGATGTGTCCATCTGGTTTTGAGACAACTTTGGCAGATGATGAGTCCTTTACTTAATCAGTTTATTTGGTTGAAAATCGGCCTCAAACTTGTAATGTACGCACCCATTACACCGTGTGACGTCATCGCTTATCGTCACCATACGTCATCTCGCACTAAGCCGCTGGCGTAGCGTCTGTGACGTCATCCGTATTACTTACGTTGCCCGCGGCACCACTACCGCATCATCAGTGTCGTGGTTGTGGAATCGTCTTAAGGGCCACCACGTCAGAAATTCGCTGTGACAGACAGATATACTTTCTGACGTCATTTCATATGGAAACCGAAAGTCCGTGGCGGCCCTAACGATAAACCCAAATGAATGTGTGACTCGCGGCCTTAACCACACCTCATATTGGTTTTAAGGACAACGTGAAACGTGTTAAGTTAATAAATTGTATTAATTTCTATTATCTAATACAATTTATAATTAATCTGTTTCGTTATTGCCTCTCTTGCTCTCTATAAGTAGCTCATTTTCCATCCTTATTTCCAAAGTTTTCAACTCCGATCAACCACTCCAGACTTTGATCTCTTCTATACCCTACATAACTGAAATCCTAAATTATTCGTTGGTGGCATATTGGTATAGATGTTTTAAAGTTTTTGAAAAAATAAATATTTAAAGGCTCTAACAGTTTCAAACAGTATCCAATTAAAACACGAAACAAACATTCTGAAACCTAATGCACGAATAGAATTTGTTTTCGTTCGGAAAAAGGAATTTCCCTCCCAGCGGAAAAGTCATTAATGTCCTCATTACGGTATCTCATTGTGAACGTTACATTGCGCGCTTCTTGAGTGGTCTCCCGTCAGTCTCGGGTACTGACGAGGCGGTTTACAGCGAATGATGGATGCTCTCGTTTCTTTGAAGAACGCATTGTAATGCTGGGGCGCGGGTTGTTGTTGACTTCGTGAGCTTGTTGGCATACATTATTTGGATAAATTTTTATGTCGAATTTTTGTAAGACTACTTTCTAAGTTTAATTGAGATTGATATGGAAAATCATCATCATATCGACCGAAAGACTCTACTGGATACTACTCCTAGGATCTCCAAGTTGATCGGTCGTGCTTCGCCCTTATCTATCCTTTGCCCTTTCCCGGCTATGTCTATATTGTTTACTTGTTTATAATTAGCGATTTCTTTTATATCTGTGTCGGCGGTAACTACACTTGAGAGGTATTTTCGCGGTTTAACACTCTAGGCTATACATGTTTTCGCACTATTAAAATTTAATTTTTAAGTGTATAATAATAATAATAGAAATTAAATGAATATACGAAATAATAATTATAAAATAATTGATTTAATATGATTCGCATAAATTTGATTCAAATCGATAAAAAAAATTAAAAAATTATACAATTATTTTTGCATGGACCTTCTGGGTAAAAGCCTCCTCCAAGGTGTACCACTTCGCTCTATCTTTGGCGGTGGTGTAAGTGTATACTTACTAATTCGCATCGTGCTCTCTCGCTTGACTTCATAAATGTAGAGTAGTCATGCGGATGTTCATATTTGTATTCATTAATAAGCAAAAACTGGGAGATCGTTCAAAAAAGAGCGCGCTGGCGTCATTTCGTATCGGAGGTCAAGATCCACTTCAAGTCAATGCGCTATTGGAGTAAGTACATAAACTTTCCTGTCCTGGACTAGAATCTCGAGCTAAAAATAACATTCTCAGTAGTAAGATACATGTAAGACATCTCTCCCTTTTAGCTAGGCGTCCCACTCAAGGAAACCAGACGGGGCGAAGTAAATAGTGTCATAACACCCAAACTTAGGTTTATGTTGGCTTAAGAACAAGCCTGGAGTTTATGTCCTTTGTGGGTGTACTGGCTAATGAAAGAAGCTCTTTGGCTAGTTAGGGTTGCGTATTGTTATATAGTCCGAGATCCGGCTATCATCCAAGTACACTCATTCGTATTTGATGAAACAAATGTACAACATGCACAATATTATGTTGGTTAAAAATAATATATATTATTAAACACATATGCATTAAAGATATATAAATAACGATGCGTTTGGCTCGGTTTGTAGACATCTGCCTACTGAGCCGGCGGTCCCGGGTTCGAATCCCGGCCGGGGCAAATATGTGTGTGATGAACTCGAATATTTGTGCTTGGGTCATGGTTGTTCTATGTGTTTAAGTATATATTTATCTATATAAGTACGTATATCGTCGTCTAGTTGAGCTTGATTTGGGTCTAGATCGATTTGTGTGAGGTTGTACGATATTTATTTATTATTAAATAACAGGTGGTACTAAAAGAGCGGCATACACTGCATGTACTGCCTGCCTTAATGCTGATTGTCCATAATAAGTACCCCTTTGCATTGCTGTTCGTTTGTCTCGCTAAAACTCGAGAACGGCTTTGCAGATTTTGCTGTTTTTGGTTTTGAAATGTTTGTCGCAGCTTACTGACATATGTAGACTGAATTTCACGCGGGCTCAGCTAGTTGTTTGTAAAAAAAATATACGATTTGACTATTAGGATATTCAGAAAAAGTAACGAATTTGTTATAGAAATTGCAATTGGATTTTCCCTGAACGTGTTTTATATGATTCCTAAGGTGTCACATAACCGATCGTTTGTACGCGACTTTATAAGAAAAACCTATGCTATATATACCTATGCTATGCTCTCTAAATGTAGCTAGGTACGTCCCTTACTTCTCTTCTCTGAGTACTCTTATAAACTCGGAAAGTTTTAATCACAAATTGCCTGAAGTAATTTCCATTGAGCGCTTACCTGGCTCACTAACAAGTGGATTGCGAGAGCTACAAGTTAATGCATAATTAAAAATGCTGGTATTTTTTAGAGTATTGAAAATTTTATTTTTTAAGAGGGCACTTAAAGACTTTCTGATAATTTATTGACAATTATATGATTTTATAATGCCATTCCCTACTGTCAAAATTAACTGTTTACCGGCGGTAAGTTACGATACTTAGGGCTGCCGCCGACGTTCAGAAATTTCGTTCGGCTCCCTTACGGAATGACCTCAAAAGTCTCTCCCCCCCCTTTCTCTCTCCCGCTCTCTCCCTGTCTTTCTCTGTGTCGATCATATGGAGGTGTTGTGCTTGCTGACGTCATTACGAGCGTAAACTGTATGTGGCCAGCTTAAGTGTGCTAAATGCCTTTTCATCCATTTAATTTACCGACGCAACAAAACGAGGGAGGCGAGTCTATATTGCCCATTAACACCGTTCGTTAATAAATTAATAATTTATTACTTGAAAATGGAAGCTCCAGAATAACGCAGCTCTTTATTTAAGATCTGCTCTCGCGAGAGTATATCGTCTTTTGCACGTTATTTCGCTTCATGGGATATTGAATACAATAGCTGTTTATCTACTGATGGATGGATATCAGTTCAGGTACTAATACATTCATAAATATCAGACAATATCACGAATATCAATCTAGTCCCAAATTAAGGTCAAGAAGGGTTGTGTTATGGGTATTAGGCGACGATATACATATTTACAAAAAACTAGTAAAAAAATAAATAACCAACTTTACCTATTCTAAATAAGAGTATCTTACTAAATTCGATGTCCCCAAGATCACGTACCTGCGGCAGACGTACATTATTATAAATAAATACTTAAATGCATAGAGCATCCACGACCCAGACAAAAATATTCGTGTTCATCACACAAATATTTGCCCTTGCCGGGATTCGAACCCAGGACCGCCGGCTCAGTAGACGGCTTAGTTGCTATGTCACTGCGCCAACCTATTACTTGGCAGCGACCAAAATTTCCGACGGGGTCATCTTAACATCAGCATAATTATGATCTATGTGTGGTACTTGCGTTATGAAACGCGTTGTATGAAACCCTTCTGCTCGTCTTATAAAACCACACTCGTGTTTCAAGACGGTATTATGTAAGAGTTGCATAAACAAAAGAAAATTTTACACGTATACCTAAGGTAAATTACCTGTTTTATTACCATTTCTATTGTTTTTAAACTAGTGAAACATTCACTTCAAAAACAAATGAAACTATAATAGATCCCACACACATTTCATGGTACTATTTGCTTACAGTTTAACTTTACCAAAACCTTTACGTGAAACTACCCACTTTAGAAAAACAAAGTGATACTTAAGTGCACCAGTTTCGGAAACTGTTTGTGAATATTCAGTTCTAAACATAGGTAAACAAAGTCGGTTTTTTGAGGACTTTAGGCGTCATAAACGCGAGCGGCCACCAAATGGACGAGTAATCGACGTGAGATCGACTGTGGTAACCACAATCCGACTGGTTTCTTGGGACACTTTGCAATAATTATGGGACATTTTTCAATATTAGGCATCCACTTTTAAAGTAATTTAAATAAATCCGAATTGACGCATATAATATGTCAGACCACGCCCCTACAAAACACCTTGATCGCGATTACGCTTTCCGCACTTAGAATAAATACGCCTAGAAGCCTAGTCAGCTCTTGAAAGTGAAGCCAGTTTTGGTAAACTACGACCTGCCACGGGCTTAGTTTCGTCTGTGTACGCATCTGTCACAAAATTGATATCACAAGCAAAACGTCTCTATGATCACATAAAACCAAAACCGGGTTTATCTTTCGCAAATCTTCCTCTGTCGTGTTAAACGCGTCATCGTTTTAAATCATTTCAATAATAAATAAAGGTGCTTGCAATGCTTATACATCTATAACAGATGAGTTAAGCAGCGTCTAATAAAGTGCGGCTATCACGAAGATGGCTGGATAGCCCGATACGAGAGCGACAGCCACGGAAGCATACTTGGCAAATAAATGTTGAGTGAGTTATATAGATTTGTAGATATTGGACACTGTCCATATGTGATAGTACCGAGTCCGAGGCAGCCTCCGATGAGTACTGTACCTACAAATCATATTATGTAGATATTGGACCTAGTTATAATAATAATTGTAATAGTTTTAAGTATAATTTACGAAAAAAAATTGAGTTTCTATCGGCTTTCTTCTCAATAGTGGTCTCTTAGTAGGGTAGATTCAGATTTAGATATGTGAAAGTGCCCTTGTGCCCTACTTACAGAATAAATGTTACAATTTTGATTTTTTAGTCTCGTTTACCTATTGGAGACAGTCTCAGCTAATCCGAGACGCGAGGTGTCCCCACAGACGGAATGACACCGTTTATACGCGCTCGTTACTGAGCGAGTATTATCCTTTATGGGTGCGGTGATGCGCAGAATAAACTGTCAGTAACTAGAGATACTTCTGTCTATTACGTATTTCTAAATAAAATAATACTTTCCTTATTTAGTGGATACGTAAAGTACATAATGTATTAAGATTTATTTCTTATATATTAAGACACCAGATCTGGAAGAGCGGGACTTCCTGATACAGGTATTAGTTACTTAAAAGGAAGGCCCTATGTTATGTGTATTAGCGAAGTTGACATTCGAAAAAATTAAAAAATAAATATATTTTTTTTTTCATTTCAGAGGTCTGTGTATGGTGTATTCGCGCATCGTGGAAGGCTACAGGATGGGTGTCCCAATAATATCTAAACTATTATAAACAAAATACTAGATTTTTTATCGGAAATCATTTATCTATGGATAGGGGTTATTTATTTAATCTTTATTGCACAAAAGAAAACTTATCGTACAAAAGGCTGACTTAATGCCATGAGGCATTCTCTACCAGTCAACCTTCGGGCAAAGCAGATAAATTTTGGGCGGTGCAACTAACTTAAACAAGTTTTAATAAATAATATTTAGATAAATACATATATTCATATAATATATTCACATAGGTTATGATTTCAGGAAACTCTTATCTTATTAGCGTGATGCTGGATCGTCATTTGTTTTGTTATAGGTTTTCGTAATTTCCTTTGTCGTCGCATCACGCCGAAACGGCTGTAATTTTTTAACCAATGTTGAGGGATAGCTGGACATCTATAGATGGTTAAAGGATATATACTTTTTATCCGTCTACGGTAAAGAAAAAAATACGCGGACGAACTTACGGGCACCCCCTAGTACTAAATAAGATAAGTAGTGAAATAATAAATAAATAAAGTATCTAACTTTACACATATTGACGGACACGCGCGTTAGTTGAGTTACTGCACAACAAATCACAACCAATAAAATACAGTTTTCAGATGTTTCATCGTAGTACAAAAGAGAGATTTCAATAATGTTTTTTTTTCCGCGGTTTTGTTTCAAAAGAAACGTCGTTAAAAACATTTCGTCACTAAACTATGAACGAAATGAAGAATGACTCCCCCTATTTAGATTGACCTCCATACCCGGTCCAGGATAATTTTATTATTCCCCTGGAATAGTTATCAGCGGGGCCATTGTGCGCCCGGGCAAGTTTTAATAACATCCCGGAGTTGGCAAACTTTTCAATTTGACCAATCTGAGTGAAGCGATCGACCTTTAAGGGTGCGGGCTCATACACAATAGTACCAGTTGTCGTACAGTATATATGCAAAATTGTGTATCTATATTATTTGAAAGATCAAAAATAAAAACATTTGTTTTCTGGGGACTATGGAGATATTGCGAATCGTATCAACGCGATGCACGTTTCCTTTTGTTTCGTATTGATGATTGATTATAATGTCTTTTGTGTGGCCTCGTTCTCCTCCTCCTCATGCTAAGAGGACATTCAAACATTGGTATAATTTTTTATGTTTGTGTGTCCGTCCTAAGTGACAAATGTTACTTTTTTTTTATTTGTTCATCGGTTCATTTAGAGTAATTTCCAGGTCATTTACACTCCGCTCCTTCTTTTACTTATTTATATGATGACGCATTTATTTTTACTTTTATTTGCTCCATATATGTCTGTCTTGGTCTACCTTCCTTTTCCCAATTACTTTTCCTTCTAATATCACTCTGATATAGTTATCGTGACGGTATGACTTGACCTAAGATCTTCCGTCTCCTATTTTCAATTATGTTCGACAAAGTAAAGATTATATTAGTTGTAAACTCCATTTATTATAATAAAACACTTGTTCAGGACAACTGATACTTTTATTATCCTCCATATTCACAAGGTAAGGTTATCAGTACACACTTCACCAGTCGCAACGAGAGAATGTCGCCATCAGCCCAGTGTTTGGTCTTTTTTAATTTCAAGCTGTCGTCACAGAATGAAATTTAGCGCGTATTTCTAAATGGTTCCAGAAAAAAAATGGCGCGTTTTATTAATGTTGCCGCCGAGATAAAGAGGAACCTAACATTTTTTAAATGTATAACTGATATTCTCTTTATTTCTGTATCCCCGTTTGAGCATCCGTCACTCACACTTACGGCTCGGCGGCAAATCCCTTAACATTACATAATCATTCGGAATAAACACGTGTAACCCCATTCGATATGTAACCTCAAACACGCCCCAACGTGAGTTTCGTTTCACCTCAAAAACAACAGAAAGGCTTTGAATCTTTTATACACGTAAGCCTTTTCGAGTCTAACTCAACGACAACACTGTCTCGCTTCTCAACGTGTTAATTATGAAATAATTGAAATTTCGAGTGAAAAATTATGCAAATGGCGGACACCGAACGAAGAACGGGAGCCATCTTGGCAGTAGTAAAGGTGTTGCCAGATGGGCTATTGACTGCAAATTGAAATTAAAAACGATGGCAAGTGAGCTAAATGGGAGTTCGGTTGAATTGAGTGGAGTTTGGAGAGTAAATTTTGGGTTAGTAAGTAACTTGGGAAAGGTGCTAGATTGTGTTAAATTGATGAAACATGTAAGGTCTAAAATTTTTATGTGGGTACACCGGATTTTTTTTTAGATTGTACCATTAAATAAATTTATGAAACATGTAATGTCTCATTTTGTTAATCAGTACACACCACAATTTTTATTTTAACCATTGTATACAAAGAAAAATGAGTTGCCTGGTGGAAGAGACCGGGAATCGAACCCGGTACCTTTGGATTTCCGGTCCAGCGCATTAACCACTTCGCTATCCCAACTCTCAAGCCACCGATCGATTTTTTCCTGATGCTTTGTGTGTCGATCTTTGCATTGTTTATCTGAAAGGCTTTACACCCTAGCATTATCGCACTACTTTACAGCAGTAAACGAGCAAGCGAGAGGGCGCTGTTATTTATTAATATAAAAACCTTAACGAGAAGCACGTACAACGTACATTGAGTATTAAAAGCAAGTTTAATCTCACTACACCACCAATAATTAAAGTCCACCCACATTTTCAGCTACAAATTTCGAATGCACTAAAATTTTCAAACAAGGAAATTGACCTTACAAAATTTAACGTTGGCTTGATAATTAGACAGAGCTGGAGAATTTCCATGCTGGGATATTTCGTATATTTTAGCCTTGGGGTAATATTTTGCGCCTGCCCCTAAGTGGTTGGTTCCGTGACCGGCGATTACGCCCTGTGATCGTCGGTTATAAGATTAGGGGATGCGACGAAATTTGGGCCTGTTTTCGCTGTATTAATCTACTTTATACTTGGAAGGATAGCAGTAACCCTTACCATGACCATGAGTTTACAATGACCGTAGTCGATGCCGACTGAGTAAACGATTTGAATGGTGAATTGTCGTTCTACACCCAGTAACCGTCAGGTGCGCTGTGCTATTCTCTATACATTCTCCATACAAGTCGTTTATGTTGTCGCTAGCGAGTACTGTTACGCTAACTCATGGTATGAGTACTGTAATGTATGTGTTAGAATCTTGAATCTAGAATGTTGTAGTTTTGTATCATATAAGAGGAAATACCATTGCTCATTATTTCATACAAATCGATATTTCGTTCTGGTCTGTTTCCTCCTCCGAAACTTTACCAGTCTTTACAACATTTTAGGACCTGAATGGGAAGATGTATTGATTTTTGTGCAGATTATTATAGAATTTGTTTACTAGGCGTCCGTTCGTGGAGGAATTGTGGCCAAACACAGTACTCAAATTGTATAATAATAACCACAAAAATCTAAACGTCCCGACAGAAAATATTTCCTTCCCATCCAGGTTTTAAAATTTTGTAAAGATTCGTTTAGTTGTGGAGAAACGAACGAACGAACTGTTGAACAGACGGCAACGAAACCTCGATGATAAACCGAATACGTTAACTTTAGACCCCATATAGTATAATTGTATCCAACGCTATAATTGCCAGGTGAAAACATAACGTAAACTGATAGTATCATATTTATACTCATACTCATTTATTTATAAAATGTTTTTAAATTTTACATGTCACATATTATATATATTAAATCATCAAATTATATTAGGTTACATTATTCCATTCAATTACATATTTCAAATAATCAATCAATAAAATATGTATTATAATACAAAATTTAAATAACGTTAACAATTATCGGTAAAGGAGTAGTGATATTATCCTCTTAGCATGCAGTAAATTATGTGTACAAGGCCCAATTTAATATTTTCTAAGTAATAAGTTGATGGTTGGTTGGCCAAGGCAAATTCCTGACCTTTTGATCGCGCGATCATTGCGTCTTCTAGAAAGTGGTTCAATACAATTTTTGAATCTTATAGCAGTATGAATATTATGCAGCCGTGGCTGGCTGTTATGAGCCATGCTCGGCATGTTGCTGAATAAATCACTTTTTATAGACGCCAGAGGTAAATAATGCTGTACCTACTTGCCTCTGTCTTCATGTGCCTATAACATGTTGTAACAGAAGTAACCTCTAAGATTAATTCCACTGCAAATTCGTAAATAAAAGGTCGTGATGGATTGTTTTTGTTATCATACCAGCAATGCCACCTGAAGAAATTGATAAATGTTCCAGCACCACGGAATCCCTTCGAACGCGCACCTGCGATGCAATAAAGTAATGGACGCACTCCATTGCGGCCTACATCGACTCACTTGATTAATGGATCGGCAGAGAACAAGCGATCGATACGGTACCTACGTAATTGGCGAACCGAAAAGTGAAATGGTACGGTTAGAATGAATGCATGTTATTCTTTTTAAGGGCATACTTTCGAATGTGATGATATTTGGTCAGGCGTCGTTTGATGAGAATTGAGGCACAGTCTATGTCTCCCTAGCTCTCCAGATGAAACAGATTATTAGGTATAAGCTTGCAAAATTGACGATATACTCGTATTCAACCAGTTTCAAGCCTGGGGGTTATTCGACCAATTTTAGAGAGATGATGGAGATTTCTCTATTTCATCGCCATCCGTCACTTTTGACGTGTCCCTACTTGACAAGTGTTGATATCTAGAACAAAGCAAATTTGTCAATCCTGTCGCGCTTAAATTGCGTTTTCTTTGTATGTGACAGGCGCATACTTTTACTTGACCGTGTAGTGCGTGAAATTAGTCAGTTACGTTTCGTTCAAAACAGAAATTCATATGCATGAATAGCCTTTTTCACAATCATTATCGCCTTCGTATTTCCAAAATTGAGATGAGATATGTCACTTGAAGCTCATCGCATTTTAATGACAGTTCAAAGGCGATATCACTGTTATCTAATAGAGTTTTGACGTTTTGCGATCTCTCTAACGGCATTCTCGAATTAGGTCCCTGGATACATAAAATTAAAATCTCGAGCGAGATAATGTTGACACTACAACTATCGCTACATTGGTGCCTAAACGGGCGTACCCACGAATTATGCATCCTCCCGAGGGCTATTGCCATTCTGATGAAGGCGCATTATGCGCGCTCAATAGCCCGCGTGAATAACTAATTATGGGCAGCGGGCGAAATGACGATCCAGTGACGGCTCCGTTAAGATATGGACGCGATGTAAGGTATTACCTTTTGTATTCTAAAGTTTCCATTCCACAAGCAAAGGGTCTAGTATTACCTAAATAAATAATAACTAAAATAAGTAAATAAAAAATTTCAAACATTCCAGACACACGTAGCTGGTCATCATGAGATCCTCATTCAGTTGAGCGATAGAATATGCTACTAAAACCAAACATAACTACAAAATTTGGAATTCTTAGCTTCAATATTGGCTGAGATCAAAATTCCGGGCTCTTGTAATAATAATTACTAATGTAGGTATACAACGTCTTGGGAATTTCCTCCTTTTTAGAAAGTTAATAACGAAACCAATTTAATACTGGTTGTTATTACTTGAACACTCGATTCTGTTAGCTTTTATTACAAATAATACAAACACAAATAATTTATTTAACAACAACTCATTACTATTGGACATTTTACAAATATTTTACTTACCTACTGGAATTTACACATAGGAAGTATCCGACGGCCCCAAACTAGGCACAGCCTGTATCTTGGGAACCGGGAGTGCAGTAATTGGAATTGAAAAAAACAGTCATAGAAAAAGGCCGTTTACGCAACAGAATGAATAAAGTGGTGAATATCACTGGTCATTTTACTTATAGTTTGATAAGCTGTTCCTAATGCAGTGTGTCCATCACTGGTAGCTTGGCTAATGGTCCTACCAGTCGATACGGAATTGATAAAAACCTTTGATGCGCGGCCGGTACGTAAAACTAGGTCATGATTTCAACCAATCACATATTAGCATTGAATAAAAATAGTTTCTCGGAATAAAAAGTAGCCTATGTGTTATTCCAAGGTGTCAGCTACCTCATACCAAAATGTATCAAAATTGGTCCAGCCGTTTTGAGCGTGAAGAAATAACAAACATACACATAAACTCACATAGTTCATAATATTAGTGTGATACAAATTAACCGATAAAGGTTTAATTAAAAGGTTATTATTTTTTATATACTTAGGTCGACCTAAACTATTATTTTAGAATTTTATAATAATCAGTATGTACCTATATCACATCAATTAATTTTGCTCGCATTTAACGAACGCTGTCCGCTTTGTCCTCGCATCACGCCGAAACGGCTGGACAAATTTTAACCAATTTTGGTACAGGGATAGCTGGACATCCAAAGATGGTTATACGATACTTTTATCGGTCTACGGTAAATAAAAAAAGACGAAGTTGGCACCTCTTATTACATAATAAATTAACGTTTATACATCCCTATCTATTTAAGCCCTTACACTATGTATACCAAGACAATTTATCGGCACTGACATTATCCAACAGGGTGTCTATCGGGGTATCGATGACCAGAGGTACCGGGTTCGATTCCCGGTCTCTCCCATGCATTCTATCAATGGCTTAAGATCGGGTACGTATTACAATCCCGAAAGTTCATAATACCTTCAGTTGAAATACCGATGGTCAAAATACCGAAAATCAAAATACCGAAAGTACGAAAAGCCGATATTCGATATGCCGATGCTCAAAAGACCTATTTTGAAAAGATCGAAAGTTCAAAATCTCGAATTTTATAATACCGAAAGTTTAAAATCTCGAAATTTTATAATCCCGAAAGTTTTGAATCTCGAAATTTTATAATCCCGAAAGTCAACCATTGTCAGTAAAATGCCAATGAAAAAATATTTTTTTTTTCTTTTAAGAATATGATCATAACTACAAAAGGAGCGTTTTTTAGGGATATAAAAAAAAACTAACCTAACCTAACCCGGCTGAGTCGGATCTGCTCTGAAAGGTGAATCATTTAAAGTTTGAGAATAGGTTGAGGTATATCAATCACATTTCAGAGCAGATCCGACTCGGCCGGGTTAGGTTAGGTTAGTTTTTTTTATTATATCCCTATAAAACGCTCCTTTTGTTGTACTATTTTAATGGTTCGGCATTTGAACTGTAGGAATTCTAGCCTTCGGGATTACAGTCTTAGGGATTTCATCCTTTCGGTCAAACCTTCTTTCGGGATTTTAAACTTTCGGTCAAATAAGGATTCGACATTTTAATTTTCGGCCTTCCATCCATAGGTCTTATGAAATTCGGTATTTTGAACTTCGGCATTGTAATACGTACCCCTTAAAATCGGTACGTTAAGACAATGATTTGGACCAGATAAAGCGAAAAGTACGCGTCGTCGAAGCATTGAAAAAAAAACTGTACCGACAAGAGTCAAAATTATACATCATAAATTAACGTTTACACATCCCTATATATAACACTATACCAAGACAATTTATCGGCACTGACGTGTACCGTCAACCTTGAGACTATGAATGGCTCATTATCCAACGGGGTATCGAAGACCTATCCCTCGCATCTGCATACCGGGCCACTAAAAATGTACACAATTAATTTATATGCCTCCATACCCTGAATAAATAAGCCGTTGTAGGGAGGTTTTAGTCAATTAAGGGCGGGTGGGTTAGAGCAAATTCATTTAATTATGCTTAGGATCTAGGTCGTTGATTAAAGTGAAATATTGTGTGGAAACAGTAGGGGCACTAAGTAAAAAAGTATCTGTCTAAGGCAGTCTTCACAATGGGCACGTGATCACATGTTACGGCGTGGACACTATAAAAAAAGACTGTGATGGAGCAGTGGCAGTTTGTTCCCAAGTAGCGCAGACTGATTAAGTGCTTATACATCACTTATACAGTTTAAATTAGCCGTTTACCAGAACAGTGAGTGGGTAGTACAGTACTGCTACTAGTTTATAAAAACGGTATAAACTTAGGCAAAGATTGTCAGGAACGACCCGACATGTTTAAAGATATCTCACGATAGTTTTAATAAAAAATATTATTGCTATCCTTTAGGATTGCTACTGTATGACCGCACAGTTACTGTCCAGACAGTACTGTTCTGTGCGTTCAAACAGCAGCAATAGGTACTGTACCGTTCTGCTTCACTTTCTGCCCTCGTGTGAAATCGGTATCACTCCGACACCACTGCGACATCGTCTGATCCGAACACCCATACTGGAATGTATGGATAGTTAGTATCCACACTTGTATTGATACTGACCTTTGGCTACCGCATATTTTTATCGGATAGGTACGTATCTGTCATGGTGTACGAGTGTGGTAGAGCTCTATTGCTTGATAGAAAGAAATATTTTATTTCGCTGCAATTAACGATACTTCCGTACAATATTAAACCTGCTGCCCCGTCGTTCAGGTCGTAACGCATGTTCAATGTGAACACTGCCTTATTCACTGACTTTGAGGCTTTGAGGCATTAAATCAGATAAAATAGAGTATCTTAAATAAAACTACTTTGAAAGTAACTACTGTCTAGAAAGTGACTTCACTTCCCATATTATCGTCGAACCTCTAAAGTTATTAAAACATTTTAACATTTTCACTTGGATCGCAAATTTCGTTGTGTTCCATTTTGGCACGCCCCCCACTCTCCCTTGGCAGCAATCCAGACACGTCTTGAATTGAAATTATGGGGCGAAAAAATATAAAATGGCCACTGGCTATTTTAAGGACGTATACGATTTGCAGAATTAAAAAAAATGACCATTACATTAAAATACTAAACGGGTTTACTCACGTCGTAGAAGACGAATATCTCGACATGTTTCGAATCGAATCGAAATTGATTCGTGGAATCGAACACTCGAGTGCTCAGTTCGCTGCCGCCGCGACTGATCGGCTCTCCTTATGATGAATCGCGTACCGACGTGAGTAAACCCGTTTTGTATTTTAATATGCCTGCGACACCTGGTAGTCTTATATGTAAAGTTTAGCATTATATTATATTTGGGGTAATATTTCCAAACACATTCAGGGAATTTCTTTGCATAACACATAAGATACATTTGCGGAACACATGCGATAGTTTTTTTTTTTCCAGATGTTGCTCAAATAGCAGGTGATCAATCTTTTTTACCCTGGGCAACTAAGAACAGAGCGCTAGGATTTAGTATAGGTAGTAAATGTTATCGCGGAATCATGTAGGTACCTACAATAAAAAAATTGACTAGATATAATCAAGTTTTACAGTTTTTCCAAGGTTTATCGCATTATATTATTAAACCAGCGGAATACTTTTGTGTTTTTTGGGTACTTATATGAAAGAGTTATGTTAAGTACATGATATCTTAAACTTTGATGAGATTCACCAAGCCCAACCCAAACAACTCGGTAAGAGTTTAGCCTATACGCATGGATTAAATAATGAAGTAGTATAACCCCTGACGAGTACTTGTATATGATCTTTCTTAACAAGTTTAAGATAACTACCTAATAAGACAAAATTTACAGACATTTCATTACACTTAATCCCTTAAAAATCTCTTATAAATAACTTTTAACAGCCAATATTTTGCTTCGAACATCCCGGAGAAACGTTTTCGTACTTTCCTAAAATAAATCCACGGGTATAATTTCCTCGGCTAATTTACATACTTTTCCTCATAATTTTTTCATTTTCTTTTAATTAACTTGTTCGAATTTAGTCCGAGGTGCCTTTGCAGACAAGCGTGATCAGGCAAGGAAACGAAAGTTCGTTAGCAGGGTAAAATGCTGGTTTTTGTTTGCTACGTTGGTATTAAATTATTTTGCGCCCTTGGTACAAAAATGACGCAACTTGCTTCTGATGATCAGGTAAATGAGACATTGTTTAACAAAGCGGCGTCTTCAGAAAAGGGTGACCAGCAATTTGTTATTTAGGCTTATAATTGGGGATTACGCTCGTCTTCGGGAATTTGGATAAGTAAGACTGAAATTTCTTCAATGTTATTTATAACTCATTATTCAATTATGGAGATCTGTACCTAAATTCGTATCATGATTCCACCATTAAACTCATTTTAGAATACACTAGCATCCCGCCCCGACTTCGCACGCGCGTAATGCATATTATGCATGTATTATAAAATAAATATAAACCTTCCACTTAAATCACTCTATCTATGAAAAAAACCGCATCAAGATCCGTTGCGTAGTTTTAAAGATCTAAGCATACATACGGACAGACAGACAGACAGCCAGCAGGAAGCGACTTTGTTTTATATTATGTAGGGAAGTTATCCCGTGGCTAGCCAAATATAATTATTTAAATATGTCAAAAGTATAGGGATTACGACATAATTAATTATAAAAGAGAAATAATCCTAAGTCACAGTATGACCCGTAAAATTTGTAAAAGTGATAACAAAGTGAACACGTCGTAGTAGGATAGTTATCGTACGATAAACCCAGATTGGCGAATAATGCTGGCGAGCTAAGGTAAAAGGCGACCTTTTGCTATGGAGCTCCATACAAAAAGGTAACTTAATAAGTGATTTCATATTTTTTTATTGAGTTGTTTCTAATGTATATCTATTTCAGTTTGTTCTCCAAATAAGTAACACCGAGGTATAGGTATAACTAATCAATCGAACTGTACAGATAAGGCTTAAACACAACACTACAGTATAACGTCTTGCGTCTACACGACCGCGAGGAGCCGGTAGATCACTCACTGCTTAGATGGTGTCGGGCCGGCTACACGACTGACAGGGTAACTACATGGGATGTGTACGGCATTATGCGTAACTACGATACATGTACTATACTAAGAAGCATTACATTTAATATCAAAAATGGATTTTAATTAAAGAATTTAAGCTTGTCGCGTACCTGTATAATTATTTCAATAAGCGGTTTACACTTACGTGATTACGTCAGGATCAGCCGACATGTTTTGAGCTCGTACGGGACTTTTAGCAACTATTACAGATGACTTCAAAAGTTGATTGAGAAAAACACATTTTTTCTCTGTCAAAGTAACAATAGATAGTAAAAAAAAAATGAGACATATTACATGTTTCATAAATTTATAAAGTAACAATAGGTTTACGAATTATACCCATTTTATAAGTATGAAGTAATAATAAAGGGACGTGGTATTTCGATGAAAATGCAATAATTGAACTGCCAATGAATTCAAAACTAAAAATATTACATTCCCTAAGTCCTTTCAAACATTTTTTTCCTGAAATTCTGGGGTGTATCCAGTTATATCAATAGCATTCGTTACATATTAAAACAGTAGTATATGAAACCAAAATTAATTAATTACTATAAACCATGCCACGTTTTCCGCATGCCGGACGACTTGTGGGCCAAAAATACCACAGCAGAGGAAGGTCTTTGCCCAGTAGTGGGACACAATAGACTCATAATAATAATTATTATTATAAACCGCCGTGCAACCCATAAATGTGTTATTTCGTAACATAAATGTCATTTGCAAGCCGCGTTACGAACTATCAACGTAATAATCCCTTTGCTTTCTGACAGATGAGCGGTTCAAAGAGATTACAGTTTGGTTTAATATATGTGATTCAAATGTAGGCGTAATACATATCCCTGCTTTTGGGGGCATGGATTGACACAAGGCCGACGATATGCGTCAGATCATTCGTGCCCCGAAAATCCCAGGGTAAATAATACACAGTAACGCGTAATTAGAATCATGAGTAAGGTAAACGTCCCTGCGCTCGACACGCTGATTCCTAATAGTTGACACCATGCTGTCACCTCTAATGCTAATGACATAGCATTCCAGATGGCAACTAATGGGACAGTGTCGAGCACAGAGACGTATACCTTACGCATATGATTATGAGATGAGATAACTAGTTGTTTCTTCCAACAGTAACTAGACTGCAATTATGTTAAGACGGAGAAATTGAAAATTTTAATCTTTTTAACCGACTTCAAAATGAGAGAAATGTTCTTCGGGGAATCTTTCGTTTTTTTATGTGTGTTCCCCGATTATTCAGATGCATGGCTGGACCGATTTTGAATTATTTTTTTTTGCTTTTTATAATAGCAGGATATTATATTTAGTGGAATTGCTAAAATCATTGCATTAAATTTTAGTAGGTTCTTTCTTGTAAAGAAGAATCTTGAACTTTGCCGTTTTAATTATTACGAGTACCTAGCCCTTATATTACTTATCAAAATATTTGTCACCGTCTCAGTAGGTAATGTCATCGGCTCAGTCACTATGGTCTGTGGGCTCAGTACTTCATCGAAAAATCGAAAGCATACCTTATGTAATCCCTAGCGCTTATTAATAGAAGCGAAGCCAGTAACCCTTACCACGAGTTTACAGTGACTGTACTCGCTAACGACTGCGTAAACGATTTGTAGGAGGATTGTAGTTCCACAAAGTAACTATTTTCCATACAACCCTTTATGTTGTCGCTATCGAGTATCACGTTAACCTCATAGTAAGGGTACAGCGAGTAGGGTACACACATGGTGTCACTATACAGGGTGTCACTATACAGGGTGTCACTATACAGGGTGTCACTATACAGGGTGTCACTATACAGGGTTTCACTATACAGGATGTCACTATACAGGGTGTCACTATACAGGGTGTCACTATACAGGGTGTCACTATACAGGCTGTCACTATACAGGGTTTCACTATACAGGGTTTCACTATACAGGCTGTCACTATACAGGGTGTCACTATACAGGGTGTCACTATACAGGGTGTCACTATACAGGCTGTCACTATACAGGGTGTCACTATACAGGGTTTCACTATACAGGATGTCACTATAGAGGGTGTCTCTATACACACAGGATAGGTACTCGCTAGCGACAGCGTAAACGATCTGTATTGAGAAATGGTACAGCACCCCTAAACTGCTACTTTGTAGAACTACAATACTTCATATAAATCATTTACGCAGTCGCTAGCGAGTACGGTTACTGTAAACTCATGATAAGGGTCGTACTTCATCGAAACATCGAAAGCATAGCTCACGCAATCCCTAACATTTATTAATGGAAGCGAAGCCTGTTAAGATTAGACCCGAGCCAGGCGTACGTCACTCGAGGGCTTAGAGACGGCTAAAAGGCTAGGTGACAAGTGGATAGCTGCTAGAAGTGATATGCAGCCATAGCTCTTGTCCCTCAATCCATCATTTATCAAGGGGACGATGTGGTTGAAAGCCGGAGTTAGTGTAATTATAATCCTGATATTTTTTTAACATTGAAAATGTTTGTTTTCCCGCTTTATGGAATTGTGAATTTGTGACATTTGCCTGTAGTTTCGTAGATATGAAAGGTAGACGTATAAGCCATATGTCAAAATGTTTGTCTACCGGAAAGCTTCAAAGTGCAAAATGAATTCCCAAAATCAGTTTAAATTTTTGTAATTTTAAAATTTGACTAAATTTCAAAAATTTTTCACTGACTATGATCGAGAATTTTTCAATAACCTTGCTATTAAAGAAACGGAAAAAATGGATTTCGGAATTAAATTAAGCTAAAGTTTGAGCTATCTTAGGGCTAAAACACAATTACAAGATACACGACATCGTATCGTGGTACGACGCGACATCGGTGCCACGATGCGACTGCGATTGTAAAATGCATTTTAATTTTGCATCTTGTCACATAAAGATAAAGTTCATTTTGGATTTATGCATTTCCACGACACGACGTCGCATCGTGGCATGATGTCGCGTCGTACCACGATGCGATGTCGAAGATCTTAATTATTTTTTTTATATTTTTGCGTTTCAAAGAAATCGTAATCACATCTTTGATAAATGCATGGCAACAATATAGTACTTTGCCTCATTTGAAAATTAACATTGTAAACACCTGAGGCGATGATCAGGCCGTCCAATACTCCTAACTCTAACATAAGCTATACTTTGCTTCAGCTATCTTGTCAACAGCAAACAATTACCCAACTTTCATCTCGATATCGCGATGAGTTAGCGACAAATCTCATATCCTATGTAAACGAGTCGCAAACTGCTCCCACATGTGAATTTAAGTACGAGGTTGTGTAAATGTCACAAATAAACATTATGAATGACAAGTGACAGTCGACTGACTCACAGTTATCTCGTCAATAGCGAACAATGACCCAACTTTCATCTCGATATCGCAATGAGTTAGCGATAAATTACAAATCCTATGTAAACGAGTCGCAAAACTGCTCTCACATGTGAACCGAAGTACGGGGTTGTGCAACAATACGAATGACACAGCAGTGGCAGTCGAATGACTCACAGTTATTTATTTTAGTCAATAGCGAACAATGACCCGACTTTCATCTCGATATCGCAATGAGTTAGCGATAAATCACAAATCCTATGTAAACGAGTCGCAAAACTGCTCTCACATGTGAATCGAAGTACGGGGTTGTGCAACAATATGAATGACAAGTGGCAGTCGAATGACTCAGTTATTTATTTTAGTCAATAGCGAACAATGACCCGACTTTCATCTCGATATCGCAATGAGTTAGCGATAAATCTAAAATCCTATGTAAACGACTCGCAAACTGCTCCCACATGTGAATCGAAGTACGGGGTTGTGCAACAATATGAATGACAAGTGACAGTCGACTGACCTCCGGAGGCGGCGAGCAGGCCGTGCGCGCGCAGCAGCGCCAGCAGCAGCAGCGGCAGCAGCGGCCGCCGCCGCATGCCGCGCGACCCCGCCCCGCCCGCGCCGCGCCGCCGCCCACACCCGCCGTACCCCTCACCTGGAACAAAAGGATTTAGGGTCAATGCATTGTCAACCACATCACATAAAACTACAGAAAGTTTTAATTTTGGCTAAATAGGGTTGGTACAATTTTTTAAAGACCATTAAATGCTGCCGTGCTAAGAGAAAAGGCGACCTTTTGCTATGGAGCTCCATACAAAAAGGTCGCCTTTTAGCT
Organism: Apotomis turbidana; assembly: GCA_905147355.2. Taxonomy (NCBI): domain Eukaryota; kingdom Metazoa; phylum Arthropoda; class Insecta; order Lepidoptera; family Tortricidae; genus Apotomis; species Apotomis turbidana. The sequence goes on from LR990288.1 coordinate 25,523,204, forward strand.
TAGCACGGCAGAATGGTTTTTTCGATAGTTCTTGCTGTATTCAAGGATCTAAAAGCTGCAGGTCATTCATTTCTCTTTGCCATGGTTTCACCGAAATGTTTTTTTTAAATTCACCGAAATGTTTTTTTTAAATTGACAATTTGATATTAAACTATTGATACAAAGATATCAAAGCTCAAAGAAAAATTTAAATGAGTCACCTGGGGGACGAAACCGGGAACATTTTTTTCTATATTGAGCTTTGATATCTTTGTATCAATAGTTTAATATAAAAATTGTGGTGTGTACCCACATTAAAAGAATGAGACATTACATGTTTCATAAATTTATGACAATTTGATCGTTCTCAATCATAGTGGCTGAAGAGAGAGCCTTCGAAACTTAATAAAAAAAAACACTGTTGATGGTTGGCAATTGTCAACCGTCAAAATTTTGACATTGACAAGTTTCAACCATCGACTACTTTTGTTTTGCCCCCCAATTGTACCCTAATAACGCCTATAGCTTGTTCATTGTTGTATTAAGTGATTTTCACTCACGTGAAAATGCCAGGAACGGCCCGATATCTTAAGTGACAAAGTTACCGCGCCGCTGTACGGGTAGCAGTCGCCACGTGTGACAAATGCTCGGTAACGGCCCGACATGCTTCAAACTCGTATGGAGCTCGTTATCAGGGACTGCGGCGCGGTTACTTCGTCACGTGAGTGTAAACCGCTTATTAAAATATAAACGGGTTTACTCACGACGTAGAAGTCGAATAACGCTCGACATGTTTCGAATCGGTACGCGATTCATTATCAGGAGCGCCGATTAGTCGCGGCGGCGGTCAACCGAACACCCGTGTGAACACCTGTTTATGTATTTTAATACGTCTGAGACTTACGGTACTTTACTCTGTAAATTAGAAAACCGCTTAATACAATAATTATATTGTAGTATCACAGCATCGTTCTTTGAGTATTGAAATAGACTATTTATTTAGCACCAAACGTTAATTCCCATTATATTGGCGAAATGTTATCAAAAGAAAAGTAATAAATGGAAAAATTGCAAAATATCACGAGTCATTTTAGAAGATCGCAATCAGCGATCTGGATTGTTCGGCTTCATTCGAGCGGCTGCCATTGTGGTGCCAGTCGATAATTCTTAAGGTACAAACATCTACACCGATTGCCTTACAAACAAACAATTTTTTTAACTACTGTTTTTCTTTTTTGGTACAAACAATTTTTTTAATTACTGTTTTTCTTTTTTTGTCTGTAAAGTCGGTTCAAGGACGATAATTTTACGTGATAACGTATGCAGGCCGATGGAGATGTTTTTTTTTAGACATGACTTGAACTGTATCAGGGCTGGTTAGCCCTCACTACCAGTAGTCGGACTTTGTGTGGGTGTATAACCCGCTAATGGGATTATCTCCGCGCCACAGGGGTAATGGTGATGCGTCACAAGCCGAACGCTTAGGCCGATCGTGCCTCTCTATCGCGTGAGTATCGCCTAGATATCGCCTTTGAACTGTCAATAAAATGCGATGAGCTTAAAGTGACATATCTCATCTCAATTTTGCAAATGCGAAGGCGATAATGATTGTCAAAAATGCTATTCATGAATTTCTGTTTTGAATGAAACGTAACTGACTAATTTCACGCACTACACGGTCAAGTAAAAGTATGCGCCTGTTATTTATGCCGTCACATACAAAGAAAACGCAATTTAAGCGCGACCGGATTGACGAATTTGCGATGTTCTAGAGATATCGCCACTTGTCAAGTAGGGACACGTCAAAAGTGACGGATGGCGATGAAATGGAGAGATCTCCATCATCTCTCTAAAATTGGTCGAATTACCCCGCAGGTAAAACTTCAATGCGGTTAAAACAAAAATTGATTGATTGAAAGATAATGAATGAACTGATGCATGTCCCACGTCCATCGTATGTACCCAACAAATAACATTTCTATGACAGCTGGAATCGAAACATTCAAACGCGCAATATTTCAAAACATTGCTCTCTTTTCCACAAAACCTTATTTAATAAAACCCACCTAATTCTTTTGGCGACATTTCATTTTAAATTTTAATATCGAGGTCCTGCCTCGATTTTAATACGAAGGCAGTTGAGCAATGTTTTTGACGATTATGAGATTTTTATGCCACTCGTATTCCCTTTAATCTTTGACTGTGATCACAACTTGTCAACTTCACGATTCCTTTAATATATATGACGTGGCTTTTTTTGTCTACAAGCTAACCGTGTGACAAGCTACGTGGAAATCCGTTCGAAAGTTTACGTTTTAGTAGCATACATCCAAACAGTAATGTTCACGAATGTTATGGTTATATTGGTGTTCTGCCTTTTCACAATAATACATTACTGCAGACGCCGGGAAATAAGGGCTTGCCGGCTGAGTAGGTATAGACAGCCGACTGGAGGCCGGATAGTGATACGAAGCCGGCAAGCCCTTTTCACGGCTAAGGCATGTATAGTGCTTTTCTCAAATATATGCAATGAAATAAAAAAATTCACCACTCAAAAAACATAATTCAGCTGTTTAGCCCGTTCATGAACACAGACGCCATTTTAAAAAAAAATACTTCCCGGCTTAGGCCTTCAATTTTGTATGAAATTCCTTTACAGCTCTCTCGAATTGTTCCGCTCAAAACGTGACACTTCGAAGCCTGTTTTAACGCACTTTATGACGATACATATTTCATTGCATGGCATCGTATGTTTTATTTCGCCGAATTTTCACTTCGCAAAATTTTTATTTCTCTGTAGTTATGCATTTTCATATTTTTTGCATACATCATCCTATTGATTAGGTTAGGTTAAGTTTATTTTATAACAATCCCAAAAAGTTTACGGTTTCAGAGAAAAATGCTTTCTATGAGAGCTTCTGCGAAATGAAATATTTGACGTAAAATCATTCGGCGAAAAGGCAAGGGGGATATTTGTTTGTAGCGGGGCGTTACGCCACGGGGCGCCGCGAATTCGGAGACTGGTGGCTATAGGTGGGAGCGGAAAGTCTGAGCGCGGTGTTTGGCTCACTCGTATCGTACGGCCTTGCCGCTGAAGTCGCATGTCCGTACTCCGTAGGTATCTGCACGTAATAATCAAAAACGCTGAACCTTCCTGATTCGACAATCTGTATGTAAATGGGATTCAAAAACACTAGTATGTTTCTCTCGGCCTTCATCTCCCACTGTAGTGGCTCAATGTCGCAATTCTTCATGTGGCGCTTAAGCACATCCTTATACCTGAGAAGTTGCCCGCCTTAAAGTTTTTGAATCCCGTCGGCGTACTGAACTCGACGACAAGAGGGATGAGCTGAAAGCCCGACCACCAGCGGTGATCAGCTATAATTATAATAATGGTGTTCTCTCGTGTCCGTTGTGCTCACGGGGCTTTAATAACAAGATCGGCTACGTTAGCCACATGAGAGCACACGAACGCCAACAGAGGAGTTGAAGCAGTCGCCGTGGCCGAAAACGGTATATATGTAGATGGGTAAGGCACAGGACCGTTTCAACTGCTCGTTTACTTATTTATTTATTTAACTTTATTGCACAATAAAAAAAAGTACAAATGGCGGACTTAATGCCTTTAGGCATTCTCTACCAGTCAACCACTGGGTTAAACAGAAATATGTAGTCGGTGCAGGATCAAAGGTTACAGACAAATAGTAATACAACACAAATCAATTACCTAAAGATGCTCGTTCCCTTGTTTTACGAAAATTAGACGAATATTTAGTCAATTATTTAATAAGGGAGCGCTGTGGCGTGAACGACGATGTAGTCACTAGAATTGAGAAAGGGATGCTTAGTTGGTTTGGGCATGTAGAGAGGATGCATGAAAGAAGATTCACGAAACATATATCTACAAGGCGAATGTGAATGGAAATGTTGGAAAAGGAAGGCCTAGACGAACGTTTCTTGATCAGATTGGAGACATTCTGAAAAAAGGGCCAGTCAAGAGTACTCTTAACCTACATGCATGCATGAGGAGATAAATCTCTGCCTACCCCGTTGGGAAAAAGGCGTGAGTATATGTATGTATGTATCATCTTATTTTTGGATCCCATCACAATTCGCAAAAAGTGCTCTGTTAAGAGCTCACCAATTAACGCTTTCTTGGCAAAAATAATGTTATTAATTTAAAAACTTTCATATCATTTCTATCATCCAGATCGATTCACTCCGAAAACTACTACAAATTGTTATCGCAAAGTAATTTTTCCGCACGTGTTATTAAAGGAAAAGTCCCAAAATACCACAGTATAAGAATAGGCGCAGTAAATCAATTGTAACGTCCGAACTTGAAGCCGGTCCCTCCCCGTCCCGTACCTTACGTTATTTGTAATTGAATTGTCAGTTTATAGGGCCCGCGTGGACAGTACTCGGTCCCTTGCTGTAGTGCAGGGCATAGGCGGAAGCGGTTACCGGGAAGCCCGGGGGACAAGAGGCAAGTCGTTAAAATTTATCTGTGCTGACGTAGATCGGGTACTGTACATGTTTCGGTTTAATTCATGAAACTTAAAAAAGCTTAATAAAATGATATAGGGATTTACTCAAATATGGCAGGTGACGAAACTTGCAACCTGACAAAGTGTGCCGAGCCAACGCCCTTAGTCTATGAAAGACGTTTGTTGTGGTTGTGAGCACTATAACCCAAATCAAACTGTTAACACCTTCAGCGCGGTCATAAGGGCCCTGTACTAGTAACTTAATGGCCGCATCATAGTCATGGGAGTTAAATTGTATGGTTCATCTTGCACTTGTTAGGTACAAAAATAATCTCAGTATCAATAAATAAATATTTTACAGTGATTTAGCCGAGCTGAGTTGAACAAACACTAAAAGCAGAAATAATTTAGGTACTTGAATCAGAGAGTAAGAGACAAATGCCACATAAAATTAACATTCATTTTAACAATAATCCTTAAACTACGTTGGTCAAATCCACCAAAGCAAAAAAAAAACTTTTAACGCCGGACGGATCCAATTATATTAAAACCAACAGTAAGTTTGTCCATCCAACCAACTTTTCCTTTTCACCTTTACACTGAAGTTCGCGTCAAAAACAACCGCCAAACTCTCTGAATCCTTTACAGTGCAAGTTCCTAACTTGCGCCACAAGCGACGATGGCCCCAACGAAAATCACCTCCACGTAAAAAAGAAAAGATTCTCAAACTGTCCCGGCTTAATTCCGTAAGATTTGCCCGAGATATTTTATAGAAAAAGTTCCACCCGTTCTTATCGGAGTCTAAGTTTACCCGGAATGTACTCAGATTAAGCTGGTATTTTATACGAATGTACTTCGAATCGTTTGGAAGGTATTTTAACAGGGGTTCTGCTTGGGAAATGTTCAGAACAACGGCAGGTCCGGCGGGATTGACCAACTTATAGTCCCTGTTAACCCGTGTAGGATAGGAATGATTCTACTCCTTCGCACTTATTTAAATTACGCAATAAAACGTTGAACAATATTTTTATTTCAGCTTTTTATAAAAGGCCAAATGGTACGCCCTTAAACTGAAATTGACCTAACCGAATATCGGCTAAAAGCTACTTAAAAGAGTCTATGGCCACTCTATAAAAGTTGGTGACTTAAGAAGACCGATCAAACAAATTGCTATTTATTCATTTCACAGTATACTTACAGCGTTGGTATTAAATCGTTTACATGAGACCATTATATTACCCATATCAATGACAGCAGAGATCGTAAAAAAAGAAAATCAAAACATTAAAAAAATATCTCATAAAAATATTTACAAAAACAAAGGCCATTAATTAATAAATTATAAATAAGGAAAAATAACAAGTAATCAGATTTAGAAATAATATAAATGACCGGATATCAATAAGCAATGCCAAGACATTAATTAAAATTGAATAACTGTATACAAATAAATTAGAACAAAACAACTCAATTATTAGAAATGAAATGTAATAATTTATTCAGTAAGTAGATTAAACTATTAATATCAATCACATATTTATCTATGGAGGCATTCCATCAGGCGATACGCTTGCTTGTTTGTCCCCAATGACATTTATTTCAAAAATCACCAACATTATCCGCGAAAACATCAAAGCCATGACCCTCGACAGCCATCACATTGAACACGGCAGCCCGGGGCGTAGGCGCATTATCGGCCTGGCGGGCATACTTAGATAAAGTACGTATATAGACATTATACCAGGTACTGTGTTCGTAAAGTGTTGAACACCATAGAAAATAGGGGAGCGAAGATGTTTAGTCGTCGTATACGACAAGACGCTCTTGTAAGCAACATCATCGAAGAAAAAGACCAAGGTACCAAATTATGACTAAGGTACCTGGGATAAGATAAATTTTCAACCACGAGTGTCAAATGATTCAAATACCTTCATATTTTTGTTATCTAGACAAAATTCTATCACCACTTCCCATGCTACAATTCAGATAGAAAACATCAATTTTGTAACCAGCCATCATGACGATTAATATCTTTAGTATACGGTTCAAGAATTCTAAAGAAATTAAACGAGTCATTTGTACTTCTACAATTTACTTGAAATATTAAGAATACCTAGGTATGACAAAGTGCCAGAAACAATAAAAATCGGTCTTGCTAGGCGTGATACGCGTAATACACAACATTTGATTTTTGGATTCATTCCAAATTGTAGAAAATATATTCAATATTTTCTGTATACAATTCACGAAGGGACATCACGTTAGAAACGTCGAGGTAATTAAATAAATACTTTTTGAACGCGATTGAGTTCCGTTTTTTTCGTGTAATTTTAAATCAATACATAGAAGATACTAACAAGTATACCTATTCCATTAAAAGACATTAACGGGACCAAATACTCAGTTGCATAAGTTTGATTAAAGTGTTCAGTTGCAATTACATTAGCAACTGGCAAGACCGACCGAACTTCTGTTTGTGTTGGGGCGGCACCGAGTTACTAATCGGTTCCGAGATAGCTGTGATAAGCCTCCCATGAACATTTCTAAGTTTTCAAACTTGGTGCTCGTACCATCATAATAGAGAGTTTACTGATTACAAAAATTACAATGATAAGCCTGAACCTAGTCGATTGATTGTTATACGTATGGCTCAATTCGTTTCTAAGTTTGTTTGGAAAGATTTGATTTCATTTAACCTCCTTTTTAGGACGTGTGAAATTTACTTATTATTTTGTATTTATTAAATACGAACAAGAATAGATAAGACAAATAATAATTTTATTTCAGAACATCATTTATTAGGTGATAAACCGACTATTACGCCTGAAAAATAGTGAAGATTGAGCTCCATAAATAACTTGCATACCTTGGTGAAACACCTTCATCTTCCAATTCCAGCCAGTTTATTATAGGGAAATAGATTGTAAAGCAACAATCCATTGTCGCGCCGTGTCCCAATTGTAAATGGCCAACCCTTCCTAACTTACTCTACGCATTATCGCTAGTAATATTCCAACACAATTCGGTAGTCATTTCAATATAGCCCCATTTCCATACAAAGCACAATTGCGGACTCGAACCATCAATTATGCCCCCCGTCTCAATATCGCAGGTTCGTTTTATCAAAATAAACTGTCTCGAAGAACGAAGGGCCACAGGGTGTTGGAACAGTAAAGCAACTCGTGACCGACAACCGTCATGGAAAAGTAGCTGGACACTCGACACAGAATGTAGTCCTTCTAACGTTTATTCTTTCTCGTTCATCATCATCATCAACTGAATGAACTGATAGTGGCAGTTCACTGCTGGACATAGGCCTCTTCCATGGCACGCCACTAATCTCGATCTTCAGCTCTCTTCCGGGCCTATTTCATCTGTTTGGAAATAATTTTCATTCATCTGAAGAAAAAAACCGCCGAAAGAAAACTCTTAGACTGCCTTATTTTACTAGGATATTATACTTTTAAAACAAAGACTAGACTACTTTTATCACTATTTTTGTTTTATTCCGTTCGTTGAAAGGTGTACTACAGGATCCCATGCCGGTGGTAACGTCAAGGAGGCTCAAATTATTAATATACGCGATATAATTCGCTTAAATTGTTTCATTTAAATAAACTTCAAGTTGTTGTTTTTCAAACTTAGTTACACCATTAAGTGCACACGTACCAACGAATCCGGAAAGGGATTACAGGCCACACGTGGTATAATATCAATATTAATCGAATCAGCAATTTATGTCACGCGACATAGCATCACCCGTCACTCTCTCACAGTACTGTACAGAAAGAGATAGGTAAGACTCGCGCGAGAAAGAGTCGCGTGTCACAGTTGTGCTACAGTCTGTAAGATATTTGAAGAAACATTTGACAGTTCTCTGTTGATGTTTGTAGTGATGTAGCAAAAACATATTGTTTGCCAAATCTAACGAGTATGTAAGTGAGTAAGTAAGTAAGTAAGTAAACACTTTATTGCACACAAAAACAGTTAAAAATACATCTATTACAAATAACCTATGGGTACAAAGGCATTATGAATGGTCGATCAAATCGATTTTATCGACGAATTTTTTTTCAAACCTGAATATATTTTTGTTTATTTCGTGTAAATCAATATTTTTTTGAGCTACGAGCCGTCGGGCTCACTGGAGCTTTCCATGTAAAATAATAGTTCGTTTTATTGTTCTTTCTTTTGGTTATAAATTTATCTATTTAATCGATTTCTACCAATTTACACAAATAGCACATGAATTGAAACGCAAGATTTAGTCACAATACAGCATTTAAAAAAAAAGACGTTCGTTAAAGATCGTTAAATACACCGTGATAAGAAAAAATATAACATGAACTCAATTGTATCAAATAGAAAGTGAAAAACGTTTATAGATACTTGAAAAACCACTATGCCATTGCTTGTTTTTTTATGAAATTCAATAGGTCGCGCAGGTTTACGTTATATGGGTCCTGTGATGTGACAAATGTTTGTTTAAATATCATACAGACTATTAGAGGCCTTAGCTAATAGTCGACCGGCGTTACTCTTCTGTCCCCTTCACCAGCCTGCGGCCGGCGTGCCATTCATTAGGTGACAAAAGACGCCTGCACCTGTCCCTCGCGGATAAAGCCCGTTATTGCGGTGTCTTTGGCGATGAATTGTTAGGGTACGAACATTTTTGATGGCGATTTTCTTGTCTTAGGAAAGTTTTGTGAAAGGCTTTCATCTTAAGAGGAAAGGTGTAGAATTACTTGTTGATATCTGTTATCCAACTCCGGTTGATATTTTTGACCAATAAAAACCTGGAACATTTTTTTCTGAAGGACGCCAATTGTGGTGGTCTTTGATGAAGAATTTTTGTGGTGATTTATTTTGTAAGTTTATGTCGAGGCTTCTTCTAATGAAGAGAAAAGATGTCAAGTTTTTGGTCAATTAATAAAGTCTTATAGTAATTTAATACATATCTAGACCTAAATAATATTTACAACAGATATCATCAAAACGCCGAATTATTCTCCTATTTTATTACGGGGAGCAATAAAACTCTTACTCTGTCTCCTTATATTACTCAGCCTAGTCTAGTTAAGGCGATGGGTACTGCGAAACTAGCGCCACTTTCGATTTTCTTATACCTTCATAATCTGATATTTTTTTAGAAATAGCTGAAGTCTAGGAGCTAGCAAAACACCTTTAATAGGTATTTATTAAATGACTTCACACAATTTGTTCACTGTAGTTTATCCTACAAAACTTGTTCACGTCAAGAGCGGCCACAATAGTTTTGGGCAAGTTTTTAGAGACAACTAAAGAACAAGAAATTGTGTATAATGATTTAATAAATACTAAAGGTGTTTTTCCAGCTCCTCATATCTTGTAATTACTGAAAATTTATCTGGTTTAGTTAGAAGATATAATAAAAATTCGTAAGTGGCGCTAGTTTCGCATTACCCGTCGCCTTAATACTGTGTAACTATAGTTTAAATGTGCGCGAAGGTACCTAATCTTTGTTTTCTTAAGTAACAAAACGGGTAAAATTTTTGATATCACTAAAAACGTCATTGCCAAAAGATTACTCAGCATTCAAATAGGAACAACATTCAGCCTTTTAATGGAGTAAATAGGACTCATTTTAATGCCACTAAATCATTGCGGAATTATTTGTCGCCGAATGTTTCAATTTGCAGAAGTGTAATTTCATAGATAAGATTTTTCTCTGAAACCGTCAACTATTTGGGATTGTTATTGAACTAACCTTACCTACAAACTGTACTAATCAATAGGATGATATCTGCAAGAATTATGAATGTATGACTACAGAGGAATAGAAAATTCTGCGAAGTGAAAATTCGGCGAAATGAAACACTCAGCCAAAAATAATTCTACGAAAAGGCAGCCTTTAATTAGCGTTCACTAATCATAGAACGGCAACGGACAAGCTGAAGATAGTGTTGAGGAACAGACACATCACAAGGACCACGAAAATCCGGCTCGTGCAAACCCTTATAATATTCCCCATATTTTTATAGGTACGCTGCAGAGACGTGGACGCTTCGAGACATTGAGAAGAAAAAGATAGATGCTTTAGAAATGTGGTGTTGGAGACGAATGCTGGGAATATCATGGACAGAATTTCGGACCAATGTCTCTATCCGTGAAGTACTCCGCGTCAAGCAGCATCTGTCCGTTTTGGTCCTGTCACGTATTCTCAATTTTTTCGGCCACGTTTTAAGGCGAAACAATAACTCCATAGAGCGTCTCGTTGTCCAGGGAAAAGTGGAGGGAATCAGATCACGTGGAAGATCACCCATGTGATGGACCGACCAGATCAAATCGGCTGTGGGCGGACCTTTGCATGAGTGCACCAAAATGTCTGTGAATCGCGAGAAATGGCGTAAAATCATACAGCGAACAATATCTGCCTCAAATAGTACGACCAGTTGATCACAACTGTAAAGAGTGACACGACTAAGAAGAAGAAATCATTGCAAAATTATTCTTCGCCGAATGTTTTATTTCGTAGAAGTGTCATTTCGCAGAAAGCATTTTTCTCAGGACAAAAAGGCCGTATATTTGTCTATGTGTGGACAATCTTGCAAAAATACATTCAGAAAATGTAAGAAAATAATCGATTCACCCTGGAAGGCATTAACGCTGACATTATTTTATCAAGCATGTCGGATTCATTTATTCAATTTGACGCGAAGCAAAGCCAGCTGCCGAATACTGTCATGTCTCATTACTGTCAAATTGTATGAGAAATCAATGAAAGTATTGAAAAACAAGTATGATTTGGTGAATATTCACTTCTGTTTTATTTTTATGCTTTATTGCGCTTAGGGAGCGTGCTATTCCGGTAGAATAATAACTTTATATATTCTACCACAATTTTTTAGTTTTTTTTGTAAGTAAAAGTATTTATAAGGTTGTATCTGAACAGCATTCATGAAAACTAGCAGCGCAATTAACTTTTTAAAACCCGGCGAAAAAAAACATCCTTTTGTCATTTAGGTTTTTTTTTTTAGACTTGTCCATCGAGATGGTTGTTAGCTATGTTTGGTGGAAATAGGACCAGTAGTTTCCAATATATTCAGCTTTAATTGGAACAGTGACGAGATCTCAGCCAACATTGAAGCAAAGAATTCCAATTTTGTAGTTATATGTTCAGTTTTAGTAGAATTTTCTAAACCACTAATTGAATAAGGGTCTCATGATGACCAGCTATAACTTGTGTCGGGGTGATTTAAATTATATATATTTTTTAAATGATGTAATGACATTGATATGGGCAAATGAGTTCCTGATTAACTATATAGTTTAAATAAAACACACACACACACACCTTTGACAACGGTATCTGTAAAGGTACTGAAACGTCAGGGAGGCTCAAATAATTAATATACGCGATATAATCCGTTTAAATTGTTTTATTTAAATGTGTGACAGTCGCGGAAACCGAAGAAAATATTAACTATATAGTTGCCTAGTCCCCATAGAAACCCACTAGAACTTCATTTGGAACCAAGTCGATTCGTTTTTAACTGTCTTTTTACATATTTTTGACTTTTTAACCCAGAAACCTTTGTTATTACCGAATCGATTGCCATCCGCGACCTACAAACCCGATTCCCCTAATTCATATTCAGTTAGCGTGAAACTTCCTTCGGTGTTGGTAAAAACAAAAGTGAGAGACAATTCGCCCATCGCATCGGAACTTCTCGAAGACCATCAAGATAAGCGACTTGTGCCCGTACGAAAGTTGGAGGCTATCTGGTAGATAACGGGGGTCGATTATTGAATTTTCGTTTTTTCCCCTGATTAAATTTTCTTTGGGTGATTAATTCGGCGAGATAAAGACTAGATTTATGGATGTGGCCGTTTGGGTAAAAACATTGGGGTGCTTATAATGCAATGAAGCATTTTTTATTATAGGCAAACTTTGTAATGCAAGATTTGTAGGGGCGCGTGGCACCAGCCGCACAGCGCCATCTTTTGGTAAACAAACATTTGTCCGCTCATCACAAACGGCTGGACGGATTATAACCAATTTTGGTACAGGAATAGATGAACACCCAAAGATGGTTATAAGATAGTTTTTACACGACTAAAGCAAAGAAAATTGGGCAAGTGCGAGTCCGACTCGCGCATGAAGGGCCCCGTACCATAATCCATAACAAGTTTGTTGTATGGGAGCCCCCCTTAAATATGTATTTTATTTTATTTTTAGTATATTTTGTTATAGCGGCAATAGAAATACATCATCTATGAAAATTTCAACTGTCTAGCTATCACCGTTCTTGAGATACAGCCTGGTGACAGACGGACGGACGGACGGATAGCGAAGTCTCAGTAATAGGGTTCCGTTTTTACCCTTTGGGTACGGAACCCTAAAAATCTGATTACAAAGTGTGAAGCTTCATTATTATTGATTAAAGACAAAATCGTGTAATCATAATCGTAATTGCAGTGCGATGTAGCGCGATAATTGTATGGACATTGATTACAACATCATTTTATTTGTCTAAATATCGTTTTCACGTTCACATGGCTCAAGATGATTATTATATAGGTACCTTTTACCCGACGATGGGAATGTTCTAGTTTTAATTTTATACTAACAACGACGCTGTCATTAAGCCATGCTCCTAGCAGCAATGGACGCACTTAACACCGGCTGGCCTGTTACAAAATTCCCCAATAACCCCATCATACGTATTGTTCTTGAAGAAAAACTAGGTAGAATCTGTATAGACGTGACTGTACCTATATAAGTACTGCTATGATTATATTCCTTAACGTTCGAACTTCGTAATGCTACTGATCACATCAACAGTTTTATTACAACTACAATGAAACACAACAAGTTTGTAAATACAGCACGTAATTTTATTAGAACTTGAAATGTTCTTGTGTAATATGTCAATCGCCGTACCATTAAGTATTTAGAATAACAAAGAAATTATTTTCTTTTATTCATAAACGAACAAGACATTTGCTTCACCTTTTAATTTCATATGAAATCAATTTATGTCAGTCATCCCGAGAAGGCTTACAATTGAATTTGGCTCGAGTTTAGACAGCCAGATATTTTTTACCCTTAAACCTAGTATTACGTAAAAATCCCATTGGTGTAATTCATTTTACTTTTATCCAATTCAGTTATCTTATATTCGTATCGATATTAAATTCCACCTTTTTTTTTAGCTCTGTAGTCCAAATACAATTAATATTGTAACTTAGCTTGAAAATTTTGCGGATTCATTTTTATCTACCATCGATGCAATTCTGTATTGTCATGGCCCATTGTACCAAGGCTTACAATAGTTAATTTTGTCACGATGGGATAGATAAATGACACAGCATCTGTCTCTTGCTAGCAAGGATGTGACTGCAAGAGTGACGAATACTTTAGCTTTAATATTAATTTATCACAAGTACTTATTTTAATATGCCTGAGATTCACGGAAGTGCTCTATGTAAAGATATAGTCCCACGAGCTCTAATATTATTAAGCACATGTTAACAAGTGACCCTTCGCAAAATATTTGTCAGGTACCATTCAAAATATCGTATCTCGGCACTGTATCATAACTAACATACGAGCTTTATTCAAAATAGGTCCTTAGTGAGTTTTGCTTCTCTTTGGACGAACAGCGGTTAGAACATAAATGAGGTGCGAACGCGCACCCAATCCGCTAATGGCTCAAGCGCCATCTGTTGAATAATGTAGCGAACTAGCGCTTTGTTAGCGAACTGAAGCTTCTAATTTGTATAATAAGTGCAAGGGGAAGAATAGTGATGCTGGTTTTTTCTAACAGAAGGCAAAACAACAAGTACATTTATATAGTTTGTACATTTATATAGAAAAAATATTGATTGCGATTGCAACAAACGTAATCGGGAGCGCTACATACCAGGTGCAAACTAAACTTTACCGGGCCAGCGGGGCCAGTAAAGATATCAGACGTTGTACGTAACCCCACGGTACGGAACACCGAGAGACCGACTCGCACTCGGCCGGTTTTTTTTTACGTTCATCAAAGGCTAAACTTTGTTAACAGTTAAAGCTAAAATATATAACATTTCCAAGTTCACGCACATGTATATCCATATTCCTAAAACAGGGGGGTGTTCTCTCAAGCCACTTAAGTTCATCAAATAACTCATAGATCACCTACTGTGTTACAAACTAACTTGGAGAGCATTCCTCTGTATTCCAACTACGTTTAATGAGTTACTTAATTTATTAAATAAGCTCTCCCTTTGTTCGTGCGGAACAATTTATTCAAAACTGCGTTCTTACTAGTTGCGTTCTATTAAAAACTTTGCACGTTCAGGCAGGTGCAGTTTCCATTAAACATTATTATGTAATAGGTTTGAGTTTTATTATGGAAATTCATTTGTGCAGGTTGATATAAAACTTGTTGAAATATGCAGGGTAATTACAAGCTTTTATTTAAATTGCAATGTTTGTATGTAACAATGTATGTATGTGAAATCGTGCAACTCAATTTTGAAGCAGATATCTTCAACCGATTGAGCTGATATTTTGCATACCTTAAGTAGGTACTTTCATGACAATACAATAATAAATGGTACCGTGGAGCTGGTCTGATAATAGAGCCGGAAGGTGGCACTAGAAAAGTAATAGGTAAAGCAATTCTACCGAGTTTAGAGCTTTAGAATCGTCACAGTGAGCAATGGATTTTCAAAGAAAAGTAGAGTCAGCTATAAAATCTTGTTACAATTTTTTTTTTTTTTGGGAAAAACTTATTTTTGTTTTATTTTCTTGAATGATATTGCTTGAATGTTTTACTATGACACAACTTGGTAATATTCTTAAATTGTGTAGATTTTTATTTTATTTGGAAAAGTACGTTTTCACCTCACCAGCTCAAACATGGCGATTAATTGCTGTCAGATAACAGTGAACAAAATGCGATTTTGTTTCGAGCGTGAGTAGAAAGTAGCTTTTTAATTTTTTCAATATCTGACCACGAATTGTCATTCTTCAGCCAAAGGTTAATTATAAAATTCTAATAATTTGAATCTCGATGCACTCTGTTTCTTTCATATGTATATAAAAGAGAGGGATAGAAACTTATCAATTTGAAATTCGATTTTCGAATCCGACCTCGATTGAGAACAGTTCGGATACGCGTTATACCAAAAAAATCATTAAAAACACCCGAAAAAGTTTCAATTGCAACGTATTTTTTTTTTCTTTATTATATTTTTATTTAACGACCGAAAATTAAAATGATTGTGCCTTTTATATAAAACAATTGATCATTGCTCAAATATAATAAGATTTTTCACCTTATTACTTATTGTAAATTATATTTACTTATTGTAAAATATAATTTATAATTTCGCCATTTATCATAGATGCATATTCGAAACGTACCTTAAAAAATATGGAGTTCATATTGTAATTGTTATTTTCTTTTGCATATATTTTGTTTGGTGTTTTAGGAGTAAAAATATTAATCAATATATAAACAAAATCTCGTAATATAATTATTTATTTATAAATAAACACGTCATGTATCTGCTAAATCTTCCAATTTGATCAAATAATGACAATAACCGTGTTGGTAGGTTGATTATAATTTCAATTAAATTATATTGTTATTCCTTTTTAAGCAGCACTTATCTATTTTCTGATTAATAATAATATTAATATTATTGAAATCAGCAACAAAGACTATAAACATACGTTGGAAGAAAAAACACAAAATGTCGAATATGTTCTCGCTGATGAGGTGTAAAGTTGTGTGTGCTACACGAGAGCAAAGTTTTTTGCATCTCGTGCTGTTGAGTCCCTCGCTACACTCAGGATTCTAACATAGAATCACTCGCTACGCTCGTGATTCAAACGTAGAATCCTTCACTTGCTCGGGACTCAAAATCAGCACTCATAACAAAAAACAACTTTGCTCTCTTGTTGCACAAATAACTATTTATAATTGGAAAGTATTCTCTTTGAAGCAAAAAAATAATTACCCAAATCATTCATTCCTTTCTTTTTCGAGTAATCAGGGAATATATGTATGAAAAATAACGTTTTTTTTACTTCGAAAAGCTCTGTGTGCGTCCAACCTTATTCTGATACATCAACAAAAACTTCGGTTAATTAATATGAATGCTCAAAGTACTTTGTTTTTGTTGCCCTTTGTTCTGATCACTAACTTAAGTTGAGAAACAAAACTTCAATTACATGAGTTTTACTTAGTTAGTTAATTAGATGGCCGAATTGCCATTTACTATCGAGTCGCGATAAAAAGGCCAATTAGAGAAAACAAAGGTACTTTGTAAGATTTTCTCTTAAGGCGAGATTTACACATTACTTTACATTAGTTTTATTGTACCTTTGATCTCTAATCTAATCTAATCTTGTAGGTACATGTGGTATAAGGTAAAAAATAACAATTGTTAATAAGGAAAAGTAAATCACATTTCCTACTCGTCGACTTTAATCTTTCAATTACAATGTCGCAGACAGACTTACTCGCTCTGCACGATATTTGATATTTAAAATGTTCGTTTATTTAAATGTATTAAAGAAAAAACACAGGGCACATATTATAAAGCCGTTATGAGTGTGCTTATGTGTATTGCGATTTCTTCACGCTCCAACGGCTGGACCAATTTTTATACATGTTGGTATGAAGATAGCTGACACCCTGGATTAACACATAGGCTACTTTTTAACCAAAAATGAAGTGTTCCCGTGAGCGGTAACACCGCGGAGCACAGCTAGTAAAAATAAATCTAATCCAAAATTACCCCGTATCATAGACTTTCGCTCAAAGCGGGCCAATCAGCGCCGTCTCGAACAGAAAGATCCAATCAGGTCGCTCTTCCCACATCCGAGACATCCTACACTCATCGCTCATGGAATTTGCGTAATTTAATAGAAAACTTCCCGGGTTGACACCATGCAAACACCTTCCGGGTGAAATTGTAAACAAAATTACAAGTTCCACATTACGATGCGTGTACAAACGAGATCCGAAAAACTTGGCGTATTCCATTGAAACATTGTTGGTAAGTTATACTTTGTTATTGTTTCGGTTGACGATGGAACCGTGTGGTTTTTAGGGTTCTGTACCCAAAGGATGCTACCGGGACCCTATTACTAAGCCGGTTGTCTGTCCGTCTGTCACATGGCTGTATATTTCCAACCGTGATAGTTGGAGGCGTAAAATTTTCTCATAATGTGTATTACTACATCAGCTATAACAACGAATACTGAATAATTTCTGTCAAAAATGTCATTTTAGTGGCAAGCTTTTATAGCCGACTGTACTTTTCTTTGGATATCCATCAAATGCTCACTGAGACGATTCTAAAGAGCCCAAACTCGGTAGGATTGCTTTTTCTATTATAGAGTTCCTATGGCCACCTTCCGGCTCCATCATCAGATCAGCCCCATGGTACCATATTATTGTATTGTCATCAAAGTTAAGTAAGTATGCAAAATTTCAGCTCAATCGGTTGACAATATCTGCTTCAAAATTGAGTTGCAAGATATCACCCGAACAAACATACTTATAGATACATACATACATACATTGCAAGTTAAATAAAAGCTTTTAAAATGAAACAAAGTACCCTTTCATCTCACGGGAGCACTATTTTTTTTAGTATGTACTATACTTTCTGCAGTATTCTGTGGTAGAAGTACAGGAAGGTCATATAGCAGTGAGACCCGTTTTTACCAGTGAAAAAGGGGTAATATGTAATATGTACTTATATTATGTAGATATACATTGATTTTTGCTATTGACATTTATGTCCTCTAAATATTTTCTATTTAAAACTTACAAAATTTGTAAGTTTTAATTAGCAAATATTTAGAGCATATCGGTATACATACGTCGAATTTATCCTTATAAAGCTTGTTACTACAAGTGTTATTCATGGTAATATACATATAATAATTCGGCGTATTCTATTGGAATTTATATATGTATTAAAATCCTAATAGAAGTTTTATTAAAACTAGTTACTATTGCCGAATTAATTATCAGTACGTTTCATTAGCTGTCCGTATTCGGTATTGGCTCATCAAAACACACAAATTAATATCACAGACTAATTGATTTTAACGCCCAAATTATAGAATGATATTTGAATTGTTTCTAATTCAATGGTTTTTGGGTTGCGTAAGCTTATTAAAGTGTGTTATCACTTATAAGGTTAATTTGTTCGTCAGTATGTAGGTATATAATTTGTGTTAGATAAACTCCTGTCAATTATACTATAGCAATACGTATTGCCATTTTGAATTTTACGCCTACCAAAAGGAAGTATATTTTTCTCAATGAGAAAGATGTCTTTCGGGTAAGGACCAAAATGTACAAATCCCTGGAGTAGTTAAGAATAGAGGTGAATTGAGTCTCTGTTAAGAAGTGCAAACACACTGAAACCCAATTTTATATGTATTGAAAACAATTACCTTTTTAATAGCGAATTAGCGAATTTTTCGCTTCACTCTGTTTACAACGTAGCAGATCTCATCCCTATTCCAAACGCAATCGTAAATAACAAATCAGTCAATCATTCGCCACCACCAAAGAAAAAAAATGGGCAAGTGCGAGTCCGACTCGCGCATGAAGGGTTCCGTACCATAATCTATAACAAGTTTGTTGTATGAGAGCCCCCCTTAAATATTTATTTTATTTTATTTTTAGTATTTGTTGTTATAGCGGCAATAGAAATACAATATCTGTGAAAATTTCAACTGTCTAGCTATCACCGTTCTTGAGATACAGCCTGGTGACAGACGGACGGACGGACGGACGGACGGACGAACGGACAGCGAAGTCTCAGTAATAGGGTCCCGTTTTTACCCTTTGGGTACGGAACCCTAAAAAGATATATCTGGCTCTTATCCCCTACACCGATAGCCGACTCGACTCAATAATAATTTACACAGTACGAAATCCCCGACTTTTGCAGCTTTGTCCGACTCTATAGCGATTTCGACATTTGAATAAAGGATCTGAAATATTCTGCTATGCTACTGTAAAAATCTGTATGTTACGATGCCATTTATATAAAGATACGACCTTTTACTGTGGCACTGCCGTATCGCTGACTAGTCAAGTAGGCCGGTCGGTAGAAACTCGAAAAGGAAAGTTTTATTACAAAATATATGGCTGTTATGACCTTTTTGTGTCAAGGATGCGATGGATCTTGAGGAGATTTTAGAGGTCGGGATGAATTTGTTTCTATACTTAATTTGTAGTTTTGACTAATATGGTATTGATATTGAGACATATTTCGTTTCTATGCTAACTTAACTAAATAGATAAAAAAAAGATACGCGCCATCCTATTCAGTTGCTTCCGGCGATTCTAACCAGGTCGTCGGTCCACCTTAATTATGTACAATTATGTACGTTCTGGTATTAAGATACAAAGAAAAGAAAAATCCTTTCTATTTCTTTTTCAGATTTCTATGTGTCGGTAGCGACCCCTAAAAAAATATTTCAAGAAAAAAAAAACAGTGACGTTTTTTCGTGTCCTAGAACAGAATGAGGGGGCGAGAGTATATAGGGCGTTAGAAAATAAGAAGCACCTTTACCTTCATTCATTTCATTATTCATTACATGTAATGTAATTGAAGTAGTGCATAAAATGTAACTTTTAGCGCCATTTGGAACTAACAAGTTAATTACTTCTTATACACGGGAAAGGACAAAATCAGGCAATCGAGGGAAATATATCATATATCATATATCATTTATTTATTTGTATTGGTAATACATTGTCATTGTTGTAAATTATGTACATGTCAAGTAAATAAACTTAACCATTCGGTGGGGAGCAAAAGACCCAGTATCCGCCGCGGGCCGCGACGGCGCAGCGGCCGCAGCCCTACCTGTGACATACGTCAAAAGAAAAACTGTTTATATCATTTATTGTGTTTTTATATTTTTTGTGTTTTTTTGTTGTTGTTGATTAAGTTTCGCTTAAGTCTCCCAGTGCCCCGAGACTAATGCCACATCCCCGAGGTGATGTGTCGCTGGAGGAATTTATACAATGCCCCCACTGCCCGACCACTAAATTGCTAAAAGGAAGAAGAGGTTTGAGTATCCATATCGGTAAATCACACCAACCATGTAGCCGTAGTCAACCAGCACAACATTTGCCATCTACCTCTCACTCTCCCGCGACATCCGCTCTCCAACCCCCCTTTCTGTCTGATAAATTAAGCGCACTTAAAGAATCTATACCCATTTTAAAGAGGATCCCTAGGGGGGCGAGAGTGACTTTCGCCAAATGCCTTGTAAAAGCCATCGACGACTGTGTCTCTTTAAATACACCATGCGCTTGGGAAAAATTACTTACATTCTCTTATCACATCCTACACGTCGATCATAGCGCATCCTCCAAATTGCAAACATTAACCAGTAAAATCAAACATAATTGCTCTCACCACATTTCTTTGTCTCCCTCTTGTGCGCCCCCACCCTCACGCAACATATTCAAAAAAGTAGAAACTAAAATTAACGATGGTGACCTCCGTGGCGCTGCTCGCATTCTCTTCTCCAGCGATACATCGGCCCCAGATTCCCCGGACACCCTGTCAGCTCTCAAAAGTAAACATCCACCAGCTCCCCTAACACCTGAGCTTCCTGCCCCTCCAGACACCGCGCTGCCCGGACTTGTTTCGTCAGAAGACGCCATTCTTGCGGCAATCATGTCTTTTAACAACGGTTCGGCTGGTGGTTTGGACGGGATCACTCCTCAACACTTGAAGGACCTCCTAACACACACATCAGGGAGCCACGGAAGTGAGCTGCTAGCCAGCATCACTCGGTTAGTAAACCTGATGCTTAGCGGTAAAGTCAATGAGCATGTAACGCAAACGCTATATGGTGCTAGCCTTTGCGCCCTTTCTAAAAAAGATGGCAGCGTGAGGCCTATTGCTATAGGATCAACTTTCAGACGTTTGGCTTCCAAAATTTGTTGTAGACATATACTTCCAGTTTTAGAATCAAAATATCAGCCTACTCAACTAGGATTTGGCAGCAAAGGAGGCTGCGAAGCCGCCGTCCACGCCTGTCGCACATTTCTCAAAAACTCGAATAATGTAACACTCTTAAAGCTAGATGTTAAAAATGCCTTCAACTCTGTCCATAGAAGCGTCATGCTCAGCGAGGTCCTCAAGAACATCCCAAACATTTATCCATACGTATGGCAATGCTACAGCTCTCCTTCTCATCTAAAATTCAAAAACAATACAATTCTATCCTCTGTTGGCTGTCAACAAGGTGACCCGCTTGGGCCGGCCATCTTTAGCTTGGCCATTCACCCGAGCATCACTGAACTTACGTCAAAATTCAACACCTGGTACTTGGACGATGGTACCCTAGGAGGTGACTCGGATTCTGTCCTGAACGATTTCATAAATATTAGATCTAAATTTGAATCCATTGGTTTAGAACTAAATTATAATAAGTGCGAATTATATGTTGATACAATCCGAGGTTCAGACACCATACGTAATTTTCAAAATATCTGTCCGGGTATCAAAATTCTATCCAAACACTCTCTCCAGCTCCTAGGTGCGCCAATATTTGACGAGGCCTTTCCAGATTTTATTGACAAAAAAATAGATCATTTCCATACATTTTCGGACCGCCTTCTGCAAATTAATCCCCATATGGCTACATTTATTATTCGGTACTGTCATTTTGTCCCTAAATTCACATATGCTATGCGGTGTAGCCCCTTTTGGAAACTTCGAAATTACTGTGAATAACTCGACAATATTATTTGGAATCAAATTGAAAAAATTATCAACATCAAAATTGATAGCAGGATGTTTTTGATCGCATCTCTGCCTGTAAGGTTTGGTGGTCTCGGAATACGACAAATTTCCAGCGTCGCATTACCGGCGTTCCTGTCCTCGGTGCATAGCACGCTACCTCTCACTGGAAAAATCCTAAATCCATCGCTATGTGATAGTGGTTGTGAGGTGGCTGGTTTGTCCGAGGCCAGGGACGCATGGAAAATGGCCTGCCCAGGTAATGACATCCCGTGTAGTCCGAACCTTCAAAAAATGTGGGATCAACCGATCTGCCGGCGGGTGCATGAGCACATTTTAGAAACATGCACATCAGCTTCTGAAAAGGCCCGCATTCTGGCAATATCCGAGAGGGACTCGGGTTATTGGCTACACGCGTACCCCTCGGCCAATTACGGGAACCTCCTGGATCCAAACTCTTTCCGATCTGTCGTAGGCCTGCGTCTCGGGGCGAATATCGTAGAACCGCACCGCTGCCATTGTGGTACACTCGTCACTCGGTTGGCCCACCACGGACTCTCATGTTCAAAGAGTGCTGGTAGACTGTCCCGCCACTCCTGCCTCAACGACATCATTCGCCGGGCCGTGGTCAGCGTCAGCAAGAGGCCCGACGGAATGACCCTCGTGCCCTGGCAACAGGGACGGCCTTTAATATGGGACTCCACATGTGTGGATACCCTAGCGCCGTCCCATTTGGGCACGACGTCGTTGAGGGCAGGTGGAGCGGCTGCTGCGGCAGAAACAGCCAAACGCCGCAAGTACGCAGCTCTCGGTGATAGCTACGTATTTGCGGCGTTTGCCGTGGAGACCTTAGGACCGTGGGGACCGGAAGCAACTAAGCTTTTCAAAAAGCTTAGTTATTTACTTATCCGGTCCTCCGGTGATCGTAGGGCTGGCTCGTTCCTCGCCCAACGCATTGGCGTTGCCATCCAGCGAGGTAACGCGGCCAGCCTTATGGGCCCCTACCTAATGGTAGCGACATAGGGGATATATGTACATATAGTTTAGGTCCCAATAGTTTAAGTTAGGTTTAATTAGATCATAATTTAAGTTTTTTAAGGTTTAGACATCATTCGCCGGGCCGTGGTCAGCGTCAGCAAGAGGCCCGACGGAATGACCCTCGTGCCCTGGCAACAGGGACGGCCTTTAATATGGGACTCCACATGTGTGGATACCCTAGCGCCGTCCCATTTGGGCACGACGTCGTTGAGGGCAGGTGGAGCGGCTGCTGCGGCAGAAACAGCCAAACGCCGCAAGTACGCAGCTCTCGGTGATAGCTACGTATTTGCGGCGTTTGCCGTGGAGACCTTAGGACCGTGGGGACCGGAAGCAACTAAGCTTTTCAAAAAGCTTAGTTATTTACTTATCCGGTCCTCCGGTGATCGTAGGGCTGGCTCGTTCCTCGCCCAACGCATTGGCGTTGCCATCCAGCGAGGTAACGCGGCCAGCCTTATGGGCCCCTACCTAATGGTAGCGACATAGGGGATATATGTACATATAGTTTAGGTCCCAATAGTTTAAGTTAGGTTTAATTAGATCATAATTTAAGTTTTTTAAGGTTTAGTTATATACTTTTAATTTTATGTTGTTTTTTCTCTAATAAATTCATTTGTTATTCTAGGACGTATTTAGTAAAAATTATATGTAAAAGCATGTTAATAATTCACAGATAAATAAGTAAATTAAAATTAAAATACAATTATAAAATTAAAATATTGACAAAACATTAATTAGAATTGGTTCGTTCCAATACGTTGGGTAACAATTTATCCGTTGATTATTATATATTTCATTGTTCGTTCAAATATTCTGTTATCGAGTAAAATGCTTTATTAATTAAAAATAGCTTTAATTTATTCCTAAATTGTAAATCTGAGCTAGCGTCCTTTATGTCAGGTGGCAGCTTATTATATATACGTGGCCCCATAATACGGAATTAATGGCTAGTTTTTACGAGTCTATACTTGGGTATAATTAGGCCTGGCTTCCTTCTGGACGAACCACAGACAGCTCTTGCTGATTCTGTGCTAGCGCCTGTACTTGTCATCAACTTGCTCAACTCGAATATATATAAGGATGGTACTGTTAATATTTGCAGTTTCACAAAAAGCTGTCTCGCGTATTGATTTACTAATAATTTTGAGGTGCATAAAATGTAACTTTGAGAGCCATTTGGAACTAACCAGTAATCACTTCATTACGCACGGGAAAGGACAAAATCAGGCAATCGAGCGAAATAAGCGGCAATAACACTAACAATCCGCAACTCGAGAGGCTCTTCTCGAATAAATAAAATTAGTCCGGCATTAGCGCGGCGACGCACGAAATAATGCTTAATTCCGATCCACTTGCGACTTATTTATCTTAATAATCCGATTAAAATATTCCATTTCGTTGCCGAATTGAGATGGGGCCATGAAATGCTAATTTGACTTTAGTGGAAGCGCTGTTTTAGGTACAGGTCATTGATTTTGGTGAAGGCTTTGGCTTTTTATAGTCAGGACCGGCCCGACGTGTTTCGAACTCGTACGGAGCTCTTTATCAGGGACCTGCTACTCGCACGTCGGGTGTTCTTGACAATTTCACGTGAGTGTAAACCGCTTAATAGAATAATGAGACAAACGTGTCTGTTTCAGCGTGGGAAAAAATGATTTCTTAGATCCGAATTCGGATGTTCGGGGATATCTGGCTGTTCGAGTATCAGATCGCATTTCTCAACCGATTCTTTGTGAGTGGATTCGATAACTATTATACTTCTGTTGTCGATTCAGCTTATCGAAATATTTTCAAAATGGCTGCGATTATGAGGGTCGAAATCGTTGAAAATTACATATTTGAGACATTCCAAAAATTGTTTCGACTAAGCGTTGCAAAGTTGCTCCAGCAACTCAGACTTAGTTAAACATATCGGTGCCTTCTAATCATTTATTTGAAGTTGTATCAATAATGATAGGTCCGAGTTGTATACTTATACATATCGTAAGATGAGGTTATGTCTGCCGTGCAATACTTAAACAACAGTAAGTGCAAAAAATGAGTTTCGAGAAAAACGCAAAAACCCTTTCAACCCGGTTTTTTTTGGTGTTTTCGATGATTATTTGCAAATTCTTGAATGTAAAAGTGGAATCCACGGGGCTATTTAAAAATATACTTTTTAGCCCGATTTAGGTCCGACCATTGGAGGGATACTAAAATGCAAGCAAAATCGATTGAAATGACGTATGATTATGACAATCCTAGCGTTTCAATTAATTTTGCTCGCATTTTACGAACCCTGCGTATAAGACCTTTACTTTCTTGAAATCAGTTAAAAATAAGAGAAACCTGAGAAGCCGTACTAGTCTAGACAAAGTTCAAACTTGTAAAGTTCGCCCTCACATCCTACGCTTCGATATTGCGTTTCATTCGTTAGTCTGTGGTCAGTACAGGAACACCACGTAAATAAACTGCATGCTATAAATAAAGTTCACTTTAGTTAGTAACTACGGAGTCGTGTTACGCGCCTTTCTTAGGCACATCCAAAAAATATTGAAAATACATAAACGGGTTTACTCACGTCGTAGAAATCGAAAATCGCTCGACATGTTTCGAATCGGTATGCGATTCATCATCAGGAAAGCCGATCAGTCGTGCTATACTAAGACGCTGAGCGAGGAAACTGCCAGCCATTTGGTCACCAGTGGTGTCTACGATTTTAATGAAAAAACTAAAATTATCTAAAACAGTGTAACAAGGACCTTCAAGTAACACACCTTCTTTTTCAGACGTCAATCGTTTTAAATTAGCCTTTCCAATAACTACTTATAAATACGCTCTCTGTATCTTTTTGTTCAAAGTATATTTACGCATATCCCCTGTTTTCGTGGCTTCCTAGCAAGTATTAAGATTTTAAGAAAGTCTAATTTTCTTACTAGATGCTTTTCCACAAATTCAAATTAACTTCTGTTTATGACCCGCAGCCGAACGAGGCTAGCATATCTTGCAGCGACTTCGATTGTCGCGTGACTTTGCATCTGAAAATGATATGTGTAATATTTAATTTACAATTTCAACCCACTATTGCATGCTCTAATGGGTAGATTATGCGACTCTACGAAAATTGTAACATCTTCACCAATGTGAATTTTCCATAATCGCGCAATAAAGAACATTTCATTTCATTTCATTTCATTTCTCCTGTCTTGCTCGCATGGTATTGAAAAGAAAGTGAGAGATAGCCTTTGTCGCGCCACAACGAGTCGCGTGTCACAGTTATGTACAAAAAAAGTAAAATATAGCCAAGCCATGCTGTTTAATGGACCATAGAAAATATGTCCATTTTTTTAAAACCCGAAAGACCAACTTTCTAATCCTGTCAATATTTCGTTTGATATTTCCCTTATTAAAAGCGACAAGTCACCAAATTACGCACAAGATAGCTACTTAAACTTAAGTATGCCGTTAACATAAACTAATAATTTAACCGCGGGTCGCTCGTTGAGTGCCCCCACAACCCGTAAGCTTATTAAAGATGTCGCGAGCAAGAATCGCCTTAATTCCGCAAACGACGCCCGCGCCTTAATAAATAAGTTTTTTAAGTCTCCCGCTTTTATGTTTACGGCTAAATTAAAAGGCGATGTAGTTGTCTTAGATAATTGCGGAGTGTAATTAAAGTAAAAACATTTAAAGAAAACATCTTTTTGTATACCTATGACAATGTCTTTTTTCTTAGGCTATAGTGCTGGGTGGGAAGATGCTGCTTATGATACGATATTTAAGAGCTTTTGTTACTCTGAGGAAGATTTTAAGATGAAAACGTAGATATTATACAATCGATCTATGTACATTTTTATTTAAGCAGTCACGTCTGTTAGAGTAAGTCAAATGTTTACAATGAAGCAAAAGAATGTAAAAAAAATATGTGGTTCAGGCGGGGTTCGAACCCGCGTTCTAACGGCTTTGCAGGCCAACACGGGCGTTCTACCTATTAGACCACTGAACTGATGCGAGAGCCATTGAATTTTTCTAGCAGCTGCTTCTTCGCTGTTACGCGAGCCTAAATCAGTGCATTATCCGTCATTATCGTTTGTTCCTTGACAGTAAATTTCCCCTACTTTAGAAACAAAACCATCCCCTCAAATTAAGACATACCTCAAAACTGTAAACACAGCGAAACTCCTGCACCGACCCATTTACATAAAAGCGCGAGCAAGCATTTTCGTCATCTCTAAGAAAAGCATTCCTTGCTCAATGAAACAACTAATATATCAAAACGTCACGGACGTGCTGAAATTCGCGCGTGTATTTAGAGAAATGAGGGTAGCGCACTTAGTGGGGTGTGCGCGGAGTAAAATTGAAACAGGAGACGATACTTACGCGTTTTACTAGCATGTTAGCGTTTTGCTTTACATTCATGTGGTAAGTAATAAGCAAATGAGTCATATAGAAGCAAATTCAGCAACATCCACATTTTTTGACACGCTTTCACTAAAAAAATGGCTCCACTAATCTAACTACTTGAAAAATAACCAAATTGTGCTTAGCAGTAACCAAAATTAGCTAATTTTACTAACTGATTACTATTTGTATCGGGAAGTCAAAGAACTGGCGTTAAGTAGAACGGACTGAAGAGAACTGCACCGACAAGAGTGAAACTCTTAAATATGAATAATAATAACTATTTGCCCTCAGTTTGACAATCCTCCGATTTATTTAACTAGCAGTTAACAATTCTTTTTTTTTTATTAGCTTCACTTGTAACTAAGTCTGCTTCACGTGCTACTTAGATTACTGACAGTAACCGCTAAAATAATCATCATCATCGCCATAATTATCACCATCGTCATCATTATCATTATCATCATCTGTGAAAACGACTGCAGAAAAAACTCCCTTAGCCAATAAATAGTTAACTGTCAACTATTTGTCATAAGGCTAAAATTAAATTGACAAATTATGAATGCTGGTCGTCAGGAGGTTATGCTATCAACCTCCATTGGCATCCCCATGACTACGAGTTCGTCCCTTTCGACCAACCGGGACGATGTTGCCCCCTTATAGTAAAACCACGTAATCCGGGTTACGTTATTGTATCGTAACTGAGCTTCATCGATTGTTAATAGCTGCATCTACCACGTAGACCATTTTTTCCTTGTATTTACAAAGTAGCAATTCAAATGCATTTTGGTAACTTTTATATCTATAGACTCTATTGTATGTTTTTTGCATGCCAGCATTGCTGGTTAGATATGTAATTTGTGCTTATATGTTTTTCATCCATCTATCTGTACCATATCTAAAGCAAATAAATAATTTCATTTCATTTCAAATATTTCGATATATTTCAGTGGCAATATGAAAAGAAAAAACAAAAGACAGCAACAACAAAAACCGTTTTTTCTCCAAAATGTTTGTTCTTAAGTCATGTTCTTCTGCTATGAGATGGCAGAGTTGTATGTGTGCAAATGTGTAACTCTAAAACTATTTATAAAACGCTTTATATCGGTCTCCAGCAACGCATTCTCGCCTTAAACTCTTGTAATGAATACTGCGCGCTGCATCCACGCGCGAATTCGGCTACCTACTTAATTAGAATGCAGTTTTCTCGTTAAGAATAACTGGCGTGGAAATATGTTTGCTTGCCGTGCGCTAGGGAAAGGCGAATTTGCTGGAATATGTAGCCGTGATGTAAAGGGAATTCTGTGTCGTTCTATTTTGGGCCGTGCAAATTCTTAGGGATGCTACTGAATTCGTTTTTACCCAGATAAAGCCCCAAGTAACAAAATTTGGTACTATAAAAGTCCTGGGAACGTTTTAGGATGTGCCAAATAGTGTTCATGATTAGCACTAAATATAATGGTGTTGTAAATGTTTACAGAACCCCAAAGAGCCCTAGTTTTATCACTGATTAATTCTATAAACATTATATAAAGACTCGCGCGGTGATAAATCAGCTCTGTTGTTGAAGTATAAAAGTGTCGTGAAACGCTTTTTAGTACTAACATAGTGCTGTCAGGAACTATTATGTCACGAATTTGCACTATAAAAGTAACCAAAACATACTTATAGTGCTGCTCTGCACTGTAATCGATTCCAGTGTTTTTTGTCGTCAAAACTGTTTTCCCATTTTATTCTTTTGATGTGTCATGCCATCGTGGTATTGAAAGAAATAAATATCGATAAGTTATTTATGCCCCATTGTTACTTAACGTAACGTGTAATCAGAAGGATATGAGCACTTGCGATTTTTTATTTATTGATAAATCCATTATGCTGATTCCAAATTTAACAATGCGCCCTCATAATAATCTTGTTTTAATTAAATTAAAATCGCTATAATTAAGACTGGCTGCTATAGTACACATTGGCTCCAGCCGTCTCCTAATATGTGCTATCATGGCGTAAACAGCGGCCATATTTTTACTAGTGATATAATTGATAATAAAAAACTGCTACAGATCTAATTAGTCCATTAATTCATCATTTTAACGCTCTTATGTCACGTTTTAGTCCCGTAGCAGTAACAAAAATTCACTTAAAGGGCTATTTAGAATTTTAGTTTTATAGCAACTGCACTAGGAGTCGCTATAGTACTAATGAGTGCTATAGAAAAGTGTTCATCACTTTTACAGAACTAGCCTTTACTTTTAGCCATCACTTTTATAGCGATGTTGAGGAAGCTTTTAAGAAGCCATAACGTTACGTAATGCTTGTACAGAGTACTTTTATAGTGCAAATTGATCCTATAACAATGTTTTCATCACTGCTACAGTGCCAGTACTGTAAAAGTCATTTTGACGCAGTTTTAGTGCTAAATGGATACATAAAAGTGTCAGTAAGTTCATCTACAGTACTAAATAGTACCATAGCAGCTTTTTAAATATCTAGTAAAGTGCAACCCTTTAAAGATTCTTTTGTATGGTCCTGTAAGCGTTCTAAGAGCTAAAATATAGAACTTAATTGTTCTTTAATTTATAGCATTAAAACGCTCCGTGAAACACCTTTATAGTGCAAGCAGTCACAATGGATACCAGTATAGGCCGATTATATCACTGTTTGGTGACAAAACGCCCTGGTTATAGAACTTTTTGTTAAGCCTTTAATGATGTACAAAACAGTATTATCTATTTCATGATGAGACAGCCAATAATCAATAGTTTATAGTACAAAAGCTAGTTAAAATTATCAGGTATGAAGGGGACCACTTCCAGGATTAAATTGATCGCCAATTAATTCGTTAGATGACGCTTCTTTCAACCTCATCATACTTATCAAGTTTATTACATTTAAAAAACAATGACGCTACAACAAATTCAATCCTTCAATTTTTATTTTATAAATACTGGGATGACCAATAATTTAAATTAATTATACATTATCGGAGAGCCCAGAATCCCAATACCCACCTATTTACACGTTAAACATTTGTGGTTTCAAAAATAACAAACGCTTTGTTTATTTATTTTTTGTTATTTTAAATAGTAGGTCCGCAAATTTTTAAATTCCGTCATTTGATTAAAATTGAACAAAAACACTAAAAAATTTATACGGCACCGGCCTTGAAATTAAATTAGATGTTGAGTTGGTTAAAACGAAACTGAAACAAATTAAACATGCGTGGCCCCAGGGTTTAAGTAGGTACAATTACATTAATAATGAAGATGCTAATAAAACTCTACGACGCACCGCGGTCGTAAGATAAACACGAGCATAAGAATAACAATAACTTGAAGTAAAAACCAAGCAGAAATTACTGGCGTAATTAAGACAACATCCTAAGTTTGTGCTGGGTAAGCAGCTCGAGTCATAACAATTAGGAATAATTTGCTGTTTACCGTTTGTGTGTGACTTTTGAATATAGAACCTTACAGTAATTACTGCAAATATGCTTCGAAGTTAGTCTTTAGGAATTGGTGACTTGAATTACCGGATTTTATCAAGAAATAAAATCGGTCTGTATTGACTGCTTTTAATTTATTATACTCACAATTTTATTTTTCTCAGTATTATTCTATTTAATACTAGCTATTATTACCCGATGTTATAGTCCGAGTTAAATTATTTATATTTATATTTCTTAATGTGTTAATTTAGTTTGAGCGTGAAGAAATAACAAACGCCTCACAAACTTTCGGCTTCATGATATTAGTGTGACAACCTAGAATGACAACCAACCAACTTAGAATAAGAACACTTCCAATATCATGATTCAATCTAATTACAGATTGCAAGACAAGGCTTTAAAAAGAATAAGGACAGAATACTACAGCACACTTGCTAATTGAATAAATACACATTATAATTGGAAAGTAACAGTAATAACAATATCGTGTGTCGGCATTTTGGTACTCGAAGTTGGTGGACACACTACCGCGTTTGTCTAGATTATTTTCAATCATATGTGTCGACACATTTTTTACTTGAGTAGGTAAAAAACTTAAGACTTTGTCTCTCTGACGTGATACAAACTATTAGGTACTAATTTTTTCTTTGCTTAAAATTGGTATTTTATTTGTAGTTTTCGTAATGAGCCTTTCTCTTTACATATTACATGATAATTTCATTAATTAAATAATTGCACGTTATCCATGTAAACAAACCACTCGAGTTGTCTGCAAAAACAATTCCGCCGCGAGCTAGATTGATAGAGAGGTATTTGTTAGGAAGCGCGCTGGCGCCGGCACCTGAGCGCAATTAACACAGACGTTTACTGATAGCCGCTGAATTGGATGCGAGCACCGCAGCCGTATAAAGTTTAAAGTTAAATAGATAACGTCTGATAATCCCTGGATTTGACGGGGAATTCCATGGATTAATCGTATTCAACTGTACACGGCTTTGTAAGTAAAAAGATAGTAAGACGCATCCTGGTCACGGCACCAAATTGTAAAGGCTCTATGCCAGAGAACAGTGTCCATATGTTAAGAGTTTCTACGTTTTTGATTATTAAATATTAGTGCGACGCACTAATGTCATTAAAAAGTATGACGGAGTTTGTTAAGCATGTTATTGCATACGAATTTTGGTGATTTTATGGAGGAGATAGTTGCCAGGTTGCAAAAGTTGATGTAGTTCTACGCTTCTAAGTCCTACTATAAATCAGTTGGTATTTTTTTTGTGATAGCTTATTATTTCAAGAGTAGGGAACTAGGTACTACATTTTAAGGAGTATCTAAAACAAGTAAGGCGCATTAAATGTTTAACATAATTTACTCTGGTAACGGATAATAAAATCTTAACAGCACCACTTAGGGGAAATAGGGAGTAACTAAGATCCGGCTGTTACGTAAAAATATGCTTGAACTATATTATTTAAACAAGTTACGTAACTAACAAAATATAGAAGTAAAAAGTTAGTAATTCCATATCATTCTCTAAAAAAGTCGTAAGTCGTAGGTAATTATAAAAGAGTTTTCGTTCTTTTTTACAAACCAACAAATCATTGAAGGTTTTTTTTGTAAGAGCTAAATAGAATATCAACTTGAAATTGATAAAGATTTAAATATTTAGTTCTATCGCAGTGGGATGGTTTTCAGGGGATTAGTAAAATACATTTTCGGATTGCCAAGGGAGTAAAACCGACAAAAAAGTAAAATTCGCATTTTTATTCAGTTTTTCACATCCATCAGGCTATTCACGGCACGTGCGTTATGTTTAAGACACACTTGCGACCTCTGTTAAAGCAGACCTTTTAATACAAAGACCTATTTCATAATGCATCTTAGAATGTTGGCTGAGACATGAGATAAAGATTTGCTTATTTTATGAATATGCTCTATTATTATTATTTGGTATTATATACACAGTATGTAATTATCTAAATGTTACAAAATGTTCCTAAGCATAAAATGAGACAACGAAATGTATCTTATCTCTGATATTACTCACATGTACATGTAAGTAATGTACGTATACATAATAATTACATTTCTCGTAAATGTAATTACACTTATCTTATACACAACAAGTACCAGGTCAAAATATCTAAAGCCTTTCCTGCATGAAATAGCTTATTACACTGTTAGCACCGTCAAAGTATCATCAAAATCCACTCTCATTTCTAAGGTCTCGAGAGAACCTCTAGAAAATGCTCGGTAATTAAATCGGGAATGTTCAAAGCATGAAAATTCTCGCTTCTGAAAGCCGATACTGGATTCTTCGCGTAACCAACGCCTCAGCTCATGAGGTGTCTTCATTAGAAGCACATCAAAGCAAGCCGCCGCGTGAATATGAGATTTCGCGTGACGTTATGGTATGGGTTGTGGTTTTAGTGAGCGCGGGAAGATTTTTTGCCTATAATCTTTATTACAGATTTATTTTCTCCTAAATTTATATAAATTTATTGTACTTTTTATATATTGGTCACAAAAACTTAGTGCTTGAACGTTAATTTAACAATAAAAAACGTAGTACCGTAGACATCAAAATTATCTTAAATTCATCTAAATATACGAATGCACAGAACATTAGTAATGTATCGACCCAGGCCCCTCATATTTTTTCAACCATTTCTGACATTAAAACAGTTTTTTGTAAAAGTAGGTATTATGTGAATTTAAGAAATGACCTTATATTTAAATCAAATGTTTATAGAGCAAAAAGTTTAACAATTATATAGGAAGTATATAATTCTTAAACTTCTCACATCTCCACTCACAGAGGCCATTTCGAGCGTTTTTTAAACCGACACATATCCAGCCATTTTTTCAATAGCCTATAATATATTATATTAAGTTCTGGATATTAGGTTCAAACGACCTATAGTATGGGGCTTGGACATTACTACCCGAGAGCAAGTGTTATCCTGGAAATAAAACTGGTTAAAACCAGCCTTAGTCGCTTTATAGTCAGCCGCAGCCTTATTCCAGATCTGTGGTTGCGTTCTGCGGCGGTAACATAACGCAATTTACGCTAATATTCGAGTTACCAGCCACTAATCTCACACGCGACTATATAACGTGACTTGACGACGTATGCGCAATTGGCTGATGTGAATGAGTGGCATTATAGCCGGTAATGTAGGCACATAGGAAGTTATAGGGACGTTCCTGATACATAAACAGGGATCGCAAATCCATTGAAATCAGTGCAGCATTTTTTTTATGCATTTTACATAACCATTAAGTTGTAAATGGTTCCATATTGGAATTCTAACCTAACCTAACCTACAACTAACCTAACCTACTTTTCTGGCCGATGTTCGTATTTATAGGTTCACAGTTCTAACCTAACCTAACCTACAACTAAGAGGTCAGTGTGGAGAAGGATTTCTTAATGCGGGGGGCTTCCCCCCCCAACCCCCCTTTTTGTTTTTCTGCTCATGTAAGTTTTGTATCATTATTTCAAATGTTATATTTTTGGTACATGTGATATAACTTATACTATATAATGTCTATTGCCATTAATAATTATGAAAGCCATAATCTATGCGTTGCTCTTCTTCGTACTATCAATTATTATGACATTCAATAATATGATTAGAAATTTTGTGCCATACTAGATTATGCTTATGAACAGCCTGCCGAACAACAATTATGACGTAAAAATTTTATGCAAATAACAATTTATGACAAATACCATGTATGAGGAAAGCCATTATGCGAAATGAGTTATGACAATCGAATTTATGACAAGATTTTTTATTCCACTAGAGGTGATCCCGTTGTAAATTACAAAATGCATATAATTTTTGTCTAATAAATATAATTTTCATCGTGTTAAATTAAAATCAAATATTAAACCTTAGGTACCATTTTTATGCTCAGTAAGTTCCGTTATATTAGAGAAAGAAATAATATTGAGCCAAATTATTGTCTTAAAATGTAATAAAATGAAACACAAGGAGTAGCATTTTTGACGTGACAACGTCTTAAATTAGGTTGCGCTCGGAGTCACTCATGAAAAAGTGTAACGCCCGCTCACGTTACGAGGGCCGGTTGTCCCGCTAAAACTCGAGAACGGCTGAACCGATTTGGCTAATTTTAGTATTGAAATATTCGTGGAAGTCAAGGGAAGGTTTAAACGGTGAGAAAATATTGAATAAATTAGTAGAAAATAATAAAAACGATAATTTTATATTCCCATACAAATACAAACTGTTCGTACTTACCTGTCAAACATATGATGTTTGTTCCGTCGGTTCGGTATTTTTAGAATAATTACATGTAGACCTAGACTAAATAAGGGTTTGGAATCGACAACATACATGCATAATAGTCTGATTATCGCATATTTAGATTTAAAACATGTAAAATAATGACACTATAATGACATTAATAACACATGTGATGGGTGCGTTCAGAAAGTAACACTTAAAATGTTGTTAGGGAAATTGTGAATGGATATGATACAAATAAATATTCTACCGAGAAAAAGACGTTGTCACGTAAAATCTTTCTTCGCCCGTAAAACCGACTTTACAGGCAACCATTTTTTATCCCAAAACTTCTTATGATTCTAAGATGATGCAATCGTATAGTCATTTCGTCATAACGACTGACTGGATATCTATACTTCCATACTTATATTATAAATTTGAAAGTGTGTCTGTCTGTCTGTTACCTCTTCACGCTTTAGCCAATGAACCGATTTAGATGAAATTTGGTATGGAGATAGTTTTAGTCCCGGGGAAGGACATAGGATAAGATAAGATAAGAATTGTTTAATCAATTGGGATTAATATAATATGATAATTTTCATTTTCATCCCGTATAAATTTAGTGTTCCCGTGAAATGAGCAGGTAACACCGCGGGCCACAGCTAGTAAATGTAGGTATAATTTAATATGACAGACATTTTTTTTAAAGTAAATTAAATAATTATTTTTATTAAAGCAGTAACGTCTGCTAACGTAATCCAAATGTGTATACATTTTTTTTTTCGCTTCATTGTAAACAAATTATATGCTTTGTTGATTTAAAAATATATTATTTTTACTGTTTTTTTCCAACAGTTATCATTTCAGTATAAAACTATAATATTGATTTAATAATCCGGGTCACGGCACCCATGTGTAAAACTTAAGAACATGATGGAGGATGTGGTTGCTTGACACATGTTATCAGGCAGTGCAAGCAATTTCATTGCCCTGTGAACCGTACGTATCGTTTTTAAGGTTCCGTAGTAACGAATGCCGCCTATACATAAGAATATTTTCCATGCATTATTCCGTCCTATTTTTATAGAATCTCTAATTATTCCAAACCGAATGAATGCAAAACATATTTTTCTCAATTTTGTGTGATACATTCAACATCAAAAGTAACTGATCATGTTTAGTACATTTCCACTAAAACTGTTTTGATTCAGTCGAGCAATCGCACTACTATTTCTTTCCTGCGGTGAAATACTTGAACTTTCTCTTACTATTGGCATGCCATTTACTGTACTACGGTGACCCGATAGAATTAGGATTTGCCTGATAATTTGATCTCTCCACAAACTCATCATCCATTGTAACCAACTTTTACTCGAAATGCCAACGCATTATCATCC
The DNA here is from genome assembly GCA_905147355.2 of Apotomis turbidana. NCBI lineage: Eukaryota > Metazoa > Arthropoda > Insecta > Lepidoptera > Tortricidae > Apotomis > Apotomis turbidana. The sequence continues at coordinate 25,559,956 of LR990288.1, forward strand.
TAATTAGTAATTTGCTAACCATAAACACGATCACCAAACATTAGCATCGTGGCCGTACCGATCCGGTTGACTACGCATGAGAAGCAGCTACGTAGAATATTTGCCAAATATCGACCCTTTGTTTACGGCAAATAGTTGCGTCCATTAGACCGGTTAAACCCGGTTGAAACTGGTTCGGGCACGCGGGAATGTGCCAATCAATGCGACGTTAGGATGTTTGAGGTCAAACAGCCAAAAACCCGGCAATTGGCTAGTTTTAGGTATTATTTTCGGCTTTTATTGCTCACCGTGGTCGTGGCTTGCGTTTTATTATTGTTGTTACTTTAATTACATTTTTTTACCTGTTGACCGTTACATTCAAATTTAACTGAGGTATCTTAAGAAAAGTTTAAATAGTAGGTACTTACTTAATGAAACATATTTTACCAGAAGTTTGAAATACACATTACATGGATGTGTGTTTTCGATAGGAGAAATCTTCTTGACTGAGCAATAAATTTCACATAATGACTGACTCATACTTTAACTTTTTGACTATGTAATTCATCATTTAGACAAAATGTTATTTCCTCGTATATTATTAAAGTTTAGGTCTCTGAAATAATGATGCACCAATATTTTAGGAACATGTTAAAACAACCTTGAAGGAAAGAGCGTATCCCCATCTCAAAGGTTGGCAAAGCAGTTATAACTCCTCTGGTGTTGCAGATGACTTTGGGCGACTGTAATCGCTTAGTATCAGGCGATCCGGCTCGTTTTCCCCCTGCATAAATGTTAAATGGGTGATTATACAGGCGTTTCAACCGCCGCCAGTCCGTTGTAAAAAAATGCCGCCTGTAGAATCACCCAAGTGTAGTTCTGCTAAAAGCTAAAATGTGTAGATAAAATCACCACAGCCAAGAAGTTGTGAGGAATAATTAATCCACGCGTACAATTAAAGTGGTCTATTGGATGCGTGCTGGCGTTTTTGTACCTGCCCTTAACCCTTTAGTGACGAGGGTTTTAACAGTGTAAACAACTACAGTAGGAAGGTTTAGGCTACGGCAATCCACTTGAAACGCCTCTGGTGTTGCAAGTTTCTATGGCTGACGGTAATCGCTTGCCATCGGGAGATCCGTTTACTCTAATAATTTGTTTATAAATTTTATACATTATTTCATACAATATCCTGGTCGAAAACGCTGTAAAGAATATTACAATACGACATGCGATTACTTACAGAATATTAACCAGGTTCAATTTGCGGATTATGTGTGAGATTTATAAATTAGATTTAGATTGACTGACAAGAGGCAGAAACGACATCAATATTTCAACAACCGTCAGTCAGTGTCTGTCAAGTTTGCGGTCGGATATGCCCATCGCTTATCGGTCTTTTCAGCCACTGAAGGTGCTTTGCAGACTGAAGACCACAAATTGTCTGTAATAGACTGAAGAGCCTATGATTATGATTATTTTTATAAGTCTCATCATTCTATTTAGGTATAAAAAAATGCATGGACGCCTGAGATTTCCCTATCTCCCATAGTTTTAATTTTCTCCATACTGACCCATTTGAATTGATCCTTTAGGCCTACTGTGTCCAAGCTCACTACCGCTAAGCCCCAACCGGGTCGGGACACGCTCCGCTCAGATTATGTTGTCTGTCGCGAACCGATGCCCGGTCGCGTCTGCCGGTCGCATTGATATTTTTTGGACCAACAAGTGATTCACTGGACAGACGGAATATATATCTCATTATAGACAATGATTATATCTATATATATATATATATGTTTTAAAAGATTAAAATAGTAACTAGAACAATGCGTTAATATTTAAAAAGATCAGGATCCTGTGTTAGGGTACCCAAAACGCAGGCGGCAATCTCGCGCTGGATAGCATCAATGGCTAACCTTTGCGCGGGAAAGCTGCCCGCGCGTGGATTACCTGTCGCCTTGCAAGCGCTTGCCGAGACATTTGACCAGTCTAGGCGGCAAAAACACCAATGATCAGCATAGGACATAAATTATTATTTTGATTTTCATATAAATCTCACTAACTCACTCACGTAAGCGGTTCAAAGTTATAACATGAATAGAACTTTTCGAGAATCCACATATGATACTTTTTACAAGTTAAAATGCGTTTGAAAAAAAAAATCATAAATATACCTTCGACCCTGCTCAGAAAATGAATGGGAATCGGTTAAGAAATGCAATCAGTAAGTAGATGAAAACAGCCGATAGCTTGGATATCTGTATAGTCTATCAAAATTCCTAAAATCAAATTGTGTAATTTGGTCATAAGTTACAAACGACCGTACACTTGTAAAATTGAGGTTAGTTTTTGACTTAATGTCAATTTGACATAATTTAATCTTAGAGTTCCGAACAGACGTACATACGATAGCATATTTACCCAAACAGAAACGATATGGATCGCTTGGTCGGTCAAAAAGATAAAAGACAAACTGATATTGACTCCGACGTTTTTAGATAATCAGTCGCATCAACCATACACTGATCGAAACTGACACTTACATGGATCCCGTGGCTTCTCTATAACACACCTTGAACCACCATAGATTCTCGACAACAGTGACCTCTAACCTCAAAATAATCCGGTTCGGTACATAATAGCTCGGCGCACGTGACTCCCCATAATCACGCGCTCCAGTTGAGTGGGGCGGGAGGCGGCCTGATGAGCGGAGCGGGGAGCGGGTTGGGGAATTGTATAAGTTAAGGTAAAGACGGTCAACCACTAATACACGTCAGTCATAAATAAGTAGTCGATTTAGTCATAAAATTATCAAATGCGATATTGGTAGGGATCTTGTGATATCTAATAGGTACATTTTGAATCATCAAAAAGTGATCGGTCTATCAAACTACTATCACACTAATAAAGGCGAAAGTTTGTGGGTGTGTTTATGTGTGTTTGTTACTTCTTCACGCTCAAACGGATAGGCCAATTTTGTTTTTTTTTGCTGGCACCCTGGATTAACACATAGGCTACTTTTTATCCCGTTAAATTGCAGTGTTCCCCTGGGATGAGCGGGTAACACCGCGCGGCACAGCTAGTACCTTATACATTTGTAAAACATGTAATTTTTCATTATTTTTAATGTGGGTACACCACATTTTTTTATCATTTTTGTTATCAATGGTACTATATCTTAGCGTCACTCTAACGTTAGGTTACGTTTGAAATCACATCAAAATTACGCCATATTTTCATTCAGCCTCTGCTCCGAAACACGCAACAAATAATTAAAAGTTAATCTAACAGATAGAGGCGCCCACATGTACCGTCCTTAGATAACGCTCTTAGAGGCCTCTAAGTCTAACCATTCATCGAAGCAGAAATACAAACAGACCTGATTACGATTCCCCGGCCCCAGCGAATCACCAGCGAGGTTGTTTAGCAGCACAACCGGTCCAATGCTGCTCTAGTTCGCTGATTGACTCCTTTGATTAGTGGTAAGGCATCGATGAATAACAATCGTCGAGTCGAGACGTTGGGATTGTGTTGGTAGCGGGATATTGCGTAGATATAAGTTATACTTGCAATGTATATGGCATTCAAAGGTTCTGAACACATGTTCTATTTATGAAAGGATTTTGCGGTTTCATTTTGCGTGTTATTTGAGGTTTGCACCTGGATATTGCGAGTATCAATGGGCGACGGATTCTGGTACAAATTGTTTTTATACATTTATTTTGGTACCTTGAAGTAAGGATATTTGTAATCCTAATATTATTGGGTATTTAAAATACAATTATTACAAGCCCGTTATTTTTATATTGGAATATTTGGGACATTCTATGTTTATTTCAAGTAGTAAAATCTCATCAAAACAAGTCCTCATTCGTAGTTCATGTATAGTGTATAACCCTTTAATGTTTATCAAAATTGTAGGTAATTAGATTATTTAATCGACATATGGGGATGTGCTGCCAAAACTAATCTACAGAAACTACAAAGGTCTCAAAAAAATCCATAATGGCACTTTTTAAATATGACTATCGAATTAACACTCAATTACTATACAAGAAAGTACAGCTTTTTAACTTTAAGCAACTATACACCTTTTCAACTTGCATTTGCGTAAGAAAAATTCTAACAGATAAAATACATTCAGACATTAAATTTAAAGAAATAAAATTCAAACACTGTCTAAGAAATACAAACAAATTACTACGCAAAAATAGATCGTGTTATGGCAAAAGTAGCGATTTTCAGGTATAAGACATTTGTTCGAAAACTATGTATTTCGATTATTGTATTAAGCGGGTTACACTCACGCGAAATTGTCAGTAACGGTCCGACATGTTTCGTATTCGTATAGAGTTCTTAATCAGGGACTGCTACCCATAAAGCGGTGTCCCTGATGAAGAGCTCCATACGAGCTAATAATTAAATTATGTCTCACGAAAGTTTTAAAAACATTATATATTTCGATATTAGGAATTCAACAGCTTTAATTTTCAAATTGCCACAATAGTCACTAAGGTTCTAAATCTTAGACCTTAGGGTCTAATTCAAAATTATATTGGCTAAAATGTGTTATTGTCATAATCATTAATTTAATCATCAAGGGTGTCTTTTGTTGGTAATTTTATTTCGTCACAGTAATGCGTATATTTATTGAAGTAAGTTACTATTTTAATAAACATTAAAGGGTATATGAACTACGAATGAGGAGTTGTTTTAATAAGTTGATACCACTTGAAATAAAAGTGCTTAAACTGCCACTAGTATCACAAACAGATAACTACCCATAGTGACCATTATTTCTTACTAGCGGCGCCGCGCGGTGTTTCCCGCTCATCCCACTGGAACACTAAATTTTTTCGGGATAGAAAGCAGCCTGTGTTAATCCACGACTTCAGCTACCTACCTTCATAACAATATCAAAATTGGTCCAGTGGTTAGAGCGTGAAGAAGTAACGAACAAACAAACACACTCACAAAGTTTCGCCTTTATAATATGTGATATAAACTCAGAATTTCCTAACACTAGACTGTTCAATAACAAATCGTCTTATTTGCTTTTATATAGTGATTAATACCTATTCTAGAACCTCCGATAAAGCCCGAAAACAACCCCATTAACCGCCGCACTTAACGCCGGGCATTCGTTACCTAACCCCATCCGGCCGGTCGGTTTCTGGAATTACAGATAATCTGTACACACGAAGCATTACGGCCGAATCTGCGCCTCTAGTGTAAGTTTCGAATGCCAATAAACGATCGCGTTTACGTTATAAATATCGGACAACCTCACACAAATCGATCTAGCCACAGAAAGCTCTAGTAGGTTTGTGTTATGGGCACTAGACGACGATATACATAAAAACATAAAACACAAACTTAAATACATAGAAAAACATTCATGGCACAGGAACAAATATTCAAGTTTGTCACACAAATATTTGTCCTTGCCTGGATTCAAACCCAGGACTGCCAGATCTGTAGGCTGCTGCACTACTACTGTGGCAACCGCGTGGCATAAATAGCATTTATCTGCTTCAAAAGCTTTCGCTTTCACATAACCTCAGGTCGTTATTATCTTACGATATCTAATTATCACAACGAAAGAGCAAGTCGCTATCTTCTTCTTCATCGTTACACTTTACAGAGTGGTCGTGGCCATTATGCATTTGTGTAGTTCTGAGTGACCCGTTTGACGACACGTCGCCACTTGTCCCGTAGGGCCGCTTTCCGTGAGCATTCATTGACGGTAGCCGACATACTGGCTTTGATCTGGTCGGTCCATCTCATCGGGGATCTTCCTCTAGCTCTGACACCTTCTACTCTCCCTTGAACAACGAGGCGTTCTATGGACGTAAGTCGCTTTAAAATTGATGAAATCAGGATCGGCTCTTTGTCGCGCGACGAATACTATCTCTCACTTTCTTTTACTACTTAGTTTTTCAATATTGAGCGAGCAAGACAGGTGATGCTAAGTCACGCAACAAACGAAGTCTCGGCAAGATATGCGAGTCCAGTTTGTCAGTCATGCAGTTTTCGAAGTGTCTTTTGGATTTATACATATAAAGTCTACTTGAAGCATCATCTATCACAAAGGTTATGGTACTCGACACAAATAAAACAATAAGTAAAGTTATTCATTGAACAGAGCTGTGTGGCTAATGAAATATTACTCAGTGTTGGCGGGAAATATAAAAAATCTGCGGCTGGTCACACTTTGTGTAGTAGGACTTATAGTTTTGATACTAGAAATTATTTCTGATTTTCTATGCGCACGTAAGGTACCTAAGGGAATAAGTTAGATATATGTTAACGTGTAATCATAGTCAGCTTACATAATTTCTACTACTATGTACAGTACAGTCGTTTCGTTTCGTTTCGTTTCGTTTCGTTTTCGTTTCGTTTCGGTGACTACACCCAGCCAGCAGTTCTGCTGCAAGGACGCGGAGGCGTTGAACATGCAAGAGAGGGAAAGACAAAGAAGCTCAACGAAATGACTCAGAAGCGCATACTGGCACAATACCGCAAGTCGTTCAGGGTAGTATAGAAACCTTAACATTCCCTGGCCGGAGCTTTCGGTTCTGAGACAGGGCACGTATCCGGGTCCTCTCGTGGTCCCCTCCGTCTTTTGCCGCTCCGGTAAGATCAACTGGCCCTCCTATCCGAGGCACCGGGGAGCCAGAAGTTTACAGGTTGGGAGTGTAGGTTATTTTGCAGTCAGGATGAGGACCGACGGGAGAGATCCGACAAGAATACTAGCATCGAGCCAGAAAGGAAATAGACAGATAGTTGTGTACATATATACAGGGAAGGATAGTGGACTGCGTCTCGTCGTCCAAAGTTTCCAGTTATCACGTAGGATAAGTTCTTGTGTTGTAGGTTGATGTCGCTGAGCCGTCGCTATTTGTATGTAATTATCCTCCAGTTTTGATTCCTCGTCTGTTTCTATCTATTTTAGATTTTTCATCCACACTACAAGTGGCCGTGTCGGGTCCATGTTCTGGGGATAATATTTCTTCGTTCTGGCTGATTACTCTAGTGAATTAAATTTGCTTGTGCTTTCCTTCAACGGTATAATCCAGATTAAAGTTAGGGTTCAGATAATATTGCGTGTGTGTGGACGTCTTTGTAGGTGACTTCTTGAAGTTTCTTTAGTGATAATTGGTCGCGAGCCAAATCATGTTCTATGGCGGGGTCTTATTTGATGCCTGTATGAGTTCTCGTTGGATTCGTCCCATATTGGGTTCTTATTAGACACATTCTTCTTCACCGTGTGACATCGTGGTTATGGCCGTTTCATGACGGTTCACTTCCTTTTGATATTTCTTTACCATAGCTGTTATTGTGAGGTAGCGTGATAGCATGCGTTTTTAGTTTATTTTAGGTTGTGCGTCAATTAATCGGTAGCTGTGCATAACAACGGTCGTGGTTTGGTCAGCACTGGATTGTTGAATCAATGATGCTTCAGTGTCAGGACTGTTGAAGTGGACGGAGCTCCGTGAAGTCGTAGAAGACACGAAGATTTGGCATTGTGGTATTCGTAGCTATATGGGGTGTCCTATATTGTAGTGGTCGCTGATGTTCCATATGCACATAGATATTTACCGTAGAGCAACTCACGGTGGCAAATATAATCATATTTACTCCACCCTGAAAACCGTTTCTAAACTGGTTCCGAATGTGTTATCAATTTGTTCCGTGAACGGAGGAGCATTGTAACCGGGAGACATTAAGTCTGAAACACTGCCTTTAATCTCTAATTGGATTTGACTGTTATTTTTCTCCTCGGACAAGTGATTAGCGAGCAATTCTCGAACCTCCATCGATGGTCGAGGTTGGTATCAACTGCACGATTTTCAACTGGTTCGCTATCACCCTTGTATGTACAGACAATTGCCTCCCTTGGGAATTGGTAAATTTTCCGTGATAAATGAAGACACTCGAGTTTAATGTTATGGATGAGCCGGCGATGCACTAATGTTTATGCTAGTCCCTTTTTTTGACAATGGCTAATTGTTGCTAGCTGGCGGTGTCTGCACGTGTTCGGGACAACGTGACCTGGCCTTTAAAGGCCTTGAAAAAAAGGACCTCTTTGTTCTAGGAAATTATTGCTTGCAAGCTGTTGCATTTCTTCATTACGTAGCCTCTAACGAAATTATTACTGTTGAACGGTTAATATATGTTTGGAAGTTACCCAAACTATGCTATTTAAGTCCTACGGCAAAAATTAAAGATGTGTATCATACACTACTCTTGGTTAATATTCGATTTAAAGCAGGACTTTTAGTATAGTTTTGGTATTACATCACGTAATGAGCATAATTATAGTATAATATACAAAAAAAATCACTAAAACAAAAATATAAACGAATAATTATTTAGCTGGCCGCTCAGCTCTTCGTCCCTTACAGATAGCTTTCTTCCTTAAACAAAATTACCAGGCATTAATTACACCTTCGAACCGAAGTAGGTTATATCAGCAAGAAGCAAGTCGGAATCTTTCGATTATGGTTATAAAACATGAAAGGATAAAACACTGTACAGTAATCATGACTATATACCATCCCTTTGGAAACTAACCAGTGACATTGTAAACTGATGGATAGGTTAGATTAGTTTATTATTTCACTAGATGAATTATAAACTGTCCACAATCACCTACTAAACCTAACCTAATATAATTTAATTACGGTTAGAAATATAAGTTTTATGGGAAAGTAGTACAAGTGCTGAAGTAAAGGAACGTCCCTCGGGTAGAAAAAGTACCTAAGTAATGAAAATTACAGTGAATACAACCTAAAACTACATTAATACTAACGATTCCAATAAATAAATGACAGTTATTGTATATATTTTACAACAACTCCCGATGTTGTTGCGGGCACCGTTTATTTGCAAGTTAAAATACCTAAAGATATAATTGTTCTGACGAATACCATGAGACGGCTGGGTCGTACTATATTACGCTGGTCCACAGGTAGAGGTTGATGAAGTGTGGCCTGATTTCCAAGAAAAGGGGCATAATTGACGTTAGTTAAAGAGTGTTACTATACGGGCCGTGCTTGGCCCATCTAAACTTGGTACTGGTTTTAGCTTAAACTCTTAAACCGTATCCTTTGGGCTCGCCTAGCTTTCCTTGTAGCGGGTCAGCATAGACAAGGAGTATAATAATATTGCAATTGGCATTAGAAAATGGAACGGTCTCACCAAATTAAGCTGCTGTGGTGTAGCCGGCACGGCGGAGGGGTACTGCAGACTCAGAATGGCACACACTTGATCAACACTCACAGATAGGCCGAGTAACATAGACGCACCAAACACTAGGCTATCTACTTATTTAGTAACAAAATATTTGAAAGAAAGACAGAAGGAGAGATATAACGCGGTGAATTCGTTTACGCGCGGTAAAAATTTATCCTCTACTACTATGTACAGTACAGTCAACGAAAAACATATGTTTACACTTTCTAACCATATACAAGGCGAAAAATTAAATGTAGTGTGAATAAGACCAACCGGAGGACGAGAGCTGAAAATCGAGCTCAGTGGCGAGCCATGGGAGAGGCCTATGTCCAGCAGTGGACTGAAACAGGCTGGTGATGATGATGAAATAAGACCTAGCTCGATGATACCATATATTAATCCATCACCAAAAAAAATACAAATACATACTATGCCAAATTTTAACTCAATCGGAATAGTATATAAAGTATCAAAATTATTTACAGAGGACCCAGTTACTAAATTGATAAATCATAGACAATTGGTGATACCACAAGGAAATATTTGTCAATATTATTTGGCTAGCCAGACTCTAGTCATGACAAACTGACTTCTGTATCACGGGCTACAAGATAGTGGTCAGACACTTACAGAGTTCGTTGGCTTTGCAATCATTTCACAAACTACATCCCTGCGACGTGCAAACTGCCCTCGTGGCTTGTTCGTTCATGTGCTGAATCAGAATACTTAGTAATCTTTTCTTATCTCTAAGCTCTTAGTTACCAATTTAAGCCACTGAGGTTTGAAGATATCCATTCAAATAGAAAATCGTCTGGAATTTTGTCATTTTGTCGTGTATAAATAAATAAATAATAAATATCAGACATCCTCACGCAAATCGATCTAGTCCCAAATTAAGCTAAAGAAGGCTTGTGTAATGGGTACTAGACGACGATATAAGTACATATAGAACAACCATGACCCTAGCACAAATATTCGAGATCATCACACAAATATTTGCCCTGACCGGGATTCGAACTCGGGATCGCCGGCTCAGTAGACAGGTGCTTACAAACTGCGCCAACCACGTCGTCAGTTATCAGTGTTCATTTGACAAAAAAATCTGCTGAAATATTAAAATACGTAACGGGTTTTCTCACGTCGTAGAAATCAAATATCGCTGTTCGCGAGTGCTCGGTTGGTCGCATCCACGTCTGGTCGTAGCTCCTGATGATGAATCGCGTACCGATTCGAAACATGTCGAGCGATATTCGACTTCTACGACGCGAGTAAATCCGTTTCGTATGTGTATTTCAATATATCTGGGACTCACGGGAGTTTTATATGTTCAGATACACTTCGTCCATATTCTCATCTTATCCACATACGACCAAATGGGAATGTGGACGAAATTAACCAGGACGGCGCTAATTTACCTTTTTACTTTACCATCATCGGGTAATAAAAATATCAGTATATAACAATTTTACAACATCTAATAATCCCCAAAAGCGTGATTGGTAAAAATCCGTCCCACCATTTTGATTTGAAAACCCGTAGGAAAACATGCATCACGTTGTAAAAAGAAACCCGCAATCATGACACTCCCCAACACAAAATTTATTTTCGTGTCCGTTTTTGTCAAAAATCTTTTCTTTATTGCGATGGGTTTTTATTGCCGACTGTATTTTCTTACACACGCGTTAATTGCTCACCAAGACCAACCGATTGAGCTGAATCATTATAAGTTTATCATGTGTTGTTTAGGAGCCCCTACGGCCACCTTCCGCCTCCATCATCAAAACAGCTCCAAGATGCTAATTTATTGTATTGCCACGTAAAATATCTATACAATATACACGCAAAGTTTCATTTTTATTCAACAATTCGAAGTAGTAATCATATTAAAACTTTCGTGAGACATATTTAATTATACTAAGCGGTTTACACTCACGTGAAATTGTCAGGAACGGCCCGACATGTTTCGAACTCGTACAGAGCTCTTCATCAGGGACTTAATACAATAATTAAACAGAAACAGGTTAAAATTGACTTCTATTTGAGATTTGATCCCATTGTATGCTACACAGTAAACTACCAAACTTAGTTACATTTTTTTTTACAAACTGACCGGCGTTTGACTTCAGATCTGATGGTATGTTTAGTGACTACGGGATCGAGGATGTAGCTCGCCGGTTTAGTAATAACCTTTTCACTCTTACCTTGAAGAGACCCAAATTATAATTTTCTGGAAATACACACGATGGGAGCGAGTGAACCTAATAAGCGTTGCTAAAAATAAGTATAGATTATCCACAACGTTCTAGTCAGTTCCATTGATAACCTGCTCTGATTGTCTTGAGTCTCTGATAATGACACACACTGCTTTAATTAAAGGGCAATGTTCAAAGGATAATTAGATATGCCATTTGATTATTGTACGCTCTAATGAGACACACGGTATATTATATCTTGATGATAATCCTGAGGGATTAGATATCCAGTTGTTCATCAAGAGACGTAAGATGTTTGAAAGGACAGATTAGTATAAACGTAATCGATGTTTTTACCCTCGACGAAAAAGGGAATTTTTACTAAACAATACAATGGCAAAAAGTCACCAGAAATAAAAGCAATACGACGAACCAAAATGTAGTCTGCTTCTGAGCTCAAAATTCAAAGTTCATACTCGTTATCTGTTTCCTGTCCTCTTAAAAACTATTTGAATGAACAAGACGACACGATTCTATTTTCAAAATTGGTACTCTTATATTCGACTCCCAGCACCTGCAATTACACTGCAAAAAATAAAAAAGTTAAAGTTAAATAGATGTACGCCTCTTGTAAGAAGGCAATCACCAGGGGACCAATGCTTGGTGTATGAAACGTTGTAACCGACAACAATTACTAACCAACAAATGACGTTTCGTGCGGAGGGAATGAGTGCAAGTGACAGGCGACTAATGGACTGGCTCAATGTGAAAGTGTACGGTTTAAAAAATATTAAAATTTAATGGGGGTTATGTTACAATGACAGCGAGTTGAGGCTTTGTACAATTTTTGGAAGATTATTAAATTACATTTTATTTCGATCATCGATATCTTTGCTGTAAGGATCTTACGAACTGCAGGTTGTTCATCTTCCTTTACTATGGTTTTCCCGTTTTTAATTAACAATTTGACAGTACTTATTTTATTAAAGCAGTAACGTCTGCTAGCGTAAACTAAATGTTTACAAATGAAGCGAAAATTGAAAAATTTAATGATTCGGACAGAATCCGAATCATTAAATTTTTCAATTTTCGCTTCATTTGTAAACAATTTGACAGTACTCAATAATAGTGGCTAAAGGGATCTTTGCCTCCGAAAAAAGTATTTACAGATTTTTTTGTGAGTTTGGGTTGGCACCAGGCGATATTGTCCTTGGGTTTGCTATAAGCATAATAATTAACTTCCAGTGTCGAATAAAGTCTAACGAATAAAATAAAATATTGCTGTATTTCCAAATATTAAACGAAGGTCAAATGACAAAAAAAAACACGTTTATATTAGACGCAGAATGTCGACGACGTCGTTTTAAATAAGAATTTGGATGGAAAAACAGAGTGGCTTATTTGTCAAAAAATTATTCTCAGATAACATTGTAATAACCTTTGTAATTTTATTTTGTAAGTAATTGTAATTTCTTGCCGCTGCTGTATGCGTACTAATTAGAGTCTCTATGGAATTCTACAAAATCGATAACAATAATACCGTTATTTATAAATTGTATTTGTCTTGTTTCCTTTCGTAAACTTTCATTGGTGTGCAGCAATAAAGTATTGTGGTATTGTATTGTAATAATTTTTAAACCGTCTCTTTTGTTAGTCATAAAGGGTCCAGTCTAATTAATACGAGGAACGATCAAGGCTGCGGTACAATAAAAATATTCAGAGTTACACTCCAGTACAAATTCAATTCCAGACTGTACAAGATCCCGCTTCAGCAAAACAGATAAACCAGCCATAGCCCGCCGATTGCTCCGCTCCATCAGCCGAGCTCTTAAATATAAACAAGTTTTTTTCTATTGTATCAAAGCAACCCTTTGTATAAGACATAATAGACTTTGTATTTCCATGTAGATACGGTTTGCTTTTCATCTGGTAAGATCCGGTTATAACCGGAATGGATTTGAATTTAAATATTCTCTTTGTACGAGAAGCGTTTGAGGTCGTCTAGATTACATTTTCTGAGTATTGTGGGGGGTATTGTTGTTGAAAATGCATAGGTTGTGATAGTTGACACGTTTACAGACCAATTTTTTACGCTTGGAGGAAATTGGGACAAGGATCATTGCTTAAGAGGAATAAACGAGTTTTTTTTTGCATTTCCGCACGGGTTCTGTAAGTCTGAGTCTACGATACCAACGTTATGAATAAACGTAGAAATAAACTTCATTTCTAAGAAAACTATTCTTATAATTGCATTGTTACTGCTTATTTTATTGAGATTGCGTGGATGTAAAATGTTTGAATAGAAGATTTGAAGTTTTTGAGAGCTGACTCTTCAGTATCTGCCTTTGAAACGTAAGCAGTTTTCTCACCCATTTAAAACAGATCTCATAGTTTAATATTTCTTTATTTGTTACCGTTTGTATGAGGTTGAGGCAACGCTTTACTATAAGGCATGTCAATTGACAGGATAATAAATGTTTTATAGACATTTTATGACAAGGGATACAAAAGTGGACTGCTAAAATATAAAGCATCATTAGTGAGCAAAAACGGCTTCTTTGAATCGCTATCTTTCTTATTTTGTTACTAAATGTAACATTTAAATAAAATAATTTAAACTAAGTCAAAAGGTTGAACTGTCTTTACACATTAGGCCCATCTGGCATGTGCCCACCTTTATTATTAATTCATATTTTATAAAATGGGTCGTTGGCACAAATGTAACTTTGACGGAGAAAATTATAATCCAATTAAATTGCTTTATTTAAATGTGTGAAAGCCCCGGAAACCAAAGAAAATATTACAAATTTATAAAGTTTTGTTCGTTCGATTCTTGCACAATAACTTTTCATATTCAACAAAGCTTTAATAAACAAATATTTTGCCTTCGTTTTCACAACAAATGCTCAGTCGATTTCCGGCTGTCTGCATATAGTCCAAAACATATTCCCTTGTCAACTGTTAGCTCTGTATTTACGATTACGGAAGCATACAATATGTCACGCCATCCCACTCCCACTTAGTCTTAAGTGCCAGTGCGACCATCATAACGAGACCCTTCAATCGACTAGATATCCTACAATCCTTTGGTGAAAGTAGGTATCGAAAAAGGTGCGAGGGCTCTGATCACGCTGGCTAAGCAAAATGACACTTGGACTGAATCCAAAGTGTCCGAAACGAGGCTACTTGCCGTGACATAACAGTTTTGGTAACGTGTAACACGAAAAATGCCTCTTCACGGCGTGTTGACACCGTGTGAGGAATTTTTTAGGAGTGAACACGTTTGTAACAGGTTTGTAATGTCTGTTTTACACTCGCGGGACACAGATACGATGCGATTTTTGATACGGCTGGCACCGCTATAAAATTCTGAAATAGTGTGACATAGCATTGCGCTTTTGGGTACGTTGCCACTGTAGAATGACCACTAGACCCGTATTAGTTCTTTTTTTCGTAGATCTCACCTTGGGTTTGTGCAGTGATAACAAACTTTTTTTAATGAATACGTTCAATAAGTTATAAAAATACTTATAGTACAACTAAACCTAAAAATAAAACTAAACTATATCTAAATCTAAAAATAGCCCCTGCCGAATAGTGCCAAAGATGCTGGCAGCGTTTTCTCGCTGAATCGCCAAACTGATTCTTTGAGCGAGGACACCGCCAGGTCTCTGGTCACCAGTAACATCAATTAGCCTATTCAAGATAATATCCTGAAGAGGCTAAATAAAGGTTTTACAGTTAAATTTCAATAACATCAAAGAGATGACGACTGTCTAAGCGGCTCATACACGACGTAAAATGCTTGTATTATCTTTTATTTTGGTTGCCCCTTTTAACTACGATATTTAAAATATACAAAAAGGCTATTCTGCTCAATTAAATAGGGATAATCTGAAAAGTGTTAATAAATATACACGTTGCATTACAATTAGCGACATCACAAAATTCCGAGAACCAATTCTCTGAACAATACAAGAACACAACTGTAGTAGGTTACCAGAGCAAAAGTCAGGTGTAATAGCCACAATGTAAGTCAGCAGGGGTAAGGGGAGAACAGGGACAAAAGGTCACGCTAGGACCCTCCTCTAACGTCTTCAATTCAGTGTCATGGAGGGTACGAAAAGCGCCTTCAAATCTCACTATATCATCTTATTTTTCGTAATAAGTTGCATTTTCTAAACGTTCGACAAAGCATACGTCTATAAAGCATATGTCTTAATAAGTATATCGATACTTTGAAACAATACCGTGACATCGTGGTAAGTCACAACTCTGGAGATAGCACCGCTTTGTCGGCAGAGAGGTGATATATTTGGGAAGATACTCAAAACTTCAGCTACTTTTATGACACGACATAAGAGAAACAGTGGCTATGTAATAAAAATGCACCATTACCTATACTGACCACAAAGCGGTACGAGTACCAAAATATCAGTACAGCGATAAAACCAGACATTGTGCACACGCGATAAAGAGGTTTACGCGTCTAATGACGGTACTCGATCTCATTTGCAGTAAATCATTTAGATAGTGTTGCCCATTACTGCCCTAGTTGCGTAAAAGGGCATATTTCAGAACCGAACGTTTGGCAGTTATGGCATTTTCAAGTCAACATAGATTACGGTCGGCAGATGTTGTAAACATTGTTAAGATTTAGTCGCATTAGTGCCGTAAGTGCCAGTTTATGACTGTAAAAATGCGTGTGTATCTTCCAAAACTAGGCGGAGTCGATGTAACGATATTATATGCCCGTTTTCAGGCTTACGTACATAAATGATGCCAATGAAATCAAATGTACTGCTTTCCAGGATTGTATTATTTCATTGAATTTATCTGATTCAGCCATTTGAAGGCTAATAATTTGGGTTTTTTTCTTTGTGTATGGGTATTTTTATCGTTTAATTGCTTATCGTCATTACTGGCAATTATTTACAAAATAATGCAGCACGACCAGACTTATTATTCGTGTTCGTAACTGAAAAGAGTTCACTGTCTGTAGTTCTCAAATTACCCATAAAGTGAGGTACGGAGTCCAAAACAACACAAAAATGCTTACTATCAACAATTCAACATACCACCTCCTTACATTTAAATTAGTGCTTTTGTGTATTCGTGATCCATATCCACACAAAAATACCACTTGTACAGCGTTAAAAAAATAAGTTTTCAACGACTTTTCTGAGGAAAATCTGACAATGAAATGAATTTCAAGTTAGTTACAATACCAAAGAATTAATAATTGATCTGGGGGCACGGCAGTGCCCCCGCCAAGTCGAGCAAACGCGCTTGCTAAAACTTTACAATAGTTACGGACAAGAATTTTGCAAGTAAGTATAGAAGTATTATAAAATGTAATCATTGTCATCAATAGTCATCATGTTGCCTCACTCGTCTGCCCTGTGGCATAAAAATGTAGTCCACTAAAGCAGTTACTTTTTTTAATAAAAATAAGAGATAAAAACGCAAGGTACGGACAATAAAATCAGCCATAAACCCTTCAGGGCCCCATCGGTCCGATATTGGATCAACTTCACATGTGACTACGTAATTGAAAAATATGATCTTCGGTAAGTGCTCATAATATTATCTATATTATCTTTTCTTGTAAAAATAATCCTAAAATGTAATTGTAGCGCAGTGGATATAACGCAATCTAAAATGTTATATTCTTATAACTAAGTAATGTTTTAGTCAAGCCGGCGAGAAGGTTTTTATCGGTATTCATATTGAATGGGTCTCTTTTCTGAAATAAAACTATAGAAAAACTATATGAAGTACAAAAATTTAGAAAAAGTGAAAACGTAAGTTTTCACTTTTTCTAAATTTTTGAAAACGTAAGTTTTCACTTTTTCTAAATTTTTGTACTTTTGTTTTTTTTTCTGTCTGAGTCCATAATTTATTGACATTTATTTTAATTTTTCTTTTGTTTCAATCTCGTCATGAAATAAAAATTACACCATTTTCAAACCACCGTCGTAGGATAATTCTTAATTTCAATATAGTTCATATAACATTTCCACTGAAAAGTGCTAACATTGCTTTTTTTTTTCAGCATGAAAACTTCAAAACTTCCGAAACGTCACCAAATCAAATGATATATATTCATGTGCGACATAGTTAAATTAACTGACTATACGGTATTTGACCATAGTGAAAATATATTGTATCATTGAAACCACAACACACATTCAAAAAATACGGGGGACCAAACAGATTACCACTAACTTTTTGTCTTTTTTTTTATGTCATAGGGGGCAAACGAGCAAACGAATCGCCTGATGGAAAGCGATTACCGTCGCCCATAGACACCTGCAACACCAGAAGAGTCACAAGTGCGTTGCCGGCCTTTCAGGTGGGAATAAGCTGTTTTCTTGAAGGTTGGAAGGTCGTATCGGTCCGGAAATACCGCAAGCGACAATTCATCCCACAATGAAGTCGTGCGAGGCAAGAAATTTCTAGAAAAGCGCACAGTCGTGTTGTCATTTTACTATTTTTAATAAGATACAAACTTAAAAGAAGATGTGTTTTGAGTACCTATTGATTTTATGACGTCACCAGCCAGTATCATACCAACAGATCGTTTTAGACATTTCATAAAGAGTAGCTGATTTGAGCTGAGCTGTCATCAAATACCGTATTCAATGTTGTAGAAAATGCTTCAGAACGTATTGTTGTCGAAGACCACTCAGCCCACATTCCCAGCCATTTCATACAAAAACTCGGGTCGATACGTGCGACAAATATACGTAGCGATATCGTATCGGCCGACAATTTACGAGCGCCTCATATTAGGGCCCTTTCAAATTTTATTACGTCGGTTATATTGTTATGAAACGGAGGAACAGTATGGGAGGTTCTGATTTATTCGACGCGCACAGGTTTTGTGGGAATCTAGTCGGGTGACGGAATTGTGATTTGTGCGAGATTTTATCGCTGTTTTTTAACAGTGGGTGTTGCTGAATAGGTGCAATAGGCCGTTTTCCATATTAATTTCTTGGTCTAATAATTTTCCAAATCGATTCATTTGTAACTAACAGTATATATATGGACCCTTAAGTCTGAAGTGAAGATTATAATGATTTTTATAAATGATGGATTCTAAGACAAAAAACAAAAAAAAAAGAAACTAATTGAGAACTTTAGTTTTTTGGAAATTTGATGAAAAATTCCCAAATATTCCAATCCTGAACGTCACATAACATACTGAATTAATTTTCCTTTTTATCTACGTCACGTAAAAGAAAAATGATTCACATATCGCTGCACTGTATCCGTGACACTGTGACTGTTCATTCATAAGGTGCTGTGAGATACGTTGGCGCACGTATATAACGGACATATAATTGCTAGCCATGTATATACATTAAGCCAAAAATAGAGTAAGCAAATAGGCAGGAAAAAATAACGAGGTCCACACCCACGCCCTTGATTTCAATTCGGAGTAGAACTCTATATTATTATACAATTCTAAAAAACTTATTTAAATGAAATATAGAATAAGAACAATAAATTAATATCTAATACTTAATTAAAAGTAAATTGTATGAAAATTTATTTTTCTTTGGTAATTTAATTATCAGTTGGTAAAAGTTCCTTTGTCTAGCCACTATGACTGAATGGATTTTAACCAATAATAGCAAAGGAATTGCTAGACATCTAAAAAATATTAAAGAAAACTTTCTGGTAAATAAAAAAAGAACGCGAAGTAAGTTGCGGGCACTCTCTTATAATTAAATAAAAGCTTTGACAGGTGGCCAGTTACTGAAAGCGATTGAGTGGTGTCACCATAATTGTGGTTCAATAATTATTTAGCACCTGATCCTGGCTTATGTTGGCCAATAAATATTTTGATTTAGATATTTTATTTTATGGTAACCACGAAATAATAGCTTCTTATTAAAAAATATGAGTGTTCAGGAACTTTAATATTAATAAGACATATCTCTACTCAACTGTAATCATTTCAAATAGAGAACATCAGCATATTTGATTTTTAAAGAAAGCACGCTACTCCTAATTGATTGAAACCACTTATAAATATAGAAACACTCAAAACTGTGTACTATGCATATATTCACTCCTTACTAAACTATGCTATAACAATCTGGGGTAATGCATCAAATATAAATAAAATACTAGTGCTCCAAAAGCGTTCAGTTAGGATCATGAGTGGAGCAAACCGACGCGACTCAGCCAGACCTCACTTTGAGAGACTTGTCATAATGACTGTTATTGCATCGTACATTTATAACTCCTTATTGGAAATACACAAGCAGACTGATTCATTGCTTAAAGTGTCGGATATACATAACTATAACACCCGTTCTAAGAACAAATTACTGTTACCAAAATGTAGACTCAGGAAAACACAAAAACAAGGAATTTTCCTGAAAATTAAAATGTTTAACAAACTGCCTATTGAAATTACTGAATTGCCCTTTAGTAGCTTTAAGAAAAAAATATCAATGTATTTCAAGAAAAATGTATTTTACTCTGTATCAGAATTTTTGAACATCAATATTAACATCGTAGATTTCGATAATTAATGATTATTATTAATTATTAAATTATTATTATATTATGAATATGTACTTTGACATACCATGTAATGACCATGTTACTTTATGGTGAATAAATGAAATCTGAAATCTGATTGGTTAAAATTACTTGTCAAAAAATTTATCCAATCACGAGGCACCCGACATGACCATCGCGATCATGTTTTTTTAAATAGGTCAGTTTTAGTTGAACGAAAAAGGTTACATTAGGTTAAAAATTCATAGTGAGGAATGACGATTAAAGTAAAAAGGTTTTTCTGTGTTTTATTTTTATTATTGTTTCGTATAAAAGTATTTTATGCAATAGTTACACAATCAGGTCTTAAAAATCTCGCACCTTACTTAGGCCACTCGGCAAGCCTCGTGACCTAAATGCGGTACTCGACTTTAAGAACCTTCATTGTATAAAATTCTATTACATTAGAGTTAAATACAGTTTCATTAGTTCAATCCCGAATGCCCGGCACACTTGGTGAGTGACAGAGACGGCTATAATTCGAATGGATTTTTAATATAAAATCTTATCAGCCAGCTGTGCTGTCATCTAGCAATAAGTTCCTTACACTACACAGCTGAAATAAGTCGCATAAGGGCTTTAAAAGCTCTTATGCAGCCTTTGTGCTGTGTGAGACGCCTACTGTCGGACCAGTATTTCATTCGTGCACCGAAAACCCCGAGGTATGGTATATTGCCACAGAGCTATGGACAGACAAATCACATTTCCACGTATACTAGTCTAACATGTATATAGATTGTAGGTATTCTCACGTCAGCGCATGTTTTCCTGCCCGTTAATCTCTGAGATATCTGCTGCATGTGTCGTTTAACTGCGGCGCTTAGCTGTGCCGTTAAGCGCTCAAGAGGCATGATTGCGCTTAGAATTTTGGACAGTGTGTGGATTCACCCGTCCCACACAGCTATGCTTCACGACTCTTGTCGCGCGACATAGTATCACCCGTCACTATCTCACAATCCTGTATAGAAAGAGATAGGTATGGGTGTCACAGTTGTGCTAAAGCTACAGGACCCGAATTCATTTTTTGACACTGACATTTAACTGAGATTTAGTCACTTTATTTCTAATTTATCGTATTCGACCGTTGTCGTATTTTTTTTTACTTTCTGAGATGAATACACTCATTAATGACAGGCGCGACATTCAAAATGTTAAGTTTATTTGTTACATTTTCTTCATTTTCTTCTTTTTATATTTTCTTTACAAGATGATGTGAAATGAGTGTGGCTCATGAACATACCTAGGATAACTCGGGGCACCTGATACGAAAGTGACGTAGCAAAATATTTTATCGACAAAAAATATATCGATGTTACTGTCAACATCTAAATGTCATCGACATAAATAAATTTTACTTTATTTCTCCACATTTTCAAATGAAAAAATAAACATATTAAAACGTGTATTTACATGTTTATTTTAAAATATTTTTTATAATATACATAAATTGACATTTTGATTGAAATGACATCCTCATACTTTTATTATCTTAATTTAAGAGGCTCGATATCAGATCAGATATGACATCGAACCTCTTTATAGTAATGCAGAATGTTCATTGAGCATATATATTAATTTAATTATATTGACATCTTTTTTGTCGATATCCTATCCCTAGAACGTGCCCCGAGTTGCCTAGGTATGCTCATGAATGAAGACTAATTATATTGTTTCTACTCGTGAGATCTTGTAATTGACTTCCCTGTTTTCTATTATATTTAAGTATGCTCAAAGTTGCGGTTGGTTCTCCAAAATAAATAAATAAAATTAATAGAAATGACAAAAGCGAGTTGTATTATTTGTAATTAAAATCAATTTTACCATTCCCCTTGTAACATTACTCGATTTAACTCATGTAAAAAGTAAAGATCTCCTAGACAATGTGATAGCTAAAATATTGCTGAATTGAAGGCATCGCACAATTCTGTCAAACTAATGCCCTTGTACGAGTATATAAAAAAAAGTTTGTTCTGTAAGTAGGCCAAAAGGTCACTTTTACAAGTCTGAATCTGAATATACCGACATTTCACAAGAGGAGCCCGCTGTTAGGAAGAAAGCCGAAAGAAACTCAACTGTAAGACATTTTTTTTGGACTGAAATACATGGGTTCGCGGACACTTGCCCACTGCGTACACTTGCCTCACATGACTCTACTCATAGCGCTGATATGGCTGGGCACGCTGAACTTACTTGACAGTTAAAAGATTAGTACAAACATATTAAGTGATATAATACGCATCAATTTTGGATTAAGGCGTGGCTACCGTTTTTCTAGTTAAGGAAATGCTGCTTTTGGTAGAAAAAAGAGATTTTTGTAATGTGTGTTACGTATATTTTGCCGTTTAGTCATTTCTGCTGAGCATTTGTTAAACTTAGGTTTTTTTTTTTATGAAAATTTAGCTTTAAGAAAGATTTACGAAAGCGTAACTACTTTTTTTGTAGTCAGCATTTTTGCCCTTAATCGACAGTATGTTTAAATAAAATCCATAGTTTGAATAAATTGATTATTAAAAACAAGTCGACTGTTCATACAGAAAACTACCGTGAAATTACAGTCTTACCTACTCGATTTCTACACATCCCATTGTCTTTGTCCTCAAGTGTAGCTCCATCCAACTAAAACTAACAACACTAACGTAATCGTTAGTGACATTTAGAAGCGCAATAAAATCGTATGTAATTAAGACTCACAGCGATTACCGTGCTACGCCGTAGAGGGTGCTACGCTCGTAGCACTAATCGCTACGGAGATTAGTCCGGGATTGTTTTGTTGAATAATGGCGTTTTGTTGGGGTTTCTTTTTTGAAGTTTTTGTTGTTAGTGTAAGTTAGATTCTTGATTTTAAGATTATAAGAGCTTCTTT
Organism: Apotomis turbidana; assembly: GCA_905147355.2. Taxonomy (NCBI): domain Eukaryota; kingdom Metazoa; phylum Arthropoda; class Insecta; order Lepidoptera; family Tortricidae; genus Apotomis; species Apotomis turbidana. Next base: position 25,582,807 of record LR990288.1, read on the forward strand.
TATTTACAATTCATAAGTGAAGAATAATTTTAATTTCTAAGTATTATTTTTAGCAGATGAATTAATTCTACTCTTAGTCTTAATTTTATTTCTTTATATTTTTATGTTTTAAAATAAAACAGAATTACTTTAATTGAACACTTCGACAAGAATTGAATGCAAAAACAGTTCAGCATGTAAGATTACGGTACTTATCGATAAATAGCGATCCTTTCCCGACAAAATCTTAAGAGCAAAATAAATAAAAAATATATAATAATTAATAGATATTTAGCATTTTATATTGAAATTTATTTAATTTAATTTATAAAATCTTAAGTTATACACATGCTATCTATATTATTAACAATCTATAATTTTTTTCTTAAAAAAAAAATATTCTACATGATTGTAACATTGTAATTTTGTAAGCATTTTATAAAAAGTATAAAATATCGCAATATGTTATCCGCGTAGTCCGCTTCAAATAAAACGCAACTAGTTATAAGTAATTTATTTTAATGCTCAACTGTAATTAAAACTAAAAATTAGAATTTAGCTCCAACTAAATCAGCGTCCCATTTTTCCCGTCTAAACGGCCATAATTATGTAACCTGCTACGGTGGTGCCGTAGCACTAATTGCTACGCGTAGACCCGCTACAGCAAAGAGCGTAGGTTAATTGCTACGCTTTCTGCGGTCCTAGTACTCCGCTTAGCTTGACGGAAATTCGCGGGCCTTTTAACTTTAATATACCTCTTTTTTTACTTAATTAATTCCATATAAAAAAAAAGCTATTTAAAAGTTTTCATTTGAATGTAATTTATCTAAAATAATTTTATATTTTTTTTTTAACTTTAATAATAATTTACTTACCGCAAATTATTACACTTAAATAAAACTAATTTAAAATACACGTTACTCACCGATGATCACTATAAAACCATAAATCGAACATTATATATCATTATTATCCACACTATATTATATGTCCGATTTAAGCACTCACTGTTTCTAAGCGATCCATCGCGGTTCGGTAGAGGTATACGTCTGTCATAACGAGGCGGTCATGTCGCACGAGATACGCGAGTCGCGGCCGACCGCCGACTGAAGACAACCCTGAGTGTTGCCAGGCACATACATTTTCTACCAGTAGTAACTTTTTTGTTAAAATTCGTAGTAGAATTTAGTAGTTTTTCGCGACGAGCTTAAATATAACCTCATAAATGTAATTATAGACTAGTTTTTTTTTACTGTCAAAGAATGTATATTTTAAAGCTACTACGATATATTCTGATAATTTCACTGCTCGAAAAGACTTTGCGGACGATATGAATTCACATGTTCACATTCGGATTAGTAAATTAGTTATCAATCTTCCAATAAAGAGGTTTCGAAATAGATTTCGTATCAAAATTGTCCCGGCGATACCGGGAATTTTTGCCCCCTCTGGAGGAGGGTGAGGCAGGCGCATGCGTACTCCACGGCCCCGCCCTGCCCGGGCAAGCCTAGACCTATTTGATATTTTTAAACTTTCACGGACAAGTGCAGAATAAATAAAATTCGCGCACTACACACGTTGATTTCAAGAAGTGAAATAAGATGTAAAGCGAGTACGGTATTTGAAAAAGTTGAGTGTTATAAAAATTGCTTGATAGGTTGCGTGTTCTTATTCTATTCGTGTCTCTAGTATCAAACAATACTAAAATAAGTTTTAAAGTACAGTTTTAAAGATCGGAATTTAAACACTATATATCACATATTTTTTTCATGATGAGTAAATGTACAGTTCATTAGTATATATAATAACATAATATTAAATTATTATGGCGTCATACTATAAAATTAAAACTTAAAAGTATGTTATTTAATAAGTATCTAAAATTAAAGGAAAATGACAGATCGCATTTAAATGTAAGAATTGCCTTTTCTTAAGCATTTTTATTACTTTTGTTAATTTACATGAGTGTACAGTAAAGAATATTTCTGTTGTAAAATACGAATTATTTGCATTGCAAGTAATAACATAATACACAAGATAATTTCGCCGATAGTAAAATACCGTGTACGAGTACACATGTGTTTTTGAATTCCTAAGAAGTATTCGTGTTCGATTTTGCGACTTTTTCATGCCATTCGGGATGGCTGTTTTTTCCACTGACACCAAAAATAACTGATTATGAATTCCACTATGTTTTTAACATTTCTAAGCATGGATCCCGATTGTATAATTGTGCATTTTTTTGTTTCATTTTATGAAATAACCTGTGGTTGTATGACGATTTTATCTTGTACACTCTTTCAGCTAAACAATTATAATCGCGTTATCAAAAATGATTATGACTTACTGTTTCTCAAAAAATTACTAAAAAGTCTAGTAGTTATGCCACACAATCTAGCCATGACATGCTCCACTGAAATCAGAACCCGTCTTTTTGGTTATGCTGTTGTCAAGTCCAAATAACAGACAGTAACATTTGAAGCATCAGTAGATCCCAAAAATTAACCTGATACTGTCTCTTTGTTAAAATTTAAAGCTGAATTTATAAGGCATGCTCGTTTTAGGTCTAAAAGAGAATTTCCAATGCTCAGTAATCTTCATAACATCTGACAGGCGATGCCGTCATGTTTAGTTTATTATCTTGAGCTTGTTAAAGGCATTTAAAAGTGTCAGATACTTATTCACGGAATTTAATTCAAAACCAGTAAGTGTATTCAATTTAGAATAATTTTTGTTATTTTGATCGCACCTGTTCACCGGATACTTGAATATTTCGAAATTCATATAAGGTTTAAAGGTAGATTAGGTACATAGCTAAATGTTTACTACAAACATGTTTTGAATGCCATTGACCTTTTTTGTAAAATGTGGTATAGTCTGCCCAGCGCCGTTAGACTAACAAGCCATAAAAATAATAAATTCAGTAAAAAGAGCATAAGTGATTTCGAACCTACACAAAAAGCTAACGTAATACTTTGTACTTAAGTTTAATGCTAAATGGCATCATTAAAATTTAAAATGGAATGTCTAAAATTGTAGGCTAGGGTTTCGACAAACGGGAATTACCAAATAAATAGTATTTCGTTGGAACTGATTGAGTTACGTGTGTAAGAGACTACAGAAAAAAAAATATTAAAGAATCTCTTGTGAAGTATGACGTGTTAAACGTTCAGTTTTATTGATTTCATACGTATAATTTTCGCGTAATTAGCTTTAACGCCACTTTTTTCGGATTAAAACATCGCAAATCATAATTAATGTGACAGAAAGCTTTGACAATGAATAATTGCGTGTACTATTATTAATTTATTGAAAATAATATACGATTATGTTTTTTGATGTAATTTACCATTGAATTATTTATGTTGTATGTTTTTTCTCGCTTATTACACTTGTAACAACCCTTTACAGGTTTGAAGATATCTTCTGTTTGATTGACATACTTACAATGGATTTAAAGCTTTAATTGAACTGTGTTTAGGACAAATTTCACTTCTTCTTATTACGACTTAAGACCTTATTAAATACAATTTAAGTTTTATTGATTTTTAGTCTTACGCTTCTGAACAGACTATAAACAATCATACGATGCACCTGATAGAGTATAAAGTTATCATCATTTCCCATTTGAAGAAATTACTTCTCGGCATAGGCCTTCAATTTTGAATGAAATTCCTTTACAGTTCTCACGAGTTGTTGAAAAGAATCACCGAAAGAAACTCAACAGTCACTCATTTTTTTCAGAAAGAATATTTAACTGTTACTTATAGTAATATAATCTTAACCTAATTTGTACCTATCTTAAGAATTTAGGCTTAGACTTTATACAGCAACGCCATTTGAACTAAATAACTTGGCACATAAGACCTTCTGCGCTGGAAAGTAAATGATAGGATGTCACGTGGGTCACGTGGCCGCCTACTGACCCAGAGGAAGTTTGCGGCCGCCCTCCAATCCTATTTGAATATACAAAGTAAATAAACGAATAAAACGTTCATTATTAGTAACTTACACATAGTAAAACGAAAATTTTAAGTAACAGAAAAATAGTGAGAAAATGAAGAAAAGAAGAGTGAGTGTAAGGCGAGTCATCTCAGACTTACTTACTTTTCCTTTATTTTTTTCTTTATAGTGAGTAATATCCATCATCTGGGTCTCCTATACTAAATTGTGTCTTCTTCTTAAGACTAAGCTAAACGAATCTTATAAAAAAAGAATCAACTTAGTCAAAGATTCAGGCTCTTCCACTTTATGAGAGCCTCTTTAGGTTTCGAAAATTAATAGCCAATATTACATAAACCAATCTTGCTTATCAAAATAAATAAAAAATGGTTTTGGGAATTTATATGGTCATAATGGGTATTATTATACGTTATTATATAAATAAGATATAATGGCTGTAAAAGGCACTGCAGTGAAGAATTACAGTAACTTGAATTTTTCTGTTATATGCATTGCTGAGGGAACATACGGGTGTGCACAGTAATAAATATATTCTCTGTTCATCAACAAGCCTAAACAGCTGAATCAAATTTTTGAGCGGTGTTTTTTATTTCATTGCATATGTTTGAGAACATCACTATACTTGCCAAGCCGTGAAAAGGGCTTGCCGGCTTGGTATCACTATCCGCCCGGCAAGCCCTTCTTCGCCGGCGTCTGCAGTAATGTACAATACTTAAGTGCAAATATATCTTACGCACGTGACTCATATCCACCGATGACAAAATAACTAATGCTGATGATTATCATGCCCTTTTAGGGCGGAATGAAATGCGGTACAAAAAAACTCTCACAGAAAAAGATTTCTTTTTTTGGTCGCACGTTGGAACCCGTCATAAATAATGCTTTTTACCGGCTACCTGCGTCGTCGTTCGGATACAGCCGGGATAAATCAAACAGGTTAAGGTGTGTCTCCATGTGAGCGGGCATAAATAACAACAAATACTACATAAATAACAACAACGAAGATTGTTCACATTTTTTATAAGATAAATTCGATGTTTGTTGTAAAGGAAACGTTGGTGCATACATTTAGGAGGTTTGAGGTGTGTGGCAGTGATTGCGAACTAAAATTCAAGGCAAGCCGGGGTAGATTTCTCTAAGTTTTTTAAGAAGTAATTGGAAATGGTGCTCAAATCATCCTGAAGTGGGCAAGTCGATGGGAATCAGACTCTACGCCACGCCACTGATATATAAATAAATTAAAAATAGTAGAAATTTTAAGACTTATTATTCATACATATGCGATAATTCTATTTTCTTATGAAGACTAAAATGAACTTAAAAAACCATAGCTGGAAAATTTATTTCACGCCTAAAATATTTGTGAAATGCTTACATTTTTTTAACGTTCGTCAATATAATGGAAAGACCTCTAGGTATATAATCAATAAATGAAAACGATTGATAATGAACAGTGCTAGGCACGGCCAGTGCAACATCGCAGTTTTCAGCGTACCAAACATACGAAGACGATAGTCATTCATAATGATAAATATTTTAACATAAGATATTAACCAGCGAGCGGGTGGAACTTGGAGAATCCTAAAAAACGCCGGTATCGAAGAGCTGGTTGCGGAACCTAACATAATAGGAGTGACGAAAGCACATAGGCTTCGCTGGCTTGGACATCTGGAGCGCATGGGAGAGGACCGGGTAGTTAGTAGAGCGTTCCATGGAAAACCGACAGGTCGTCTTCCGGTATTGTATGTATTACTTGTATTGGAGGCCAAGACTCACTTCCGGTCGCTGCGCCAGATGAGTAAGTAAGGAAGTATAATATTATACTTAATAGAACATTCCTTTTTTTTTTCAATCAAGATCGCCTGGTTTTGAGCGTTTTTCAAAAAAAGTGTACATGGCAAAATTTGAATGTCCCACACGTTCAACGTGTTTTTTTTTTACTTTACCTTTAGTATTTGGGTATATGAGTGGTATCATTTGATTCTGTAGATGTGGGGAATTTATTTTATATTTATAAAACGATTAAATTATATTTATTACTAGATTTATTGCAAAATAAAGATATGAAAAGTGCTAAAATGGGTATGTCCCACGTCGACTCAGTCATGTTCAGAGGCTTGCAGAAACTCGAAATAAATTTGTATGAATATTGAATGTGGTCACACAGATAAAGTAATGAGTCTAGATTTTAGTCGTGTGCTTTATTTATAAACAAATACGGTTTATAATGCCGAAAAACTACTTTTTCCACTGTCCAAAGAAATCGACAGACCGGAACTTCCGGTTATAGTCACAAGCGATTTTAACATACTTGTGCAATCGATATTCCCCAAAAAGCGTTAATTTTTCAATCCTGGCAACATTTTAATGCTATAGGCATCGGATTTCATTGCAAATATAACGTCAGTTCCGTGAAAACGGTGACGAAAGGTGGACGTTGTGTCAGTGCGCTAAAAATAGGATTTCGAGTTAGTAACAGTTTTTTCGGTAAGTAGATTATAATTAACTTTTTAAACACAATTAGACATAGAAGAAACTATCGTAGTATCCGAAACTAAACCAAAAACACATTGAATTGGTTCAGAACACGTTGAAATTTTGATTTTAAATTGTCGAGGTAGAATTCGTCACGTCCGATTCGTGACGTGATATACTACCGGAACGATTTTGTGACGAATTGGAACTATAAAGCTTAGTACACAATCGAAATGTGACCGATGTTTTAACCGACTTCTAAAAAAGGAGTTACTTAGTTTGACCCATATGTTTGTTATACACGCATGTTTATCCGCCATTATCTCGCATTTGTCAGAACCGATTTTGATGCGGTTTTCAGAAAAGTATTGGTTATCTCCGGAAAAAATTACTAAAAAGCAAAATAACAATTAAAACATTTATAAAAACCGGCTAAGAGCATGTCGGGCCACGCTTACAGTCGAGTTTTTAATTAGGCGAACTAACTTGACAGCTGAAAGTGTTGTCAGAAATGAAGAAAAAAAATTGTGATTGGTTTATGTCGATATAACCTTGTATACACCCATAAACCTTAACATATTGCAATAAGGTTTATATTTGTTTATAACTGTCAAGAAAACAAAAGGCAGACAGCGTTCTAAGCGATGTCCTAAAATAAATTTCGTTCGATGTAAGTATTTTAATTACAACCGTTTTTAGTGTTCCGTACCCAAAGGGTAAAAACGGGACCCTATTACTGAGACTTCGCTGTCCGTCCGTCCGTCTGTCACCAGGCTGTATCTCAAGAACGGTGATAGCTAGGCAGCTGAAATTTTTACAGATGATGTATTTCTATTGCCGCTAGAACAAAAAATACTAAAAATAAAATAAAATAAATATTTAAGGGGGGCTCCCATACAACAAACTTGTTATAGATTATGGTACGGAACCCTTCATGCGCGAGTCGGACTCGCACTTGCCCAATTTTTTATTAATGAGAATTAATACTGTTATTCTATATTTTGAAATGTTCATGTTGCTATTACTAGCTAAAGGTAATCGTAACATTGTATGTTTTATTTTAAACATTTTTAATAAAACATTATTAATAATCTATAAAAATAGATAAATAACACTAATAAAACTTTCAATATTAAGATTGTCATTTACTCATGAAAGATTTTTATGTAATACATAATAATATACATGGTAAATATTTATTATTACTAGTTTAATACATGTTTTATTATTACATATATAAACTAGTAATAATATATATTATACCATTTTGATTCCGTTGCAATAAATACGATTCATGACATAATATTTTTGTGATTTTATTTCAATATATTCAATCTATGTACACTATTCCTTACATTTTCCAGTTAGTCACATGAGATTCCGTTTAGTTACTGTCCCAAGATTTGGGATGTTGAAAATAATTATTTCTGGCTGCTGCAGTGCAACAATTCACATATTTAAGCGTTAACATTACTAAATGAATATTCCTTAATGTAATAAAAAATATTATTCGTTGATTTGTCGCATTTTAATGCAAAAAAATACATGTTTTAGCAGTCATTTGGTGGCGATTGTGACGAACTGGACCTTTATTTTATCCTCAAAGCTTGCTCGTTCCATTAATTCTATAAATTAAACCCGTTTTAAATAGTTTATTGTCTGTATTTTAAATGTGTAAACTAAAACTGGTCCAAAAAATACTTCAATCAATTTATACTGAATTTTATATTAGTGACTATCCGGAACTAGTTTCACCACAATCTGAGTTTAAAATGTCGATATTTTCTATATTTTTTAATATTTTAATGCCATTTTCTCAAATAATACATTATAACTTACGGGGAATTAAATAAGCCAAGAAAATTTAAAATCGGCGTTATAAAAAAAACCGTTTTCCGGTTCGTCACGTGTACACTTTTTTTGAAAAACGCTCTTTTAACAATATTAATATTAAAATTTCTATACGAAACCCGTGGCGTTTCACGGGCCGTGCCAGACACTGACAATGAAGATAAATACCAAAATAATCATATGTTATAGAGCTGTCGTTGATATATCGCTGCTTGATAAACTAGACTAGCTCTAACAGGCAAATAGTGTCAAACATATGTTACGTATGAAGCACGTCACATGCACTTGACCACAAGTGGGGCTAGTCCAGTAGAAATAGCGATTTAGCCTTCAATGATTTCAAAGTTTTTGAATTATGTTCGAGTGCATTATTAATTTTATCAGAGAGCTGAAATAAAAAGAAATGTAGATGTAGATCTTATGCATTTCTACTTTTTCCTATACGGCCTAGCAAGATGGTAGTCAACAGTTACCAGTTTAAATCAGTCTTATAATTCCGTAGGTTCACCAGTGCGGTGTTTCGTTTATCAAGATACTAGCGACCCGCCCTGGCTTTGCACGAGTGCAATGCTGATTCTAAATATATACTGTGCAACTATTATTATACATATAAACCTTCCTCTTGAATCACTCTATCTATTGAAAAACCGCATCAAAATCCGTTGCCTAGTTTTAAAGATCTAAGCATACATAGGGACAGACAGACAGACAGACAGTAGGAAGCAACTTTGTTTTTTACTATGTAGTGATAGTGATAGTGATATTAGCAACATTCATTGATGCATTAAATACGCTGGGGTTATAATTTGCTTAAGTTTTCTCATATTTTCACATACCTACTTACAAATATTAGAACTGCTATAAATCATACGAGTATTTACATAGTTTTATGTACTGAATAATGATCATGTAAACTTACGTGATTACTTTATTTCATTAAGAAAAATGGCAATGCATAACCACATATATTTTCTAAAAAAATTAAAATGTTTCAAATGTCATCATTTATTCACATGCCAAAATTCAAAGCTTTTAGAATTATCATAGGTTGACTTTCTATTTGACGATTTGATCTAATCTTACTGGACTAAGCCAGCGCTGCGGCAAAGGCGTTAATAGGTCAAGGTTCTCAGGTGTGTCATTCAACAATGCACTGACGAGCTCACCCTTGAAATATTCTTAACCCCAGAAATATATTCGTTGCGTATATCGCACAAAATGGCTGATTTGTCATTTATTGAGCGAACGCCACCAAGATTCTTTCGTACAAGTATGTCCGAATGTTTAAATGTCCATATGATAGTACGGTCCATGGTCGATATATTGGCCGGCCGGGAGCTTGTAGGGCAGAAATCGGCGCGAAACGTGAGAATCTTGTCGTTGAACTGGACCAGGTTCTGGACCTCATTAGCAAATGGGGATCTGTTAACCTGGTTGAGTTCAACGCCAAGAAAACCCAGGTGTGTGCGTTCACTACCAAGACGTCTTCGTTTCTCCCTACTCCTAGTCTCCAGAGCACTCCTCTTGGTTTGCGTGATAGCCTGAATATGCTAGGCATGGACATCCGCTGCAATCTTAACCAAAACGAATACATCGAGTCACTGATTACCACAGCTTCCAAAAAACTGGGGATCCTGAACAGGGTGCGACGGTTCTTCACGCCGGACCAGCTTTGCCTTCTTTATAAGACTCAAGTTCGGTCGTGCGTTGAGTACTGCTCGCATCTTTGGGATGGCTCCGCCCAATATCTACTCGATGCTCTTGACAGATTGCAGCGTCGGGCGGTCCGCATCATAGGTGACGAGAAAAGTACCAGATTCCTCGAACCCCTTCAATTACGTAGGGACATTGGGTCGCTGAGCGTTTTCTATCGCCTATACCATGGCGAGTGTTCTGAAGAGTTATTTTCTCTTATCCCACCCTCCCCTTTCCGTCATAGAACCACACGTGCCAGCTTGCGATGTCATCGTCTCACCGTGGAGAATATTCCCACCCGTACCAAGAAGTTTGGCAATTCCTTCATCTGCCGAACTATTAAAGTATGGAACTCCTTGCCGGCTCATGTGTTTCCTCCTTCTTATAACTTGGGACCCTTCAAACGAAGCGTGAAGAAGCATCTCTCGGGCCAGCATGGCAGTGTCAACTGACTTGGCACCGTTGGTTTCTCGTCAGTTGCCATTGCGACTTGGGCTCCCCTTTTTGCTTACCATCAGGCGAAGTGGAGCCACTATATTGTGCCGTTATAAAAAAAAAAAAAAAAAAAAAAAAAATGCTTTCACGTTGTTCTCGCCTAGAGGTTGCATTTGTCAACGAATTTTCGTGAAATTTTGTGAGTATTTTCGATAAGTATATATATATTAGAGATATTTTTAGGGATTCAGTTTTTTTTTATCTTCCAAATTGCCCGATATCAATATCACGTAATGAGTATGCAGACTTGACTTGAATGACCCTAAGGTCTTCGCACATTATAATAACTCAACGGCGACTCGGTTCTATGCCAAATATTGATATTTAAGCCCTATGTCATATTTACTAGGTTTAATTTCGACGATGCACCGACGCGTCGTCCACTCGTCGTCCACTACTAATATAATTTTTTGAAATTAAACCTATTAAATATGACATAGGGCTTAAATTTCAATATTTGGCATAGAATCGAGTCGCCGTTGAGTTGTTATAATGTACGACGTCCTTAAACCAAAAAAGATTGAAATGGTTGAGTCAACTTTTGTCAACGGTAGTGGTAACACCGTTCTTGACGAGGCGTGTCGTGGATTTATTTTATTTATTTAAAATTTCAGTTCAAATGGCGAACTTAATGCCTAATGGTATTCTCTACCAGTCAACCATAGGGCGAAACAAAGATGCTTCATGTAAGTGTAGAGTAGAAAATTAATCGTTCGGGTTCGGGGGAAATTTAGTTAGCGGATTTATTTTGTGTCATTTGATTCTGACAAAGCTTGTCGCGGATATGCTTTGTGAATTGCATGCATTGTTTTTAAACTGACGAAGCATGTGGTGGATTTTCTTTTCTGTTTAACGGTAATTGTAAGTTGCCTAAACGTCATCGAGGTTCAAATACTCAATGAATATACGCTATATAATCCGTTTAAATTGAAACCTTACTTAACAGAAAAGACACTAGCTTGCATGATAACACAGTCCGTTGGCATGCGCTCACTGTTAAACTTACTGCTACTAGTATCCTTTATGGGGTGATGGTTGACTTACCTGTAAATAAAAACACACATATTAGTACTCGAACAATAAAAAAATATTGACGTTCGCTTACCAAGGGTTAGGTACTAAATAATTATAAAAACGGTTTAAACTCACGCAAAAAATGACAGGAACGGCCCGGCATGTTTTTATTTCATTTAAATGGTTCGTAAAAAATCATCATCATCATAGCGGATAGACGTTCAATGCTGAACAAAGGCCTCTCCCAAAGTTCTCCCCAGCGATCGGTCTTACGCCGCCCTCATCCAATTTCTGCCCGCAATCCTAACCAGGTCGTCAGACCACCTTGTTGGGGTCCTCCCACGCTGCGTCTTCCGTAAAAAAAATGGTCCATCCTAATTCTCTATAGTAGAAATATAGCATTAAATTGAGGCCCTGCTTTACGTACAAACTGTACAAAATCCTATAAAAAAACATTTCATATCTGTTGCGTCAACAATGAATAATATAGCCATCCATCTCTGACGGGAACCAAACCCGCTACATCCGGCTTCCTAACGAACCATCCAGAAAAAGCCAAATAAATTAACAAATCCCATAAAAGAGCATACATCGAGTTAATAAATCCAAAAAACGCTCAAAGAGCACCACAATGGCGTAAAAGTGCGCGTTAAATCAATTCAGCGATGTAAAACGATGTGTAACATGGAACATGGAGTTGTCTCCCTTTTCCCCCTGCTACTGTGACGGGTGGGAGCGAGTGGGAGTGACACACGTCCGTGCATGAAGTTGTAACGCCAATTGTTTTAATTTTTACCGCTTTATGATCTCCTTATCGTTTGGTTGGACATTTTCGTGTTAGTACTTTATTCATTTTTATTTACCTGTAAATTAGGTATGTTTTATGTTTTAGCTTAACAAGTATTGGTCTGGCCCAGGGACAGGGGCTACAAACAACTTTCATATGGCAATAATGTGCATACGTCATACATTTGCATTATAAAACGTCACTAGCGATTTGTCATTAACCAAACTCAAAACATTGTTTACCGGAATGCTGCTCAATCCTTCGTTCTTTTTGTGAGATAAATACTGAATCCTATTGGAAAAAAACTGTGGATAGTTTTCGCGTTTTGGGTTTTAGAGTAATTCTTATATAATAAATTATACAAGAATTACTTTGTGTGAGGTTGTCTGATATTTATAATGTGAGGGGGGATTAACTTTTTCGTGTTGTTATTCTGTCCCGTAACCTAGAAGAAAAAAGTGATTAAACTTCTTAGAAAAGTGTTTATAATTTATCTAATTGGTATTTATTGGTAGGAGAAACTCTACATGAGAATGGGCTGAGATTTGCAAATACAAATTTTTGATAAATATAACCGCCGAAAATCGTAATTTTAAAGTAACCCAGAGGACATCACCTTGGCCACGAGCAACAGGAAATAGGTAATTGACCTATGAGGAGTCTACAGTGACAGAATTCTAGGACATCACCATGGCCACGAGCAACAGAACATAGGTAATTGACCTATGAATAGTCTACAGTAACAGAATTCTGATAAATAACAGTCGGAATACGTTTAACGATATAACTTTATTTTTATTTCCATTCTCTAAGTATTAGTCATAAAATTATAGGCGATATCTATACGTCTCAATAGAACCATTTCACCACTTTAAGCTAAGAATAAAATAAACTTGTCCAGAGAGCGTGCTCGGTTCAAACATCGTAAAATCTTTTATGGCTAACTTGAATTTAAAATTCTGAACGAAATGTCGAATGACTTGCATTAAAATACACAAGAAATGAACTGATCGGTTTTCAGTTGACATCTATACTATTATAAAACCGGCCAAGAGCATGTCGGGCCACGCTCAGTGTAGGGTTCCGTAGTTGCTCATCCTTCACAATAAACTGCTGTTTTAAGCCCGAGGTTTAAGTTAAGACAGATTTTAAGCTCTATAAAAAGGTCGTAAACGCCCTAGAAACTGTAATCACTTATTACCTTCTGGAAGTCAACTTACGACCTTTTAAAGAAAAAATATGAAATTTGGCGATAACTCAAAAACGGCTTGACCGATTTTGTTCAATATAGTTTTCATTGAAAGTACTTATAAGGCCGCATTAACATGAATTTTTCCATATTTTTTTGACTTGTGGTTCAAAAGTTAGAGGGGGGGGGACACAATTTTTTTTATTTTCGGAGCGAATATTTACAAAACTACTGACTTTATCAAAAAGTAATGTTTGAAAACCCCTATTATTTTCAAGAGACCTATTCAACGACACCCCACACACTAGGGTTGAAACGAAAAAAAAAAATCACCCCCACTTTAGGTGTTCGAGAGGTACCCGAAAAAAAATTTTTTTTTTAGTTTTTATTTTACCGTTTTGTCGGCGTGATACATACACATACTCATACCAAATTTCAGCTTTCTAGTACTAATGATCACGGAGCTAAGCCGCGGACGGACGGACAGACGGACAGACGGACAGACGGACAGACGGACATGGCGAAACTATAAGGGTTCCTAGTTGACTACGGAACCCTAAAAACCATTGGATTGAACAATTTTCTTTGGCGTGATCCCCATATTATTAAAATAACAACGCGATGAATATCTATACTATCCATACTAATATTATAAATGCGAAAGTGTGTCTGTCTGTATGTTACCTCTTCACGCTTAATATGAATAGATGAAATTTGGTATGGAGATAGTTTGAGACCCGGGAAAGGACATAGGATACTTTTCATCCCGAATAATTTTAATGTTCCCGTGGGTTGAGCGGGTAACACCGCGGGGCACAGCTAGTGTATTATAAAATTCTAAAATTGTATTCTCTATGGAAAGTGTCACATAATCTTATTCAAACTTTCGTAAGACGTATTTAATTATTGTATTAAGCGGTTTACAGTCACGTGAAATTGTCCGGAACTGCCCGACATGTTTCGAGCTCTTCATCAGGGACTGCTGCCCGTATCCGAACACAGCCGCGGCAATGTTGTCATTGATTCTTTGATTGACCTCCGCTTCCCCTCCGTTCCTGACAATTTCACGTGAGTGTAAACCGCTTAATACAATAATTAAGTGTCACATACCTTACCGCCAGTAGTATATCTCCCGATGGTTGGAAGGCCATTCCACTGTCCGCGTTAGAGTGAAACACATTAAAAAAGCACCATCCGTTTGGGAGCTACGATGCCACAGATAGACACACAGATACACATGTTACATTTTTATTAAAGCAGTAACGTCTGCTAACGTAAAACCAAATTAATGTTTACAATGAAGCTTCTTCATTGTAAACGCATGTTACTTTTGTCTCGGGGGTTAACAAGTCACAGTCATATTTAGGTAACTCTGACTGTGGTTTTAATGTATTTCATGTTAAACCACAAAGATCAAAGCTTAAAGAAAAATTTAAAAAGGTGTTACCTGGTGGAAGAGACCGGGATTCGAACTCGGTACCTCTGAATTGCCGGTCCAGCGCGTTAACCACTTCGCTACCCTAACTCCAAGCAACCTGCGAATGCTATGTGTGTCGATCTTTGCATTGTTTATTTGAAAGGCTTTACACATTTTTAATTTTTTCTTTAAGCTTTTATCTTTGTATCAATCGTTTAAATGAAAATTGTGATGTGTGCCCACATAAAAAAATGAGACATTTTTTGGACATGTTTCATAAATTATATCTCATAATGTTGTTTTTTTTTCCTTCATGTTTGAAATGTGCAATAAAGAGTATTTGTTTAGGATTCTATTGTAAAAAGTGTTTTATCTGTAACGCTATCCCCGTTGAGCAGGCGGGTTTCCGTGCAGGTCGAAGTTGCAGTGACCAGGTCTTAGCACTGACTAGTCACATAGAAGCTGGATTTCAGAGAGGACTGAAAACAGTAGCTGCGTTTGTGGATTTAAGGGCGGCGTACGACACGGTTTGGATCAATGGCTTGCTGCACGAAGTGGGAAAGATCATACCCTCTGCAAAAATCCTCCGGCTATTGGAAAAAATGATGGGGTCCCGGCACATAACTGTCTTTCTGGACGATAAATATAGTAAATACAGGCTCCTGAAAAACGGCCTTCCTCAAGGCTCAGTTTTGGCACCCTTACTTTTTAACATATGCACGAGTGACATGCCCATTACTGAATGCCAGAAGTTCCTCTATGCTGACGACATCGCGCTTACGACCCAAGCAAAGCAGTTCGAGACAGGTGAGGCTGTGCTCACGCGAGATCTTGACGCCTTGAACCAATACTATGCTAAATGGAGACTCTGTCCGAACCCTTCCAAAACCGAGGTTACAGCGTTCCACCTGTCAAACAGTCTAGCAAATAGAGAGGTAAACGTCAGCTTCTGCGGCCAAAGACTGTTCCACAATTCCAACCCTAAATATTTGGGTATCACTTTGGACCGATCATTGACCTACAAGACCCACCTACAAAGTCTGGCCCAAAAGGTAAAAACCAGAGTAAATCTGTTAAACAGATTGGCCGGTACCTCGTGGGGAGCCCGAGCTGATGTTCTGCGCACTTCTGCTCTAGCTCTTGTTTATGCGCCAGCAGAATACTGTGCTCCAGTGTGGTACAGAAGCGTACACACAGATAAGGTCGACGTCCAGCTAAACCGTGCCATGCGAACAATCTCAGGCAGCCTGCAACCTACTCCCACCAGATGGCTGCCTGTTCTGTCACATATCGCCCCACCAGACCTCAGGAGGACATGTGCAGCAGCACGAGAATGGGGAAAAGCGACAACGCAGCAGCTTCCCATCAGGAAAACGTTGGACCATGTGCCCCACTCGCGATTGCAGTCTCGCAGACCTATTTGGTCCGACTACCGGCTACAGCTCCAAGAAGGTTTTATAATCCACGAGGAGTGGAAGGGACAGTGGCATGAGCAAGGCGGCGCCCCAACTACCGACCCTACCAAAATTCCATCTGGACTGAAGGAACACCGCAAGATCTGGGTTACTCTAAATCGCATTCGCACTGACGTGGGCCGGTGCAACCACAACCTGCACAAATGGGGTATCTCATCGACAGCGTCTTGTGACTGCGGAGCGCTAGATCAAACCATCCGCCACATCGTCGAGGAATGCCCTAGAAGACGTTTTGCTGGGGGCATTGGAGACCTACTCACACTTTCACCAGGCGCTAGGAAGTGGCTACTTAATTTAGACATTAAATTATAAATGTGTAAATGATCTCAGGAATTAATGCCATACGATAATAATATATCTGTAACGCTGTTGGTAAGTACTAACATTCTACTTTTTATACATATTGGTGAATGCTAACTGGACCCCAATTAGTGGACAGGTATTGTCAACACAAATAGGATTCACAATAAATATTGTTCCGGCAATTTCGCTTGTTCCTTTACATTAAATCTGGAAATATCTTTTTAATTCATATACGTACACTGCTCCGTAGAAAATAAGGGCCTGTGTATACATACTTTACAGATCTGTCATCTATATATTATTACAATATTGTAGAAATTAAATATTTGTCCTCTCATCACGCCTAAACAATTTATTTACATTTACAAAAATTGCTACATGAGTTTAGTGGTTAGGCATCTCTACATCGTTATAGCATACATTTTTACCCAACTGCGGAGAAGCAGAGAAATTATAACCTACATTTTTTCTGCCTGGACGAAGTTTGTAGGCAGTTCTAGCTAGGGTTCCGTACCCAAAGGGTAAAAATGGGACCCTATTACTGAGACTTAGCTGTCCATCCGTCCGTCTGTCACCAGGCTATATCTCAAGAACGGTGATAACTAGACAGTTGAAATCTTTACAGATGATGTATTTCTATTGCCGCTATAACAACATACCTATACTAAAAATAAAATAAAATAAATATTTAAGGGTCCCTTACAACAAACTTGTTATAGATTATGGTACGGAACCCTTCATGCGCGAGTCGGACTCGCACTTGCCCATTTTTTTATACAATCTAAAACATCAATCAACAAACAAAACTACGAAATTTCAAATCCCAAATCAACATTTTCCTTTTAAGGTCATGTTGTAATTGATGAGTTAAAAATCGGCATATAAAATGCCTAATAATATTATAATAATGGCCCCTAATATTATTTCGAAGTAGTTATATTTAAATTAATCGACAACTAAAATAATTAACATATTATAAGCAATTGAGCGAAATCACGTCACAACGGCACCTGCAAATCCCTACCGGAGTACTTGCGTCACCACCGCCCTCTCCCGACCGAAGATTATATAAGCGCACGCGCCCAGTCTTCAGCCTCTTTTTCGCTGCGCAACGTCGACGTGAAGAAGTCGTAACCCCACTTGTTTATTCTGTAGATCTTTCATTTGATTTATTTATGTGTGTTTCTCAACATATTGTAAAATTTGTAATAAATTGTGATTTAATTTCCGTTCAGTAATTTACTTTAAATAAATAAAACTCTGGCCTTTCCCAATATCAGACGTGGGATAGTACTCCATTGCCTATCGTAACTTTAGCTAAACAGTGATTTAAAACGAAAATTTTAGTAAATGAGCAATTCCGACAGATCTTCTCGTGGTAGGGGTAGGAGTAGGTTTAATGATGACTCAGTTACAGGTGCAGATTATCTCCAACAGCAGCTCGGTGCCATTTTAGCGCGCCTGAATGCGCTCGAGGGCAGCGCATCGGTGGGTTCGAGCAGCGGTGCAGCCAGCCACGTGGAGGCACGTGGGTCGACCAGCAGCCTTGACATCGCTGCTCCAGCCCCTACGTTGCAGTCCACGCCGCGTCCACCCGAGCCCGCTGCTAGTATTGTCGGCGAGTTGAACAGGAGCTCCGCCACCGTGTCATCGACAGACTCAACCGACCGGCTCATCGGAGCCTTAACCGTTTTGACAAAAGTAAGATCCAACCATTATTATATTTCAAACTTCGATCCCAGTTTACACGATATCGATTCTTGGTGTGCAGAGGTTGAAAGAGCTCGTGAGATTAATCGGTGGGATGACAACGAGTGTCTTTCCAGGATAGCTAACTGCCTGAAAGGGGACGCGCGAAGTTGGCTTAACGAATGGGTAACAAACGATCGTACATGGACAAATTTTAAACTCGAATTTAAACCGTTATGCTCGCGGAGAATCGATGTCGCGACCATCTTATATAATGTCATGAGTAACAATTCAGACAGTTATACCACATATGCAGAGTATGCTAGGCGTTCGTTACTACGTTTGAATATAGTGAAGGGTTTAAGCGATGAGTTAACGGTAGCAATCGTCATACGTGGTATAACTGACGCTCAAATCCGTGCCGCCGCTACAAACGCCCGTCTACTGCCCAAAGATCTTGTCGAGTTTCTGTCTATTTACACAAAAGCAAACACGAACACTACGAATTCATTCGGGCGTCCTTCACGCAGTAGGCAAATTGAACCGAGTTTGAGAAAACGCGGTCATACTCTTAAAACACCCAATCGTGATGTTAAATGTTACGCTTGCGGTGGTTCCGGTCACCCACAACGGTTATGCCCGAAACGACCAAGACAAACCGAAACAAGCTCCGATATAGTCGAAAACAAGGCTGCTGTAGCCCCATCTAGTGCCACTGTCAAGGTATGTGCCTTTTGTAAAAAACCAGGTCATGACGACACTGTATGTTTTGCAAAGCAGCGATCGGAATCTCGCAACAAAAATAATGTTAATTTTTGTCGAGAATTAGAGGGTAGCTCAAGCAAGAGTGACGTTACGACCGCAGTTATACAAGGCATACCAACTGATGTTTTGATTGACAGCGGTTCAGCCGTTTCTCTTATAAGCGAATCTGTGCTTAAATATTTTCAACAAACGCGACTACCCACTTATCAAGTATTGCGCGGCATAGGCAATCAAAACATTGAGTGCACAGGTTATGTGACATTAGTTGTTGAGTTTAGTGATATCGCGTTAGAAGTTGATTTTTTGATTGTACCATCTACATGTATGAGTGTACCCGTGCTGACGTGTTGAACCGCGAGGGAGTAGCGTATATTCGCACTAACGGTAAACATCAAATAACTCGCGTTTCAAATACAAGTAGTATTACTAAGGACGTGTTACATGTGCATTCCGATGAGCATTTGCAGATTAGTAGCCCCCTTATTGGGAGTGATCGTAATAAGTTGCATTCGATAATTGATAACTTTAAAGAATATTTGATTGAGGGTACGGCCCGTACGACCGTAACCACCGGTGAAATGCACATTGAATTGACAAGTAACACGCCTATTAACTATAGGCCGTACAGGTTATCTATCGATGAGAAAAGTAGGGTGCGCGAGATAATAAGTGACCTATTAGATAAAGGTGTTATTCGTGAGTCACAATCGCCTTACGCTAGTCCAATCATTCTTGTTAAAGAACGTGATGGAAAAGACCGTATGTGCGTAGACTACCGGGCATTGAATGCTATAACAGTGAAGGATCGCTTTCCATTGCCTCTGATCGAAGACCATATTGACCGGCTTGGCAAAAGTAAATATTTCAGTTGCTTGGATATGGCCACCGGCTTCCATCAGATAGCACTGGATAGTGAATCTATTCCAAAGACAGCGTTTGTGACTCCTGAAGGACATTTCGAGTACTTAAAAGTCCCATATGGCCTCTCAAATGCTCCAGTAGTGTATCAGCGAATAATTTCCACGACTTTGAGACCTCTTATCGACGCAGGCAAGGTTTTAACGTACATAGATGACGTATTGATTCTGGCATCAACAATTGAAGAGGCATTTGATAATTTACGCGAAACGCTTGAAACCTTGACCGCTGCCGGGTTTTCTATAAATTTAAAGAAGAGTACGTTTGTTGCCACCGAGGTTGAGTATCTGGGTCGTAAAATTTCACAAGGTCAGGTGAGACCGAGCGAACGAAAAATTCATGCGTTAATTAATTCCCCGGTGCCTACAAACGTACGTCAAGTACGACAATTGCTCGGGTTAGCCGGCTATTTTAGGCGATACATACCCGATTACGCGATTAAGACTGCTTGCATGTCTAGGTTGACGAAGAGAGGCGTTCCATTCATATGGGGTGAGGAACAGGTTGAAGCCCGAAAGTACTTAATTGAGTGTCTTACTAACGAGCCCGTGCTGGCAGTATTTGATCCCTCGTTACCAACAGAGCTACACACTGACGCGAGTTCTGTTGGCTACGGGGCTATGCTCCTCCAAGTGCATAACGATAAACGTAGACGTGTAGTGGCATACTTTAGTAAGACTACTCAAGGAGCAGAACCTAAGTATCATTCATATGAACTTGAAACGCTCGCTATCGTGAAAGCATTACAACATTTCCGCCACTACTTGTTAGGAGTTTCCAAAGAGTATGTAATCACTACGTTTTAAGAGACGGGAGTGCCATACAAAAAGCTTGAACTCGCATTAGTATGAAACGGGGGCGAAACATACTGCCAATATGAAGCCGCAAACAATATCAGTGTCAGTGTCAACTCATGACATAATGCCAACATCGAGAACAAAATAGGGATGTCACATGTTACACAAATTATCGAATTATCGATATCGGTATTTAAAAAAAATGGTTCAGGCGGGGTTCGCATTCGCACCCGCGTCTCCAACGGCTTTCCGGTAATTTAAATCATTAAATATTTCGCTTCAATGTAAACATTTGGTTTACTTAAGGTTACTGACTTCATAAAAAAAAAAACCGGCCAAGTGCGAGTCGGACTCGCGCACCGAGGGTTCCGTACAAACACTTTCCATCCCTAAGTGGTTAAGTTAAGTTTGCACCTGGTATGTATAGCGCCCCATATAAATTAGGTGCAAAGTTAGGTATTAAAATTTTTTTTTATGGTTTTCGTAATTATTCCTTTATCTATGCTATAAGACGTTGCTTCGTACCAAATTTCAAGATTCTGAGTTCACGGGAAGCACCCTGTAGGTTTTGATTCCCTTGCAAGTGTCGAAAATATGCAAATTAGGTGCAAAGTTAGGTATTAAAAAAAAAATTTATGGTTTTCGTAATTATTCCTTTATCTATGCTATAAGACGTTGCTTCGTACCAAATTTCAAGATTCTGAGTTCACGGGAAGCACCCTGTAGGTTTTGATTCCCTTGCAAGTGTCGAAAATTTGCGGCATAAACGGCTGTATCTTTTGATTGCGTTGGCTTAGAAGTTTGATTTTTTCACAGCTTCAAGGGACAGTAGACTTGAGTAATTGATATAAATTTCAGCTTCATACGTCCACGCGTTCCTGAGAAAAAGGGTCTTGACAGACGGACGGACAGACGGACAACAAAGTGATCCTATAAGGGTTCCGTTTTTTCCTTTTGAGGTACGGAACCCTAAAAACAATAGTGTGCAAATAATTTTATTTCGTTCAAACTTTGCTTGGCTTGCTGATAAACATAGACGAAAAAAGCCGTTTCATCACTCCAGTCTGTGCTCCAGGTTGGAAGTTCTGCAACACAAATAATACAGGGTAAACAGAAAATTACAGAGTAAAAATGAATCTGTTTGTCCAGATGAAACCGTACCATTCATAGTCCATTGAAGATTTTTCGTAAAATATTTCTGTGACCATAATCTAACTCAAACTGGCATAAAAAGTAGTGATAATAATGTCTTATCCTCTCATCTGAGACGGCTTTAACAGCTGTATTCAAGTGCACACTTTTGTATAAGTACACATACCAATAGGCTTTTGCTTGAAGAAAGATATTCCGTGTTTACCCAGGTATTTTTCACTTCAAATGAAAATTATCGATAAAACCTACATACAGCACTATTGTTTACATACGTATAAGGGTATGTATTATTTTACCCGAAATACCAAGTTTTCAATGAAACTTACTATTAACATGGTTATAACACGCAGTAATTAAGTATATTTTTTACTTACCGATCTTCGAACGGTGGAAATCTTGCCATGAATAGTCTTTTTTGACCGTCCATTCGACACGTTTTCATTCTGCATATTTCGCACTTTTTCCTTTTCAATCCACTCATTTTTGCAATTGTGATTGTCTTGTGTACCTTCTAGACGACCACTACACCCAAAGAATGCAAATTATTAGATTATTTGTGAAATTTGAATTATTTGAAAAGATCGCAGAACCTTGACAGAAGCCGACTACACAACAAAATAGAAACGTCATCTAACATGGCATGGCGGACAAAAATGGCGGCTGAAGTACAACCCGCCTAAATTCGATTGTCGCCAATTATCTAATGCTTTGTAGGTTTCAACGTTCTTTCAAACTTAGATAGGTAAACAATTCACCCCCGTTTCATACAGCCGTTGTCGATCGTTTTTTACCTTGAGAGTTGCGCGAGGCTGGGAGTTTCCTTCAAAATAGTTACTGATTGCAATGCATTAAAATTAACAGAACGCAAGAAGGATCTCCTACCACGTGTGGCGCGGTGGTGGATTTACATGCAGGATTTCAACTTTACGATCGAATACCGAAAAGGCACATTGATGCAACACGCGGATTACTTAAGTCGAAATCCTGTAGAAGTTTACCAAATAACAAAACCGAAAAACTGGGCGCAAATTGCGCAGTCCGCGGACGAGGAGACGCGCGATTTGATTGATAAAGTTAACAATAACGAACTCGATCAATCTCGGTACATTGTACAAAACGATCTGCTATATTACCAGTACACTCCTACTGGCGAGGAATCCAGGTTACTATGTTTCATACCTAAGGGTCACAGATTGAGTTTACTACGTATTTTTCATGATCAGCATGAACATATTGGAGCTGACAAAACAATAGATCTCATTCTACGACACTTTTGGTTCCCTGGATTGCGCGCTTTTGTTAAAAAGTATATAGCACATTGTTTGATTTGTTTATCGTCCAAAAAAATACCTAGAGCCCCACATCAACCAATTTCCTCATGGCAAAAGCCTGATGTACCTTTTAGTACAGTGCACGCCGACGTGCTCGGAGTATTACCCATTTCAAACGGTTTTAAATTTATTTTGCTTGTTGTTGATGCTTATTCTAAATTTTGTTTGCTATATCCAATGACTAAACAAGATGCCAATGAATTACAAAACTGTTTTTCAAATGCGATTTCTCTCTTTGGGGCACCTAAACTGTTAGTATGTGACAAGGGTCGTATGTTCGAAAGTTCACAATTCCAAGGGTGGCTTAGGGAAATGGGCTCTAGTATTCACTTCATAACTCCGCAAATGCATGGTGAGAATGGACAAGTGGAGCGTTATTGCCGTACTTTGCTCAATATGCTTCGTGTAGAGGCTGATGCTAAAAATGAACATTGGTCTAGCAGCCTTTGGAGGTTACAGCTCGTAATGAACTGTACTAAGCAGAAGTCTACTCAAACCTCCCCGTTACAATTACTAATCGGGATTGAAGGTATGACGCCGCTGATAAGGCGGCTGGTACACGATGTAGCACTCGAGAACTCTCATCCTAACCGCGAGGGCTTTCGAGAATTACAAAGGCAGCGCGCCGCAGAACTGCTTAACGAGAACAGACTTAGACAAGATCAATATGTCAATAAAGGTCGTAGGCCTGCGAGAAAATTTAAACTGGGTGACATGGTTTTTGTTATTAAAACTACGCAGGTGACTGGCAAGCTGGACTCCGGGATGCGAGGGCCTTACCGCATCACGAGGGTACTACCGAACGATCGCTACAACTTGCGATTGCTGGGCGGCTCCTACGGCAAAACAACACAGGCTGCAGCCGAGCATATGATTGTTTGGCGTGGAGAATGGACCCCCGAGTCATGTGCCACCTTCTTTGACAGTGAGTACAAGAACCCTCATGCCATGTAGCTATATATGCAAACTAGGTGCCTCTGGTCTTGGTGCTGCATAGACTGACATGCTCAACTAGGTGCCTCTGTCCACGTACTTGTGCGGAGCACAAAGTGATAACAAATTGCTTTGTTCCCAAGGATACGCTAACTGGGTGCCTATGTCCTCTCTAAGCTGACATGCTAAACTAGGTGCCTCTGTCCATGTAGTACAGTACAAAGTAACAATAAATCGCTTTGTCCTTAAGGATACGCTAACTAGGTGCCTATGTCCTAATAAGATTTTGGCTTAACTGGGTGCCTCTATCTGTAGCAAATACTGGATACAAACTATTCAGTATTGGATACGCAAACTAGGCGCCTCTATCCGCTCCATATAATAGACATGCAACTAGGCGCCACTGTCTTACTATTTAGGCCGTTTAAACAATCTTCTAATGTTTGTTGTTATCATTTTCAGATGAGGACAACAATACGCCTGGCACAAACGCGGCTAATTCTACCATTGAAGCAGTCAACCTCCCTGCCGCTGAGAGTCAGCCGGGTCCATCCACTAGCCACGAATCTCACCATGATCAAGCCTGCCAAGAGAGCCACGTCGCAGCTTCTGCCAGTCACGATAAGTCGAGCGAAGAGTCCCAGCACGAGAAACCCTAGCAGATGAAGTGGTCGAGGGCGACCACATGTCAGGAGAAGCCGTATAAGCAATTGAGCGAAATCACGTGACAACGGCACCTGCAAATCCCTACCGGAGTACTTGCGTCACCACCGCCCTCTCCCGACCGAAGATTATATAAGCGCACGCGCCCAGTCTTCAGCCTCTTTTTCGCTGCGCAACGTCGACGTGAAGAAGTCGTAACCCCACTTGTTTATTCTCTAGATCTTTCATTTGATTTATTTATGTGTGTTTCTCAACATATTGTAAAATTTGTAATAAATTGTGATTTAATTTCCGTTCAGTAATTTACTTTAAATAAATAAAACTCTGGCCTTTCCCAATAATACATACAGTGTGATATACCTACACCCCAGTCCAAAAGAATGGAAACAAGCTTATATTACTATACAAACCTGTGATTTCCTTACAGGATAAATTACAAAATCGCAATATAAAAATGATTGTAAAGATTTTAAAAGTCAATAACGCAAATTCTCCTTATGAAAATTGCCAGTGCAACATTTTGTAGAAAGACAATAAAAAAACGACGACATGCATTTTGTCCCGGAGTTAGGTAAGTATTACATATATATTTTTACAATATGCAGATGTTTTAATAGTGGATGTTCTATTTTTGCAAACAGGATGTATAAGCAATTAATTATACAGCTTTTATTAGCTTAAATTAGTGTTATAATGGCTGTGTAAGCTCTTATATTATAGCCTATTTGCTACCTGGGAATATTTTGGCGCCAGATCAGACGACGCAACGGAGCCACGCAGTTACGTCGCCTACATCAAACTAGATTTAAGCTTTTCTAAAATGTAATTTTGTAGTTCACAGTGCCTTGGTTTATACTGTAATACTGTGTAACTAATTTGAAGAAATAAATAAAATAAATAAATGAATAATTTATAACGAGTCTATAGTGATATTTCTTATTATGAATCTTTATTTTCCAACTGAGATGGCACAATCACATAGATTACTTGAGTAAGAAACTAGCAAAAGCTTGTTATTCCCTAAAAACTATGGCTAAGTTACTTGATGAGAAAACGTTAAAAACTATCTATTTCGCATATGTAGAAAGCCTCATTCGATATGGAATTGAAGTATGGGGCAATAGTACGAACATAAATAAAATTCTCGTAATTCAAAAAAAGTGCATACGTTTCATAGAGGGATATTTTTCTGACTCACATAGAGCTTTTTTACCAAACACTGTATTAAAACAGAGATTGCACTGTACATTTATCACTTGTCAATTTACGTCTATAAAAATATAACTTTGTTTAAGTCGATTGGCCAAACACAAAATTATCCGTTACGCCGTAATCTCGATCTTGCACTGCCCAAGTCAAATTTTGTGTATTACAAGAAGAGTATTAACTACTTAGCAATTAAAATTTACAACAATCTTAACGAAGACATCAAAGAGTCCGAAAACCTGAGATTATTTACAAAGAAACTCAAAACATATTTAATACAAAGGCCCTTTTACAGCCTACACGAGTACTTTGGAATACTACTTGAATAATTATTGTGACCATCTTTGAGCACTGGACATGGCATTTTAATTGTTTTTACTGTTGTTTAGACTTAGTTATAGTATTTTTTTCTGACTCTATTGGTTGTATACTTGTTATTTGACTATGTAATTTTATTTGTATTTCATTAGGATTTTGGATGTTTAGTATAGTATTGTATTTCTGATTGTGCTATTTTAATTTAATTTTCGATTGTGTATGTTTTTACTTTAAAATGTATTGCATGGTTTTCCTAATTGGCAATAAATGAATTGAATTGAATTGAACGTTTCGAAGGCAGCAGCGTTCGTGTTGACCACAGATGAACTATTGAATCAGCGATATTGAATATTGAAAGTAAATAATGTATTATGCGATTTATCTTTTATATGTATTAGTTTTAGTAATGGTACTGATATATTCTTTATTTACCGAAGTGTTTTTTTTGCAAAAAAGCCATCTTTTTATTTAGAAATTAAAGAAACCATCCGATTAAGCCGATACTCCACAAGGGCAATTGCTAATTAAAAGTAAGTTTTTTTTTCCAACTTCGATTACTAATCTTGATAACATAATATTATAGCAGATATATGGTTATATCGGAGATATCGCAGTGCTTTTTCCAATTTGGACTCGATAAATAATCAAGCATTTAAAAAATACTCAACAACTCTTATTCATAAGTAAATCGATAGGAGTGTGTTAAAATTCAGCCGGCCGGGCCGTTTGTGAACCCTTTGTTTTCAGTTATCATTTATCGCTCTCGTAATTTTGCATTTAAATTTCAAATGTGCACTCGATTGATTCGAGTGAGTATTATTTTTCGTTTTAAGGATTCCGTATGAGTCGTTTTGAAATGAAATGAAATAATTTATTCATTAAGTAGGCCACAAGGGCACTTTTACAAGTCGGATGGTGAATCTACCGACATTTCCCTTTTGACCTGCCTACTGAGCCGGCGGTCCCGGGTTCGAATCCCGGCCGGGGCAAATATTTGTGTGATGAACTCAAATATTTGTGCTTGGGTTATGGTTGTTCTATGTATTTAAGTAATAAATAAATAAATAAATAAATAAATAAATATTAAGGGACAATCATACACAAATCGACCTAGTCCCAAACTAAGCAAAGCTTGTACTATGGGTACTAGACGACGATATACATAATATATAAATACATATATAGATAACATCCATGACCCAAGAACATATTTATAGTATATATTTATCTATATAAGTACGTATATCGTCGTCTAGTACCCATAACACAAGCCTTCTTGAGTTTAATTTGGGACTAGATCGATTTGTGTGAGGTTGTCCGATATTTATTTATTTATTTCCCAAGAGGAAACCGCTGTTGAGAAGAAAGCCGCAACGTACCGCGAGCCGCGACCAATAAACCTTCATTGTGTAACTTTCGTTACACAATGGAAACAATTGGTCGATACAAACAACCAATAAACCTTCATTTCCAGTCAGGGTTTGCGAAGATTAAAAGTGAAGCTTCTGTAATTAAGACTATTTTCACGTTATTAAAAGTAATTGTACTTACTTACGGTTCTATCGCGACGTTTTTTATTTACCTTCATTTTCCGACGTTCCGCGCGCCGTGAAACCGTGTCGAAACGTCAGACAAGGTGAATAAGAAACATCGTGATGGACCCTGTATAATTTATTTACCAACCAAAACTTCTTTCGTGCGATACATCTATTGGCAAAATAAATAAAAGGTAAATTATGAAACACAAAATGTAATTCTATCCACTACAATGTAAGCTACTCTTAATCTGTTACATTGAAAATATCTATATATATCAGCAAGAAGTGAAAGCCACGAAAAAGAACTGTAACGGTAACTGCTTAAGGTCAGGCGGGCCGCATGCGTGTTTGCCACCAGTATGACGGTGGTAAAAATAAATAAAAAAAAGCTGTAATATGCCAAACCACAAGATAATAAAGTATTATGAAATCCCTTTAGTAGTATGAAATTTATTTACTCTGTGGTTATAGCCTTTAGGCGACTAATCTATATGAACTCTATAAGGAAAAATTAAGAGATTCATTCATACTTTCGGTAATTTTTATTATTTCATTATTTATTTCATTATTTCATTATCATGACTATTTGGGTTGCAGTGGGTTCTGGAGATCCTAAGGTTTGCTACGTTCGGCTCGATAATTACTAGTCTGCACAATCGATCCACGGCCGGGTATGGCGGCGGCGGAAATCGAATCGGCTACCCGTCCCGAGCAGCGGGGGCTGCAGATTGGATATGTTGACATTTGAGCTCACGACTATTCCACTGGCGATGGCGTAGACAGAGACCAAAGCACGTCATTCTACACTCCTTATTACAATTATATATTATTAGAGGACAGAGTTGGGCAACTTTCACTTTGAATGAGAATAAGAATAAACGGCCAGACGTCATTCACATAAAAAAAAAAAAAAATATGATTTATTCAAGAGCGCGTCATTCTGAATGGCGTGAAATATAATAAATCAAGAATATGTCATTCTGATTACCGCTAACGCGTTTATTGACTTAGTTTGTTAGAGGTCCATTTAAAATAACGTTTTATTTGATTGGCGATTATTTGATTAAGAGTGATTGTTTAATATAAGTAAGTATTTTTTATGCATTCTACTTTAGTTATTGAAAAGTCGAAATTAAACCCCTGTACCAAAATTGGTTTCAATCCATCCAGCCGTATCGGCGTGATGAGAGGATAAAGGAAATTATGAAAACCGATGACGCCAGGCTGAGACATCACTGACTGGTCTTCCGCAACTCGACGTCTTACAAAGCGCCTATTTTTCGTAAATGGAATCACTCTACATTAATACTGCATTACACTAGTATTACAAAAAAATACCTTGTAAAAATACTTTGACGAGTGTCGCATAAGCTAGATATCATCATGTTAGACACAGCGCAGGCAAAATATTCAAAAACGCGGCACAATGTCGCGAACTGGGTCAAGTGCGGCTGCATCGGGTGTTATTGCGGGACACGTGTCGCGTAACATCACCAGAGCATACCAGTGATGTGTCGTTGTTACGTGAAATAAATGTTTTCATAACGCTTCTTATTAAACCGTGCTTCAGAAGCTAATTTGAGATTTATAATGACACGTCTCCTAAGCATTTTATTATTTACTTAAAGTGAGTATTATGCCATATTTAGGGTTCGTAGCCAAATGGCAAAAAATGGAACCCTTATAGATTCGTCATGTCTGTCTGTCCGTCTGTCCGTCTGTCTGTCCGTCTGTCCGTCGGTATGTCACAGCCATTTTTTTCCGAAACTATAAGAGCTATAGGTACTGTTGAAACTTGGTAGGTAGATGTATTCTGTGAACCGCATTAAGATTTTGATGCAAAAATAAAAAAATAATAATAAATATTGGGGGCTGCCCATACTTAGAACTGAAACTCAACATTTTTTTTTTCATCAAACACATACGTTTGGGGTATCTATGGATAGGTCTTCAAAAATGACATCGAGGTTTCTATAATATTTTTTTTCTAAACCGAATAGTTTGCGTGACAGACGCTTCCAAAGTGGAAAAAAGTTGGTCCCCCCCCCCTCTAACTTCTAAAATAAGAAAATGAAAAATCTAAAAAAAGCATATGATGTACATTACTATAAAAACTACCAACGAAAATTGTTTTGAACGAGATCTAGTAAGTAGTTTTTTTTTTAATACCTAACTTTGCACCTAATTTATATGGGGCGCTATACATACCAGGTGCAAACTTAACTTAACCACTTAGGGATGGAAAGTGTTTGTACGGAACCCTCGGTGCGCGAGTCCGACTCGCACTTGGCCGGTTTTTTCACGTTTCATCACTCTACATATATAATACTGCAAGATTCAAAAACAATACGTTTGAGTTACAATTTTGCGAGTGAAGCATTAAGCTGGAGAACGTCATGTGAAGATACAGAAGATGCTAAATATTCAAAAGCGCGGCACAATGTCGCGAGCTGGGTCAAGTGCGGCTGCATCGGGTGTTATTGCGGGACACGTGTCGCAAAATATCACCAGCGCATACCAGTGACGTCATTGTTACGTGAAATACATCATAATATTCTTCAGAGGCCTATTTAATACGTCCTATTAAGCACTTTTTTTATTTAAAGTGATTATAGTGAGTGATTTAGAGTGAAGGGCGCCAGTGCGGCTGCATCGGGTGGTATTGCGGGACATGACCGAAATATCACCAGTAATAGATAACATTTAGCAGCTATTTCAGCAGTCTATTTTTTATCATTTGTTTAGTTATAGGGATGTAACAAAGATCTTAACAAAAACGGAACTGCATTATTTTAGGGGTAGTGACTTTAATGTCCAAGACCTTCATAGTAAATGTATTTACTCATTGGTGTGGCCACGTTAGCCGCATGGAAGACTGCAGACTCCCAAAACCGTTTTTTACTCGGAGCTCACTAGTGGAAAACGCAATCAGGGGGGGCAGTTCCTGCGCTACAAGGATGTTCTGAAACGCCATCTTAAAGCTTGCGACATCCCATCTGAGCGTTGGGAGGACCTTGCGTCGATGAGGCCGCAAGTGGCGCAATAACGTCAATAAAGGTGTAGCTTCATTTGAAGAAGCTCGACTCGAGCATCTGGACCAAAAGCGCCGCTTTCGGAAGACTCGACCCAAACCTGCCTACGCTTACACTTTTGACACACAAGGGCAACTTTATTGCGCACAGTGTGACCGGACATTCAAGACCTAGTTTGGCTTTGCAAGTCACATCCGCGCACATGAACGGAGAACGTAAGAGTCGCCGTTGTCGGATACGACAAGGAGGACTATATATATATATTTACTCATTGGGTAACGTACTCAGCATATCTCATATAATTACGGAATAATCGCGTGGTGGCTTCACGGTTACGCCCTACATTATATCGTCGTATAGTACCCATAGTACCAACATTGCTTAGTTTGGGGCTAAATCGATTTGTGCAAGATTGCCACGTAATATTTTTTTGGTAACGCAATTACAAAGTGTTAAAATGCGTACCTAACGCATTTTAACACTTTGTAATTGCGCCAACACGGCCAAATGCGTCGCATTTTCCACAAACAACCAATAAAGTTCACAATAGGCTTCTGTAGTGCTTTATGATGTAAAGGAAGTTATATTACATTATGTTCAATTTTCAGGGCGGTACGATAAATATGGTACTCCCTGCAACATACCGCCTTAAAAGTAATGTCAATGACATCAAGCCCTAATATGCATCGCATGCTAATCCCCTAACTAGACAGCTACCCATAAAACTCTCCCGCGCGAGTAGACTTTCCAGTAGATTGAGCAAGTCAACGGTCGAGTCCAGTGACTCGACGTCACTGCCCCCTACTCGATTAGCTGGGCAGTGTTCAGCAAATAATTGCCTAATAAACTTTGACAAGTTTATACTAGTATAAAAATGTTGAAATTTGAATATCAGTGCATAGTGAACATATTTTATGAATAAAGTTAAATACCTAAGCTTTGTAGGGATCATTGAATGATAAATATTTAGGTAATTTTGGCATGTATGTATAAAATAGTTTGATGAATTTTAGCTATTTATGATAGTCATACTCATACATAGTCATTTATTCAATAAATATTATAAATTATGTTTGAAAAAGTGGTACAATAATTATTATCACAAAAGTAGATATTCAGTTGGAATATTTGGAGCAGATGGCATCTGAAGCGTTGTTTAGCCTTGAATTTTACATGGCAATAATATTATAGTGGTTTATTTTGCTTCTAAGAGATCGCGCTTTAGCAATTAATAAGACCGCCTAACGTCTACCGTCATAAATTAGTGTATCTGTTGTTTTTCATTTGTAAACTTATTTTGGTATATAACTAGCGATAAATTATACATATATTATATAAACCTTTCTCTTGAATCACTCTATCTATTAAAAACCGCATCAAAATCCGTTGCGTACTTTTAAAAATCTATAAGCATACATAGGGACAGCCAGCAGGAAGCGACTTTGTTTTATACTATGTAGTGATAAAGCAATTTTGTATTGTATTGTGTTGTATTAGAAGGCACTTTACCTACCTATCCTATCTGTACATTGAAGATACCCGCCATCAGCAAATCCCTCAGCCATTTCAAACAGCGGACGCGGGATAAAAAGCAAATTAGCACTAACGAGCTATTGGCGTGACCGGGGATAGTATAATGCAACCGTTTTTGCACTCGGTACACAAAAGGTGCGTTTTCACTAGTGCGGAAAATAGCAATGAAAAGTGGCAAGTATTGCTACTGAAGCTACGCGAATACGACTTGGAAGAAACGTCAAATGACGTCATAATATTTAGAAGGAATTATACAATTCAAATGTTATATTTGGCACACTCGAATGCCGATACCAAAAAAATATATTAAAATGCCTTCACTATCATCCTTTAAGTGGAGAGTTGAATCACTGCCCAGGACAGTGTACATTATGAGCCAGATTACTTGCAACTATCAGAGTATTTTATACAATATTTTTTGTTTCGTTTTAAGACGAAGGATTTTAGGGTCAAAACACAATTACAAGACACGACATCGTATCGTCGTACGACGAGACATCGTGCCAAGATTCGACGTCATGAGATCGTAAAATGAATTTTAATTTTGTATTTTGTCACATCTCACATGTCATAAAGTTCATTTTGGATTTATGATGACGTCGCATCGTGGTACGATGTCGCGTCGTACGACGATGCAATGTCGTGTCCTGTAATTGTGTTTTGGCCCTTAACCGATATGTGTTGCCAGTGATGACATACAGCACTATAACGCGGTCGCACGCAATGGACCTTATAAGAAGGCTCAATATTACTCAAAGGGCAATGGAGCGAGCTATACTCGGAGTTTCCTTGCGGGATCGAAGCCGAAAAGATGAGTTACGCAAGAGAACAAAGGTTTTAGATATAGCTCAGACAGTCGTCAAACTCAAGTGGCAGTAGGCGGGGCACATTGCTCGTAGAGCTATGATACTATCGTAGAAGTATGGCCGTTGGGGCACAAAAGCTCTGGAGTGGCGACCGTGTACCGGAAGAGGCAGCGTGGGAACGCCCACAAGATGGACCGATGATCTGGTTAGGATCGCGGGTACAAATTGGATGAGGGCGGCGCAAGACCGATCGTTGTGGAAAACTTTGGGGGAGGCCTTTGTCCAGCAGTGGACGTCTATCAGCTGATATGATGATGATTTTTTATTTATTTGGTGATCAGTCGATTCTCCATGGATATCATTGTACACATCATTGTCACACCTCAATTTCTGACAAGCATGGAATTCGAGTACGTTCAAACCGCGAGTGTATAAAATGTTATACTCCAAGCGTCTTCACGAACGGCCTGCTGGACTTGCATTGCCCGCATTGGCTATCCGATCATCTGATCACACGTTTCCGGACATAAGGCCCTTTTTTCACGCTTAAGGCACTAATTTAGAGTATGAATAAGCTTATTTCTGAAAAATTCAATAGTGGATAGAATATGAAATATTAAGCCAATAAAATACCCTATAATCCGATTAAAATATTAATATTCGTAAAACATTATTGTCAAGTAAACCGAGCGGCAAGGTTTTTTTTTTAATTTTTGACTGACCATAAACTATGCACTACCTACGCGTCCTGATATATTATCAATTAAGTCACATTCCCGACCATTATTGAGAAAAATGTTATACTCACGCGTCTTCAAGAATCTTTTTTTAATCAGTCGAGAAAGGGTCGCTAATCGGTAACATTTGCATCACACACGTCATTACTGTAGCAGCGACATGAACTCCCGCGCCGGAAGTTGCGTACGACGCACAGATTACTTCCGGCCCGCTCCGGCCCACTCCGCCCGGATCTGGCCTGCTGGACTTGCGTTGCCCGCATTGGCTATCCGATCATCTGATTACAATGACACGTTTCAGCCTATTAAGCCCCTTTTTTTTCACGCTTAGGGCACTAATTTATGAACAGGTTTTTTTTCGAAAAATCGTATAGAGGATAAAGTATTAAATATTAAGTATCTAATTTTATTATTTTAAAAATATCCTATACCTATTCCGATGAAAATATCAATTTCAAAAGTCACAAATAGTAAGTCACAGCGCAGAAAATCATACAGTAACAGTAGGATTATAAATACTAACGCTAACTATGGAAAATGAACGGCTCTGATTTTGGGGTTGCGCTTAATAAGATAAAAATAATGGTTTTGGGTTCGGCGGTAAATAAAATTAATTAATTTATGAGTAGTTTGTCCATTTGATGGAGACTTGCAATATATTAATTAAACCTTTATAACGGAAATATCAGATAATTCAAAAAAGATAAATATATATGCATTAATAATACTTCTTATACAGTTATGTACACTGTTTCCAATTCTACATAACCTCACAAGAAAAATTTAATAACTTTTCTAGGACACTGTTTTATTCGCACCGGAAAAGAAGACATGATAGCAACTAGCACATCTAGCACAACTGTGACATGCGACTCTGTCTCGCGCGAGAAATAACAACTATCTCTTTCTTCGCTGTACTGTGAGAGAGTGACGGGTGAGGCTATGTCGCGCGACAAGAGTCGCGAAGCGTAGTTGAGCTACGGCAGGTGTCTTTAGAAATTTCCAATTTAAACTGAAACCAATTGGTATTGAATTGGGACATAGCGGACATGCGACATTGTCCAATCAGCGGAGCTGTCAGGCAAAACTAGATTGAACCGGAAAACGAACACAACATATCCACAGTTGATCTACTCTGCTAAATTTGTAACAGATGATTGTCCATAAAATAAAGTTTAGTATATTATTTTTCTACATATATTATAAGGATCCTTCTTTTTCAAAGCGCACTAAAATAATAAGCACGAATCTTGTATTACCATAATATTGCTCAAATTAAAATACATAAACATGTTTACTCACGTCGTAAAAGTCGAATATATCGCTCTACAAGTTTCGTATCGATACGTGATTCATCATCAGCAGAGCCGGGACATCGACTGGCTTATAATATGATGATAACATTAAATTGTCAAACTACGAATCAATTTAAAATATCAACAAAAATGTCTATTAGAATTAAGCTACAAAAGCTCATTCCACTAAAGCGTAACTTACTGCACGTAGTTCCAAAGTAATTAAAAAGAAATTAACAATATTCAAATACGCTTTCCGCTCTAGCGGGGGAAACCCACCTTTGTTGCAGAGGTCTACATTATGGTGCAAGTTACGGTGCGATAAAAGTTAGTTTACCGACCTTTTTGTTTTGTTTATCGGATCTATCGTAACATGTTTAGACAGTTTTGTAATTAGAAAACAATTTCTGCGCAATAGTTTCACATTATTTTGAAATGTGGGTGTAGTCTGGCTTCATTTAGTAAAGAGATAAAAAGTTTAGTAGTAGTAATATTTTCTTCTGTTTTCGCGACTGCCACACATTTGAATAAAACAATTGAAACGTAACTTTGACAGAGAAAAATTGTATTTTTCTCAGTCAACCTTTGACAATAGTATCTGTAAAGGTACCGAAACGTCAGGGATGCGCAAATAATTAATATACGCAAAATAATCCGCTTACATTGTTTCACTTAAATTAGTAGTAGTAGTAACATTATTAATCCTCTTTCTCCTTCTTTCCAAATTATTACGAAATTCTATACTTACCGGTGTAAATTGAGAGGCCTTTGACTACTAGAAACTTATTCTGACGAATGTTTCATTTTTAATTAAAAGTTTTTTTTAACTTGCAATGTATGTATGTATCTAAGTATGTTTGTTCAGGTGAAATCTTGCAACTCAATTTTGAAGCAGATATCGTCAACCGATTGAGCTGAAATTTTGCATTCTTAATTAACTTTGATTACAATACAATAATATGTTACCATGGGGCTGATCTGATGATGGAGCCGGAAGGCGGCCATAGGAACTCTATAATAGAAAAAGCAATCCTACCGAGCTTGGGCTCTTTAGAATCGTCTCAGTGAGCATTTGATGGATATCCAAAGAAAAGTACAGTCGGCTATAAAAGTACAGTCGGCTATAAAAGCTTCCTCTGTAGTCATAGATTGTCATAATTCTCGCAAATATCATCCTATCGATAAGGTTAGGTTAGGTTTGTTTTATAATAATCTCAAATAGTTTACGATTGCAAAGAGAAATGCTTTGTACGAAGGATTTTTCGGTGAAATGAAACTTCAACGAAAAATAATTGTAGGAGTCAATATAAACCCGTGAACTCGTAAAGTGCCTATAGAAAAACATAAAAAGCATTCAATTAACTATCTTAAGAGTGTATTTGATTTAATCAGCCATTTAACGTCGAAACATATTAACAACATCCATGCACTGCGACGTTAACTTTATGAAGCGTTTTACGACCAAATGGGATTTAATTTAAACTTTTCAGTGGAGAATGTCCGCCGGCCAGCGCTGTGGGATTTAATTGAAAAATATTAATAACACAACTTATATGGCCCGGCATTACATTGCGTTTACGGCAATGACACTTACTATGGAAACGTGGAGTAAGGGTATGTTTCGACTGCCACAGAACTGGCAAGGTGAGAGTCAGAATGGTGGTTGTATCATTGCAAAGATAAAAAACCACTGTACCTACCAAAAAAATGTACTCAAAATTTACTATTTAGTAAGTACCTACTATAAAAATAATTGTACAACTCCGTACATAAAGGTATTATAATCTTAAAATGTTAACCCACCGTTCATATGTTACAAATTGCATTGTTAGTATTTTAACTGTACGTTGAAGTTTCAATTAGTTTTTTTTTTTTTAGTAATAGCATTTTTCAATAATCATTAGGTTCATGGTACTAAATTGGCATACAGCCGTCATCCTGACAGTCAGGGCGGCGGGTATGCCTGCAAATTGTAATTGCTTTATGTACGGAGCGGTAATTTTTTTATAGGTACTGTAAGCGACGGGGGCTGGCACTGGTCGAGAGGAACGAAGGTAAACGAATTCGGTACACAAAATGGGGGTGCTTAAGTGCATGTACATGCGTGCGTCGTACGGTAGCTGAAGGAGAAAGGACAACTAATTGCTATTGGCCGTTAGGCGACACTCACACATGTGCATGCGCTCGCGCATGCGTTTATTGAACACATAGAATACAGCGGCAGGTATCTACGTAAGTTATATATTTTTTTATTAGAATTTCTTTTAGGTACAGTTCGTCGCGTCGTCTACAAGTACTAAATGGTACATTTTGAGTATTTTTGTATAGTTGTTTTTTCATATTTGTGAAGTTGCCTGCATTCTGGCTCTCAAGTTGGTTAGAGCGGAGAACGTACAGAGAGTTGGTCATTCGCTGTGCTCGAAATCTCCACTCCACGCCAAAAATAAAGTGAAATTGGAGCGAATAAGGGCTGAGCGAACTTTTACTAAAACAATCAGAACAGATCCTCATCACTCACTTTTCACTATTTTTTTCCACTCGGCTCCACTCTGATCGTGTATGTTTCTACTACACACGCCCTAAGACGTTAAAAGATTAATACTGTTTACGATAGGTACAAGACAACAAAGATACAAGGAAAACATATCGCTAGATGGCATAATGGCTAGATGCTCTCTATGTATTCGATGTATTTATTTAAATTTTTGAGAATGACAATTACTAATCTATAGGTAAATAATGAGACAACTTTTTGGAGTCACAATTTTCTAAGTAAATATGCACAATTGGATAATAAGAACACATTCAAACCATTTATACAATATATCAGAACATCATAACATAGGCCTGCGTTGTACAGTGTATCGCACACCTAAACTAACCGGAATAAACCAGTTAAAACCCGTAAATAACATCTTAATGGCCGCCGCTGTAAAACATTTTCGGCACACGTTTTCCTCCCGCTAAGTACCTTTGTACCCACTTGTGGCTCATCGCGTTAAACTGACGTAGAAACGTTAACATTACTAACCAATTGAGTTATATTACGAAGCATGCTAGTGAAACATTGTGGATCCGTCCCCCGGGGCACGCATTTGAAACGTACTTAATTTCATTATATAATTTGATATGGGCTGTAGGTACATTTTAAAACTTGTGGGATATACTGATGAAGCTTTTTTTGTACAATAAAGATTAAATAAATAGTACAGGACCATAGTACCAGTCATGTTTGAAAATGTCTCGTCAAATGATTGCAAATTGCAATGTGTAGCGAAAATCGCAGTTTTAAGCACAAGGTCAGTAAAAAAATACTTAGACGTAAAACGGTGCACCCCATAGTATTCTGTTTTTGTAATAATGTAAAGTGTTAGTATAAGAAAATTGTGTATGTATGCCTATTAAACTCCATAAGAAATAGTATACAACTTCAATAAGTTTTCTGAAAACGATGGCAGAAACAGTAAAACAATGTGCATAATTCCAAATACCGTGTTAAAAGAAGACAATATTTATCAAAAAGGTCGATCTTAAAAAGTCCGAAAATAGACGTGGTGATATACGTCAATACCGCGCGATATCTCTCAATTATATCAAGATCAAATTATTTGCCAAGTCGAACAAGTAAGCGCTAGGAAAGAGTTTTAAACACTTTATTTTATTGAGCAATAACTTGAACAAAAGTTTAACTTAACAGTACCCAGCGGATTGGACATTTTCACAATTAAATAAAGGTGAACCAAACCATGTACGCAGAACGTACATGTTATGCACAAAGTAATAATAGGGTCATTTTTTATAATGCCGTTAGATTCGGTTTCATTTTGCAAAAAGGAAAACCTAACATTACCGTCCTACTAGCTTGTCATTTCATTATTCACAATATCCAAATACCCGGGGCATTAAAAAAAACCTGATTTATTACTCGGTTCATCGCATATACACCACACGTCCAACAAAAACATAGCTTTTTAATGTTCTCTCGCCTCGGTTCAAATGTGGTTCTTAAAAGCAAAATGCCATTGCCACGTGAACAAAGTCACCGTTTATAAATAAATAAATATTTAGAGACAATCCTACACAAATCGACCTAGTCACAAACTAAGCAAAGCTTATACTATGGGTGCTAGACGATATACATAATATATAAATACATAACATCCATGACCCAATGAATGAATTAAATATACACACAAATATGTTTCGAGGTGAAACTAACTAAGGTATAAATACTTGCGAGTATGTAAATAAACCGTAATTCCATCTCTTTAATAAGTATTCCCCAAATATGCCGTTAAATTATAATTCTGCCTATTCTTTGAAAATCCACGGAGGTCGTTGCTGATATTCCCACATAACTAAGACCCACAATGGTCAACAAATTGACACCTTTTATGGTTAAATTTTAATTGCTACCCGGCTGCAATTATCAGTTATCAGTTTATTTATTGCTTTCATAGGTTACATAAGATGGACGATACAGAATTTTTTTTCTCTATGAAACCCTGCAGGGCACTGCAACTATTAATAAATATGTTTACAAATTTAACAAATAGGGATTTATCCAAAATAGGGAGTCATGAAATTCACATCCGGGAACAAAATTGTGAGCACCTTCTAGTATGTTGAGGCAGATATATTTAACCTAAAATCAAGCATATGCCGTAACATTTTAAAAACCACTTGACTCACATCCTGCCCTGAAGCCCGCTCGAATCAAGGGGGTAGACAATAGCTCGCTTTTATTAGATCGTGCCTCTTCCTGCGATGAGAGCCAGTAGACAAAGTGCCGTAAGATTGTCGTTCACAACACGACACGCTACACATGACACTGGGTTTGAGCTCTGCTATCGATTAATGCAATGGGAAATAGAAGATTTTTCAAAAAATTTGAATTTTTGTTTATAGGTAGGAATAACCCCCTTCATTCATAGAAAAGAAAAATATTTTTCTCTTTATTTTAAATTATCTTTCGGTAGTACGAATACGCCACTCTATAAAACAACATAACAATACATTTTAGAAACTTAATCTAAGCATTCAGACTTTTAGTGAGGTTATCTCTATCTTTCGTAGCTCTATCTTTAATAGCACACTTAACTAAAGCCACCTGGGCGATTATTTGAGCGTTTTAACCGTATCATTAATATGTCCGCAATATCGACGACCTCCGTATATGAACTGAGGCGCCATTTTCGGTTGTCTTGTAGAAGTCGAGGAGTCGTACAATTCCATTAAAAATGAAATGATGTTGATAGCTTTTATGAGTTGGTTAATATTGCGGGCAGATTAATAAGACGGTTAAAACGCTCAAATAATCACCCACCTAGGGTTAGAATCTTTCTGACCTCGTCGGACCTCGTGCCGTCGGGGTAGCATAGGTACGTATTATAGAATCCAATGGAACTGTCGCTGAATATCAGTTGCCTAGGCCTCTCATTACGGACACAACTATAAATAAAAAAATCCTGCTTTGTACGGACATCGCACGGTAACCTAATGGGATCATAATTTTTACACTTGACCTTTGCAATCACCTTTGTGATGCAGTGCTACTGGATAATATAAATTGGAATTACTAAGCTAATCTTACCGTTCTATGCAATTTTCCTACATAGGAATCATAATACTAAATTCTTAATAAGCTTACAAATTTATGAAACATGTAAAGTTTCATTATTTGACGACGCGGTTGGCGCTAGACATGGGTAACTCCGGTTTCAAAGAGTCAAATGATCCGATTCCGTCAGCGGACTCGATTCCCTTACTGAATCCACGCGATTCTTACTGATTCCGCGGAGTTGTAACTCCGACCATCTAAACGCTCGTTTCGTTTCGTTCGTTCGCGTTGGCTCGGCAGCGGAACAGAGCGCGTGAGTGTCTGTCTCTGTCTCGCAGCGATACGAGCCGGACTCAACAAGAGGAGTCGGAATCATTAAGCGGAATCGATTCCGATTTAGGAGTCGGATTCAGAGAATCAAATCACTAGTCGGAGTTGAGATTACCCATGTCTAGTTGGCGCAGTGGTTAAGCAACTGCCTACTGAGCCGACGGTCCCGGGTTCGAATCCCGGCAAGGGCAAATATTTGTGTGATGAACACGAATATTTGTACCTGAGTCATGGATGTTCTATGTATTTAAGTATTCATTTATCTGTATAAGTATGTATATCGTCGCCTAGTACCCATAACACAAGCCTTCTTGAGCTTAATTTGGGACTAGGTTGATTTGTGTGAGGTTGTCTGATATTTATTTATTATTTTAATGTGGGCACAACACAATTTTATTTAAACCATTGATACAAAGATCAAAGCTTAAAGAAGAATTAAAAAAGGAGTTACTGGCTGGAAGAGACCGGGAATCGAACCCGGTACCTCTGGATTATAGGTCCAGGGCGTTAACCACTTCGCTACTCTAACTCCAAGCTTCATGTGTCTATCTCTGCATTGTTTTTTATTTGAAAGGTTTTACACTTTAACTTATTCACATAGAGGTCACTGAAGTGTAAAAACCTTTAATAAGCCTTTTCTTCTTAATATTCTTAATAAGCTTTTCCAAAATATGGATCGCGTTCCACTAGAATGATAATATATATTTTTATTTACACAACAATCACAAAACAAAGCATATTACGGTTAAAATTAGTATACTGGAGTGCCGTAGCTTAAGGTTATACAAAACTAAATTATATGGGAATGGGAATACAATGGGAAACACTGAAACAGCAACAATGCAAATTACATTTTAAAAAAGCTAACTGATTACTTACTTACTAACTTATTTCTTTGCATTATCTTTCTTATAGCTTAGATTTTAATTGACAGGGAATTTGGTTTTCGAAGCGTTGTCAATTTTTATATGAAGAAATATCAGTATTACACAAATGTCTGTTACAGTATTAGAGACCACGGTAAAAGTAATTTATATGCTGCAGTTCTAACCCTGTAAATAACCCGACGTTCAAGTCCCTTGTCTTCACGAAGGCGGTACTAGCACAGATTTAATATAATAGTTCTTGTACTAGGTTAAAGATGAACATTTCCCAATTTGTATGTGGAAAGAACTTTCTCGAATACATTTCCCATACAGATCGGGAAAGGTTCTCGAGAACGTTACGGCACACCTCTATATTAGGTATAATTTGACTGGTTACATTTCAAGCGGTTAATATTCTGTCTTGTTTTCCGACATTTGTCTGAATAATTGATCACTTCACTACCAAGTCAACTCGTTTTATTTGAAGCAAATTCGCATGTTTACCTAATTTTGTTGTTTACGTGTACGCGAAATGAAAAACAATATTCTAGCCTAAACGAAAGGTTGAATAGAATAAGAAAAACTTTATTCAAGAGAACACATCATTTGACTTATTCAAATAAATGAAGATGAGAGATATTTACCCGATTTGCATGTATTTGTCTCTAATGTCTCTATGTCAGGTTGACAGGGCCTTGACACCGGGACATTTAAAGAAAATTTCCCAATAAGAAAATTACCCATCATAATTCGTTTCAACCACCTCATTTTGTTGATCTAATTTTTGATAAAGTGTCTAGACATTGTTGTGGCATCTAATTTGGTAACTATCCCGGACTTGTAATAAATAGTTTGATATGACGTTCAAATTGTATGCTTCACCTGATTCATTTTACCATGCATTGCAATCAAGTGTTTGTTGAAGTTGATGTTTAGAATGAAGCAAAATATTGAAAATTTTACGGTTCACCCCGGGTTCGAACTCCACATATCCAACGGATTTAATGCAAGAGCCATTGAATCTCTTGCTTAAAAATTCAATGGCTATCATCAAGATCAGTGGTCCAATAGAAAGAACGCCCGTGTTGGCCCGGAAAGCGGTTGGAGACGAGTAGTGTTCGAACCGTTAAATTATTAAATTTTTCGCTTAATTCTAAACATTTGGTTCTCGCTAAAAGACGTTACTGTGTTAATGAAAACAAGCGCCTAGAAGTTAAAAAAAGATACATTAAACCCAAAAACGAGTATATGCCGTACTCTCCACAAAACCACGGCATGAACATCATGCAAGCAAGGTAACTTGTTTAAAAGCCACTCAAATTGAGACCCTGATTTTACCTATTTAAATCACCTAGATAAATCCAACCCAAACGCACGACAGTTTGTAATGAAGCGTCCAAAACACTTGCTCGAACACACCTGGGCGCAGACAGTAAAGCGCGCCTCACACGGCGCGCCGGAAGCGCCGGAGGGCCGGAAATCGAGCGGGTCACGTTGGCGCTGCTCGAAAATTTAACAATCCATCAGCCGTATAGGCAGGCTTCTTGGTAGGCTCAATTTGAAGCAGAACACTTGTGTGTGAGGATGAGCTAAAATCTGTTTCGTGAGATGCGTTAGTAGTTCAGTAAAAATAGTGTTTTAGCCTCGAAACATTCTTTCCCATCTGGTAACAATTCGCAAAATTTTCGTTTGAAAGTGTTTTTTTTCCTGAAACCCGTAATATTTATAGGATTTTATAAACATTGTTTTTAAGAACCCATTAGGTTAGGTTTGTTATATAATTATTCTGAAAACTAACAGTTTTGGAAAAAAATTGCTTTCGGACAAATGAAAATTTGGCGAAACGTTACAGATGGGAAACAAAAATTAGTGTTTCAGATAGGTTCCATTTTAAAGTCATTGAGTTTTCTTGGAGTGCATTATTTTATTAATGTTAACTGGTAAGAAATTTAA
The DNA here is from genome assembly GCA_905147355.2 of Apotomis turbidana. Lineage (NCBI taxonomy): Eukaryota > Metazoa > Arthropoda > Insecta > Lepidoptera > Tortricidae > Apotomis > Apotomis turbidana. Next base: position 25,626,872 of record LR990288.1, read on the forward strand.
GAATTTAGAAGATGCTCATATGGTTTTTGCTTTTTTCGCTTGCCGCCTGGTGAGATGGTAGTCAAAAGTTTCCAGTTTAAATACGTCTAATAAATATAATGGGTTTCAGGAAAAAAATACTTTCAGACAAATAAAAATTTGGAGAAACGATATAAATGGGAAACAATGTAACGGATTTGAAATAGGATACCTATTATGAGGACTAGACTAAGACGCCTATAGTTACCGGTCACATATTGCAGCAAAAATATGGCTCGTTTCGAAGCCCCTTTATAAATAGGTACAACATATAGGTAAAGGCAAATGCACAAGGGCACTTCATTTGCTGTCATCGTTACGGTGCCGGTACACAGATTTAAGCTCTAAAGAGCAGCTAAAATTACCTGGTATGGCACAAACTGACTAAAGTATAGCCTAACTAGTGTCAGTCCATCCCAGGGATAGTGGCGCTACAAACAGCTTTCATATGGCGATAATGAGCATACGTCATATATTTGAGTCATTAGCGATTTGTCATCAACCAAATTCAAAACATTGTTTACTGGAATGCTGCTCAATCGTAAGCAAAACTGTATCCTATTAAAAAAAAACTTGACTTACATCACTGTGGATAGTTTGGCTTTATTGTGCATAAACAACTTGTAATTTGCGGAATATTTAGTCGTTTCCTTTTTGTTTACATCAGTGATATTCACCGACTTTCAACGTCAGTTGGCCGTTGTTGTTCCCATTGAGATAAATTTAGTACCACTAAAAATCCGTAATATAGAGTGGGTTGAAAAACACCCTGTTGAGCTATAAATAAAACACACTAAAGTTCCCTCTTCATAAAAATAAATAAATACATATTAAGGGACAATTTTACACAAATTGACCTAGTCCCAAACTAAGCCAAGCTTGTAATATGGGTACTAGACGACGATATACATAATATATAAATAACATCCATGACCCAAGAACAAATATTTGCACAAATATTTGCCCCGGCCGGGATTCGAATCCGGGACCGCCGACTCAGTAGGCAGGTGTCTACAAACCGAGCCAAACGTTTGGCGCATCAATATGTAAAACTACCATTCTTCGGCGGTTTTTTTTATTCGCTTCATATTCGTTGAAAATCACGATTTTAGTACGTTATCACAACAAAAGCGAGGTTTCAGAAGCGATTTCTGGTCGTCGTGAAGGCCGATATTCGTTAAAATGGGTTCACAAAAGAGCAAACCCGAAATCCTGCAAAGTGAAGGAAAGCCAATAGGAAAGTGAACCCTGGCAAGTCGAGAACCCTGCGTTCTTAATATTCGAAACGCAATTACATCTATATACTATTATAAAATTGTAGATTTTTATTGATAATCGTTTTTCTATGGAGTCGATTTCAGGAACAATCTTAACAGCGTGATGCAGGATAGTTTTATATGGACGCGCGGCACTATGCCAACCTGGCGCCATCTGTTTTCATAATTTCCTTTGTCCTCGCATAACGCCGAAACAGCCGGACAAATTTCAAGCAATTTCGGTACAGCAGATATAGCTGGACATTCAAAGATGGTTTTAGGATCCGTCTACGGTAAAGAAAAAAAAAAAGCGGATGAACTTGCGAACACCTCCTAGTTAAATAATATACTTCCCGTTTTTATTGCGATAAATTTTGCCACAGCGATCAAAAAAGAATGAGGCAAAATTTAGTGTTAAGCAGGACCTTATACTATGTGGCCACTATATCCACAATGCGACTAACAAATCCTCGTCTCAGACAATTATCGAAGTTTCCAGAATCGATTAACCGCCGCATAATATATTCATCGACATCCATCATCTGAGGAGATCTGTCCCCCGGGGCGGACTTACCGCCGACAGCGATTTGAGCGGAATTAGTTAAAATATTGATTAAGTGTAAGTGCCACATTTAAAACGATTTTGGCAAGTTTCACGTCATAACTGGGATTATAATCTGAACGGAATTAGATGATGGGATTCTGTATATATTCCTTCTTTACTTTTGTGACGTAGTGTTAGACCCGCTAGGTGGATTAGGACGTAACGGGCCCAGACACTAGTACATATCCCTCGATCCAGACGGGATCTTGAGGGTTTTCCGAGCTAGCTTAGTTCGGGAGGCAAGGAGCGGGGAATAAATCAAACTAGGATATCATATACTAACAAACTGAGGGCTTTTATGCCTGTTTATTTATAGTCAACTTTAATCCTACCCTATAACCTAGACTACGTATCCTAACGTCCCTAAATTCCCTAGGGGACCCGGTGTCCCAGCCACGCGTCAGGTTAGCGTCCCGTCGGGGGACTAGTTAGTGGTTAGTACGCGTGGGCAAGGGAGCCTGGTCGGTATCCTTCGTGGCAAACCACCCTTAGTCGCAGATGCGGCTAGAAACACACCGCGCTTAAGGATAGATTCCCCGGCTGCTTGGACGACTAGATGCGTGGTAAACACACCGCGCCGGCAACCTGGCCCTGGAGCGTAAGCACTAGGTTCCCGTGTCAGCGACGAAAAGCGTGGTAAACACTCTGCGCTGGGAACAGCCCCCGGTTGTAGCGAACAGAAGCGTGGTAAACACTCCGAGCTGCGGGGAGCGATGGTTTACAATGCCTCACAGTTGGAGCCGCTCACACGACCTTACTGTTCGAGAGATGGTAACACACCGCTGCTCGTACTGGGCGCGCGTCGGCGTATATAGCGGCCTAACGGTATACGGCGCGTCGCTCTCTCCGCCGCCCGCGCTCCGGTGCCGCGCGCTGTGACGTCACGGCTCTGGCGGTGTGGTCTCTGCCTGCTGCTCGTTATACCAGGCGGGGCACTACGCGATTAACGTTTCCCGCTACAAGTACATGCCGGTGGCCGCATGCATGCGGACTATTCAGTGGCTGACATGCTCTGTCTCGGAACGCACGTACCTACACGATTTTCGCGCGCGTCTCGCTCACGATTTACGTCGCAAGTGAACGTTCCGCATTCATCTGTTGATACCAGTGTTATATTATAATAGTGTTTAAATGAGTAAAAAGACAGCGAAAAGATATTGTATCGCAGCGGGTTGTAGGAACAATGATCGAAATTGGAATCACGCGTTTTTAGTTCTCCCAACACGTCCGAAGGATGCTGAAAGGTAAGAAAATGAACATAATATATAATAAGTAGTTACTGAATAATAATAAAAAACATATTGCAGGTGTATCTACTTACATATTTAACACTGGTTACTCAGAACAATTTTAATTGTCAATTGTAGATTATTTGCTGATACCTATTTGTCAATTTAAATTCTAGTAAAATAAGTATGTCTACTACTAAATCAACAATCATAGAGGGTTTTATAATAATATTTAATATCAAGTTTGTAAAATTACTAGTAATGAATAAACGATTGAGTAATAGTTTGATAGGTAAGTATATAAAATATATAAATAATGAGTTAAAAGAAATGTATTGGAAGAGATCCCTAATAGGGATAAGTTTGCCTTCGTACATGTTTTATTTGTTACTAGCGACCCGCCTCGGCTTCGCACGGTGCGTCCGTGCGTATTTTTAAAGATCTAAGCATACATAAGGGCAGACAGACAGACATCAGGAAACGACTGTTTTATACTAGGTGTGTAGTGATGAATATATATAAATAAATAAATAAATAAATATCGGACAACTAAGCAAAAACAAAATGAAGCTCAAGAATTTAATTGCATGTTAAGGTAACGCATTCGTTGCATTATTTTATTATATTATACGTATTAAAATGTTTAAAAATTAAGCTAAACTGTTTTGCGGCCTGGTGGTTTTTTCGTCCAAATTCTGAGATTGATTATTTTATAGTTAAATAATGAAATAATAAATATAATGTATGAAGAATATAAATATATTGCTCTCTATATTGAATGCAAGAAATAAATAGGAAATACATTTTTATTTTTAGTCGTTGACAGCCCTCGCGCTCGGCGACGCGGCAAGCGAGCCAATTCATTTTCACCGTTGGCACGCAGCTTTAACGTTCCGTTTGGCTTGCGCTGGGGACGACGACTTGAGAAGGGCCATAAATCATATTTTTTCTGCTAAAAAAAGCGGCTTTTGTAAAGATCAAAGTAGTGTGCCTTCTGTACTTGTACTATTATCTATTCTGTGGTTATACTTTACTTTACAACGTACAATTTTAACCTGTGGAATAAAAAATGAAATATTTTGTATAGAAGCAAGACAGATATCTGCCAATTTTCACCGCTAAAGGCGTTACTAGCGCAATAGCAAGCCGCAAACAAAGTTCAAAATTACGGCAAGTGGGTATTGTACAGTATATTACATACCTAGGGTGGTGAGTTAGTGAATGGCCCAGGTCGCAGGTGTTCGTGCCCATAAATATGCGATCTGGAGCTTTACTAATTGCTGCCCGTAGTTATCCTACTAAAGTTTTATGTCTTGGGCAGAAAGTAAGATTTTCTCCTCGGCAGAAAATCCCGCTTACGGTAGGGTGACGTACCTACTTAAAATATTTTTCGCCGTCTATTGCTCTTTTATGGCGTAATTCGTAATTTTACATTCAGTATTTTACTTGTTTGAAAACACGGGTTTTTAGATTATAATCTTAATTCTACATTTTCTATCCAGTGGCGTAATACCTAGGCGATCAGGTAAAAATTATCAAAATATTACAAATTTTTTAAATTTAATTTTATTATTATTATCTTTTATTTCATTAATTATTGGCTAAGAAAACCATCGGTAACCCAGAAAAGTGCCGTGGGATCGTATTATTACCCTTATCCCCTTAATAAACATAACAAGACATTCAAAAAGCGCTAATCGCATCAGAAACCACTGACTCAACGTGTTTATCTTAAACATTTCGATGCAGCACTTAAAATAACGTTCAAAAAATTTGTTCAAGCGAAGTAAACAAGTAATGAGCGCTAAAATATTTGCCCGCTCACGGCTGAACGCGCCCGTTTCGCGAAACTTCGGATTTCCTCTTTGATTGCCACACAGGTGCCAGGCATTTTGGACCAACTTTAAGTTGCTTTGGTTATTGTGAATTTCTTCGGCGAACGTGGGGAAATGTGCTTTTAATTTCCGGACAACACACCGGTAAGCGTCTTAAACATGGATATGGGTTGAATAAGAAATTTATAGTGACATCGACAGTTATTTTGCTCCTGTGTTAATTTTGAAGAATCCGTCCGTACTCTAGTCTAAATGTTAAACACATGGTTAAAGAGTTGTTTGTGAAAGAGTATTACAACTAATTTAGAGATAATGAATACAATGACATGCAATTTTCCGAATTCTATATTTATGAAGCCAACAAATCCAATTGACATTCAAAAATTAATTAGCTCTTTAAAAAATAGTCACTGTACTGGCTACGATAATATTAGTACTAAAGTTGTCAAAGCAGTGTCTCACATTATTGCACCTTTGATTAGCCACATAACAAATTTATGTATTGAAAATGGCGAATTTCCCGAGAGACTAAAAATAGGCATTGTGAAGCCGCTTTTTAAAAAAGGCAATAAAGAAGACTTGGGCAGTTATAGACCTGTGGCACTGCTACCCATTTTTCTAAAGTTATTGAAAGGGTCATCCACAGTGGTATTTATGACTATTTTGAGAAAAATAACCTTTTTGCCCCAGAGCAAATGGGATTTCGCAAGGGCAAATCCATCAACATGGCTATCATTAATTTAATGCACATAGTTTTAACAAATGTAGATAAAAGTCCCAGTTTCAGCTCTATACATGGATATGTCTAAAGCCTTCGATTTTGTTGACCATTGCAAACTTTTAGATAAATTATACAAATACGGTACACAGCTTATTAAAATCATACTTAAGTAACCGTAAGCAGTTAACACAAATAAATAGAATATGTGTTAAAACTAAAACTGAAGTCACCTACTCATCGGAAATTAGACAAATTCGGTGTGGCGCACCCCAAGGAAGTGTTTTAGGTCCTTTATTGTTTATCATCTATATAAATGACTTACCGAAAGCTATTAATCACCCTACTGTTATCTTTGCAGATGATAAGTACCATAGTTTTTGCTTCCAAACATTTTAGAATCATACGATGATAACATAAACAAGACATTAGAAATTGTAATTAATTGGCTTGGAAAAAATAACTTAAAAATCAATATAGATAAGACTAAAATCATGACATTTAAGCAAAGATCAAATAACACACAGTCATACTCTAAACATATCCTACAAGGGTCAAATAATTGACGAAACTGATGTGACTAAATTTTTAGGATTAAGTGTAGATAATAAGTTGACATGGAGAAACCAAATTGACGCTATATGTAAAAAACTTAATCAATTCTCATACGCACTGTATAATGACTGCCTACCAAGCTTATTTAACATCGACTCTTACTTAGGTACGGCATCATTTTCTGGGCAAATGCAGTTGACAGAGAAATAGCTTTCAAAGCGCAGAAGAGATGTATTCGATCTTTATATGGCTTAAATCAACTTGACTCTTGTAAACCATATTTTCAGAAATTAATAATATTGACACTCCCGTGCTTGTATATATTTGAAGTTGCAATTTTCGCAAGATCTAATCTACATTTATTTGATAGTTTTAGGAGTACCCGACTTAGGAATTAAATAAATGGAATGTCCTCGAAAACCGCTCTTTTTCAGAAAAGTATACTCGGAATGGTTCCTTAACTTTATAATAAAATCCCAACAGATATTGTAAATGTAGAAAATATAGTAGAATACAAAAATAAGTTATTTAATTTCTTGGCAGAAAAAGGGTACTATAAGACAAGTGATTTTTTGTTAGACAATAATTAGTGGAGCACAACTTCCCTGTACTCTATTAATTACTTATAATATTTATATGCCTAACGGCTCAGCATAGTGGAACTGAAATAAAATTGTCACACCTGTATTATGTACATATGCACCTATGTTGAACAAATAAACGATTTGTATTTGTATTTGTAATAAATAATAATCAATATTAAGGAGCAAACTTACACAAATCGACCTATTACGGGTCCTAGACGACGATATACATAATAATATAAATACATGTATAGATAATTGTCATCCATGATCAAGGAACAAAATATTCGAGTTCATCACACAAATATTTGAGTGATGAACTCGAATATTTACAGGGCGGTTACAGAATGGTGGTCACTTTTCCAAGCAGAGTTCAGTATGAGGAAAATTGTTGATCAGACTAGCACTGGACCAGGAAAAGTGACTTGAGAGTGAAACGCTTTCATTCAACAATCGGTTGAAAATGATGATGACGATTAACAGAATCGCTGACTTTATGATGGCATCATAATCTTCTATCAGTCACAGACGTCCACTGCAGAACATAGGCCTCCCCCATAGTTCGCCACAAGGTCACAACGATCCTGTGCAGACCGCATCCATCGACTCCCTGCTACCTTAACCAAATCATCCGCCCACCTTATCAAAATTCAAATTCTAATTCATTTATTTAAAAGACAACAATGGCCCATAATTTGTTAGTAACATATGATACAGTGTTAGTAAACAGATTGACAGAAATATAACATTACATATAAGATACAATTACTAGATAATAATAATTATCTAGTAGCGGTCATCACACATTCGTAGTGCCGCATAATGGGTGAGTCATACCGGCTCGCTACAGTAGTCAGGATGGGGTTGGAGCTGGCGCGGACTCTGAACATCAACGATGCAATTTTTTTCCACATTATTGCGTAATAATCGTCGGTGCGGGCTTCCGCAAACATGCCGGATGCGCTGCAGAATCGCGGCAACCCCAACAACATCCTGAAGCCGTTGTTGTATTGGACGCGCAGGGAACTGATGGTCTTATGCGTAAAGTTAGTCCACAGGCTGCACGTGTAGAAAACCTGACAATCGGCTTTAAAAAGTGTTATTTTTACCTGTTGACTACAACGTGCAAACCTCCTTACCAACATGTTACATCATCATCAAAGAACATAATCTTATCAAAACTTTCATGAAACATATTTAATTGCTTACTGTATTAAGCGGTTTATACTCACGTGACATTGTCAAAAACGGCCCGACAATAGGAATTCAAAACATGTCAGGCCGTTCCTAACAATTTTACGTAATGTGCAAACCGCTTAATAGGTACAATAATCAAAATACATCATAATAAATTACCTATTCAATTTGCTTTAGGTAGTAGTAAATAGAGCACATCGCTAAAGTATTAGGTATATTGGTCATAATTATATCGGTTAAATGTGGCTGGAAAAGTTGAATATAGTCATCACAGTTTTCACACGCAGGAAAATGCGATTACGGAGTGATTTGAGAATACCCTTTCTACGATGCGTTTTGGAACTCAAATACGCACCACGAACAAAAGAAAAGAGGCGAATGAATGCGAACGCTAGAATGCCGTGTTCCGCCCGACACGGCGCTCTGAAGCAACGCATGCAATGGTTGCAATGGTTGCAATGGCTGCAATGCGATTAGAGGCAGCGTGTTCGTGAAATACGCGGTGTATAAGCGCTCTGGAATAAGTGGACGTGTAGTGCCTATCAAAAAATGGTATAGGCTTATTTTGATTGACATTGACGTGTAGGTCAAGACCTCTCTAGACATTAAACCATTGTATACAAATATCATTGCTCAAAGAAAAGGTCTCTTCCCCTAGGTTACGCATTTTAATTTTTCTTCAAGCTTTGATCTTTGAATCAATGGTTTAATAAAAAAAATTGGTGTGTCCCCATATAAAAAAATGAGACATTACACGTTTCATTTATAAATAACAGTGCCCTCTCTCGCTTACCCGTTCACTGTTGTAAAGTAGTGCGGTAAGATGTGAATATTAACGAATTCACTAGAGGTCGCTAAGTTGTAAAGACTTTCAAATAAACAATGCAAAGATCGACACACAAAGCATAAAGAAAAAAATCGTCAGGTTACTTGGAGCTAGGGTAGCGAAGTGGTTAACGCGCTGGACCGGCAATCCAGAGGTACCGGGTTCGATTCCCCGTCTCCTCCACCAGGTAGCTCCTTTTTTCAATTTTTCTTTAAGCTTTCATCTTTGTATCAATAATTTAATTATAAAATTGTGGTGTGTAACCCACATTAAATAAATGAGACATTACATTTACTTATTTTTTATTAAAGCAGTAACGTCTGCTAACGTAAACTAAATGTTTACAAATGAATGCTACGATGCCACCCTAAGGCATGTCGAAGCAACTGGTTGAAAAATTCAATGGCTCTGACATCTGATTCGGTGGTCCAATTGGGAGGACGCCAGTGTTGGCCCGGAAAGCCGTTAGAAACGCAGGTTCGAATCCTGTCCGAATCATTAAATTTTTCAATTTTCGCTTCATTTGTGAGACATTACATGTTTCATAAATATACCTAGATATATTCCTAGCAGGAACAACAGATGTTTAGTGCTTACAAAATAATAATATCGACCAACCTGTTATTGATAACCACCACGTTATAAAGGAAATGCATGATTAAGTATAAAGTTATTAAGAGAATAATTTACAATATCGTGGAACCCAAATAATTGTCACATTGTTATTTTTTTTTATTCTTAAGATAATAAGATCTATGAGTGTAAAAGCTTTGATTACTAAACTTATAATTATACGTTGATGTTAAGTTAAGGAGCAAATGAAAATGCATGTTACGATTTTTCCTCTATGACGTTGAAGTGGTATTTATCGATAACATGATTGTCGATGTTTTATTTTGTCAAGCACTAACAACACGTCGTCCGTGCTAGGAAAATCTCTAGGTATATTCATAAATTTATACCTAGACATGTGTCACTATGAGAGGAGTCGAATAGGAGTGCGGCTTGCCGGCACACGGGGCCGACTTTTGTAGAAATGTTGAACAAGAACTCAATTCGACAGTTCAACTTTTATCTTTATTATATTTGACGACCCGGCTGGCGCAGTTTGTAGTACACCTGCCTTCTGAGACGACGGTTCTGGGTTCGAATCCCGGCGAGGACAAATATTTGTGTGATAAACACGAATATTTGTTCCTGGGTCATGGGTGTCATTAGGATTATATTTGGCATATCATCGTCTAATACCCATAGTACAAGCATTGCTTAGTTTGGGACTAGGTCGATTTGTGTAAAAGTGACCCTTAATATGTATCTAATACACAGCGAGTTATGCTTCGAGATTGAGTACGTGACGGTACAAGTTGTCACTTATAAGTAAATGAAATAAAAATAGCTATTGAGCAAATAGCTAAAGTAGACAAGTGTCGATTTCTAAGGTAGATAAATAGACATCTGTCATTAAAAAGGCTTAATTAAGCCTGTAATTGTAAAAACCTTGTGCGATAAGATAAATGTGAAACTCTAAAGAATGACTGGATTTTTTTTTCTTTCACTGTATTTTTAGGTTCGCAACGATTACGAGTACATACAGTTTGAACAACCATTTCTCAGTAATAGAGTTTTGTTGGTACAGGCAGTAAAAGTAACAGCACAGTAATCAACAATTTTATGTTTCCTGGAATGAGGGAGCCTTCTAGAAACTTGGCCTTGAAACTGCCAGTGATCCGTAAGGGAGAACGCTGAGTAAAAATACATACGTGTATTTGTTAGTTTATTGCCTTCCTATTTTTAAAATAACATAGACATCAAGAAACAATATTATACTTCATTAAATAGAAGAAAAAAGTATGTATAAAATCTTACTCTAAATAACCTATAATACAATTTAAAAAGAGAAGGGATCATAAAAGTAATACCCCATCTAAAATGTCCGCATGCATGGCTCCCAGTATGCTGTCGGCATTACCTCTTTGTATAGTCAGAGAGATTCTCTGGCAGAGGTAAGCGCCAGCTCCAGGTCTGCCGTAGCGTCGATCAGCTGTTTCAATGACAATCAAAGATTTAATCTACATGGAGCGGAAGAAGCATTTAAACGGTAGCCGTGGAAATTTAAAGGACAGGCTTTTGTCCAGTCAGAGGGTGACACATATAGATTAACAAATAACAATAAACTACCAGTGCAGGTAATAAGCGAAATTTGCGCGGGTATATATTGATACTAGCGACCCGCCCCGGCTTCGCAAGGCTGCAATGCAAATTACTTATATCGATAAACCTTCCTCTTGAATCACATCTATCAAAAAAAAAACGCATCAAAATCCATTTCATAGTTTTAAAGATCTAAGCATACAGACAACAGGAAGCGACTTTGTTTTATACTATGTAGTGAAGTGATTCGCCACTCTAGGACCTTCAAGACTATTATGAAGTACACTCAAAGTGAGTTTGGGTGAGGCAAGCATCCCGTTGCTTTTGGATTCAAGTAAATGGAGAACGGAGACACGATCCTCAGCAGTGAGATAACGATTGAAGAGAGAGAGAGAAAAGGAGAAAGTCTTGCACGACACGTCTCACTTGGTATCGGCGAGAGTGTACAGCTGACATTATAAAACCAAAAAACATTGAGGTGTCTAATTAAATAATACCTAATTAACTTATTTACATAAAGTAACGGACAGCCGCGGGAATAAGCTAGTGTTAAGGAGTCAATATACGAAACGCTGAATAATATATGGATTACGACTTCCGGAGCAGTAAATTGTCCTAACTTCAATTACTTGCTGAACGGGAAAGGACACATATCGAAAGAATAAATTATTCCGTTTTTTCGTAAAAAAAAATGTATAGGTACATTTGGATCACCTTTTGAGAATCAGTCCACAATTGGTGGAGATATCGCTGTACATGAAAAAAATACAGTGAACAATAGAACCACAGATAGAGGCCATAGATTATATTATAATCTATCCATGAATACCCATTCATATTTTCGTATTTTGTGAAGACGGTTCTTTTTTATAAAAAAAAAATGTTTGGTGAGAAGATAGGGATTCTCCTCCGATATTCAGCTTGCAATACAGCACTGGACCATTCGAGAACCATCCCTTTTACCGATTTTTAATATGGGCAGTTCCCCCAAATCTAACTTCGCTTTCACAATCTACCTCATGAAGATACCAAAACGTGAGCAAAATCATAATAATCCGTTCAATTGTTTTTAGGATTCCGTACCGAAAGGGTAAAAACGGGACCCTACTACTGAGACTTCGCTATCCGTCCGTCCGTCCGTCCGTCTGTCACCAGGCTGTATCTCAAGAACGGTGATAGCTAGACAGTTGAAATTTCACAGATGATGTATTTCTATTGCCGCTATAACAACAAATACTAAAAATAAAATAAAATAAATATGTAAGAGGGGCTCCCATACAACTAAATTGTTATAGATTATGGTACGGAACCCTTCATGCGCGAGCCGGACTCGCACTTGCCCATTTTTTTTATGTTAACACACAGAGTACTGGTACAATAGAATTAGAATACAGTTTTGCCCCGTTGAATTAATTATTTATTTACCATACCGTCGCAGTTTCTTATGGCCGTCAAAAGCTATCTCAACTGCCCATAGTTCGTCATGACCCATCATGAATATCTAAATACCAAAACAACTCTTGTCACAAATATTTACAAGCCAAAATGAGCCTTCGGCAACTAGGACGAGGTAAAGTTTTGCCTGAGCTTGGGTGGAGAAAATGCCTTTTAGTATTAAGGAGTTCATATATTATTCAATTCCTCTGCCGTAATAGGCCTCACCGCAGACAGGAGTTAACGGTTACTTGTTGACGTAAATAATGGAGAGCGAGATAGATGTTGAGACGGCGATAACCAGGATGGAACTTTCAATGAATTGTTACAAGGAGGGTTTGTTAGTAGGTGAAAATATAAAACCAACCAAGTACAAGTCGGACTCGCGCATGAAGGATTCCGTACTATCAAATAAAAAAACCGGCCAAGTGCGGACTCGCGCTCGAAAGGTCCCGGACTCGCGTACAACTAAATAATTTTCATTGTTTTATTTATTTCTGTATTTGTTTTCATAGCAGCAACAGAAATACATAATCTGTAATTTCAACTGTCTGGTGGTGTCTGAACCGTGGTTCAGGAGATACAACCTGGTGACAGTAGCGAGAAAACATGGCAAAAACACCATGTTAGTTGTATGGGAGCCCCACTTAAATATTTATGTTCTTCTGTTTTTAGTATTTTTTGTTATAGCGGCAACAGAAACACTTCATCTGTGAAAATTTCAACTGTCCAGCTATCACGGTTCATGAGATACAGCCTGATGGCAGACAGATAGACAGGCGTACAGTGGAGTCTTAGTAATAGGGTTTCGTTTTTACCCTTTGGGTACGGAAACTTAAAAAGGATACTTTGATGGAATCGCACAAGGCCCTAAAATCACTGTTGTTATCAGATCGCAAGTCCACTTTGTGTTGAGGGCCTTCCACGTTGCATTTTCGGGGTCGCCACTCAAAACTGGCAATTATGTTTGGCAACTCAGAGTTATGCCGATTTTGGTTTTTTTTTATGTCATAGGGGCAAAGGAGCAAACGGATTGCCTGATGGGAAGCGATTACCGTCGCCCATAGACACCTGCAACACCAGAGGAGTCACGAGTGCGTTGCCGGCCTTTCAGGTGAGAGTACGCTCTTTTCTTGAAGGTTTCGAAAATACCGCAAGCGACAACTCATTCCACTATGCAGTCGTGCGAGGTAGAAAATTTCTAGAAATACGCACAGTTGTGGACTGCCAACTATCTAAGTGGTAAGGATGAAAGGATTGTCGCGTTCTCCAGAGGATCTCCTCACTCCTGATTCGATCATGAAATAATTGACCATATTATTTTTTATATATTACATTAGCACCTAATCTAACTGGAGCACGATATATTTTTTGTTTAAGTTAAGTATAATTAACTGTAAAAAAATATTAAACACATGAAACTTTATTCCCTTGGTGCGTCCATTCGCCATTTTTTGAACAAACTACCCCAAAAAGTACATGTTGTGAATTGAAATCAAGTACAGAGTTGAGTTAAATTATAAGAATATAAGTTATTTATTTAGAAGAAAAAATATGGTTGCTGTGTGTATCGTAATTTAAAAAAAAAACTATATTAAAGGTTTGTCCAGAGCTAAGCTATGATTCCCCTGGTGCCTCATTCAACACGGCGTACATCCCCCTACTTAAACGTCATCTGACCAGTTGCAATGGCCGAGCTTGGCAAACGTCAGTAACGCTTCCAGATATGCGGGGAATGGTCGCGACTAAATGGTCTTGTTGTGTTCCGGTGTGGGGGTAAGATAGCTGGTGAAATTACTAGCATGGAGGCATTCTATCTTAGTCCTCCGGGTAGGCAAGCACTTGTGACTCCTCTGGTGTTGCAGGTGTTTATGGGCGACGGTAATCGCTTTCCATCAGGCGATACGTTTGCTCGTTTGCCCCCTATGACATAAAAAAAAAAAGACTAGTTGCTGGAATTCTTAGCTATGAAGGCTAATATATGATTCACTTGGCTTTAGTTCACTATGATTTTGATTCCCTTGAATTTTTATATAAAATTTTATATCTGCAATAGGTACATAGTGTTTAGTAAAAAGAAAACTACATGAATGCTTGCATGTGTTGACTTGATAGTTGTTCTTATAATAATTTAAGTTTCGGCAGAATCGACAAGAAACATACTTTTTTCTTATTCCTCTGGTTCTAATTTTGAACAAGGGAATCACAGTTTTCTTGCGTTTTCATGAAAAGAAAATAAATTTCCCTTTAATTCGCGTTGCAGATGACTGAATCATTGATTTAGAATTTTATTCCATTTAGGTACTGGTCTCAAATGATTTTGAGCTTAATTCAAGAGAAGATGCTTATGCCCAGCAATTTTTATACCTCGACGGTGGTTCGATTATTAAGAAAATTGCCAATTAATTCGAATAAAACACTGTGAATTTTTGTATCCCTACACTTTGTAAAACTTTTTATTTATGTAAGAAAAACTGATCTGAATATTATCCCCTGTACTTTTTTTATGATTCCTTTGGCGTTTTTCTTATTCCCATGTCATCTTTTCTTATTCCCCAGGCGGCGAAAACATAAAGTGGTATATTTCTGTATCAAATTGACCAAAAGTGGTGCCTATTTGATAAATCTGCGTAAAATTAAATACAATTTCATATTTTCTAGCAAATAGGTAAAAAAAATATAAAAATAAAAATCGCCAAGGGAATCACATGAAGAATTCGATTCTCAAGAATGACCCGAATCCGAGCCTAAATAACTCCACTGTAGTTTGCAGTAAGACTGATCCAGTGTTATTATAAGCCTCTTGCCCTCAGACATAAACCTGAATCGTTAGAGGTACTAGTTTATAATTAACAAACGACAAATTCTGTTTCCAACTAGGTAAACCTCTATGAAACGACGTATGTATCATTGTTACTTGTAAGTCTATATGACCTTTTAAGCCACCCCGACAGTCTGTTGGGAGCTCGTGATTACGCCTTAACCGTTAAAGATGTCATAATCGTTAAGTTGATTAGATCGTGTAGCGGATGAATAGAATAATAATATGGTAAGTTGAATGGGGATAGCATTGAAGCGTGCCAGCTTTTATAAAACGCTATAATATGTTTTTATTTCAACATGACAAGAGCATACTGCGCGCTGTGAGCTTCACTAACAGCCTAAGCACCGGCGCGCACCATGGTTCCACTTTCCACTTTTGATTGCGCTTCGGGTGGGTGTTCATACTTACAGTCGCGCATGCGTGCCAGTCGGTCATAACATAACTAGGTCGATGCAGAGTCAGCCACCGGCTAAGCTTGCACCATAGATTGGAGCGAGTTTTTTTTTTTTTTTTCGAAATTTTCTCTTCGCCACGACCTAGTAAAATTTATTTTTTGCATTTTAAAACAAAAATTTCTAAAATCGGTTGAGAACTCGCTGAGATCTGCGCATTGTCACAAAGTCCATTCGAGTCGATCCATGGGAGCTTCGCTCCAATTATATCAATCGTATATCAATCATCATAATTTAAGCTATAGGACGTCCACTGCTGGACACAGGCCTCCTCAATAGACTTCCACATGGGCAGACCACCTTGCGGGTAGCCGTCCTACACTGCGCTGCGCTGTGAGGATATCAATCATATGTTGATAATAATATGGGATACTAGCTTTTGCCCGCGACTACGTACGCGTGGAACTTGATAAAAGGGATTATTATAAGCGCCTAAGCAAATGTAAGAGCAATTGTATGTATGTATGTAAACACTTTATTGTACACAAAAACAAAAATACATTAAAAGCAATTGTGCTTTTGGTCTAATAATTACATTTCCTACAGGGGCACCGCACCCCATCAGAAATGTTCACTCACTTTTTAATCTTTTTAGATATCATTTCCAGGATGAAAACTATCTTATGCTCTTCCTCGGATGTTAAACTGTCTCTATGCCAAATTTCATCAAAATCGATTCAGCGGTTTAAGCGTGAAGAGGTAACAGACAGACTACAGACACTCTTTCGCATTTATAATATTAGTATGGATAAAAAAAAATCTGTTGCTCGATGCCGTAATGTCCCCTGGATCACTCTTCAAAACTTCGATTTCCAGCGGTCATATTGACCAAAAACTTTTTCAACAGTTTATAGGCCCATTCTTATGTAGACTACACTCTTTTGATAATACCAGTAATATTTTTCAACACTTCTAAGAATTTTAATCACTATTGTCCCCTGGGTCACGGGATAGAATAATGACAAGAGGAAGTTAATCCACCCATATATCCTGCGGTCGTCTTCTACATTATCGTCGTCTTCTATCTAGAATCACATAGAACATTATCATCTTAATTGCATATATTAGGACGACTTTCGTGCAGTCAAGTTTTGATTATAAATTTACCGTAATTATCTCTTGCTGAATCTAAAAAGCTTTTTGCTAATTTTAAGATCTAAATCTAGCTCTAAACGCGAATAACTTTTAAAACATATTCTAAGTTGTGCAAGTTTGTGATGGCGCTGTGACGAAGTTCGGAGACGCGATAATTCGCTTCATTATAGTTCACCAAGTATATTAGCTGAGTTATTAGTGCCGGTGAACTCAGGCCGGGTTCGTTTGCATTGTGCATTGCTGCTTTGCTAGGCAAATATACGTAAAGATAAAGATGTATCTTAATGACATGATAAAAACATGGCGCAGTCGGTTGGATCACAGCAATTCTAAGTCATGGATTTTTTTTTATGACGTCGAAGCGACTATACAGATAAAGCGCGATAATTCACTTCATTACAGTTCGCCAAGTATATTAGCTGAGTTATTATTGCCGGTAACCTCAGGCCGGGTTCGTTTGCATTGTGCATTGCTGCTTTGCTAGGCAAATATACGTAAAGATAAAGATGTATCCTTATATAAGTTAAGTTTTATACTTCCTCTAGATAAGAGATACATGTGTATGTATGATTGTAGCGCTTACGTTTAATCCATGTGTATGTACCTTGTACATATAACACATGGCGCAGTCGGTAGGATCACGTAAAGTCTAAGTCAAGACATGAATATTTTTTTCAAGACTTCAAATTGACTAGGTATCTAGATGAAACGTGATAGATTGCTTCATTACAGTTCACCAAGTATATTAGCAGAGTTATAAGTGCCGGTGACCTCAGGTCGGGTTCCTTTGCGCTGTGCATTGTTGCTGTGCTCGGTAAATTTACGTTAAGATGTTATATATCTTAATGATCTGATGATATAAGTTTAGATTTGTTATGACCTCTAGATAAGAGTTACATGTTATGTATGTATGATTATAGTGCCGACGTTTTATCCATGTGTCTGTAATTTGTACAATTAAAACATGGCGAAGTCGGTAGGATCACATCATATTCAATGATACAAAATAACATCAAAATTCACTGCCTCCACGTGACGTGGAGCAACCACTGATTTTCTAAAATGTTAAGCATAAGCATATTTATTTGTTATAATAAACCCAATAGTGAATAAATTAACTATTACTCACGTAAAGTTAGCATAGCGTTTGAAATCAGCGCATGACATGAATCTGCAACAAATAGAAAGTATCGTTAGTTACAAATTATCATCAAAATAAATAAAAATGTTTAGTTTGTTAACTTCTTCATAAAAGAAATTGACGAGTCTAAGTGGAGAAAGAATTGAAATCGCTAAATCTTAACAAATTATACAACTATATCTTCGAGAACTGAAGTTGAAAATGGGATGGAATGGCCTATGATAGTTGCTTTTATCACAAGATAAATAAGGGACAAAGCATCCGTCACGTTTTCACATAATGCGAGTGTGAGTGACAGATGCTTTGTCACTTATTTATCACGTGACAAACGCAACCATCATAGGCCCCCCTGGCGTTGCAAGCGTCCATAGGCTGCGGTAACTGCTTAACATCAGGCGGGCCACATGCTTGTTTGTCACCGTCACAGTGCTGCCCGTACACCGCAGCCGCAGTGGGCAGCCGTCTCTGATGAAGAGCTCCATACGAGTTCAAAACATATCGGGCCGTTCCTGACAATTTCACGTGAGTGTAAACCGCTTAATACAATAATTAAATATGTCTCACGAAAGATTTAATAAGATTATTACCGCACGTGTCTTATTATTATCACAGAGGCCACTAATAGCGATGGCAGTCTTACACCGCACACAACAGGAAAACAATCCATCAGTGCATCCCCAGACTCAAACGCTTCATCCCAGTACAGTCATTCGTACAGTACTTTAACTTCCCGAGAAGAAGTGAAGAAGCATCTCTCGAGCCAGCACCGCTAGCACAGCTGTGACACGTGACTCTTTCTCGCCCGAGAAACACTAAGTACCTATTTCTTTCTTCGCTGTACTGTGAGAGAGTGACGGGCGATGCTATGTCGTGTGACAAGAGTCGCGAAGCGTAGTTGTGCTAGACAGGCAGCATGGCAGCGAGATGGCACCGTTGGTTTCTTGTCAGTTGCCATTGTGACTTGGGCTCTCCTGTTTGCTTACCTTCAGGCAAAGTGGAGCCACTATTTTGTGATGTTATATAAAAAAAACTGTAGGTACTTGGAATTTTAAGCTAACCTTTTACTATTACGGGCTTATCATTATCACACTAATATTATAAAGGCGAAAGTTTGTGAGTGTGTTTATGTGTATGTTTGTTACTTCTTCACGCTCAAACGGCTGGACTATTGTTTATAAATTTTGGTTTGTAGGTAGCTGACACCCTGGATTAATACATATGCAAATTTTGAGTCCCGGGCAAAAGTCAAAGGATACTTTTCATCTTTCCATGCAGACGAAGTCGCGGGCAAAAGCTAGTATACAAGAATAAAGATAGCCGACATGTATATAAGCATTTAGTGTTTTCATGCAAAGTATTATATTCGAATGAGCAACTATTAGTCGAAATAAAAAAGCTGACCTTTAAATATATAATTTCAAGCTAAATTACAAAACATTCATATACTTTGTCTAATTGCATTGCTCGTCAGGCACTAGTTTTGGTCCCGTTAAATATAATACGAAACAATCTTTCCCCTATTATTATAACTTCCTTTATCACAGTACTGTCTGCAATACTTTCACTGCACAACCGCAGAGCCTACGTCACAGTCAGCTACGTCACGACACACACAAAGCGACAAACAATACACACGGTCTTATCCAACACACACATAGGGATAAGTATGCTACACACAGACGTTGTATGTGTGTCATAAAGGATACACGTGAATATGAGAAACCCTGTAACCCTTTAGAGCTATTTTTATTAGTGTACATTTGTTTTGACAGGCTCGTACCTTGTGGCGAGCTATGGGGGAGGCCAATGTTTAGCAGTATGTGGCTGATAGATAGATAAAGACATTGAAATATATATTTTTAGAGCAAAAGTTGTATCAGGGCAGCTCAGAATCGGTTATTTTATAGATCCAGCAACACTAAATAAAATACTGAAGAAAGTTTTTCCCTCCTTTTTTCCCCAGGCCTCTCAACAAACTGCGACGTGTTTTACACAACATTAACAACCAATAAAATACATTTCTCAGCTGGTTTTGTAAATCAAAATAGAGAACCATCTGCCGTGCTGTACTCTTGGATCATAGTGTTTTCTATGACTTTTCTATGTTTGGTTTTGTTTTATTTTATAAAACCGTCTGGCTCGTATTCTTCTGGCAAAAAACGTTGAACCGTTTTGTGTTTGTTCTGTTAGTAATAATTGTATATTTTCATCGTAATTTTCAATATTTTTATAGTTATCTGTAATACGTTTATTGACATTAACTTCACTTCTCTGTCAATATTTGCTTTGAATTTAAAATACAGTTACCTACTAAAATCTCGATGGTCGAATAAAAATAAACGTCGTAGAATACTATCCTTCAGTTTCGGCATTCGCGTTTAAATAAGATTACTTAAACGAAATCGTATCGGGGCATGATTTGATTTGATATCCGGATATTTCGGATATTTTGCAATGCTTGTGGGCACATGGTGAAAGATATTTTAATATCACGTTTTTTTTTTCAGTCACGTCAGCATTCTTTTTCACACTATTATGTTTTTTAATCAGGTTTGTGATCATGATCACTAATGACAAAAAACCATTTTATCTAAAACATTAGCATTTTACGAGCATGTCATCGAAACATAGACGAGTAGAGTCATCTAGTAAGTAGTATTTGAGAAGTTAAGAGGATGTACCACTGCTCCGTTTAACTATCAGTTCACGTTAAGTTTGTACCTGGTAACTATGGGCTCGGATACAAATGAGGTCGAAACTTGACATAACTAGCTTGTACTGATCGAGGTTTCGTTCGAGTCTGTTTCCTCTTCGAAAAGGTAACCATTTTTACGAAATGGTCTATGTAGCTAATTAAATATTATACAATTTGTGTACTGGGCAGCATTTTGGCCAAAAACAGACATCTAGTAGGTACACGAATTGCATAATTCGAAGCGCAAAAATCGAAACAGGCCGACGTAGAATAATACCTTCCTATTCAGTTACTAAAATTTCGTAAAAAATTGTAAAGTTTTGGAGGAGGAAACCGACGAGAACTAAACCTCGATTTGTATAAGCCACGTCAAGTTTGGACCTCATTTGTATCCGAACCCAAAGTTACCAGGTACAAACTTAGAGTAAAAATGAGCAGTAGTAAGCTAAGCTTGGCCAGGAATGTTCTTTTTTGTTGTCTTGTCTGTTCTGGTCACACTGGTCCACCGCGGCGATGGGGCGAGCTTTGTTCCTTTTCTGTTCTTTCGAAGGTTTGGTTAATTACACTTCTTGAAAGTTACTACGGTTTGCTGAAGAGGCTTCTTTATAACTACTCCTCAGTGCTTGTACAATAAATACAACAATTCTTTATTGCACACAAATAAGAAAATAGTATAATAAAAACTTACTAGTTCCTCTTTTATTTATTTACCAACGAAAATACATAAATTACAAAGTTGCTAACCAAAAAATCTGTTTAATTTCGAAATACGAGTTGTGAGTAAAATTTCGGCGAATCTCATCCAATATATATTATTCGCTGAACGCACCGCGCATTACATAATTAATTTGCTGAAATGCGGAATAAAATCATTTGCCTCGAAATTTATTAAAAAACACATAACCGACATAAAAAAGGAGTTCGTCGGTATATTTTTTTTATCTATGTTCCCCATCCCCAATGACTCGAAAACGGGTGAACCAATGAGGAAAAATATTTTTTGTTTGAATAAATTAATAACTTTCTAAAACCACCCATTGTCATATAACATAACTTCATTTCGTAGACGCCGGTTATTCTTTGATAAAAAGCTACTATAAAAGTGAAGAACGAATCGTAAAAAGGTAATTTCATGCAGTTCTCATTTTTAAATTCTGTGAAAAGAAATTTAAATGCACGTCATCTGACTTTCTATCCGTCTAGACAAGGTTTTATATTTCAAAGGAAACTTTGAAAACAGTCTCGTAATAAAAGTGGATATATAATTATTACAGACTCCTAGAATTACTTTTCATAGAATTATTAATTTCGCCGAAAATTCATTTCGTAGAAAGCATTTTTCTTTGGAACCGTAAACTATTTGAAATTATTATAAAACGATCCCAACCTAACGTAATCAAAAGGATGATATTTACAAGAATTATGAAAAATGTATAACTACAGAGGAATAAATTTTCTGCGAAATGATTTAGCGGTGAAATGAAACATTCGATGAAATTATTTTCTATGAAGGCTCCCAGTTAAAGTGTTAAATACTCATCGATCGATGCAATCCGGTCTGTAACCGAATGGATTGGTTGACATGAATCGATAGTTTCTGCTACAGCCAACAGGACCTAATTCGAGAATGCCGTTTGAGAGGTCGCCAAACGTCAAATCTCTATTAGATAACAGTGATGTTGCCTTTGAACTGTCATTAAAATGCGATGAGCCTCAAGTGACATAATCTCATCTCAATTTTGGAAATACGAAGGCGATAATGATAGTCAAAAATGCTATTCAAATTCATGCATATGAATTTCTGTTCTGAACGAAACGTAACTGACTAATTTCACGCACTACCCGGTCAAGTTAAGTATGCGCTGTTATCTATGCCGTCACATACAAAGGAGACGCAAATTTAGCGCGACTGGATTCGCGAAGTTGCGATGTTCTAGGGATATCGCCACTTGTCAAGTAGGGACACGTCAAAAGTGACGGATGGCGATGTAATAGAGAGATCTCTATCATCTCTCTAAAATTGGCCGTAATACCCCCCTGGTCGAGTGATGTGTTAAAATTTAGCTGGAAACTAGGTCTATTTTGAAGGAAAAAGAACCGATGTTAAATAAAAATGTTTGCGTACTGTATTTGTACGATATGACCCGCCAATTAGTTAGAAATTGTCACCTATTAATTTGGATACATTCATAATACAAAGTTTGTGAGTGTGTTAATGTGTATGATTGTTACTTCTTCACGCCCAAACGGCTGGACCAATTTTGATAAATTTTGGTATGAAGGTAGCTGACACCCTGGATTAACATATAGGCTACTTTTTATTCCGAAAAAATGTCGTGTTCCCGTGGAGTGAGCGGGTAACACCGCGCGGCACAGCATATTCGTATAAATGATAAAGAAAATATTACAGTATCGCTCGAATATCACAAAAGTAAAAATATAATAAAGATAAAAGTTGAACTGTCGAATTGAGTTCCTGTTCAACATTTCTACAAAAGTCGGCCCCGTGTGCCGGCTAGCTCAGAGTTTCACTTGACCCACATCCACATGCCGCACGGAGAAAAACTTGCAAATTATCGAATGTGACGAAACTCGGCCGCACTTTAATAATGCGCGTTACGAATGATTTATTTACCTTCGACTCGGTGCGAACTTCCTTTTTTCTCTTTTTTAAGACATGACTTGAACTGTAGGGTTAGGGCTGGTTAGCCCCTACTACCAGTAGTCGGACTGTGTGGGAGTATAACCCGCTAATAGGATTAGGAGGTGCCATGCAACTTCTGTTAAGTTGCTTACAAGAGGAGAAGCATGCAGTCAAAGTGTCACATCATAATATGTAAGATGGCTACTAAGGTCATTCGGGGGAAATGCGCCATCATGACAAAAGCGCCCCTACCATATTGAAATATAGAAAAGTACAGCACCGGGTTGTACTTCTAACGCCATCTTACTTTTGCCAACAAAATGTTTTTATTTATAACACAATACAATAAAACAGATTAATGATTACTCGTAAAAAATACGTATATATTGTACCCAGGTATTATTAAGACTGCACCGAGCAAAATGTGAAAAAAAGGCAGTTGCCGTTAAGTAGACAACGTCAACACTATTAGTTGTTCAATCCACTTCTAAACTATATATTTAGCACTTCGAAGAATATGTTGACAGCTTCTCCGTGGAATAATTATATTTTACCCTAGAAAACTAAGTAAAGTTGGACAAAAGTTGTAAAATCGTAAGCAGGCGTTAAGTGTTTTTTTTTATACTTTAACAATGGAAATCTATTCTGATTTTCAGTTAAAAAAAAAAGTTGAATGTTTACATTACAATTTGCCCGCATCAATTATTTCAATTATTGTTTGGTATTAAAGGTCCAGATTTATCAAAAAGTGCTTTTAATTCTTTATACATTTTTACTATGGCGGCCGCGCGCCGATCTCAATAGGTACGCATTCCCCGCGCTGTATGGTTATAGTCGCGTTAACGGCTAACGCTCGGCGGCGTCTTAAACTAAATCTAAAACTAATCTATGGCTAAAAATGGGCCCCGCGGTATTATTCTAAGACGCTGAGCGAGGTAGCATCCAGCCCTTTGCTCACCAGGGTATCGACGACGAGCCGTTTAGAAAGTTCCTTTTAAAAAGAACTAGCGTTTGGGCTCCACGGGTCTAATGGTATTGAGAGCCGAGGCCGAATCGAGGTTTCATTCTCTGTTTCTTCTTCCAAAACTTAACCAATTTTACGAAATTTTACGAACTGAATCGTAACTCTCTGACAGAACATTTCCTTCCCATTCAGTTCCTACAATTTCGTAAAGATAAGTCGATATTTTGATTTGTATAACACGGTTGCATTAAGCTTGGACTTCATTTGCATCCAACGCCATAGTTACCAGGGACAAACTTAACGTAAACTGATGGTATGGGAAAAAGAGGAGTGATATATCCTCTTAATGTATCCCAAATACAGAATCGCACGCGCTCATGAATATTGCCCCAGAAAGATTAAAGACGCGCCCTGCTCAAGTATTCAAACATTTGCCGCAGCTAGATTCAAACGGAACACAAAAGCGGGACACATAATTTATCAATTTCCATTTGGAATAAAATTCACAATTCCACCGGCGACATTATTCGGGATTACTCTGCTAACTTTCCTTCTGTTTAATAAAAATTCAGGTGGGCCGCGGGCCACCGTCTTATGCGTTCCTGATTAAAAGTCCCGTTTTACGAGTTGGTCGCTTAGTTCGTTGGCGGTTTTTGTTCCTAAATCGGCCCTTCGAGTGTACGGTCTTATTTAGGGTCCCGTACCTCATATGATCCCGTCGGAACCCTCAGAATAAGAATCAGAATCAATCATTTATTTGCTCAAACATGGTACATACAGGTGGTCTTAAATCTACTTAAAGAACTACATGTTTACTAACAGAGACATGCAAATAAATCAATATTTTATGTGTGTCACGTGCATAAATTATAAGATCACTTTTTTGTCCGTCCGTCCGTCCGTCAGTTTGTAAAGATCCTTTATTTCGGGAACACGTGGAGGTATCGAGTTGAAATTAAAACTATATACTCAGATATACTCTACAGTCCCTAGAAACTGTAAAAAAAATAAACTCTAAGTTAACATTAAGAAATTGAACGGCCGCTTATGCCGCATAAAACTGATATTCCGACACTCAAGGGGATTCAAATTTATAAAGTACTTTTTCTACTCCAGTACTTTTTTCTGTCATTTATATAGTTACTAACTCTAATATAAAGACATAAATTATGAAAGTCTGTAAAAGTCTATACTCTACTGCCCAAAAACACACTGCTAACCGATGTTATAATGTCGCCAAAAAAGCATCACTTAGTACCACAGATTACAAGATGAACAGCTGCATTCACACAATTTGCAAATTAAAAAAAAACTAATTGTACTAAGGCATTGCTGCCAACTTAAAAAAGAAGTTTTATCTTCAGTGCATGGACGTTTAGTATAGTGAACGTATACCTTTAGGTATAAGTTTATTTTTTTTGACAGATGTTTAGTATGGTGATCGTATACCTTTATGTATAAGTTAATATTTTTTTGACAGATGGATGTCAATAAAAAAAAAGTTTATCAGAGACAATTTTTCTTTTTAATTTTGATGATTCCGAGCGGGAACATGTAATTATTTTGTTTGTTGTTTATTTGCATTTGATTTATGAAATGTCGTGTCGTAGAAAAAGTATTGTATGCAACGTTGTATAAGTAGGTCAAAAAACGCTTGTGGCATCTCTCTTACGATGTTCGCTACGCTCACATCGTAACCCATGCCACTCGCGTTTTTTGCCCCCTCTTATACCACGGTTGCATAAAATACTATTCCGTTGGCCTAGAATTATGAAATATTGCAAGTAGGTAATACCGTTATACTACAAATATTGTACGACCTGAGAGATGCGACGGCCAGAGCCATCAACACCGCTGCTCATTGGGCATCAATTATTTGAAATTAGAAAAAATCTGAAAACTATAATTTGTGATTTTAGTTTTCAGATTTAAATGATTTTACGTAGAACAGTTTTGTCTAAGAAGTAAGAAGTAAAAGTATTGTATTTAAGTAAGTTTGTTGTTCAGTACAGTTTATCTTTTCGTTAGATCAATATGCAGTGCTTTCATAGTCCGTACCGAACCCTCGGTGTGCCGCGCAACTGGCGCTTGACCGGCTTTTTTTTGTTTCTAAATCGACCCTTCCAGCGATGCGGTCTTTTTTAATTTTTTGCGAGTACTCATCGGGGTTTGGCGGAGAATGCGTAATGTTAACGCGCGTTAGAGGGCATTAAACCATTTTTAAGTAACTTTTTAACCTTCAAGAAAAGTTAATGTTGTGGGTATTATTTCTTATGAAATACTACTGCCATTTATTAAAACATGACATGACTTGAATATGCGTATCGACTAGAATTTTGCCTTGTCTGCGGACGTTTTCCGATTTGAATAGACCGACGTTGCCCATACAAAATCAGGAACTTTCCCGAAGATTCTCGAGAACAAACCAGAACTATTACGTTATAGTCCTAGCACCAACTCAATGTTTCAGCCCTATAGCTGGTTGACTGGTAGAGAATGCCTTGTGGCAATAAGTCTGTCATTTGTACTAGTTTGATCTGTGCAATTTAGTTTAAGTAAATAAACTCTAGTGTGGACACGGACAGGGGTATCAAGATATCATAGTACACGGCATCTAAGTACCTCGATGAATGAAAATATATATATATATATATATATATGTTATGTGATTAACCATATAATTTTGAATAAAAAAATGTTTTATCGTTGCATCACGTTTACAGAAATTAAAAAATATATTTTAGGACAAAAGTTCATGTATTTATACTATTTTCGGAAAGCGCTCAAACTGGCATAATATTAAATTAAAAATAAAAATGAAATATGAGTGAAGTCTATTCGTTAAATGTACTATTTATAGTTTATTTACAAAAATGTAAGTAAAATACATTTAATTGAATCAAACTCTCATTCATTTCAAATAAAAAGCGAGTAAAATGAACACACCACAGCAAACCATCCAACCGTTTATTATTCCCAAAGCACCACCAGTACCAATCCTATTTTTCCAATTCCCCAGCCAGCTGTAACCGGTCCAAGAACCGGCTTGATCTGGTTATAACCGGATACGGTGTAATAGGCGATTTAAATGCATGCAGCCAGGTGGCCGGTGCAGCGTCTAAATAGCGTCGTGGTATTGTAACATGCAAGTCAATAGGGTCAGATATTGGACGAAAGGTTAGCCCGGGCACAGAATAGAGAAATACAAAAAGTCTTTTAAGAAAAAAAAACTGTTTATTCCTTTTAAAGGCATACGATACAATACAATACAACAATACTTTATTGCACACCAACAAGAAAAATATTTCATGAGAAATCTTAAATTAAACAATGATAGACAATACGTGGTCTTATCGCTAAAGAGCGATCTTTTCCAGATAACCTTCGGGTAGCGGAGAAAACAAAATACATTACATACATTTTGCATCTTAAATTCTAGCCTTAAGGTTTCTAAGATTATATCGAATTTACTCTGAAAAGAAAAATACATAGAGGGGATATAATCACCTATCCTTTTCCCAGTCTATCAGTTTACGTTAAGTTTGCACCTGATAACTATGGCGTTGGATACAAATGAGGTCCAAACTTAACGTAACCCGCTTATACAAATCGATTTCTGTATCTATCGATCGTTTCCTCCTCCAAAACTTAACCGCTCTTTACGACATTTTAGGAAACGAATGAGAAGGAAATGTTTTGTGTCAGACCCTTTCGATTTTTAACCAAGTTCAAGAAAAAGGAGGTTCTCAGTTTGATCTGTAAGTATGTTTGTATGCGATTATCTCGCGTTTGGCTGAAGCGATTTTCAGAAAAGTATTTGTTACACTTAGGAAAAGGTTTTAGTATTTTAAACGACTTCAAAAATGAGGTTCTTACAGTTTGACCCGCATGTATGTAGGTATGTTTGTCCGCGATTATGAAGTCGTTCATGAACAATTTTTTTATTTGCGTCTGATAGTCATCATCTTCATATGCTGAGCTGATGATGGAAGGTATAACTCCTTAACGGTTAGGAGTTAGGGGATAATTCAAACGGGATGCATGCAAAAAAGACCTCCCCAATCTCCCCGCCATAAGTATTTTATTTGAATCACTAAAAATTTAATGAAAATAAACATATTTAAAAAAATATAAGAACCGGCTTAAAAAAAACTGAAGAGCCAAAAATAACCCGTGCATGTGCAGATTACATCTGAATCACCTTTTGAAGTCGGTGTCAATTTTTTTTTATAGATAGAGTGATTCAAGAGGATGATTTATATAATATATAATACATGCATAATTTATCAGCATTGCACCCAAACCAGGGCGGGTCCCTAGTTTTATTAATTATTATAAATCATCCGTCACCACTATGTGATGGTGAGAGTACCTTATCATTTATGCTTCGCGAGATAAACAATATGATATACGCTGTATAAATAACATATCAAACTCTTATCACCATTCAAAACTATAGCCAGTTTAAAAGGTGCTTTCAAAATGCACGTTAAATTCCCATTTGCTCTTGTGGAACAGCTTTCAAACATCGCTTGGGGCCCTGGCCCCAACGCGTTTACAACGCATACAGGGTGGAAAAAGCGTATGGGACGTAATAGAACAGTATATTAAATATGTTGCACTGAAACATTTCCTTATAGCAAACTTTGGTTACCTACAAAAAAAAAATAAGATTTTACCTATTTACAGATTCAACATGAATGAATGAATATCAAATACATAATACAGCTCTAAGTTAGGTACACACCGGGACAATATCGCATTTTAACACTGGTACACATATTAAAGTAGGTATGACAAATTTTGTAGGGCTGTTCATAATGGATTTAAATACCTGACCTCAAAGAAATGAAATTATTTTTTGGCTATCCTGTATATTGTTGTGCGCTTTCCTTTTTATTATTAATATCAATTAATGAAGTTGTCTTATCATAATGCAATATAAACATCACGCATTTTTTTGAACGTGATTTGATGAAGTCCTATTAAAAATGAAAACATGTTTTCCCTATCCTATGTTAAGTAATAAATAAAACTATTCAGGGAGAATCATACACAAATCGACCTAGTCTCAAACTAAGCAAAGCTTGTATCTACTAGACGATGATATTAATAATATAGACGATGATATTAATAACATAATATAAGAACAAATATTCGAGTTCATCACACAAATATTTGCCCTGGCCGGGATTCAAACCCTGGACCGCCGGCTCAGTAGACAGGTGAGACAAACTGCGCCAAAAGCGTCGTCCGAATCAAATATGCATTTCTACTTTACCAACTGTACAGAACAAAATTTTTACCAGAGCTTGTATAAAAGCAAACTTAAATTTGATCTAAGTACATTGCCTTCACATCTCATTGATATTTTCCACCCTGTAGTGTTCGCAATATCGCCCGTTCGTCGACACTTGCGACAAACTGCGCGGACGTGGCTCTATGACTGAATCGAAAAAAATATGGCGTGAGACGTGTTTTATGTGATTCCAATGTTTTAACAATATCGCAGGTTTGCTAAACATCGAAGAATAGTGGAACAAAGTTTTTTGAGAAAACTTTGTTTGTTTGTTACTGAGACTTTGTTATTTAATACCTCTTACCGCTGCGAGCTATCGCTAATACTATTTTTAGATTTTTTTCAAATATGTGACGACGCAGTTGGCTCCGTTTGTAGAGACCTGCCTACTGAGCCGGCGGTCCCGGTTTTGAATCCCGGCCAGGGCAAATATTTGTGTGATGACCTCGAAAAATTGTGCTTGGGTCATAGTTGTTCCATGTATTTAAGTATATATTTATCTATATAAGCATGTATATCGTCGTCTAGTACCTATAACACAAGCCTTCTTGAGCTTAATTTGGGACTAGATCGATTTGTGTGAGGTTGTCTGTTATTTATCTAGTGAAGTCTTTTACTTATCTTAGTCAAAATTGTTTGTGCATTTGTACGTACTTTAAGAGCATATAACACTTCTCCTTTTCCCATATCATCAGTTTACGTTAATTTTGCACCTGGCAACTATGGCGTCCCATACAAATGAGGTCCAAACTTAACGTAACCGGGTTAAATAAATTGAGGTTGTATTCTCGTCTCTTTCCTCCACCAAAACTTGACCAATCCTTACGCATTGATACAAAGATCAATGCAAGAAAAAATGAAACAGGAGTTACTTGATGGAAGAGTCCGGGAATCGAACCCAATACCTCTGGTCCAGCGCGTTAACCACTTCGCTACCTTAACTCCAAGTAACCTGACGAATTTTTCCTTATAGTTTAAATAAAATTGCGGTGTACCCACATTAAAATAGTAAGACATTACATGATTCCTAAATTTAACCAATCTTTACAAAATGCTTGCACCTGAATGGGAAGAAAATTATCTGTGTCGGAGCGTTATTTTTTTTCGGTAATTACCTACTATAGAATTTGTATCCTACGCACCCGTGTGCGGCGGAATTTAAGCCAAAAGCAGACTAGTGCGAAAAAATCAAAACAATCCGACACAGAACATATACTTCCCATTCAATTTCTAAGATTTCGCAAATATTGCGTAAGTTTTGGACGAGACGAGAACGAAACCTCAATTTGTATGAAAAAAGCAATGGTATTTCCTCTTAATACAACAAAGAAAATGTCTTAACATTTTATAACAGAATGAAATACTAATTCGACGCGTAACGTTCACGGAAACAAAATGTAACGATCCGCAAAGAAAGGAAAATCTCGTATTAGGTATGAATACCTATACAAAAATAAATGTAATTTTTGGAAATAGTCTGTTTAGCCTAATATGTTGTAGTAATGTAACCATCAAATACCCCGAATTCGTCTCAAATATGCAACCTGATCGCTATAAACAATAAAATAAAACCTTATTTGGTTAAAATCACTCGTTTCTAATACAGTGGGTAGTCGTAAAGTCTCTGTGCTTTATTGCCAAAATAAATATTAAGAAGGGTCAGCCGTAGGACTGCGAATTTGGAAATACACTCAATGCCAAAAGTTGGGTCTCTGGAAAATACATTTTTCAAGTGACCATTCTTGAATAATAAATGCCGGGCATTAAAACGCTTTGAGATATTTAAAATATGTGGACGCTTATCATAAATAATGTGAGAACTTATGAATATGTGGACTCTAGGGACTCAGTGTGGATTGCATGAATATCGAATTGATTAACGTTGAAAATAACGCTGAAAGCTATCGTCTAAAAAAACATCAAATATTTAATTCTATTGGGTCGTAACATATACGTATACTCGTAACACCACTTCTTGTGTCTAATTATTATAAATCTCGAACATATTCTATCAATATTTTATTTGGAAACACAATTATATTCGAAGTGTTTTTTTAAATGTGGGTGTATAAACATCACATTTTTTATTGCTATACATACAAAGGTCAACAGTCAACACACAAAGAAAAATATCGATATTTTTGGATTACCGGTTCGACGCTTTGGACCCACAAAAGACTGAGATTTTTTTTTTATTAATGCAGTAACATTTGCTATCGTAAACTAAATATTATGTATAAAAAAAAATCTAAATCCTTCTCGAAGCATAATAATTTTCAAATTTTCGCTTCTACATTGACATTTCGTTTAGTTTAGCTGACGATACTGGTGTAATAAAAATATATTAGTTTGGATGTAGCACATTGTTATTATCGATTTTTCAATACAATTTGAGATGATGGTGCCGAATATAAAGACATAATCTTTACGGCGCTAGGATGCCGCCCTAAATCATGAAGAAATGAAACAACTGGTTGAAAAATTTGATGCTTTGGCTACAGGTTTTGATAGCGTAATTGGTAATGCACCTGTCTGGCCCGGGAAGCCATGGAGATGTAGGTTCACATCCCACTCCACATTTTTTTTTTAAATTTTCGCTTTTCATATTAGCGTTTAATTAAATTTTTCTTTGTGATTTGATCTTTGTATTTATATATATAGAAATATTCTATCATGCCACGTGCCCGATATCAAATTTAAACCATATGTGGGTGGATACGGATATACACAGGAAATGATAATTTAATTACAGTAACAGCATTAGCTAGAGATTGGAAGTTCATGTACCTAATGTAGAATCGGTATTTCTGTTTAAATGTAAAAAAATAACTGATATTTAGATAACATGAACAACATTGATAGTCAATACAAAATAACTATCTATCTAACAGCCACAGACGTCCACTGCTGCATAGGCCTCCCCCATAGCTCGCCACAAGGTGCGAGCATGTGCAGACCGAATTCATCGACTCCTTAGTCGAGGTGATCAAAAGACACTGATTATCATTATAACTGTGTATTTGTAAACTAATTACAACACACAAAAAAGATAAGTTTAAATCAACATTTAAATAAAACAATTTAATTTTAAAACAGTAACGACTGCTGAAGTAAAACAAATGTTTAGAGAGTGAGGCGAAAATTTTAAAAATTTAATAGAACACCCCGTCTTGATCCATTATTTTTTTCAATTTTTCGCTTCATTCTAAACATTAAATTTAAACGGATTATATCGCGTAAATTATTTGAGCTGCCCTGACGTATCAGCAACTCTCCATTTACCGTTGTCAAAGGTTAACAGAGAGAAACACAATTTAAGTAAGTAGTTTTATTATGTATAACAGGGACACCGAAGAAAATATGAAGTTTAAATCAACTTTAAATAGAAAAAACTAATGTCCCAATATTCTGTCCGTCAGTGTACCACGTATATCAGTCTTAGATGTATTTGTATGGGTCGTATTTGTATTATAATGCGTTGGCCGGGATCCACGAATGAAGATGCATACGGAATGTGTTTGTGTACCGCCGTACGGTTCAGTGCAAACGATCATTAATTCAAAGATCGTTAGCGGTCATTAGAGATTGTGTTTCATTATTATGGATAGGCTTTTACTTTCGCTATCCTGAGACATACCGCACTGAATAAAAACCACAGTAGTAAATCTCTGTTTAATTTTCGCAGAAAACAACTGATGATTATATTTTATTGGATCTTTGTGTAAAATACTCATTACTTGGTCGTAGAACGTGTCGTGAAATGAATAAATATTAAGGGAAAATCATACACAGATCGACCTAGGCCCAAACTAAGCAAATCTTATACTTTGGGTACTAGACGACGATATACATAATATATAAATACATATATACATACTTACGTATGTGTACCACTGCGAGTGACTATGAACGCGCGTTTAACGTGTGAACAAAAACGGAAGACGGAGCGGAGAAACATGGCGTGTGTGGGTGCGAAGACTTTAAGCGCGACTCCTTGTGCCTAGTAAGCCGATCTTGTTATAGGTCAATAACCGCTAATAACGCAGACAAAGTGTAGGTTAAATGACAAAAAAATACATTTAAGGCAAGAGTTACAGGGCCACCACTCAGACTTCATTTAGCCAAAACACACTACGAGAAAACATGGTATATTTACATATTAAAATATCAAAGTAAGTATAGATGTCCCGGCCGCTCCAATTTGCTGGTCGGATTGCCACAGTTTGGTCAAAGGGCCCTCTTAAACTACTCAAATACTTGACTGGGCATCTTTGGTATCGATTATGTAACGAACGGTTTCATAATTCCTTTATGGAACACTATACCGCGCCCGTGACTTCGCTCGCATGAAATTGACAACATTTCATATTTCTAACAGGTGGAAATTAATATGGAGACCGAGAGAGCTTTGCGTCGTGTACACGACCCTAAAGAAATATTAAATTTGAATTTATTTTCTGTATGTAAATAAATATATGATCCCACCAAAAACACTGTAAAAAAGTTATCAGATCCCAGGAAAAGCCAAGCCCCTAAGCCCCGACTTTACTAACCCCACCACCTTGGTTTAAAAAGTATGGCATCAACTGGCTTCAAGCCCCTAAACCCGGAGTTTACTAACCCTACACCTTTGTTTCAAAAGTATGGCTTGGCCGTTTCATAGAGTACCGTAAATAAGTCCAACGGACCGTCTGGCCCATATGGTATCAAGAAACTAAGTTTATGTCTTTGATCATATATACTTATAAACTTAATTCCTTACGATATGGGCCGGACAGTCCGCTAGACTTATTTACGGTAGTCTATGAAACGGCCAAGCCATACTTTTGAAACAAAGGTGTAGGGTTAGTAAACTCCGGGTTTAGGGGCTTGAAGCCAGTTGATGCCATACTTTTTAAACCAAGGTGGTGGGGTTAGTAAAGTCGGGGCTTAGGGGCTTGGCTTTTCCTGGGATCTGATAACTTTTTTACAGCGAAAGCGTTATGAGAATGTGAGTCTTGGCCGTCAATTTTACATGAAATGTTTTTGGTGGGATCTTATTTCTTTTTGTAAGGTGCTTTAGTTTTTTTAATTTTTTTGGGCTGTAGGGTTTCTTGAGCGACAACTGAAGTAGACAATTGTGTATTTAAGAAATACTTAATTCTAGCCCCATATATAATACACTTTTATCCCCTATTATGGGAAACCCATACAAACTTCCATCCCCTTATTTAAAGGTATTTGATTTATAACAATGAGTCCCTATAGGTTTCAATTTTCAGACCTCTAGTATCAAAATTTGCGGAAGTTTCATACAAACTTCCATCCCCTAGTTTAAGGGGTTGGGGGGTAAAAGTTCCAAGTTTTAGAATTATTTTGTTGTTTGTGTACTAATACTAGCTAACATACCAAATTTCAGCTTTCTAGGTCATCGGGAAGTACCCCAGAGGTTTTGATACGTCAGTGAGTGAGTGGCAAAATCGGCGTATTTTAGGTACCTATAAAACCTAAAGTATAAAAGCTAGATCAATTAAATTTTGTACATTTTATATGTTTGCTAATTGCATCTTAACCTGAGAATTTGGGCGCTGTAGTGTTAACTGGGACGAAACTATGAGGGTTTGAATATGAGACGAAAAGGTTCGAGAAAAGGTAGGTAGTGCCCCCTTCTTTTTTGTTCGTCTTGGCGGGGGCACTACCGTGCCCCCAGATATTTAAAATACGAAGTCGAAGTGTAGATATGGAAGTAGTAATAATTGTGTATAAGAAATACTTACGTTTAGCCCGATATATACTACTTTTATCGCCCATTATGGAAAACCCATGAAAACTTTCATCCCCTTATTTAAAGGGTGGGGGTGAGTTTTTTTAAATCCTAGAATATGTATTTTATTATTTATAAATAATAAAGGAGTCCCTATATCAATTTTCAGACCTCTAGTATCAAAATTTGCAGAAGTCTCATACAAACTTCCATCCCCTAGTTTAAGGGGTTGGGGGGTAAAAGTTCCAAGTTTCAGAATTATTCTATTGTTTGTGTACTAAACCTAGCTTACATACCAAATTTCAGCTTTCTAGGTCATCGGGAAGTACCCCAGAGGTTTTGATACATCAGTGAGTGAGTGGCAAAATCGGCGTATTTTAGGTACCAATAAAACCTAAAGTGTAAAAGCTAGATCAATGAAATTTAGTACATTTCATATGTTCCCTAACTGCATCTTAACCTGTGAATTTGGGCGCTCTGGACGGGACTGGGACGAAACTATGAGGGTTTGAAAATGTGACGAAACGGTTCGAGAAAAGGTAGGTAGTGCCCCGCCTCTTTTTTTTCGTCTTGGCGGGGGCACTACCGTGCCCCCAGAAATACATAAAATAACCGAAATCTACGACAATGCCTGCATAGTTGTAGCCTTCGAGCTAACCGCGTATAAAAATAAGCTGTCAATAATATCAAACTGAACATCATTCGTTTTTTTAGGGTTCCGTACCCAAAGGGTAAAAACGGGATCCTATTACCGAGACTTCGCTGTCCTTCCGTCCGTCCGTCTGTCACCAGGCTGTATCTCAACAACGGTGATAGCTAGACAGTTGAAATTTTCACAGATGATGTATTTCTATTGCCGCTATAACAACAAATACTAAAAATAAAATAAAATAAATATTTAAGGGGGGCTCCCATACAACAAACTTGTTATAAATTATATATATGTATAGGTACGGAACCCTTCATGCGCGATTCGGGCTCGCACTTGCCCAATTTTTTATTAGACACCAGACTAAAGGTCTTTGCACACTATATCAACTCCACGCCACTGCGGCAGCAACTCTACTCACACTTTCGATGAGTAGTCAACTAGTTGATCCACCCAATGGTCACTAATGGACAACGCGGTGTCAACGTGTGGACCCAGCAAATGGTTGCCCGTCACGGGTCAGTCGCAAGCGCATAGTCGCCGCGGGGACGACGTGCGGTCGACGCGTGACAAACGTGTCGTGACACGTCGTCCACTAATTTAATTTGATATCATTTTTAGGGTTCCGTAGCCAAATGGCAAAAAACGGAACCCTTATAGATTCATGTCTGTCTGTCCGTCTGTCCGTCTGTCTGTCCGTCTGTCCGTCCGTATGTCACAGCCATTTTTTTCCAAAACTATAAGAGCTATACTGTTGAAACTTGGTAGGTAGATGTATTCTGTAAACCACATTAAGATTTTAATGCAAAAATAAAAAAATAATAATAAATATTGGGGGCTCCCCATACTTAGAACTGAAACTCAATTTTTTTTTTTCATCAAACACATACGTGTGGGATATCTATGGATAGGTCTTCAAAAATGATATCGAGGTTTCTAAAATATTTTTTTTTCTAAACCGAATAGTTTGCGTGACAGACGCTTCCAAAGTGGAAAAAAGTTGCGCCTCCCCCCCCTCTAACTTCTAAAATAAGAAAATGAAAAATCTAAAAAAAACATATGATGTACATTACTACCAACTACCAACAAAACTTGTTTTGAACGAGATCTAGTAAGTAGTTTTTTTTAATACGTAACTTTGCACCTAATTTATATGGAGCGCTATACATACCAGGTGCAAACTTAACTGAACCACTTAGGGATGGAAAGTGTTTGTACGGAACCCTTGGTGCGCGAGTCCGACTCGCACTTGGCCGGTTTTTTGATACTACATTGAAATTAAATCTAGAAAATATGACATAGGGCTTAAATTTCAATATTTAGCATAGAATCGAGTCGCCGTTGAGCTGTTATAATGTGCGAAGACCTTAGTAACCTTTTTATTGTGTCATAGTTTTGGACTTACGACATTTTAGAATGAGTAAATTTTAATAGGTTAATAATAAAATAGTTCGTAATCTTAGTAAAACATTATAAAAACAGTAAGTAGTCCTCTTTCTAAGCGGAATATATACCTATGCCAGTAATAAAATTGTAGTCTTAAAATGTGAAATCTTGTCAATTAAGATGCATTATTTGTACTGAAGACAAGACGAGACGACGCTAAACAAGAATTGAAAGTAGGTATGATCAAATTTAAATTATTCTCTTAGCGTAGGTATCTTGAAAGGAAGAAAGAAAATACATTTATTGACATAACACAGTTTAATGTGAAATTAAAATTAAATTGTTCGGTAGTAATAAAACGGGATGGCAAAAATCCGAGAAGAGATTTTATTGTTATTTAAGATAGCCAAGTATTTGGTCTCGATTACACAGGAGTAATGCATAATTATAATGCATTGACATCAGGATGTTAAGTGACAATAAGGCCTAAAATGGAGCATGCTTGCCTAGAAAATGCCTATTCACTCTCGATTTGAAGAGTTCTGTTTAGTATCTCAATCTCAAAGCATTTCGTAATGAATCAGTTGTAGGACAGCAAAAAAAGTGGAACTCTGCCTAGACACAATTTCCCTGAAAAATATAGCTTTGAAATTTTCCAGTCGAGAGTGAATAGAAAATTATACTTGTTGGTGTAATATTGTTATGTAGGTTATCTGTAAGAGATCACTATATAGCGATAAAACTGATGTTGTCTGCTTCTTGCCTACTTTCCTACATGTATCTGCAAGGAAGAGTAGGTACTTATATTGCTTTATTTTTAACAACTTGCATTTGTATCGTTTTTAGTTTGCTTTAATGTTTGACGTTCCGATATTTGAAATACACGGAAGCAATTCGAATCCTCCTGTGATTTAACGTTTTTTTTTTTACCAATTTTGTTTGCGCCAGTTTCGATCGGATCGCGTCATCTGCAGGCCTTCAATATTTCAAACACTTTTACATTTTTTGCAGATTTGAATAGTATTTTTTTATAAATTTATTTATCTGTATTGGATAGCCAGCGGTTGATAGAGAACTGAAACATTTTTCGGTGTATGGTTTTATATTCAAACTATATGTCCAAGGTAACAGAAGATAACGCCCAGACCGTGACCTATGGAGGAAGACTTTGTGCGATGGTGTGGTTGCACATCATGAAGCATGGTTCCCACAAACGCAACCTGAGACGCCAGCGTGCAGTTCTTCCCCCTTATTCGAAAGAGGAAAAATTTATTTGTCAACTATCCGGCCGTGGCTGTCGCTCTCGTATCGGGCTTCCAAGTCATCTTCGT
The DNA here is from genome assembly GCA_905147355.2 of Apotomis turbidana. Classification (NCBI taxonomy): domain Eukaryota; kingdom Metazoa; phylum Arthropoda; class Insecta; order Lepidoptera; family Tortricidae; genus Apotomis; species Apotomis turbidana. The sequence continues at coordinate 25,665,502 of LR990288.1, forward strand.
AGATGTCGCACTTTAGATGCTGCTAGCTCATCTGTTATAGATGTCAATAGGCCAATGATGATGAATACACTGCCCACTGCCTCGTCCACGTAATACTTTTTTTCCTGTATGTGCTCGGGTTAAAAGTATCCTATAACCACTCTTGGATGTCCAGCTATCCCTGTACCAAAATTGGTTCAAATTCGTCCAGCAGATTTCGAGTGACGAGCTCGTAAAGGTTTTTTTACCAACGGGTCCACGTATGGCTGGTGCCATGCGCGCATACAAAATAAATGTCAACCTGCATCGCGCTAATAATACAATCTCATGAATTCATGGCTATTTTACTTAGAAAACATTTTTTAAAGCAATTTTGACTTTAATCTAATAATTTATACTAATATAAATCCATAAGTATATTTCTTCTAACACTATTTTTAGTACACGGATGTTTTTAATAAAATCACTGTTTAATAGAATCATCATCTTCTTATCACTGTTTTAATGTGGAAATACCACATCTTTACTTTTATATATATATAAATAAATATATAAATATCAGACAACCTCACACAAATCGATCTAGATATAAATCATCATCCTCCTAGCCTTTGTCCCATTTTTTGAGAATGAATTCTCAATCGGGGTCGGCTACCTAAATCCCAAGATGTGGCGTAGGCACTAGTTTTTACGCAAGCGACTGCCATCTGACCTTCCAACCCAGAGGGGAAACTCGGCCTTATTGGGCTTAGGTGGTTTCCTCACGATGTTTTCCTTCACCGAAAAGCGAGTGGTAAATATCAAATGACATTCCGTACATAAGTTCCGAAAAACTCATTGGTACGGGCCGGGTTCGAACTCGCGACCTCCGGATTGAAAGTCGCATGCCCTAACCACTAGGCTACCACCGCTTCTTAGATCTAGATATAAATATTGACACAAAGGTAAATTATGAAAAAAACCGCCGGAAACGAAGGGTCGCAGGTTCGAGTCCTGCTTACATTGCAGTGGACCACATTACATTTTTCTTTCATCCACAGCTCCCCTCTATACTTTGGTTATAGAGTACTTTTTACCCAAATACGGTGAAGCAAGAACGGGTAACTTCTTCTTCTATGCGTATGAAATGAAGTTGCGTGTAACCAGAAGGTGAGTAATCTTAATACAACTTGTGAGACATATTTAATTATTGTATTAAGCGGTTTACACTCACGTGAAATTGTCAAGAACGACCCGACATAGTTTCGAACTCGTATGGTGCTCTTCATCGGAGACTGCTCCCCGCTCGGCAACTTCACAATTTTCACATGTGTGTAAACCACTTAATACAATAATCAGAAGGTGTGTTTTAAATCCCAGTCTCATTATTTCTAAATTCGCAACTAACTTACCCCAAGCAGACACAAATGGCATACTATGCCTAAATTGCCTAAAATCTTATTGTACTTCATCACACTAAGCCGTCGAGCGTCGTTCCGTCATACTTAGAATGACGGATTGGCAGTACAGACACTATTAATAAAGCAAAAATTTAAATCTTAATAAATAACACTAGGAGACTTAACTACTAAGTGATAAATGATGTTAAGTTTGCTACGGGTTGTTGGCATCCACTTGGCATCGTACATTGTTTCAAGTTCTGAATAACTCCAATCAGAGAAAGGATTGAATATTGAACATTCTACTCGTACCTATACTTATTCTCTTTCTTCTGACTTACCTATATTAGATTAGAGCCTAACACGGGTCGGTCCGGTCAGGGAGCGCTAGTAGTGTCGCTACAAACAGCTTTCATATGGCAATAATGTGCATACCTCATAATATGTTTGCATTATTAAACGTCAGTAGCGATTTGTCAAGGATTTGTCATCAACCAAAACATTGTTAGCCGGAATGCTGCTAAATCATTTGTTCTTCTAGCGAAATAAATGCTGAATCCTATTGAAAAAAATTGACTTTCATCACTGGATAGTTTTGGGTATAATATGCAAAAAATACTTGAATGCGGAATATTTAGTCCTGTTACCTCTTTATTTACATCAGTGACATTCACTGACTTTCAACGTCAGTTGCCAAAAATTTGTCGTTGTCAGTAAAATAAATTAGTGTCACTAAAAAAAATCCGCAATATGGCGTGGGTTTAAAAAACTGTTGGGCTATAATTGTATTATTTAGACGTTTTTTATCTAACCGTAACTTTAGTCGCCCGTCGTTGAAGAGCGAATATTGGCAAACTAGAAATATAATAGGTACATCTCTATTCTCTGATAAACGTCAAATTAGACTCCAAATACCCATACAACAGAAAACATTATCTAATAATCTCCAGCCGTTTTAGCATATTGTAGAAACAATAATCAAAACACTCCACACAAAAAATAATGCGGCTATTACACTTTCCTAAATAAGTCAGTGTCTCACGTATGCAGATAAGTCCATCTCACTCCTTTGTATGGCTGCATCCCTCTCGTCAGTTATAGTTAAAGTATTACAAGCTGAACTAATCCTCTTACCTGCATTCACAATAGCATTGTGTCTAATACAATCCTATCTGCTTTTGTTCTCATAAACGCGAACCTGGCGCCAACCAGTTACTTACAAAAAAAGGTTAGAACTACATTGCGTGGATATTGAATTTTCAGCCTTATTCCTTGTTGAATAGGTTTAAAATGTTTGTTGACGAGAGATCATAGTCCTTTTTCAAGAGAATACGTTCTTGAGCAGCGTCGGACGGTTGTAAAGTTCCAAAAAGTTATGATCACCATTATTCTGTTAGTGCATTTTGTAGTCTAATGTCCAAGGAAATAGAGTCGATAATCTATATTAACCTTCCAAGGTGGTTACAATCTGCTTTTACTACGAGCTCGTTATCTTAATTTGCGGTTTACCAGTTGTGGTTTGTTCAATGGTATTCAGTTCTTAAGTGGATTAGCTCAGCTTAGATAAAGAATACTATACTATTTTAGAAAAGTGTAATAGCTGTGCAAAATGGAGTTAGAACATAAAACGAGTGTTTGTAACCACATCATATTTGATTTCCTTAATAAAATCACGAAATATTAAAAAATTAAATGGTGTATTTTTACCTTCATAAAATCATAATATACGTTGCAGATATGCCTTAATATTTATATCTTAAACTTAATAACCATAAACAAAACAGTAAAGAATAACTTCGACGGTGTTAAATTGAAAAGAATGATACATCTAACCCTTCTCAAGTTCCAAGGTCTTTATGAGGGCTCCAAGTTTTCCAACTTAGTAATGTTTACAGTCCTTCGTCGTGTTCCGTTGGCGGACAATATTTTTAGACGGAATTTAGGGCTCAGCCGACTGACCTATCAGCTTGATGTCTGATAATTCTTTAGACAACTCGGTGGATTATGAAAATACTGTTTCTGATAGTATTACCGAAACTTATTTTTTTTTTTATTATTTTTTGTGTTTTTACGGCGACGCGCTTGGCGCAGTTTGTGGAGTACCTGCTAACTGAGCCAGCGGGCCCGGGTTCGAATCTCGAACTCGAATGTTTGGTCATGGTAGTAAGTATATATTTATTTATCTAAATAAGTATGTATATATTGTATATCGTCGTCTAGTACCCGTAACACAAGCCTTCTTGAGCTTAATTTGGGACTAGATCGATTTGTGTGAGGTTGTCCGATATTTATTTATTTATAATGATGCGATGAACTCGAATATTTGGGCCTGAGTCATGGATGTTATTTGTATTTAAGTATGTATTTATCTATATAAGTATGTTTATCGTCGTCTAGTGCCTAATATAACCATAATTTGAGCGAGATTGAGTGATTCCTATAATATATATTTATTTATTATTTATTAAAAAGCAAACTAAAGTTGTAGTGTGGCTCTATGAACTGTAGATAATTTTCAAGATGGCTGAAATATTTTTTTTTCAGCAACCCCCTGCTCTCTCTGGAGCTGAAATGTTCATCATAATAATCTAAGCTTCTTAATTAATATAAAAAAAGCATATCCCCGCCATTAAAAAAAAAAACTAAAGTGACGAGAATCAGCTGAGAAATGCGATCTGTAGGCGCGAAAAGCCGGAAATCCCAACTTTCGAACATCCAGAATTCGGACATATGACACTATTTTTGGCCAAGCCGCAACGGAGACGCTTCCCTCGCTCGGCCAATGAAAGTGCAATGCACATTTGATGATTTTAGTGGTCTTTTTAGGCATAGAAGGTGAGCCTGAAGTGAATAACGTTTAAACACTGTAAGAAGACTGTCTAGATTTTTAAAACAGGATGGTTATGGCATCACAACTTATCGTAATAACATTATTTATACATTATTATATTGCAGGTGCTCATTTGAAGAAAAATGTAAGAACACATTGTCAGAACACAGAGATATCATTTGGAAAATATTATGTTATGATTTACTATTATCATAGTTTTTTAACGCCCCAACAAGAAAGAGGGTCCATGTTATAAGTTTACCAAGTCTATCTATGTATCTGCGTGTCTGTTTATGGCACCGTAGCTCCCAAACAGATGGTCCGATTTGAATGCGGTATTTTCTGGTCTGTCCAGATGGTTCTTAGCTATTCTTGATTGGGTCAGGGGTTTTTTTAAATGTAGAAATTCGGTTTATTGCAAAGTATGTTAAATTCTTTTAAGACGTTAGTAGGGTACCTACGTATAGATATTAAGGGTTACTTGGCATACGTTTTAAAAAACTTTCAGCCGTTATCGACTCGTAAGAGTTCAAACAGCACGTTTTGAAAGCAACGTAATTGTGTTTCGGCTTTAAATCATCATGTCCAGGCCTGTCCAGCCGCTTTGTAGGCTGCATTACAAAGCCTAGGCTCTAATTATAGCACACGTTCTTTTGTGTGACTGTCTCTAAACACGTGCAACAATGACAAAGCTGGGGACAGGTTGTTCCTTACTGTTAATACTGTATGTACCTACTCGTATACCTACTGAGAGACAGCTGTGGAATTTTATCGTTTACAGTAGCGGCAAAATCATATTTGTAACATTTTAATTTTAAGATCCAAATAAAAATTGCCCAAATTGTAATAAAAAAAATCAAAATCAAAAATAATACCTATATTTCTTTTCAACAAGATTATAGATAATGTTGAATTCTCCTTTTAAGTTAGTACTTGTGTTAGGAGAATTCGCTCTCACATCCAAGTTATACACGGTTAAAAATAAATAGTTAATAGGGTATATCTATGATTAAAAAGTGTACAATTTAGCCCTTATACTATAAGTAAATATAATATTAAGTAAAATCTAAGAATTAAAGAAAAAAAGTTTCGTTCACAAAGAGTACATATAGCAAGGTGTCTGGAAGAGATCGCTATTTAGCGATAATACCGTCTATTGTTTAGCTCTGCCTGTTAATTTCATGAATCTCATGTTGTTCTTTTTATTCCTTGATGATAGAGGTGTGCAATAAAGAGTATTTGTATTTGTAAAGGTGGTTTGAAAACTAAACCAGAGTGGGAGGAAACGGCCCTTAAAATATTTATTTATTTTAACTATCACAATGTTTATTATGATAAAAAATATATATATAAGTAGAGTACCATCATACACAAGATATTACTGAATTAGTAACTCTCATTATAGCTTGTAATGATTCACCAATATACGAATATTTCTTTTATCTGATTGTATTAGAAAAAGTCAGATATTTTTTTTATCTGATCTGATCCGATCGGAAATCGGTGTCTGGCAGTCTTTCAAAAAACATAAATTCGCATAAAATGTATAAAAAATAAAGTTTTTCATACCTGTTTGGTAGTTAAATTGTGATTTTTTCATGTTGTGAATTCATTTAGTCGTTTTATGATGTTTTTTTATACTAGAACATTTTTGAGAAAATCACTAAATACATACCTTGGCGTGATAGATTGTCAGCCTGTATTCCTAGCCGGATTCGTATTGGTCGGCCTCTGTAGTAATGTACTATTTAACACAATATTTATGAGATTAACACACTAAACAGATAGGCGCTCTTATCCAAGTAGACGCCGAACTCACTCATTTTCAGACTCGTCGTAGACGTTTAATCAGTGTTTGAAGATTATGAAAAACATATATAACATACTTAAGGATCTTGCGAATATGAAATCGTGTTCAGCAACATGATTGGAAAAATTTCGCTCGATAGAAAACAATCCCAGTTACCTCTATTCGTAATATATTTTCTGTAGTATGGCTAAAATACGAATCTTTTTCACCCGTTTTTTGCGTAAATGTATAGATACTAACATTATCTTTGCATAGTCGATGGTATTGTCTGAATAAAATTAATTATTTAATCACTAGAACGAAATACCTACTTAAACTACGAGCGCGATCACGCGCGGTTCCATTTTAGTCGCGCTTCGGCGCTGGAAGAGGACGGACCTGCGTCAGTTTGCTCCGCGCGATCACGTGATCGCATTTACGAATTATTGTTGCAATAAGCTTTTCATATTATAAAACGAATAAACAAAGAAAATGCTGGAGCAAGGAATGCGAAAAAGTAAGTTAATGTATTATTTATAATAAATTTACAGAACCGAACATAAATGTCAAAAAGTAGCACGGTTAACATGTCCAAGTAGATTCTAATAACGCTTTCTTTATAATTTATAACAACATAATCATTTCGTACAAAAGAACTCATTGCTGAAAGCATTAAGAATCAAATTGACTTACGTACTTATTACCACAAATATATTTCATCTAAATTAAGTTTTTTAGCGTATTATGACTTATGTCTCCTGTCAAACTTGGAACGTGCCACGCATGGAATTTAGTACACAGTTAACATATTTCAGTACTTTAAGTCCCTGCCGTGAAAAGGCGTGATTATGTATGCTATGTAACCTAGATATTAGTAGGTATATCGAATGTATATCGGACACCTAAGTATGTAGTTTATTTTTACCCGACTGCGCGACATAAAGGAGGGTAATGTGTTTAGTAGTCTGATTATGTATGATAGCGCCTTTGATTGGCTTAGTATATTTATCTCAGAAGCACATTTAATAGATCATTGAGTATCTTGATAATTTAGTTATATGTTATTGGCCAATGCTAGTTACATGAGTAATTTTGTGATTAATAATATCAATTTAAGAATATGAAAATAACTCCCGGGGGACGACATAAGATATTTATTCCGAAATTCCTCCACAATAAATAATTTGTATTTGTACAGAACACAGTCGCAAGTAAAAACTATAACATATTAATAAAAAGAAAAAATTATTTAAAACAAAGTAAAAAAAAATAGTATAGAAATAATCCTTTTGCTTGAGCGAATCCACTTAGCTTTGTACCCGATGAACAATACTCATTATCTGTATTGTTAGCTGTGGCCACAACTGCCACTTCAAATGTAAGGCGTTATAAGTGCAAATTACTTTTACACTAAATTAGTCTTTAAGTCAAACGAAATAAGGTTTACTCTTAAACAAAGAGAACAGAGATGTTGGTCACTTCATTGTCATTATAAGCATCGATAGGAACTTCACTGCTCTTTCACTTACGAAGTCCTGGCCACAGTTAACAATACAGATAATGAGTATTGTTCAACGGGTACAAAGCTAATGGGATTCGCTTAAGAAATGGGCTTCGAACTATACTTCTATAGAAAGAATTAGCATTTCACTTTGAACGATTTGCACCGTCCACTTAAAAGACTGCCGACTGATATCACTCCTCCTGACGACCAGCATTCATAATTTGTCAATTTAATTTTAGCCTTCTGACAAATAGTTGACAGTTAACTATTCATTGTAGTTTATGTACTATGTGTAGGACACTGGATGTCAGGAGGGTATTGTGACACCCCTGTACGTACAGTGTACATCGCCATCTCGAATTCGCGTTAGCGAACTCGGCGGGCGGGGCGGAGCGCGCGGGCGGCGCTCCGCGTCTTACCGCGCACCTCACCCTATTTTAGACAGACAGACACACCCTATTATATTTATTTTAGACAGAATTTTCCTTTAAAATTGTTACTAGCATATTCGAACGCTTAGTAAATACCCAACTAGCAAAAATATGTGCTATAAAAGTCGAGAGCACGTTTCTGTTTTTGCTAATTAGTGCTATAAAGGTGGTCAAAATAATCGAGTAAGGGGTCTATAAACGGTTACTCAACGCGATTTGGGCGCACATTGTTCAGCCTAAAGTGCTGTAAAAGTTCTGTAATTGCAGTTAAAAAACTAAAAACAGTTGTATAAAAGCTGACTAAAAGCTAAAAAGTTACCATTAGTGCTGTAAAGGTAAAATGTTTGCACTTATTCGATTAATCTGTATATATAAAAGTTACCAGATTGCTTCTATTCAGCAATTTAGTCGTATAAAAGAATCTGAATTGCTTTTACTCCACCTTTAAGCCGAGAAAGAGTGAATTATTTGCTTTAATTCGCTATCTGTGTGTGTGTTGTTCAAACGTGTTTACATATTAGCTGCCTGACAAATATATGTGACAGTAATAAACATCGACAAGGTAAATATGTTATTTTAATATTACTTCATAATAATTATAACACACTGCCCTAACGTTATAAAAAAGTGTCTACGCTGGTGGTAATCGTAGCGAACGGCATGCGCAAATAACTTTACTGATAAAACCTGAGATCGTATATATTTAAGCGCTCACGTTTTTTTTTAATTTTGTATAATAAATATTAATCAAAATTAAAAAGTGAGAAAATATTTTATTGTCTTTCACCTTTACTTCGAACTATTACGACTTTAACTCGAATAAAGGTGATTGAATTATCTTTATAGCACTTGATGCCGCCATTGAAATTGTATTTTATATGTAAAGGGTATAAGAATTACTGAAATACACTTAAAGTGCAATAAAGGCAAACCAAACAAGTTTATAGGACTAGTGACGTAAGCGTGCAGTTAAAGCAACACGACGCTTTTTAGTAAATAGATTACTTTTACAGCACATTTATGGACACAAAACAGAATGTCGTATAATGGTGGTATAAAAGCGAACATCGTTGCGAATTAGCTATTTCATGACTGTTATACTACTTTTATAGCACACAATACTGAGATAAAGTAATTTGATAACGTTTATTCCGCTTTTTTCAAGATATTGTGTAAGGGTGCTATAGTATGGTGCTAAAAACGTTTATTCGACCTCTTTATAGCACTATTTAGTGAAAATTACTGAACAGTCGTATTAATCACTACTATACCACTATTGAGTGATTTGGAAACTTTAATTCAGCTGTTACTCGATCTTAAGCTGAGTAAATGATTCCTTATACGACTTTTTTGCTCATTGGGTAGTACATATCACCACATGACTGTAAAGGAATCCGTGAAATCCTATTTCAGCGCGGCGATGCTGCAAGCGGACTACGAGTATCCGCAATAACAAATTAATATCTGCTACAAGCGTCCAAATCCCTCTGGGGTGAGGCATGCACGAAATGAGATAGGTATGGTCGTGTTCACGAATGTTTAAATGTTGCCATTGTGAAACATTTCGCATTGTACCTACTCTGAACAATGCAACGGCATAGACACGAAAATCTCTGCTTTTTGACGGTCAACATGAAGTGTAGACTAATGTTGAATTATACAGAAGAAAATTTGGAATGCGTAACCTGGCGCAGAAGACCGGTTATCGAGCCCAGTTCTTCTGGACTACTGGTCCAACGTGTTAACCTATCCACCACCCTAACGCCCAATAACCTTTCGAATTTTTCCTTATATGCTTTGTGTGCCGATCTTTACATTATTTATTTGAAAGGCTTTTTTACACCTTAGCAAGTCATACTTACTTGGTTCGGGGTTGGAAGCTATCGAAGCAACTACTTTTTTAACCCAGTTTGTCATAAATCTCAACCCATATCACATCTACAGAGTTACAAAGCTAATATTCAAAACTCTACTCGACAAGGCATTCCACGGTGCGTCGGAACGCAATTAGTCTAGCAGGGCCCTAATGTCGGGCCGTGCGAATTATGTGGACCCAGCTTTATTCCAAGTTCATGACTCCCGGCGAGCGATACACGAACATACTGATGCGCTAATAACTTTATACTGAGATATGGGATCCTACTCGACTATGGTGGCGCAAAAATAAATAATAAGGGACAATCTTACACATATCGACCTAGTCCCTAACTAAGCAACGCTTGTACTATGGGGTCCTAGAAGACGACATAATATAATATATAAATACATGTATAGATAATATCCATAACCCAGCAACAAATATTCGAGTTCATCAAACAATTATTAGCAACGGTTCATTATGTTCATCACAGACTATTATACACCGTGGGCGTTAATAACCCGAAAGATTTAAACCACGTATTTTTGACGACAATACGAGTAAATAATATTATATCAACATGGGTCTAATTATGTGTCTTAACTAAGTTACTATTTCAGTACAAATTAAATCATATTAATTGCCCGCTTCTTTGTGAACAAGTCTTTAGTTGAAGAAGAGTGAGCGAGCATGACACTCCACGAATCGCTCCGAAATCATACGACGAACGGCGAATGCCGTGACTTGTGTTCTATGACAAGTAGTGTCAAGTTATCGCTGTTTCACTTTTGACGGGTTCAAATTTGAACATTGGCATAATGACATGAATTAGGGTGTGTTAGACTGGAGATTTTTTAACTTTTGATGTTTTTTTTAATAATTAATATCTCCTTAATTATGAGTTTTTGGACTATATGTTACATAAGTTTATATACTCTAATTAGGCTCTAGTATCGTAAGCTTAAATCTTTCGGGTTATTAACGGTCACGGTGTATAAAGGGAGGCCCATTTAGATCGGTCTGTATGGGAAAGTCTGAAACTATAAGACATACAAAGATCTGTTCTTAGGAACCATGTCATCGATTTTCATAACAAGAAAAACTGCATTCGTACATTTAAAAAAAACCTTTACTCAGCTTGGGAATCGAACCCGGTCGTTTTGAAAAATAGCACTAACATTATTTTTACTTAGATATCAATTGTGTAGGAGACTTTCCCATACAGACTGATCTAAATGGGCCACCCACCCTGTATATTATATATTGATTAGTGCGCGTGGACTCCACAGGGAGCTCAGTAAGCGCCTGAGGGAGACAACAGGGGACCCACGCGCGGGCAGTTTTCTCGCGCAAAGGCTTTCCATAGCCATACAGCGTGGGAATGCTGCCTGCGTCATGGGCACTAGGGTGGGTCACTTTTGTATGGGAAAAAAATTATACTTTTATTTCTTTAGGCATAGCAAAAAAAATGTAACTCATAATAATATAAACTAAATACCAAAATTGCATTGTAATTGATGTTGATCTTTTGCCTCCGGATCAATTTTTTAAGTTAGTATAGAAATGCCCATATTAAATGAGCGTTAAGAAGTCTGGTTTTATTACCTATATTAAATTTGGCCCAATATTTTAATGTATTTTTATTCTGAGTATAATAAGTAGGGCACGAAATACAACAAAAAAATATATACAAGGCGACTTTTTTTTTAAGTGCTCGTTACATTAGGTACTTTTTTCTGGAGTAATTCGGAGGCAATAAAACGGAAATATAAAAATAAATAAAAATATGTATCCATTAATGGTACTAAATGGCACCTTTTTTCAACCGTGCCCGTTAGAAATTAAAAATAAAATAAAAAATGACCTACCCTAATGGGCACCCTACCGAAAGGTCTTAGTTTTATAAATATATTTTAATTTTAGTTTAATTTTTAGTTTTAATCCCATAAATTTGTTATTATTATGTTTTTTTGTGACCCATAATAAATGTATTCTTTCTATTGATTTAAACTAACACTATTTTAAAAACCGGTTTCAATCGTGTTCAAAGGTGTTTATTTTATTTACTTCGACGTTTTGGGCATGATGTTGATGATGGCAACGCACTTGTGACTCCTCTGGTGTTGCAGGTGTCTATGGGCGACGGTAATTGCTTTACATTGGGCGATTCGTTTGCTCGTTTGCTCCCTATGACATAAAAAAAAAGTTACGTCTATGGTACCAAAGGGATAAGGGAAGGGGAAATGGGAAGGGAGTCTGAAATAATTGAATAATAGTATTTTATGCAATCGTTGCACAATGGAGGTTCTTAAAGTCGAGTACCGCGTTTAGGTCACGAGGCTTGCCGAGTGGCCTATGTAAGGTACCAGACTTTAAGACCTAATTGTGTAACTATTGCATACAATACTTTTTATACGAGCAAAACTCAGAAAAACATTTTTTACTTTAATCGTCATTCTCCAATATGATTTTTTATTTTTGATGTAACCTTTTTCGTTCAACTAAAACAGACCTATTAAAAAAAAACATGATCGCGATGGCCATGGCGGGTGATTGGTGTTTTTTTTTTACAAGTAATTTCAACCAATCAGTGAGCATCAAATAAGCTTATGTTCTCTTTTTAAAATTATTAGAGTTGTGTAGAGAGATGTCTTATGACCAGCCCTCAAGGATCAGCCCTCGGGAATGTTTTGTTCACTATATTTGTCAATGACCTGCCATCGGCAATCACGACTGGTCTGTCGGTGCTCTTCGCGGATGACACTACAGTCATAGTTAGCGCAAAAACGTACGAACAGCTAGCCAATAAAATCCATGATGCTTGCGGGCAACTCCAAAAGTGGTTCTCGTCGAACGGTTTACTCTTAAACATAACGAAGTCCAATGTCATGGTTTTCTCGGGCCGCCACACCGCAGTGCCCCCATGTATTACCAGCGTCCCGATGCCATTATGCACTGAATGTAGGTTTCTCGGCTTCATGATAGACTCAAACTTAAACTGGAAGTGTCATGTCGACCAACTGTGTGATAGGTTGGGTAGTGCCGTCTTTGCGTTAAGAAAATTGAAACCATTAATATCGAATAATGCATTAAAAACTGTATATTTTGCGCATTTCCACTCAATAATGTCCTATGGTTCAATTATCTGGGGTAATTCCACCGATGCCAAACGCGTTCTTATAATCCAAAAACGAGCACTTCGGATACTGGCTGGAGTGGAACCCAGACATTCTTGCAGAGATCTCTTTATAAAGTATCGCATCATGACGCACTACTCACTTTACATGTTTGAGGTTCTAATGTACGTGAGAAATAATTTGCCAATGTTTGCGCGTGTTGAGGTATCGGGCAAACAAATTAGATCCACAGGAAGACTCAGGACAGTTCCGCGTCGCCTGGTGCTTGCCTGTAAAAACCCGCGCGTCATCGGTCCCACGTTCTATGAACGTCTACCCGCGGAATTACGAACCGAGCCATCTGACGACAGTTTTAAACGACAATTGAGAAACTTTTTATTGGATAATCCATTATACTCAGTAAATGAGTATATGGAAACGTAATTTATATTTGTATAATTGACATTGTTTTTATTTATACTCCAGTTTTGTTAATTATGACATTATATACTGACAATACCTAAGTTCCTGTTGACCTTATTCCTAATTATTGCCTTATTTGACTTTGTTATTTTCAGTGTTATTTTTATCGTGTTAATTCTTGTATTTTGACAATCCATTTATGAGCTACTTTGACATTTCTATCTGTTTGTTTAAAATTGTGACATGTAATTATTTAATCTGTTTTATTATTAATTCCGCTGTTTTTACTATCAATTTCATCACATTTTATCTGTTAATATTAATATATGACGATCATAGTATAAGTGCATGTAAATTGACTTCGTGTAATTTATATTGACATTTTATATTATGAAATAAATAAATCTAAATCTAAATCTAAAATCTATGAATATTAAAGTTCTGTAGCGGGTACCATAGAGTATAGAATTTTGTTACAGGATTAAAAAGTGCGTTATTGTGATTTTGTCTGTGAAATTATAATTGACAGATTAAAGTCTGCGAGTATAAAAACACCTTTTTAATCTTCTATTATAGTAAACAAGAGAATCTCAGGGCTTATATATTGGTCAGTGTGCTACCCATGGCATAAGAAAATGAGGTACTAATTAATGGCACTCCGGAATGACAGGCATGACTTTTGACGTCATCACGCTATGATTGGTTGGTTCTGTCAATCCGTTTCCTATAGCATCTTCAGAAAAGATAAACTAGAAGAGGAAGAGCTGAGGGACATTAACCTTAAAGATGTCCTTTCCTTCTGCAGGAGAACAAGAAGATTCGAGGAAGAAGGCTGTATGGGAGCGCTGCCGGGACAGTAACCGTTGGCTCCAATTGGGAATTGGGCTGAATGAACGCAGTCAAGCGATCGACAGCCCGCCTGTCTCCGGCCGGGCGTCCCTACACCAAATCATCATCGTCAATCCGTTTCCTGTTGCCAGTGGTGTGTCATGATACTCCTCGATACCCTTGTTACCCCTGAGAGGATCTCATAAAACAATGAGGTTTTAAATCAATTATTGACAAAATAAAACGTATTCATAGAACATGGCTATCGTAAAGCATAAATGTATATTTTTTATTTTTGAACGACCTTTTTTTTCTTTACAACAAAACATTTGTAGAGAAAAAAAAATTGCCGACCATTTTTTTCTTTATAACTGTTTTGTTACCATAAACCGACAACTTATCAGTGATGTAGAAAGTCTCACTAGCCGAAGTGCCACACCATGGGTACCATACATACCATGGTTTGAGCGAAGCCTTATACGTATCTCCTTCACAGCCCTGTCCGATCTATCTGATAATCTTATATAATCCTCGCATAACTTTGAATACACCAGCGCAGCATGGACGCAATTTCAGATTCCTAGTGAACGTAGTTTGTTTAGTGTCCTGTTGACACGACACGCGACACTGTTGCCGCCGAGTTAGTGTAAAGCTTTGAGCTAGGAGTGTTGGAGCGATTTGCTATAGTGCATTTATGCACTGTTTTCATAACATAACACCCCCTACATTCCCTCTAAACTTAGTAATAAGCTTATTTTTATGTTATTTTAATCTTGACGCCTGAGACCCTTTTCATCTCTGAAAGTATCGGTTAAATTTATTATATTATTATTATTGTGAGCCCATGATGTCCCACTGCTGATCAAAGGCCTTCCCACTCTTCATGGTTAAATTTATTGTAATTAAACCTGCACCCGGAGACCCTGTTAAATATGCATATTATTATAATAAATTGTTTATATTTTTTTATAAGTATGCAGGAAATTTGTGGATCAGACTAGAACAAAACTGGGATAGTTGGGATAGTTGAGCAGTGCACCGCTACCCACTAGGTAGATGTTCTTTCTCACTGAGGAGAGCGGTGTGATACTAAAGTAGCCTTTACTCAACAATGTGTAGGATGATGGTACGATGCCACAGATATACACAAATACACAGATACACATGTTAAACTTATAACACAACTCTCTTTTTTCGCCAGGGGTTAATAAAATAAATTCTGCTTTCAGCACCATGCGTTTCAGCACATTTCCAATAAAATATAGAGTGGTGACCCGATCTCCTTTTCCTCGGTGGTGAAATTTAAATGAGTTAAAAATATCTCCAGCACGAGGCGGGGGGGTCGCGAAATATTGAAATGATGAAAGAAGCAACGCGTCGTGTAAATGCTAAAATTGATTCGGCTTCGCTAGTGCTCGCGAGCGGCGGAGCTACCATAGGTTTCATTTTACAAGCTTTTATTTAGTTACATCTGACCCATTGTCTAACGTCTGTTTAGAATCATATTGTTTTAAGGCATTTTTTTCGACTAAAATTAAGCTAAACCATTGATGACAAACATCAAAATATTGAAATCAGATCAATTGAAATCAGTTACCTGGAGGAAGAGACCAGTAGCTTGACCAGAAAGTTGCATATACTTTGCAGCTTTAAAAAAAAAACGACGGAAATACCTTCGCCGCCATTTACGAGTCTTATACGGATACGTTGTGAATTTATTCCTGCCAATGAAAATCTAGTCATTTAAATATCTGCTAAATTCAGGGGTTTACTCAAAGTTTCTATTGGTACAGAAACAAGTTAGATTTTGTTTCTAATATTCATGGGCTGCTGTTGAAACCGATTTATAATCGTGTCTTAGTATAAAATAATAAAATTATAATTAAACTATATGCTCTATATTTTACATAGAAAACTACCGTGAGTCTCAGACAGACACGTCGATATATGCACTATATCTGTACATTATTTTTATTTTTTTAGCCCCGTAATAATTAGTCACATATTTAAGATCTTTCGAATCACATTCGAGTTCCAATCGAGAACCATTAGTGGCGCACCGAGAAGATTGTTTCGCATTTTTGCGTAAACACGTCGCCCGGCATTACCTGCGCCGTATTTATTGATTTATGTAAATACGGTTGTGTTTATCGCTCCTCGGTTATTAAGGGTTCACGGCTAGACTAGGAGCCCAGCGGAGAATTGTCATGTTGCTTTGTAATGTACTCTAACGGAACTGTCTTTAGTTGATATTTATATATTTTAATGTTGTTTTTGCCATCTCATGTGGCCACTTTTCTACTAGAATTTTGTTACGAAGTTTTGAAGTAAAACTTCTAATGTGACTTCCAACAAGGTTGCGTTAAACGTTTAACGCTACCGTGGAGGGGGTAGGAAAGCACTGTTGCGTTAAACGTTCAACGCAACAATGCCACGGACAATGCGACGGATTTAAGGTTATGTCAAGGTACGTCTCTTGTGAATATCAATTGATTGAGTTTTTAAAGAAAAGGTTTAGGTTTCAAATGTATACCAATAAATCGCAATAGCCATATTCTAACTAGTAACATTAATAATAATTATGTAAAGAAACATGCTTGATCATAGAGAAAAATGTCTAAAACATTGCATTTTTGAATGGATAAGGAGCCTATAGTCTCACTAATATATTTTGAAGGTTCCGTTGTCAAACCAGGAACCCTAACAACGAACCGTCACATTAAACCTTTTTACTATAAGGGTATTTCCTAAGTATTGTTACCTACATGTCAAACGAAGTTATTTATTTTAATATACTAACTTAAAGTCCACTTTAGCATAAAGAAAAACAGGGCCGTAACGGAAAGTCTTACCTACTAAGTCGTTAGAAATAACTGGAACATTACAAGTGACAAGTTTAAAAACAATGAAACTTTACATTGATGGAGTAGTAACACCCCGCGTGCTTTAAAAATGAGGACATTCCCGTTTCTGCAATTAATACTAATTAAAAATTATCTTTCAAAAACGTTGAGATAATTAATTTTTATCATGAATATTCTTTCTATATTCTGGAAAAACATAATTTTCATTTTATTTTATTTAAGATAAAATATCAATTATGCTTGTAAATTAGTAAAAATAATGGAAACAAGCATCTAATTATTAAAATGAAATGGAGCTAGTTTTAATTAGCCTGTTAATAAATATGTGATACCTATATTTATCTATTATATATCAACATCAACCTCAAATGCACTTTGTAAGTATTCCCAAAATTAATATATATTAAGTGACAATCTTACACAAATCGTCAGACACAATGCTTCTTTCATATGTCCACACTTAGTTGTCATATCGCGACACTTTAAACACGCCACGTGTGTGACAAATGCTCAGTATTTTCATCGTATGGTCGGCATGGTCGCCGCCGTGAGATGTTTATGAAAATGTACATTTGAGGGAATATAACAATGCAGATATCTTGAGAAATGCCCCAAACTGATGGGAGACTTAAGAAGAAAGAGATAGGTAATATTTCTCGGGAGAGAAAGAGTCGCATGTCACAGTTGTGCTACGAGTGCAGATTACAGGTACATGCCAAAGGCGAACAAATTCCTATGAGGGATCACTTTCAGTTTACCTTTGAGCGACTGAGTGACTACTTTAAGGATATATGCAAACTAACATAGTGAAATCATTGATTGATAACATTCCACGAAACTATGCCTTTTATACTTAACGCATAAAATCTTGTCTGAATTGTAAGTAGAATAAACGGCGTGGAATATTTAAGCCTCAATTATAAGCTTGTCCTCTTTAAAGAACATTGAATTTCTTTTTCTGAAATATTATTTAAACACTTTCTATTTCTGAAATATTATTTCAATTTTCTTACAAGAAGGGAACAATATTGCTGATGGTTGTTATTAAATAGATTTAAACCGAACAAACTTCATACAAGCTGCCATACTTAGTTCACTTTCATTCGAGGGAATTTAAATTGGTAGTTAATTTCTAAACTACTTAATAAGAATCAAATATTATTCGCGGACCGATTCGAAACATGTCGAATCACATACGACTTCTACGGAGTGAGTAAAGCAGTTTATGTATTTTCACACTCATTACAAAAAAAAAGGTTTTTCTCGGGGAAAGAATGTTCTCGAGAACATTTTTCTTACAAATCGGGAACGTTCGTTCTCGAGAACGGCACATTTCTAACCCCGTGGTTATTTCATCTTCAATATTCTCCTTCCTTGTTTATTTTACAAAAATCTTTCTTTTTTTTAAAGCCAAGACTATCCACAGTGATGAGTCTTTTTTTCAATTCGAATCAAAATTTACTTCAGAAGAATAACGAAGGTTTGACCAGAATTCCGGTAAACAATGTTTTGAATTTGGTTAATGCGATACCCCGCCGAATAGTAGATTTGTTAGGCCGCTGTTTTCTAACATAATTGTGCGCATCGGGTTACAAGCATGAAATTTCTACCACAGATAGAGTGTCCCACGGTGATTATTTTCAGATGTGGAGGGAAGTCAGATTCGTCCCCTGTGAGGCGGGAGAGCGGAGTGAATACTGCCAAGTATCCCTCTTTTCTTTCTTTGTTGCTGGTCAGTTAAGTCTACCAGGACGTGTTTGGTATCGTTTCCGTGTAAAACAAATATCAGAAATTAATTTTTTATGTTATTTTTGTATAGTTCTATATAAAAATATGGGTGTAATGGCCGAAAAGGTAAAAATGACAACAAGTTTTTTTATTCAGTGAGGTAAATTAGTTCAATTTCGTGAACATTTTCAACTTATTATTATTATTTCAAAAAGCTCATTTAATTTGGTTTCTAAACATATATGCATGTTGGGCACTTCTCATACAAACAGTAGCTTAAAATATATCTTTACGTCGGCGATACAACGTAAATCTCCGAACGCATCCTATTTCGCTTCATTAAATACATTAAATAATGATTTTTGACATGCTTTTACATATAATATTTACTATATACGTCCTAGAAAAACAAATTAATGTCATTAAAACAAAATATTTTTTTGCTAATGTATCACGAGCACACGGGCTAATCTCAACATCAACAATTTATTTAAGTTACTGTTTGTATGAAGTGCCCAATATGTATATATTTTAAGAAACTAGATTAAATTTTCTATTTTGCAATATTTTTCTTAGTTGTAAATATTCAGGAAATATAACTCATTTATCTCCCTGAATAAAAAAAACTTGTTGTGATTTTTACAATTTCGGAAATACAACCATATTTTTATATGCTACTATGAATAAATAACATGAAAAATGAATTTGTGATATCTGTTTTACACGAAAACGACACCACACAAGTCCTAGTAGCGTTATCTGATCAGTAATATAAAAAGAAAAAGAGAACTCCTTTGTCCTATTCACCCCGCTTTCCCGCCGCACAGGGGACGAATCTGACTTCCCTCTACATCTAGAAATAATCACAGCAGAATACTCTATCTGTGGTAGAAATTTCGTGGTTTTATCCCGATGTACACAATTTCGCGACTTAGCAAAATGTACTAGAACACGCAGGCTAAGCTTAACATCAACATTTTTTTCAAGGTACTTTTTGTATCAGATGTGCCCAATATGTATACATTTTTAAAAACAACATTAAATTTGATGTTTATTAATATTTTTTAAATTGTAAATATTCAGGATAGATAACTAATTTATCGTTCTGAATAAAAAAAACTTGTTGTGATTTTTACCTTTTCGGCGATAAACCCAAATTTTTATATGAAACTATTCTTAAATAACATGAAAAATTAATAGCTGATATCTATTTTACACGAAAACGATGTTGCACAAGCCCTAATAGCCTTAACTGATCAGTAATAAAAAAAAGAAAGAGAGCAGTACTTGGTCCTCTTCACCCCGCTCTCCCACCACACAGGGGACGAATCTGACTTCCCTCCACATCTGAAAATAATCACCTTGGAACGTTCTATGTGTGGTAGAAATTTCATGCTTGTAACCCGATGCGCACAATTTCGCGGCTTAAGCAACTCTACTAGAAACGTTAGTTCAGTATCAACTCGCCGATTTACAAGTACATCTGAGACCACGGCGTGTGCCTGTGCAACCCCGCCGAAACGCTGAGATTATGAAGTAATATCGCGAGAGGTCCGTTATAGTGTTAATTATGTGTACAAACCGAGAGTGTATAAAGTGTAATATCTTTAAAATATCTGACTGAAAAAAAAAGCAAAGGAAAAGACACAGGCATCCAATCTCAGCTTCCCAAAAACCATGGCCACCCCTGGAATGACCTTTATGGGGCTATAAAATTAACGAGCGCATTCCGCGGAACCCATCGCGCTGTTTACTGCCGTGCGGGACCCTTCCAAGAGAAACCTTTCTGAGTCTTGGTTACGAGAGAGAAATCAATTTCGGAACTTAACAGTGTATTGTTGGGTAAATTGTGATTTTACCCTAAAGTGTCGTGAGTATCCATTTTCTTTGTTAACTGTAGCTTCACTGATTTTTTTTTTTAACCTAAATATTCACATTTGAACGCCTAGCGATAAAGAAATACGGTATTTGATGACAACTCAAATCAGCAACTTTTTATGAAATGTCAAAAACGATCTAATATGAACTTTCAACGAACATACTAGCTTGTGAATGTGACTTGCTGTCTTCTTTATAGTTTTTGTCTAATTAAAGATAATTATAATGTCCAAAAACTTAGTGGTAGTTTATTTGGTACCGCGTATTTTTGAATTATGTGTTTAGTGGTTTCAATGATGCAATTTGTTTTCACTGTACTCAAATACCGTATTCGCCGTGCCCCTGACCCCACAGCAAAAAAAATAAAAAGTGCTCCAAAATTAACAGAGATTGAAAAATACTTGTAGTAGTTTGAATAACAAAGTTTTCCATCATTGAAATTTGGTCGTCTGTGGCCGACGTGAGTGGAGCAAATTTCCGCTATCGGCCACAACCGTCCTTGGCATTTATTATTAAACTAGCTGTTGCCCGCGACTTCGTCCGCGTGGAACCTTTATCTTAAAAATTTTACATCTTTATTATTTTCAGATCTATAAGTAATGTTGAAATTGCTTAACGTGCTTTTTTTGCAGTTGTTTACGAAATACATAGTAACGAACCCTTCGTACGCGAGTCCGACTCGCTCTTGGCCTTTTTTATTTTTTTCATAAGTCATAAGTATTTATTCATTTTACAATTTACATTGCGTTTGAAATCACACTTTCGGCTAATTAGCTCTAATTACGCGGTATCACTATAAAATCAGGTACATCTACGAACGAATAACTACTAATTTCGATGAGTTCAAAAAAAATCTTATCTTTTAATAAAATACCTTTTTACAAAGTTTCTAATTCCTAACTTAAAATACAACTTATACCCCATACAACCTTTCATCCTCTTTTGACCCCCTTAGAGGTAGAATTTTCAAAAACGCTGAAATGACTTTTCTTGTATTCTATTCCTTTACACAAAAATTCAAGTCCCGCGCTCAAAAAAATACTTAATTTCCATACAAACTTTTAACCCCTTTTTTACCACCTTAGGGGGTGAATTTTCAAAAACGCTGTAATTACTTTTCTTCCGTTTTATTTTAATACCTTTTTACAAAGTTTCAAGTTCCCAGATTAAAAAAAACTTGTACCCCATACAAACTTTGCACCCCTATTTAAACCTCTTAGGGGAGGTATTTCCAAAAATCCCTTCTTATCCCTAACCCACGTTATAAAAGTAACCTTCTGTGCAAAAATCAACTCTAACATTAGTAGTTTCGGCTGTGCGTTGATGAGTCAGTCAGGACTTCTTCTTTTATATATATAGATAAGAAGTTTCAAGGAATTTCTAATGGATTCGAACTTTCAACTCTTTTTAACCCTTTTAGGGGACGAATTTTTGAAAACGCTGAAATTACTTTTCTTGTATTCTAATAGTGTACCTTTACACAAAAATTCAAGTCCCGCGCTCAAAAAAATACTTAATTTCCATACAAACTTTCAACCCCTTTTTTACCACCTCAGGGGATGAATTTTCAAAAACGATGAAATGAGTTTTCTTTCATTTTATTTTAATATCTTTTTACAAAGTTTCAAGTCTCAGTAGTAGGATATTAGGGTATCTGGATACAAAGAGCTATCCAGATACCCTAATACCCTCTATTCAAGAAGTAATTCGCATCTATTCAAAAAGTATTCGCATATTTATTCAATAACTCGTTATATCTTGAGATAGGTACCCTCCTTATACCCTATATTCAAGAAGTAATTAGCATCTTCTATTTAATAAGTGGTCTTGCCTTTATTCCAAAGTATTCGCATATTTATTCAATAATTAGGTACATCAGCTATTGAAATTAATAATCTAAAATGTACCTTTTCCAAGTTGCATCCTATTATTCCAAAACCATTAGGCATCTATTCAAGAACTGATAAATACCTACCCATTGTAACTTAAAGTATTCACTCATCTATTCAATAACTCGTTCCATGTATCAATAATTTAAATATATTAGGTACCTACATTAATGAATATGATCCTGCTATGCTACGCTGAGACGGCGGCAAATGCGTGGGTGGCTCGAACAGACATATTTTAAGGTAGCCGCAATATCGATACCTTTAGATTCAAAGGACATATCCGTCATTGATTTGTGCATCGTTTACGCTCTTTGAGTCTAAATGCGTTGATATGTAAGCAAATTGTTATGCTTTTAGTAATGTGTTACATATCTTTCCTTATCCGTGTTATACCTGAGTACGTCAAACAAGTGAGTTAAATAAAAACACTAGAAAATAGGTACTAGCGGGAATTATAAGAGGTATCTATCATATCGTACGAGTATAAAGAACTTAATTGTCTAGTTGGGGAAATGTCGCTAGGTAATAAAAACTATTATTCAAATGTATATATTATTTTAATTTTGAAATATTATGTGCCTATCTTACAAGATTGTATAACCGTTACATGAATCTGACGATAGAGGCGACACTATTTTATCGATAAGATCTTTTGTCGAGTTGTAAATGTCGTCTAATAAAACGTTTTTAACTGCATATTGCACACATAATTCGGCATTACACTTGCACATTTGCTCACTGTTATCAATTTTTTCACTGTCAAAAATTTCTATTTTTATGATCTTGGTGGCGCCACTACGAAGTCGTTTCTTGATAAATGTGTAAGCTGCAGTGTTTTCAGCTTTTCTTTTGCGCCCCAATCCGAGCCGTGTTTCATTTGGAGATTTTCTTTGCGGTGTAGCGCAGGGTACGAAGTTGAATAGTTGACCTTCAGAGTCCTGAAAACAATTAAAGGATTTTGATTACATTTATTGATTTTAAATAGTTTGTCATCGCAAATAAAAATATCGAATATATAGATTTCGGTGAAGGAAAACATCGTGAGCTAACCTGTATAAAACTGTCAAGAAATTCAAGGGCGTATGTGAAGTCTCGAATCCGCACTGCACTAAGAGCCCATTACCTCTCATCCATGAGAGAAGGCAGCCTGTAGCAGTGCAGTGCAGCGGGACGTATAAGGCTGATGATGATGATGATGATGAAATAAAGATATAGATAATATTAATCATAGTATTAAAAGTTGGTAACTTACCGACATAGTTCCGAAGTGTTGCAAGTAAATGTGCACTTTTTACAATGATTTTTAGTTCCTGGTTCCATCGTTTATATTCTATGAGAAGAGTGTCATTAAAGTTGAAAATCCGTATATTATTTACTGACTTTTTCCATACGTAGCATAAACCTGTTAAGGAAAGTAATATGGAGCGGTTGACGCCAGAGTAAGAGGATCCGTCTGGCTCATATCCATATTCAATAATACTAGTAACATCCCCAGACTATGCGTGAATATAAATAAATATCGGACAACCTCACACAAATCGATCTAGTCCCAAATTAAGCTCAAGAAGGCTTGTGTTATGGGTACTAGACGACAATATACCTGCATACTATATATATTATTATATAGATAAATATATACTTAAATACATAGAACAACCATGACGCAAGCACAAATATTCGAGTTCTTCACACAAATATTTGCCTCGGCCGGGATTCGAACCCGGGACCGCCGGCTCAGTAGGCAGGTGTTTACAAACCGAGCCAAACGCGTCGTCGAATACATACACAAATTACGAGGCTCTAGAATGGGTAGATAATCGACGGCAAAAACCTAAAAGTAATAAACGCCAGTGAATTCACTTGACGCTTACTACGTTTCCACTTAAGTCACCAATGATGCTATCATCAATTCATCATATACAGGGCGGAATATTTCTAAAGACTGGGCTGACGCAATAGTGCCATCTTAGTGATTTACATTCAACCTATTATAATTATTGTAAAACTGGATATAAAGTAAAAAAAATAATATCAGC
Source organism: Apotomis turbidana (assembly GCA_905147355.2). Taxonomy (NCBI): domain Eukaryota; kingdom Metazoa; phylum Arthropoda; class Insecta; order Lepidoptera; family Tortricidae; genus Apotomis; species Apotomis turbidana. The sequence continues at coordinate 25,690,037 of LR990288.1, forward strand.
AACAACATTTTTAAACTTGACATCTGTGTTCATAAGTTGCTAGGGTTGATACGTATCAGATCTTTACACTAATGTTTTATAATATCTCATAAACGGATTAAAACATTTACATAGTTCGTTGATGAAAAATAAAGTATCCAGTCTGAACAATTCCCTGGCTTAAAAGTCCCTCGATCTGTTCCACCCTGTATCCTTCCGCGATTTTGCATAGTGCGAGGTTTCTGTTTTGGATGTGTCTTGACAGTGCATTTTTACAAATTAGGCAAAGAATGACGCGTGATAGTAACGCGAAGGCCTATAAGAAGCGGTTTGACTATCCAAGATCATTGTTCAGATCACCATCCCACGGGACAACACCACTGGTACAACAGAATCAGCTGCCTGCAAAACACAACGAAGAACGATGTAAGTGAATTGAAATAACTTTATTGAACTGTTACTGTTATAGCTTTATTTATTCAAATTATTCATACATACTGAGTTAATAGATTCAATAATTCATCTTTTATCCTGTGTCACAATTTCTTACATTTTATTTTACAATCAAATGGCCCCATGCTAGTCGCCATTATTTTAATAATTGAGACCCTATTTATCGCCTCTATTGCAATGACCTAAGGTTGACGGTGACGACTATTAGGACACTGTCGAGCACTGGAATATTAGCCTTAATTTTCATTACGAAAGAGCGCAACATAATTTTATTTGCTATGTCAATGAGTCGTGGGGTTCGAATCCGTGTCCGAAATCATAAATAATTAAATAAATTATTTTTATCATTACCTATTCGCATAGTATTCTTACATAGTTATCTGTATGTTGTATTTTATACGAGGTTGGTTTGGTGCTGCGCCGGGTTTTTATCCATTGTCTAATAGATTTTATTTGATTAGGTCTGCTGCACGGGATCTTTTCCTCTCCGACGACGAGTGCGAGGCGGTGCAGTCGCCCAAGCCCGTGAAGCACAAGAAACGTTCGAGGTGCACGAGTGAAGAGCGCGTCGAGCCCTCGACGTCCGCGGTGACCAAGAAACGCCGCGATGAACCCTCTTCGGTTCCCGCTCCCAAGAAAAGAAAAACAACTATCAACCCGATCAGTCCTGTGATGAAGCCGAGCATGAAGGAGCTGTTTGGTAGCGACAGCGAAGAAGACATTTTAGAGGGTTCGGGAGTTAAGAAGGGTACGCCCATTTATTCATATATTACTCGAAGGCTGGCAAATGGCACTTCTCGCCAAACAGATGACGATAAAACAGGTTCTCATTACGTCGAATTAAAAGTATATTCATGTGATGAAATTGAGAAAGTGCAGCCGATGAACAGATGGCGCTACAGTATCGTCACGATTAAAAATAGGACCAACATTAATACTGAGGCTTGGACACATCTCGCGGACTTTATAAGCGCTACGCGTAAAGAGTTCAAAGATTGCACAGCGTCATTTAATAGCTCGTATTATTAATCTTGATGATATTATTTGATGTTTTGAAAAAAAATTACGATTTCCTGAACGTGTATTACGATATTGTATTATTAATATTATTTGCGTATACTATGTAATAATAAAAAAATACTTAAAACTATTAGCGTCTCTATGTAACCGAACTTCGTAATATTATGGATTAATAAATACTCATTATTTCACTAACTTTCTTCTTTTTTTACAGTTATATCCCGTGAGCCAAAGATGGCCAAGTGTGAACCTTGTAATGTCGAAATTCCGCAAAAGAAGTATCCATATCATTTGAGAACGAATATTCATAAAAAAAATTGTTTGTTAAAGACTGAATTCACGAATATTGACATTATCGCAACTGCATTTAAAAACAGAATTGTGACTTATCGCATAAACCCTGCACAGGAAGTCGAGCACCTCACACCCGAGGCGTTCCTATGCCGCCACAAAGACGATGTTTTAAAAGTTATAAGTTTATCATTACTAAAACATACATGCTTAAAGTTGAATTTTGAACTGTTTGCTTATTTTGCGTTACCGCAGTCTGATACTCCTCAGTTAAAATCGTTTAATACAAAGTTTGATTGTGTTTTTAATAGCACTGACATAGATGATTTGTATTTTAATGCTTTAGAAACATTTAAGCAAAAATTTTCTGAATTTGAACACTGTGAATCGGGTTGGTCGCTACTTTCAATAAGTCATTTAGAATTAAATATAAATAAATATTGTCCAATGAGAGGCGGCAATTTCATAGATTTGCCGCGAATTGTCAAAAATAGTAAAAGTTGTTTGAATGTCCAGAATAAAGATGAGCACTGTTTTTTGTGGAGTATTGTAGCTGCATTGTTTCCCGCCAAGCGTAATGTATGCAAAACAAGTTCCTATCCTCACTATTCAGAAGTTCTTAAAATAAACGGTATGACTTTCCCCCCATCTTGTAAAGACATAAAATTATTTGAAGCTAATAACGATATCAGTATTAACATATATGGATTAAACAGAAAAGATTGTTCAGTAACTGGACCACTATATTTTTCTAAAAATCGAAAGAATAAACACGTAAACTTATTATATTTTGAAGATGGAATTAAAGGTCATTACTGTCTTATTAAAGATCTTATCCGATTAGTACGCCGTCAGATTACTAAATCTAAGGGAAAAATATATATGTGCGAGCAATGCCTGCGTTTTTTCTGTTCACAATCGAAATATGAGGCGCATGATTGCTCACAAGTTTTGACAGTCTTACCTGAAAGGAAAAATAGTGTAATCGGATTTAAAAATTTCGATAGACAACAAAAGATTAATTTTGTTATATATGCTGATTTTGAAAGCATGTTAATTAATTGTGAAGAAAATACTACTACAAATACGCGAAAATTAAAAGTTCACCAACCTTCATGTTTTGCGTATTATATTTGTTGTTCACATGACCCGAGCTTGAACAAGCTCGTTACTTACAGGGGCTCGGATTGCGTAGAAGTGTTTATTGGAAGATTGATTGAAGATACAACTCGCCTTTATAAGATTTTAAGAGCTAATAACCCCATGGTGCCTTTAACAAAAGAACAAGCAAATAGTTACGAGAAAGCTACGACGTGTCACATTTGCGGCCATTTCTTATTCGGTGACAAGGTACGCGACCACGACCATGTCACCTCTCAGTATAGAGGGCCTGCTCATTCACATTGTAATTTAAAGTGCAAAGTGTGTCCATTCATACCAGTAGTATTTCATAATTTAACTAACTACGACTCGCATTTATTTATTAAAGAATTATCAAAATGCGACGGTTCGATTAATATAATACCAAAAACTAAAGAAAAATACCTCACTATCACCAAATGTGTAGAAGTAGAAGGCTTCGATAAACCATTACAAATTAAATTTATTGATTCATTTCAGTTTTTGAGTTCAAGTTTAGACGTGTTGAGTAAAAATTTATCTGATAATGATTTTATCAATCTTTCTACGCAATTTGAAGGCCGAAATATGCATTTATTAAAAAGTAAAGGTATTTATCCTTATGACTATATGGAGTCGTGGGAGAAATATGACGAGACTTCACTTCCTTCAAAAAAACATTTTTTTAATAATTTGAAAATGGAAGACATAACCGATGTAGAATTTCAACATGCCCACTCGGTTTGGGATGCTTTTAATATTAACACTCTGGGCGAATATACCGATCTATACCTTAAATGTGATGTTTTATTGCTGAGCGATGTATTCGAAAATTTTAGAAGCTTGAGTTTAAAATATTACAAGTTAGATCCGGCATATTATATAACATCAGCGAGCTTGAGTTGGGATGCAATGCTCCTCTCGACGGGCATTAAACTCGAGTTGATTGACGATTTGGAAATATATCAAATGATAGAAAGAGGAATACGTGGAGGATTGGTTCAATGCTCGCTACGACACGCTAAAGCCAATAATAAATATTTGCCAGAATTTGACGACTTTGAGCCTTCATCTTATTTGATATATTTAGATTGTAATAATTTGTACGGACATGCGATGACTAAATGTTTGCCTTTTTCAGAATTTAGATTCTTAAATAAATTTGATATTGAAAAGTTTAATGTTTTGACTGTACCTGAAAATGGAGAGACAGGCTATATTTTGGAAGTAGATCTAGAATATCCTGAAAACTTGCATGATTTACACAGTGATTTGCCTTTTGCACCGGAGAAATTTGTTCCTCCCGCAGGAAAAACTGGGAAATTGATAGCAAATTTATACGATAAATATAACTATGTAGTTCATTTTGTGCATTTGAAAGAAATGTTAAAAAATGGTTTAATTTTAAAAAACACACACCGTATACTTAGTTTTAAACAGACAAACTTTCTACAAAAATATATTGATTTGAATACAGATCTTCGCCAAACCTCTAAATCTGTTTTTGAAAAAGACTTCTTTAAGCTCATGAATAATGCAATTTTTGGTAAGACAATTGAAAACAGGCGCAAGCAGGTAGACGTTAAATTGATCACAATTTGGGATGATAAAGATAACGCTACAAACAAACGAATTGGTGCCGAAACACTTATTGCTCGTCCAAATTTAAAAAATATTTCAGTGTTTTCTGAGAACTTTTTAGCTGTTCAATTAGCTCCAGAGAAAATTGTGCTAGACAAGCCGATTTATATAGGATTTTCTGTTTTAGAATACGCGAAGCAACACATATACAAGTTTCATTACGATTTCATTCGAAGAAGATATAATGAGGATGCAAAACTTTGTTACACAGACACTGATAGCCTTCTTTACTTGATATATACAGAGGACATTTATCGCGACATTAAAAATAATCTGTCAGAATTTGATACCAGTAATTTCGATTTAAATAACCCTTATAACATAGAACGAGCAAATGCAAAAATTCCTGGTTTATTTAAAGATGAATTAGGGGGTGATGTCATTAGCGAATTTGCCGGTCTTAGAGCAAAACTTTATTCCATGCGTAGTGTTAAAACACAAATCAATAAAGCTAAAGGTATATCTAAATGCATTACTAAAAATTTAACTTTATCACAATACAAAGACTCATTATTTAATCACAAAACTTTAAAATGTAAAATGAATCTAATAAAATCTATTAAACACGTACTTTATTCTCAAGAGCTTAGTAAAATGGTTTTAAATAGTACTGATGATAAGAGGCAGATACTAAAAAATAAAATCAATACATTGCCTTGGGGGCATTACAAAACTATCTTTTAATTCGTGCTCAATAGCACTTAGTAATAATGTGTAAGAAGTTGAAATCTTATTCATATTAACGTATTTTTGACATTTGTTTATCACTTAGTAGGTAAAATGAAATAATTTTATTTGCATAACATTATGTACCTATATTTACGCGATGGTGATTATAACATTATGTAATTTTAAGTGATGGTGCACTAATTTAAGGGTATATTATTTGGTTGAAGATATTATGCAAGTGTTACACTCGATTGTATGCAAAGTGGCCTTAAAAATGCAATTACGACAGACAACGAATGTACGTAGTTGAACTTATCTCTATAAGGATCAGTTAACCTAAGATTACCTTATTATGTTATATGTATGCTTATGTTCATTTAAGAATTACAGTATTATATACAATTCTGTACTGTACCGAGCTAAGTTGAATAAATATTCTTTTAAGTTGTATCTTTTGTTTTTCTCAATCTGCGAAATCCCTACTGACTGATGTGTATATAAAGACGAAAGTTTTCAGCTCTTTTGCATTTTCAAAATGAAGTTCCTGAAGCAAACGTAAACCTTAGAAATAAATAATATTAAAATTAAAAAATAATCGGAAATTGTGATGCATAACTCGTTGTTACCAAATACAATCCACTGCATTGTAATTATGTGACTACCCTATATAAAGACTAGCGATAATTACTAAACTTCACACTTCACCATGAAGTTCGTTAAGCAAACTCAAACATTAGAGGTGAACGCTATAAATGTAGAAAAATCGTGGCATAAAGTAAAACACGGCACTCTGCTGCCTAATACAATCCGCTGCATAATATGTGGCCCTTCCAACTGCGGTAAAACTAACGTTATGCTGAACTTGTTATTACACGAAAATGGATTAAGATTTATGCACATTTATTTGTACTCAAAGACTGCTTTTCAGCCAAAGTATCTTTTTTTAAAACGAATCATGCAGAATATTCCGGGCGCAGAATTATTTTTGTTTAGCGATAATAAAGAAGTAGTACATCCCAATGAAGCGTTAACTAATTCAGTTATAATTTTCGATGACGTAGCATGTGAAAACCAAATGAACATTCGAAATTACTTTGCCATGGGGAGACATAAGCAAATAGACTGTTTTTATTTATCGCAAACCTACTCAAAGATACCAAAACAATTAATAAGAGATAACGCTAATCTTTTAATTATATTCAAGCAAGATGATATAAATTTAAAACATATATACAATGAGCATGTAAATACAGACGCCGATTGGTTAACATTTAGAAAGATTTGTTTCACCGTGTGGCAAAACCAATACAGCTTTTTAGTTATAAATAAAGACTGTGCAGTTAATAATGGAAGGTATAGAAAAGGATTTGACACGTTTATTTATTTTTAAGTAGCTTATATATTACATATTAAGCTTGTAATATCTCACTTGAAGCTTGTTATTAGTGTTAAACAGACGACGCAATGAATACTAACATAAAAAAGCAACTTGTTAAAGCTATCAGTAGCATAAAAAAGAAAATAAAAACAATTCAGAATGAAGAACATGCAACTGATCTTAAATTTAAAAAAGTGTTTAAGCCTATTACAGATCCTCTTGAAACACTGATTAAAGTGAAAGGTACACAAATTTCTGACTTTAACGTATCGACAAACACTAACATCAATGATACTGGCATGGATTTAGATTCTTCCGTCGATTATCAGAAGTTTAGAGATATAATCAGAGCTGACACAAGTAAACATTCAGAATATTATGATATAGCCGAAGAAAAAGATCTGAATTTACAAACAAATGATAATGATACATTACTGTCCCTTAAAAAAGAAGATGTTCTTAATATTTACGAAAAAATAAATGTACCATTCGGCATTCGTAGCGAAAATAATAAACTTATGATGGGAAATGTCGCTGTTAGTTTATCTTTAACCAATGATGGTAACAAAGAAAAAAAATATATGGTATCCGTTAATAACAACAATTATGAACTTACTGATGGTTTAAAGGAGCTTATAATGCGTAATAAACCTAATCTGGAGTTAGTATCAGATCATGATAAAACTGTATATAAGGAAATGCTTATTAACACAAATGCGCATAAACGAGACTTCAATCCTAACGGGCAACTCAAAGGTGATAAAGGTATTAAATATCGTCAGATTATTAAGCCTTTGTTTTCACAACCTGATGACGCTAGTCAGGATATTCCTGAACAGATTCCTGAATTAAAAGTTGGCAGTAGTTTACATCATTTAAAAACATACAAAAATCGGGCTGATAGCGCTATTCAGGATTTCTCTGATCAGTTACCAAGTTTAAAAAATGGTTGTAGGTTACCTAATTTAAAAACATATAAAAGTAATACCGATTACGTGTATTGGGATGATCCGAATGAACTTATTGAAAGACTTAAACTATTAATTGCTTCCAAAAGTGCTGGTAATAGCAATCACGATAATGAAATTCTTTCAATTATTGAAGAATTGAGGGAAGCCGGTATAATAAAAAAATAAAAGCCTCCTTAATTGAATCATTCTAACAGTAATTGGATGAACGCCGGATATGATTGTTGAAAAAAAAGAAAAAATCACAGTTGATTGTTGTAAAATAGAAACGATAAAAATAACGACTGTTAATGAAGCAAAAGAATCAAATGTTAGCAATGAAAAGTATATTGAAGAAAATTCAAGGCTGATTGCAGATTTAAGAGACCGATTAAAATGCATTGAAAAAGACCTTGCTTTAAAAGCACGTCAAATACAGCATTCTGAAAAGTTAGCAAAAAGTTTAATGGAACGCATGAAAGATATTGAAAAGAATATCGCTTTAAAGGAACTTCAAGGAACGTTAAATAAACACTATGAGCAAAGCCGACGTCGTTGACGAAATACACAAAAACGTAAGAGTGAACTTCCCTCGGAGAAGCGTTATTTTAAAAGATATAGATGACCTTTGGCAAGCAGATTTGATTGATATGCAGGCATTATCAGATGTCAATTCTAGCTTTAAATATATATTAGTAATTATTGACTGTTTTTCTAAGTTTGCTTGGGCATTTCCTCTTAAGCAAAAAACTCAAGAAATCGTGTCTAAACAATTTCGACTTTTATTAAAGAAAGGGCGAGTCCCAAAAAATTTACAAACAGATATGGGCAAGGAATTTTATAATAAAACATTTTTAAAGATTATCAAACAACATCATATTAATCATTATTCCACATATTCTACCAAAAAAGCTTCCATTGTGGAAAGGTTTATAAGAACACTAAAAAATAAACTTTTCAAAGAGTTTAGCTTAAAAGGAAATTATAAATGGATAGATGGAACACTACATTCTAAAATTAACGAATATAATAATACCGTTCATAGAACTGTAGGAAGGGCGCCGGCTACAATTAACTATAAAAATAAGGCAGAAGTATTACGGAGATACGTTTACTTGAAAGCTAAGAAAATAACAAAATGCAGGAGATTTCGAGTCGGAGATTTTGTCAGAATCAGCAAATACAAAGGTTGTTTTGAGAAAGGGTATACTCCTAATTGGTCTACGGAAATATTTAAGTTAACAAAAGTTCAACATACTAATCCTACAACTTATTTACTAGAAGATGCAAAGTGTAGACCAATATTAGGCGCGTTTTATGCTCAAGAAATCCAAAAAGCTTTACATCCGGATGTATATCTCGTTGAAAAAGTATTAAAAACTAGAGGAAACAAAGTATATGTAAAGTGGTTAGGACTGCCTTCAAGCGAGAATAGCTGGATAGAAAAAGGAAATCGTTTGTAAATGTCGAATACTGACAAAAGTATTTAAGAATACTGATTTCTTATTTTGGTTTCATTCACATACTGATCTTGAAACAATAAGGACAATTTACTATTTGTTCAATTCTATAAAATTCAATATAATTATGAAAAGTCAACCTAAAAAGAATTCCAATAGTTTATTAGTACCGGGAAAAGTACCATTAAGCTCCGCGGCTAAAGTTCCCTCTGGCTTTAAAAAAACGTTTAACAATATTGTCTCTCATACTAAAAGACACATCCGTAAACTAAAGCCAAAATGCAAGAAAATGCTTACCGAAATGGCATACACAGCTGCTCGAGAACTGGTATCTGACATACCTATAAAAACGCCAAGAGTCATACCTATACCTAAAACTGGAGGGTTTCTACCATTAATACCTATATTTGCTGGATTGTCGGCCACCGGCAGTTTAGCGGGCGGTATCGCCGGAATTACGAAAGCTATCAACGATTACAAATCCGCTAAAAAACAGCTAGCAGAATTTAAAAGGCACAATATGGATATGGAAGCATTGTGTATTGGAAAAGGATTACATCTTAAACCGTACAAGAAGGGGTTAGGGATCTATATTACTAAGAAAAAAAACTAATCACTTGGCTACCTAAAAGAGCATTAACTAACATCGATATTATAAAGTACTCAAAATATGTCCCTTTTTTTCGCGGTGTATTTATGAGAGATGAATTACCAGAATTACCGCTACCGATAGAATGTGGGGTTATTAATTTAGATTCATCTACAAGTTCTGGTACTCATTGGGTAGCCTACGCAAAAATAAATGATTATATCGAATATTTTGACAGTTATGGTAATCTGAAACCACCAAAAGAATTCATTAAGTATATAGGATCAAAAATTCAATACAATTATCATAATATACAAAGAAATAACTCTTACAACTGCGGACATTTGTGTTTAAAGTTCCTAAGCTCGTTTTGGGGGAGATAAGTAAGACGTATATCCAGTATTTCGATGACTAGTGTAAAACAAATAAATAAAATAACGATTATAGTCAGTTTACATTCTCGCATCGTCAGTGAACGAAATTACATGTCATTTTCTAGTAAATAATAATACTCAATTCATACATAGAACATAAATGAATAAGTACCATGATTGTTTTTAATAAAATCCTGATTCATACAAGAACACCTAGTATTTCATCTCGGGTGTCGAAAGATAGAAGACGTTTAAAAACAACTAGCACGATCACTAAAAACAATAAGATTTTTTTACGTTCTCTCGGTTTTAAAATTTAAAAATGCTCCAAATCACCGATTTACCTCAGCATGATAATTCTATTGAAAGTTATGAAATTCATACATACAATCCGTATAGTCAGAGCTATAAAGAAAATGATGAAATAAGAATACCAATTCACCAGCAAGATGTCTATGTACTTCCTTCTGCTAGTTCAATTTACATAGAAGGCTATGCAAGTGCGACTGCCCTAGATGCAACGGGAAAGCCAGTTGAGAAAGAAATCAAGTTTATAAACAATCCAATATTGTTTTTATTTCAAGATATCAAATACGAACTGAATGGTGTGGAAATAGATCACATAAAAAATGCCGGAATAACAACGACCATGAAGTCTTACGTTTCAATGAATGAAGGGGAAAGTAAAAATGCCGCTATATGGGGGTGGGATTTAAATGGAACTCAGGGCAAAAAAAAACATTTCTCTGTTATCGTGCCATTGAATAAAGTATTAGGATTTGCAGAAGATTATAATAAAATACTCCTCAATTGTAGACATGAACTTATTTTACATAGAAGTAATACTGTTTCAAACAGCGTGACTATGGAGAAAAACGATAACGTTACTGTAGAAATACAAAAGGTCCAATGGCGTGTACCCCATATTAGAGTATCTGATCGCGATAGATTATTACTACTTAAACATTTGGAAAAAGACAGGTCTGTACAAGTAGCGTTTAGAAATTGGGATTTATACGAATATCCATTACTACCTAAGACAACTAAACATTCATGGTCTGTTAAAACTACCTCTCAGTTAGAGAAACCCCGATTCGTTATTTTAGGACTACAAACCAATAGAAAATTAAATCCGACAAGAAGTTCGTCTTTATTTGATAATTGCAACATAACAAACGTGAAGTTGTTTTTAAATTCACAATACTTCCCCTATGATTCATTAAACTTAAAATTTGATGAAAACAGGTACAATATATTATATGAGATGTATGCAAATTTTCGTCAGTCATATTACAACACCTGCGTCGACCCGTTGCTCGACTTACAGACATTTGGAGAAAAAGCCCCATTGTTTGTTATAGATTGTTCAAGACAGAATGATACCCTAAAAACCGGGCCCGTTGATGTACGTTTAGAAATTGAGTCATCGCAAGTTATTCCCGATAATACTACTGCCTACTGCCTTATCATAAACGATCGTCTTTTTGAGTATAAGCCATTGAGTAACATCGTTAGAAAACTATCATGAATGTGATCGTGGATGTACAGGGCTTTAAAAATGAAAGTAACCTGTTTATACCTAAAGAAATAGCAATTCTAAGCGAAAACCGTGCCCTAATGTTGTTAATTAAACCGCCGTATCCATTTTATAATTTAACAAGGAAAGAACGTATAACTGTGGCATGGATCGAAAAAAACAAAGGAATTTTATGGAATGAAGGCTTTGTGCCTTATTTTAGTTATAAGTCCTTAATATCAGAATTCTTTAAAAATAAGTACATTTATGCTAAAGGTTATGAAAAAGTAAAGTGGTTGAAAGAAATATTAGATAACAACAATGTACATAATTTAGAAGATTTTAACTGTCCTAATTTAGAAACCTTATATAAAAGATATGCGACAGCATTAGATATTCAAACTTGTATTTATCATAATAATATTTGCGCTTTTAAAAATGTAACTTGCTTGAAGAAGTGGTGTATAGAAAATGATGTTTTTTGAAATAAAATTATAAATACATAAAATTTGTTTGATTTCACACACCTATTATAAGTACAAGATCAATTTTAGTTTATTACCAACTTTTAAAAATATCATAACTGAAAATCTACACTCTTGTCGGTGGAGTAGCTTAGTAATTTTCCATATTCTCTTATATTGTTTATTAGAAAAAAACAAAATTATGGATTTGCAAATTGGGGACATGGTGGACGTAGTTATTGATAAGTGGCAGCTATGTGGTCTGCATCGAGTCAAAATAATAAATAATGAGCAGTATGACGCCATATTACTAACATCAAGTAACTCGCTGAACGTGAACACATCCATGCGAATTTACTATGCAGGATTAAAACTAAGAGCACGTGTTATCAGAAGCAACAAATATTTTATCGATTTGGCAGCCATCGATTAGCGTTAAATAAATAGATAATTTTTTTAAAGCAAGTAAAAGTGACGCCTTGAATAGGAATTGGTGTCCTGGGTATAAGAAGGTTAGCTTAACAACATTTTGAGTAGATCATTTTGTCGAGTGAGGAAAAAGTAGTTTTTGAATAGATGCCAATTACATCTTGAATAGAGGGTATTAGGGTATCTGGATAGCTCTTTGTATCCAGATACCCTAATATCCTACTACTAGTCTCTAGCTCAAAAAAAAATTTCCCCCATACAAACTTTGCACCCCTATTTAACCCCCTTAGGGATTGAATTTTTCAAAATCGCTTCTTATCTCTAGCCCACGTTATAAAAGTAACCTACTGTGCAAAAATCAACTCTCTTACATTAGTAGTTTTGGCTGTGCGTTGATGAGTCATTAAGGACTTCTTCTTTTATATATATTAAATATACGGGTATTAATATAGTGGTTAACTAACATTTATAGATCACAGCTTTTCATTCCATGTGTCTCAATACATGAATGTATAATCGAGATCCTCTTCTTTTATAGAAAAATACTTCGACAAATGCATCATTTCATAGACATTTTTTTCCTCAGAAGTTATACATTATTCCGAAATCTTGAAATGTCAACCTATAGAAACGCTTGTCTATAAAACAAGAATAAACCCTATAATATATATATACGAGTAAAACCTTTGTATATTGTACTGAACCAAATAAAAACATTCTGATTTTGATTTGATTTGATGATGATAAATATTATCATACGCGATGCCGTGAATTGCCGACCGCGCCTTCACCCAAGCAATGCGGCATGAGGGCTATATAAACAACGCACTGATGCGGCCAGGAAGCGTTGTCCACTTCCGGCTTTATTGGTTCCAGCTTTGTATTTATGCCAGTTTACGTGTATTCAATTGTTTCGCGGTGTTTGTTCAGCGGCAATATACGGCGCCCGGGAAATGCGAATGTCGTCTTTCGATGTCCTATTTTGTGTATTATTGTTTAGTAAAAACATTTATTCCTTAATTGTCGAGGTTTGTAGATATACAGCACCTCTCCTCAACTGTCACACGTAACTATTTGTCTGTTAATTCTACTGTCTTTTTCTATGGTAATGTGAAAGAGTAACGCTATGTCGCGCGACAGGAGACTAGTCAGCGTTTGAAAGTGAAGACAGTTTTGGCTAGCCACGGGCTACGTTTCGTCCGCGTGCGCATCTGTCACAACGTGAACCTCACAAGCAACACGTCTCTATGATTGGTTCGCAGACACGCACACATAAAACCAAAAGCGGCTTCATCTTACGCAAATTTTCTGTATGAGGACTCTCGTTCTAGGCGTACTTATTGTTTATTTACTAGCTGCGTATCCAGAGTGTCAGCTACCATCATACCAATATTTATCGAAATTGGCCCAGCCGTTTGAGCGTGAAGAAGTAACAAACACACTTACAAACTTTCGCCTTTATAATATTAGTGTGATTCAAACTTTATTGCGCAATACAAAAAATATAAGTAGGTACAAATGACTTCATGCCTTAAGAAGCCTTTTTCCTTTTAAAATGTATTTTTTTCATATTATGATATGAATAGAATAGAAAGTGTATTTATTTGCTTAGAATAAGTAGGTACAAATGTGTCATAGTATGGTATGTGCGACAATAGGTAGCTTATTCTGCTATCTGTACTTAAATACTAGCATGCAAATATTTTGGACATTACCTACATCTCACGAGAGAGGAATATGACAAATATATTGATAATTTCAACCCACTTTTTGAAGTGAATATTCCCCGAGTTCTAGGTAGTAGCATATGTAGATATTTCATGGTTTCTTTTGATTGTGTGCAGTCGAAAATAAGTTGAAAAAAAAAACTAATTTTCCGCGCGAATTTTGCCATTTTCGAGTAGTTTTTGAAACAAAAATTATCAATGAAAAATTCAAACTGTAGGTTTCAAATATATACCAATAAATTCCAATAGCCCTGTTCTAGGTCGCAACATCAAAAATGTTAAGAACCATGTTTGATCATAGAGAATAATGTCTAAAACAATTAACATTTTAAAAGGAATAAGGCCTCTCAAGGTCTTCTTATTCTAAGTTCTTGCTAGAATTGTAGATTTAAAAGTGGAAGGCGGATACACTAGCGCCGCAAGCAATGAATAGTTGATGAAGCGAGTTGGACTTCAAAGCCCGCGGCCAACTTTACAGCTAATGGACGTTCGTGCGACGTGCGGTGTCTTAAATAAGTAAAAAATGCGACGACTGCATGTTAATGTGATTTAGTGCTTACTTAAGACTGCTTTTTAGGGTTACCTCAAAAGGAAAAACGGAAGCCTTTTAGCATCACTTCTTTGTCCGTTTGTCTGTCTGTCAGACAAGGGAATCAATTACCAATATGGTACCTACTGACTTAGAATCACGTGGAAAGTGAAGGTTAAGGAACAAACAATCTGCAAGTCTGCAACCTAACTTAAATAAATATATGGATTGTGAGTTCATAACAATTGAAATCATCCCTGTATGCCATATTTATTGATCATCTTATGATATTTATTTCAGCTTTTAAGTTTATTTTTTAACCGCACCGAGGCTTGAATTACCTTTTTTTTTTAATTCTCTACTTAAATGGTATTGATAATATTTTTGCTAGGGCTAGAATCCAAACCAACCTCTCAAGACTAGTGTTAATCACCTTATAAATCAAAAGGGGTACTCCAAACGGTAAATATCTTTCATTATTTGTTTCTTCAAACCTTGTTATCGTTTTTTTGACAATTTAGATTATTTACCAATGCTATTGGTCAGTAAAGAAACTAAGATTAATCTTTGAATTATTGTTATTGGAAGACGAAGTAAATTCGCAAGTTGTCAAGAATAGTGTGCAATCGTATAAAAAATCAAAATGCGGTGCTGCAGTCCTGTCCCGCGGGGAGTGGATTGGACGCCCTAATGAATTGTACATGAGATGCAGCCTGTACACCGCTTCCTTGAGCGCGAATTTTTGGGAGACATTTTCCAAAATTATGAAAATTTTGCGGCTAAAGGGAAAAGTATTCTATAAATAGACTTTTGCAATGAAATATATAATTGTTATTTGTCCACGAAATAGGTGGATGTCTTTCATTTCAACGAATTGTATCAGCTTGTATTCCGGAGACGCCAAACAAACGAAAAATAGTCTGCAATCGGGTGTTCTTCACAGATTTTTTTTTCGCCGAACTTTCACTTTCACTTCGGTTAGGTTAGGTTTGTTTTATAACAAATAATTTACGGTTTCAGAGAAAAATACTTTCTTCGAATGACACTTCTGCGAACCATTCGACGAAAAATGAATCTGCGAAAAGGCAGAGAACCGTGTAACCGACTTAAAAATCCAAATGCAGTACTGCAGTCCTGTCCCTGGGGTAGTGGATGGAAGCCGTAATGAATTGTACATGAGATGCTGCCTGTTCCGCTTAGGTGCAGCAATTTTTCATATCGGACATGTTTTAGAGGAGCATGTGTCTGGAAGTTTAACAGGTTGGATTTCCGTTTTGACAGGTTACAAGCTTGGATTTTTGTTTAATGTGGTGTGTTGGCTGAATGTTTAGCTATTTAGGCCTAATTCCAGCATAATTGACATGCCTTTATTCCCTTTTCTTTTTGTCAATACGGTATTTGATGACAGTTGAAATCAGCAACTTTTTTTAAGCATAAAAAACTGTTTGCTAGTATCATGTGGTATCATCATCATCATCATTGAACGTTTACATGTATAACAGATGAGTTACGCAGCGTATTATAAAGTGCGGCGCGCTTACATGTGGCTGGGTAGCTCGATACGAGAGCGACAGCCACGGCCGCATAAAAGTAGTAGGCTTGTCTTATGGTTACTAGACGACGCGGTTGGTAAATCATTTGTTTTAAAACACATGACTCATGAGTGAGACTGCTTAATAAAAGAGATATTCTATAACTTATAAAATCTGATTTAAATATTTCAACTATTAAACAAATGGCTGAAGGTCTAATTCGCATCTTAGACTTGTAACGATCACGACTGTACTTGATCGACAGATTAGTATTTTATATTTTATTACTGGAAAACTATAAGATGACTGCATCGGGATGTGGAACTGATATTTTACATTATGTATAATAATACGTATTTAAGAATTGAAATGTTTCTATTATCAACACGTAATCCACACTTTTCATTATTTCAATAAATCTTCAAAAACTAGAAAGTAACATTGAGTAAATTAGCGTCAACAGTAAAAAATTAGAAGCGGACCTTTGCGAAATTAGCATCAAACATTTCTATTATTATTTTTAAACGTAATTGTAAGCAGCCAGCTGTGGAACCCTATGAAGGAATTTCGCAATACGCATGGCAAATTTGAAATAAGAACATTATTTCAAACTTGGACTCGGAAAAAGGGGTATATAAGGCGCTGAGATTAGTATGAGGGATAGTCAGTCATCAGAAGAGCTCCCGGGAAGAACACCTCAAGAAGTAGAAGAAGAAGTCGGGAGAAGCAAGAAGACTCCAGGACCAGCAGTCGGCCGCCGAGGAAGACCTGACGAGCGCAGTGGGCCTGCAAGAGGCTGAAGACGTCGCCGAGGACGCCAGGCGTGTGCAAGCGGGGAGGCCTACGGAGCGCTACGGGCCGAGCTTCCTGCCACAGAGTATGGTAATGTGATTGGTGAGAGTTGCACATTTTTGATAGTTTTATTTTTAAATAATGTTTTTTTTTTTTTTTAATATAGCCACACGACGGATTGGTGAGATATCTTTATATATAGTTTTACCTTCCTTTTTATTTTTAAATTTGTTTGTTTCTTTTTCCTGGTGAAATTCTTGAAATTCTAACTCTGTGCTTTGCTAGCAATTTGCGGTGTTGGATTTTGTGATTATTTGCTATTTTATGTCTAAATTCTATGATAGTGAATTATCAAATATTCTTCCTTAGCTTCTTGGATTGGTGAGTTATCAATTAATAATGAAATTTTTAAAATATGAATATAAGTATATATATATTTTTTAAATATGACGAAATAGCTAATGTGCGAATGTGAATTGATTTTTAGTTGTAACTAACTTTATTTTATATTATTTCTTGAGAATGGATTGAATTCTGAGCTTTATCAACTAATTATTTGTGCGCTTTATTGAACTTTTTGTCAAATTATTTATTTCTTGAGTGTGTTCTTATTGGATTCTGAGCAATGTCAATAGTTTTTGTTGATTATAACCAGATAAATAATGATTCTTTTCTTATTTGACAGATGTTTAAATATGAAGATAATTCAATTAGTCAACTAAGGCAACATGTTTATATGCTTTCAATGTTAATAGATTATTATTGTTTGGATAAAGATTCCTATATTTACCAATAATAATTAATACAACAATTTGATTTATACGTTTATATTGAGAAATCCTCAGTTCTAGTGACTATATGACTGGAAATATGAATTGCATTCGTACTAAATAGTACTTTCTATGATATCAATATGAGAACTAGAGTCTATGGAGTTCAGAGTTCTATAGTGAAATGAAATGAAGTGAAATGTTGAATATTCTTCATATGCTATAAGGAGCTAATTGATTCAGGAAAATGTTGAATCTTATATTGCATTCATAATGCATGATTTGACTTACGAGTCCACTTTCACAAACTACGATTGGATTATGGCTTTATGGGTTCTTCACATTTTTGAATGATTATTTATTATCAGACTCGAATGCAACTCATAATTCATGTTTTCCAATTGTTTGGCTAGTTTACTATCATTGTTCCAACCTATGGGATGTGTTTGAGATTATCTCATTTATCTGTTTCATGAGCCACTTTAGTATTAAATAATACTAACATTGGAAGATTCCAATAACTAATTGCTCTATGGAAATTGCTCTATGGAGTACCGTGTCCGATCATGGAATGTTGAATATTTTCACATGCTTTAAGGAGCTAATTGATTCAGAACAATGTTGAATCTTATTTTGTATTATTGCATTAAGGCTGCAACTCGTCTTACGAGCCGAGGGTTAAGCCATACGCCAAGGCGAAAGGTGAAACCATGCTTATAGCCATCAGGAAAATCCTGTACATGCTAAAATACAAATGTCTTCAGTCATATCAAAAGTGATTTTGCATTCTATCGATTCGATAGTTGCTTTATGGGGTCTTAGACTTAAATTATTGTGTACTTCAGGCTCAGATGCATCTCATATTTCACGTAATTCTGTTGTACTTTACCTTAGGTACTTAAGAGTAGCCGAAAACATTCACCCTTAATATGTTTGCTTCTTTTAAATTATGTTTAGATTAAGTTTTATTATTGTAATAATTATAAGTTAGAATTTTGAAAAAAAAAATGACTTACTGTTGAGTTTCTTTCGGCGTTTCTTCTCAACAGTGGTCTCCTCTTGCGAAATGCCGGTAGAGTCAGTAAATGCCCTTCAGGCATACTTGCAAAATGTAATTATTTTATTCAATAAACATTTTGCTCACTTTATATGTTGGTTTTAATTCAAGTAGCTCTGAATCTCCTCTCATTCGAAAAGAATTTGGTACTACACAACACAACGAAGGGATCCGAAACTCTAGATGAATCACTGGCCAAGTTAGAACAAGTTACAAATTAGGTAGGAATAAATTTAGGTATTTTCATTTCCAGGTTTTCTTCAGTACTTCAGTTTTAGGTGTGAGTATAGGTTATAAATCTAATAAATATATAGGGGGGGGGGGTTTAGGGAGGTTACATTTTGGTGCCGTGACCAGGATGTTAGTATGGGGGTAGGGGGTAGGTTACTATGGGGGTAGGGGGTAGGTTACTATGGGGTTTGCATATGGTATGTTGTATGTTATTCTAGGATTTGTAACTTGTTCTGTGGATGGTCTGTACCACAGGCCACATTTTGTTGCCGTATACGTATAGGATAGAGTGATGAGATTCGGAGCATTGAATTAAAGCATCTATTTAAGATATTGTAGCAGCTGGATGTAATTAATGTTTCGGGTGAACCGTTCTAAGTTACATTATTTAACTTGCATACCTATTTTATGTTTTTGCTTACATTCTGTTTTGTCACGAAAGATACAAATATTTAATTAGGTTTATTAGCATAAAATTATTTACAGTCTTATTTGCGGAGGGCAGTAGAAGCTTTTAATGATAATATTAATAATTATTATTAATATTATTTCTAGTTGTATCATTGGAGGGCAGGTCAAAATTTGCATAAGCTATACACATTACACTTATAGTTTAAATATAGGACTAAAATAGTTACTAGAACAGGAATACTGTGTTCAAATAGGTTTAATTTATTTTCAACATATTCCATAGGTCTTTATTATCTGGCAATAGTATTCTTCAGGTAGAAGTAGGTACATTAAATTATTGTAGGTAGATTAAATTTTAAACATGAGATATTACTTAGTTAACTGCATAGGAAAAGTAGGTTTAGAAATAAAACTAAACAGAATTATTTTTATTAGTAAGGTAACATATGAGATATGCATTAATCACAAGATAGATTATATTTTATTTACCATTAGCATCAAGTAGGCATTCTATTTTGATATAGGTAGAACATTCATAGAAACAATTTAAATTGTATTTTACAATAAAACTTTGAGGGCAGGTCCCGATTTATTAAAATTAGAAATAGGATAGGGTATGATACCAATAGGATACTTTATTAGTCTTATAGTTTGTTTTGGACGTGACTTCTTGCATAAGGATCATGTTGGTGTAGCTCTCACTAGGTAGGCTAATGCTCGTTTGTCACATGTTGGTACTAGGAGTGCATTTATCCTTGTAGATTGAGCTTGTACTCAACTGGAGATTTATCCAAGGATACAGTAGATAAATTTATGGAGGGCAGGTCTGAAAACAAAATAGGAGTAGGTTTAGTTTTACCGAGTTCTACAATATTCAAATTTTATTTCTTTTAGAATTGAAGTGAGAATTAGTACTTCACAAAAGTATTATTCCTGCATTATATTCTATTTATTAGGTATAGATTACATAATTAGGCTAGGTTGACAAAAGAAATAAACGACAATGTATTAGGATAGGAGCGTCACTATATAAAAATTAGGTACTTGTAGAATATACTTATATTTTATTAGTTTTAAGTACCTCTTTTGACAAATAGCTTAGGAAACTACAATATTTTAAGCAAAATATTGTTATAGGAATACTTAAATTTACCAATCATCGGTTTCATAGGTTAAGGTTCGGAGATCTTATAGAAGCATTGGTTTCAAAATAAGTCCAGTTTTGTATTATTATGTATTAAATGTAGTGAAAGAAATATAGGTTATGATGTGTATTCTAGGTTGTTAGCTATTGGTAAGTAGGTATGTATGTAAGGTTTTCAACAGTTATTTAGTAATAAATAAGAATTACATTACAAAGCTAACGTAGTAAAAACATCATTCGTGTCGTCGTCATCATCATATTAACTAACAATTGTTCACTGGTTCATCATCTGACATGACCGGTCGAGTGCTCGTAAGATATTTACATAAGTAGGTAATAAGTACTTACAATAGGAATGTATAGTCCGATTTCGTCTAGAACACATCTGTCTATAAGCTGAGATTCATCATATACAATGCATAGTCAGATTTGTTAGTAATCTTCAATGTTATCTGTAAAATAAATTTCATGTTACTTAACACAAAGTAAAGTCTTACATTAGTAACAATGTTTCGTAGTTTAGAGATTATAATATTTTTACATCTGTACTCACCAATTTGTGTAATGCGAAGACATTAGGAATCCAGATAGATTGAATATTACATTATTTATTTATTAGAGCGGGAATGTTAGGCAGTTTTAAGGTTGACATAAGCGATTGAATTGACGTCTAAACGCTGTCTATGGCAGCACAGCATTTGTTGAGGCGTTTTGTTGCAGGAATACGTGTTTGTTTTACTTTTGAATGAAAATTCATAAAAGTTGTGGTCAGAATATAAGTCATCGTCGTCATATCTTCACCATCATCATATTATAGCATAAAGTCTTATTATATTATAATCGTCGAATTGTTTATTTTGTTTGTTTTGGAGATTTTCCGGTTTCAGAGAATATTTATTGACTTAACAGCGATTTTATTTCAGAACGTACAAATTGTTTGAAACAAATACGCAACATTTGCAATTTTAAAATAATTATTTGTAGATCTTGTAGTTTTATAAGTAAACAACTTAACATAATGACAGTGTATATTTGTTTACAGCATGAGGTGTTAGGTAGCAGTTGCATAATATAGGTACAGACTTGAGATTCACGAACATTATTAAATAGAGGTTTTCGAACGTAACCTAGTCTGTTTGTCAAATGTCAGTTGGGTCGAGTGTAGAAATTTTAAAAACTGAGGATATTGTTTAGAAATAGTTTGTTTTGTGAAGAGAAGTAGATATTATAGTGTAATGATTGAGTGATTTTGGCCAAGTGTGAAGGAGAGCTTCAGAATGACATGAAATACACAACGGTTGTAGAGACTCGGGACTTAAGGTAAAGGATAGTTTTTAACAATTTTAGTTTTGTATTGCAGGGAAAACTTAACATATTTTACTTACTAGAGTGATTTAATATGTTGTTAATATCATGTACAGTGTTATTTAGTAATGTAGGCAAGTGGGCTATCAAATATGTAGGGTTTAGAAGAAACATTTGGTTTAATTTCGAACCCGAAATTAGGGAAATCGAAGCGCACAATTTAGGACTTCATTACATAGTTTAAAACAAAGTAGCTTACTGTTGTTGTCTGTCTGTCTGTCTGTCCGACCTTATGTAAGTAGGTCTTTGAAACTTCGCAACGGATTTTGAAGTGGTTTCTTTTAATATAGAGTGATTCAAGGGAAAGGTTTATATGTATAAATATGTATGCATACACATAATTTATTAGCATTACACCTGTGTGAGCCGGGGTGGGTTGCTAGTAACTGCATAAATCTGTAGGTTCGTTCGTCTGTCTATCCAGTGTTGTAATTTTCGGTTGTGTAGTTACATTTCTAGTTTATTTCAACATTTTGTGATTCATGAATAGACAGATAGATATTCTTAGGTAAACTCATTTTATACTTTAAACAGTTTAAAGCTTGTTGTTATTATTATAATCTTTATAAGATCATATTTTCAGTGTGTAGTTGTTAATTTAATGCTTTGTCATAATTGAATAGGCATTCTCTAGGACAGTAATCTCATTATGACAACAGATAGTAATGGTGTATAGGCATCATCTAGACTAGTATATTTTCACCTTTCAAGTGATTTATAGCAAGGCTTAGGAATTTAAATTTGAAATTTGGTATATTAAAGAACGGTGACAATAAATATATTAATAGGTATGTAAGAGTGAATATTGTAGAAATCCTGTTTTAAGCCAACAAGTTAGAGGCATTTACTTAATTATTAAATATACATTTAATAATGTGAACAGAAGAAGATTGATTTATTAGTTATTAAATGAAAATTCATTTTGTTAGTTGTATTATCAAAGGGCATCAGACTTTCGTTGGTGGTGAGACTTTGGGGCTGTGAGGTTGGTGTTGGAAATGGAATGCGGTTTGTTTTCGTACTCATGCTCAAAGTGTATTTCATTTGTAATTTTAATTTAATAGTCAACAACAACGTCAAAAGAATATACAAAAACCCGATTTGTGTGGGCAATGATTTTGTTTCTCCACTATAATTTACGTAAATATTTGCGTTTTTTCCATGTTTTTGAAGTAAATTGGGTTTTATGTTGATTGATTCTAAAAAAATAATAGAGTTAAATTGGGGGTTTGACATAATTATTTTAAATATAAATTTTTTTTGGTAATTTAATACTTGGGAATGTTAACCACAATTACTATAAAGGCAGTTTGGAATGAAATAGATGAGTGAGTATGGGTGTGGGAATGGATTGTGTTTTGATGTTGAAATTGGCTTCGGAGCTGTCTGGGGTCCTGCTGTGCTGATGAGGGTTCGATGCCTAATTATCAATGAGATTATAGGAATGCACATTATTGATTGAGTATTTTTAGATATGTTTAAATTTCATTGTAGTTGAAAAAAAAAGTAGATTAAAATATGTAAAAAATGATAAGTGTGGAATATTAATATTCAAAGCTGATGAAGTATTGGTTTCCTGTTTCCGTTTTGGTTTAAGTGGTAGGATGCTTCATTTGCAATTGGGTTTTTAAAACATTTGTGAACTTTACTCATTTATATATTTCAAATGTCTTTTAAGACGATCATATGCGAAGTGGTCTTGTTTAATTGAATAGAATCATATGGAAGGGTAGATAGATGGGTTTTTAAGAAAGAAGATAGTACTTATGCATCAAATAAGATGAGTGAAAGAGAGGTAATGCATGTGCGTATAGAATTGTGTGATGAATGTATCTATCATAAAGTTTAGTATGTGTGGATTCTTTCAACTGGACAGGACTTAAGATATGATCTACGGTTTATTGATGTTGAATTTTCTAAAAGGGGAAGGGGAGTCGCCATAGACTCAAGGGGACAAGTATGCTGTCTAACTTCATTGGTGTTAGGTTGTACAGAAGTTGTCGTTTATAAGACAGAAGTTAGATAACATATACTCTACAGTCGCTAACCGAGCGCTAAATTTATTAAAAAATGTAGGCACACACCCTCAATAGGTATCAATAGATAAATAATATCAAGTGAGAGTGAAGATTTGTTAGCAAACATACTTTACTCAATTTCAAATATAAAAAAAGTTTGTTATCCAGAATAAAAGTCAATTTATCTGTTCATCAAATTAAGAAATTATATGTTTCTAAAAAGGATTAACAGTAAGATCTCTTTTCACGTGCTCTAGTGGCAATTTTGTCACATAACAAAAAAAAAAAAATGGTGCATATGAAAAGAAATCAAGAATTAATTTAGCTATTGCATACAGGGGACATACACCAAAGAAAATGAGTTGAAAGTAATTAGTGGTTGATTTGTAAGCTTTCTTTGGTTCGTGGATGTTAATTATTTCAGAAGCTGCTATGGCATAAGTGCTTATTTGTTTCACATGAGGAAATTTTTGCAATTCAGTTATAGTCTGGACAATGTAGACTTATCCGACTGATCGGACAATGTGATCTATAGGATAGGACTGAAGTGCTAAAGTTGGATCACTAGGGTCTATCCATCTCACAAATGGGTATCTCTTTGTGAATCAGACTGAGATTTTAAAGACTCATGGGTTAGAGAATAAGGGCTTGCATTTCACGCTGGTTTTCAGGATGCTCATCGGTATTTGGTTTAAATACACACCACACAACACTGATGGAAGAAGAGACATCAACAAACTAAAAATTTTCGAAAACTTTCCTTTTAAAATTGTTAATTTCAAATTGCAAGTTTTCGGAGGGCAGAACTGTAACGATCACGACTGTACTTGATCGACAGATTAGTATTTTATATTTTATTACTGGAAAACTATAAGATGACTGCATCGGGATGTGGAACTGATATTTTACATTATGTATAATAATACGTATTTAAGAATTGAAATGTTTCTATTATCAACACGTAATCCACACTTTTCATTATTTCAATAAATCTTCAAAAACTAGAAAGTAACATTGAGTAAATTAGCGTCAACAGTAAAAAATTAGAAGCGGACCTTTGCGAAATTAGCATCAAACATTTCTATTATTATTTTTAAACGTAATTGTAAGCAGCCAGCTGTGGAACCCTATGAAGGAATTTCGCAATACGCATGGCAAATTTGAAATAAGAACATTATTTCAAACTTGGACTCGGAAAAAGGGGTATATAAGGCGCTGAGATTAGTATGAGGGATAGTCAGTCATCAGAAGAGCTCCCGGGAAGAACACCTCAAGAAGTAGAAGAAGAAGTCGGGAGAAGCAAGAAGACTCCAGGACCAGCAGTCGGCCGCCGAGGAAGACCTGACGAGCGCAGTGGGCCTGCAAGAGGCTGAAGACGTCGCCGAGGACGCCAGGCGTGTGCAAGCGGGGAGGCCTACGGAGCGCTACGGGCCGAGCTTCCTGCCACAGAGTATGGTAATGTGATTGGTGAGAGTTGCACATTTTTGATAGTTTTATTTTTAAATAATGTTTTTTTTTTTTTTTAATATAGCCACACGACGGATTGGTGAGATATCTTTATATATAGTTTTACCTTCCTTTTTATTTTTAAATTTGTTTGTTTCTTTTTCCTGGTGAAATTCTTGAAATTCTAACTCTGTGCTTTGCTAGCAATTTGCGGTGTTGGATTTTGTGATTATTTGCTATTTTATGTCTAAATTCTATGATAGTGAATTATCAAATATTCTTCCTTAGCTTCTTGGATTGGTGAGTTATCAATTAATAATGAAATTTTTAAAATATGAATATAAGTATATATATATTTTTTAAATATGACGAAATAGCTAATGTGCGAATGTGAATTGATTTTTAGTTGTAACTAACTTTATTTTATATTATTTCTTGAGAATGGATTGAATTCTGAGCTTTATCAACTAATTATTTGTGCGCTTTATTGAACTTTTTGTCAAATTATTTATTTCTTGAGTGTGTTCTTATTGGATTCTGAGCAATGTCAATAGTTTTTGTTGATTATAACCAGATAAATAATGATTCTTTTCTTATTTGACAGATGTTTAAATATGAAGATAATTCAATTAGTCAACTAAGGCAACATGTTTATATGCTTTCAATGTTAATAGATTATTATTGTTTGGATAAAGATTCCTATATTTACCAATAATAATTAATACAACAATTTGATTTATACGTTTATATTGAGAAATCCTCAGTTCTAGTGACTATATGACTGGAAATATGAATTGCATTCGTACTAAATAGTACTTTCTATGATATCAATATGAGAACTAGAGTCTATGGAGTTCAGAGTTCTATAGTGAAATGAAATGAAGTGAAATGTTGAATATTCTTCATATGCTATAAGGAGCTAATTGATTCAGGAAAATGTTGAATCTTATATTGCATTCATAATGCATGATTTGACTTACGAGTCCACTTTCACAAACTACGATTGGATTATGGCTTTATGGGTTCTTCACATTTTTGAATGATTATTTATTATCAGACTCGAATGCAACTCATAATTCATGTTTTCCAATTGTTTGGCTAGTTTACTATCATTGTTCCAACCTATGGGATGTGTTTGAGATTATCTCATTTATCTGTTTCATGAGCCACTTTAGTATTAAATAATACTAACATTGGAAGATTCCAATAACTAATTGCTCTATGGAAATTGCTCTATGGAGTACCGTGTCCGATCATGGAATGTTGAATATTTTCACATGCTTTAAGGAGCTAATTGATTCAGAACAATGTTGAATCTTATTTTGTATTATTGCATTAAGGCTGCAACTCGTCTTACGAGCCGAGGGTTAAGCCATACGCCAAGGCGAAAGGTGAAACCATGCTTATAGCCATCAGGAAAATCCTGTACATGCTAAAATACAAATGTCTTCAGTCATATCAAAAGTGATTTTGCATTCTATCGATTCGATAGTTGCTTTATGGGGTCTTAGACTTAAATTATTGTGTACTTCAGGCTCAGATGCATCTCATATTTCACGTAATTCTGTTGTACTTTACCTTAGGTACTTAAGAGTAGCCGAAAACATTCACCCTTAATATGTTTGCTTCTTTTAAATTATGTTTAGATTAAGTTTTATTATTGTAATAATTATAAGTTAGAATTTTGAAAAAAAAAATGACTTACTGTTGAGTTTCTTTCGGCGTTTCTTCTCAACAGTGGTCTCCTCTTGCGAAATGCCGGTAGAGTCAGTAAATGCCCTTCAGGCATACTTGCAAAATGTAATTATTTTATTCAATAAACATTTTGCTCACTTTATATGTTGGTTTTAATTCAAGTAGCTCTGAATCTCCTCTCATTCGAAAAGAATTTGGTACTACACAACACAACGAAGGGATCCGAAACTCTAGATGAATCACTGGCCAAGTTAGAACAAGTTACAAATTAGGTAGGAATAAATTTAGGTATTTTCATTTCCAGGTTTTCTTCAGTACTTCAGTTTTAGGTGTGAGTATAGGTTATAAATCTAATAAATATATAGGGGGGGGGGGTTTAGGGAGGTTACAGACTACAATGCAACTGTTAACGTGACCGACCGTTTACGAATCTTTATCTGAGGAATTGACTAATCATAATTAGCTGGTTGTTCATGTTCATAAACACATAATGCGTAAAATTCATGTTTTTTTTTATATATTGATAATTTTAAAGAGCTGTAAAGTCAGATACACGTCCCAGTATCAATTACACCGTCGCAAAGCACGCCCGTTTCATTACTTGCGCTAAAAAGTTTCGCGAAAGCTCGGCAGTGAAACTTCCGTTGACAATATCTTTGAAAGCCTCCGCGATTGCAAAGTTTGAGGCTTTTTGGCTCTGTGTAGTTGTAATTAAGCTTCTAACAAGCCAAGGGCTGGATGTACGAACGAAACTTTCGATTCTACAACTACGGAGTCGAGTTGATTGCCGAGTAGGATAATTCGCAATTAGAGTGTCAAGTTGAAATGAAATGAAATAAAATAATTTATTCAGTAAGTAGGCCACAGGGGCACTTTTACAAGTCAGATTGTGAATCTACCGGCATTTCGCAAGAGGATACCGCTGTTGAGAAGAAAGCCGAAAGAAACTCAACAGTAAGCCATTTTTTCGTAAATAATACTTAAAACAATTACATGATACATTTGTGTTATAACTAATTACACTGATAGGTACACCGAAAGGAGATGTATAGATACTCCAAATCAATGTTAAGTAGGAAGATACAGTTCTTTTGTTCATGGGTTTATTAATTCGCTATTACATACAAGTAACGCTCTAAAAAACCTAATATTCCTTTAGCACAAATATTCTGGGAGGAAATAGTATCAGGTAGACGTATACGTCTCTATACATGTATATGTAGGCCTTAATGTCTCTTCAACAGCAGGTGCAATCGAGGTGAAATGCTTTAATATCTAGAATAAAAAACGCGGAGGCCTATTTCGAGTGGTCGAAAACTGGGTCTTGTTCGTGATCCATAACAACACGACCAAAGTTCCGAAATAAAAAAAAAAATATATACTCATACTCATTTATTCATAATGCACAAATACATTATATGTTAATTTTACAAAAGGGTACAAATTTACAATGTACTTAGTGGTTGTTTTATATGTCAGTTTACACAGTTATAGTTATAGGTGGTTATAGTTAATTAGATTTTTGTACAATATTACTTTTACTGTAATGTCATTTGTCATTACATAATTTTAAATATCTATCTTTGGTGTCAGTAAAAAAAATATTATGTTAAGATAAGTACAATTCCGAGATGTCATAGAAGGCCTTTTCCAATAGCCATTTTTTCAGTTCGTTATGAAAGGAAAATTCGCTAGTTTGATCTTTAATGCTGTCTGGGATAGCGTTATAGACTTGGCTAGTCGACATCTGATCGTCTTTAGTTTACCTACCCGACTTTGAATATCTCTTAAATTTCGACTTACAGTTGTATATAATGTTTCATCGGAAACATAATATGTTTTTCACTTCTCATGCTCTAAAAGTTCGAGTTTATGCTCTGCGTAGGCGACATAAAGTCGCTTTTTATGCTCTAGAGCATAAAGTAAAATCGTCGTCGAAGACCAAGGCGATCGTTCCAACAGCCACACGAACAATATAAAACTTTATAGAATAAACTCTTTTTTTTTCCTTTCGTTAGTATTCTAAGACCAAGGCAAAAATACCAACCGCCAAAGTACACAATAAAACTTCATGAAATAAACTTGTAATTTTTATTTACTATCATTTATTACTTTTTAAACTTATTTTATTTTAGTAAATCAATATACTATATATTTAAACTACAACAATAATTTATCATAGATATAAAAAAACTAAATGCTTTTAAATTTTAATTAAATTTGTTTTTAAGTATATATTTACATGTTGTAGTTTAATTTTCTCGCAATCGAAGTGAAAAGTAGAGTGTGCAACTCGTCCATTAAACGCATTTTACACTCGACTTTATGTTCATCCTCGCTCGCAAGCTCGCTAGGATGGAAAAACGTCTCGTATAAAATGGTGCGTTTTATACACTTGTTGTACAATCTACTATTTGTTATATATTCATAAGTAATAATACAACAAGTATATTAGTAGGTAGGTAAAAATTTTAGCACTTTATACTAGTCACGTCATAATTACATATGCGCATAATTTCTTCGACAGTTGAATCTTAGCCACAACAAACGATGGGACAAACAATATTTAGGACAAACGATAATAGGAACAACAATTTCGGCTTTGCAAACTTTTTATTTATTAAAAATATCCGGAACAAAGTTTATGCCATAAGTAAGTAAGTAAGTAAGTAAACGCTTTATTGTACACAAAAACAGTTAAAAATACATCTATTACAAATAACATATAGGTACAAAGGCGAACTTATCCCTATAAGGGATCTCTTCCAGTTAACCTTTGAGCAATTGAGTGAGTACGAGAAGAAGATAGAAAAACTAACACCGTGTACAAAAAGGTATTAAAAATAATAAGACTACTAATAATTACACATATAAACTATTAATACATACATATATACATATATATAATGTAATATGAATATACACATAAATATAGATACATTGTAGATCCAATTCACAAGTCATTGGAAAGGGGTGCCCCTTGAAATCTCGACAAACTTTTCATCGAATTTCATTTCATCGAAAACGATTCACAGAATATTCAGTATAAATATTATCTCTTGGAGTATTATGGCTTCATCGACTATTCATTACATATTATAACAATTATTAGAGCTATGTTATAAGGAATTTCAAATGCTTAAAATTACATTTAATAGATTATTTTAAAGACAGAACATCAAATAATTTATATTATTTCATCGAGGTATTATTATACAACTCATTCATTTCAGGTTAGGTTAGGGTTATTTTTTTTGATGACCGCAAAAACGAAACGGCTCCCAGACATAGGTTGGTTAGGTTAGGGTTTTTTTGATGACCCCAAAAACGAAACGGCTCGCAGACATAGGTTAGGTTAGGGTTATTTTTTTTATGACCCCAAAAACGAAACGGCTCGCAGCCATAGGTTGGCTAGGTTAGGTTAGGGTTATTTTTTTTGATGACCCCAAAAACGAAACGGCTCGCAGACATAGGTTGGTTAGGTTAGGTTAGGGTTATTTTTTTTTGATGACCCCGAAAACGAAACGGCTCGCAGACATAGGTTGGTTAGGTTAGGGTTATTTTTTTTTTGATGACCCCAAAAACGTAACGGCTCGTAGACATAGGTTGGTTAGGTTAGGGTTTTTTTTTGATGACCCCAAAAACGAAACGGCTCGCAGACATAGGTTGGTTAGGTTAGGTTAGGGTTATTTTTTTTTTGATGACCCCGAAAACGAAACGGCTCGCAGACATAGGTTGGTTAGGTTAGGGTTATTTTTTTTTGATGACCCCAAAAACGTAACGGCTCGTAGACATAGGTTGGTTAGGTTAGGGTTTTTTTTTGATGACCCCAAAAACGAAACGGCTCGCAGACATAGGTTGGTTAGGTTAGGGTAATTTTTTTTTATGACCCCAAAAACGAAACGGCTCGCAGACATAGGTAGGTTAGGTTAGGGTTTTTTTTTTTTTGATGACCTCAAAAACGAAACGGCTCGCAGACATAGGTTGGTTAGGTTAGGTTAGGGTTATTTTTTTTTGATGACCCCAAAAACGAAACGGCTCGCAGACATAGGTTGGATAGGTTAGGTTAGGGTTATTTTTTATGACCCCAAAAACGATACATACATACGCATACATAGGTAAACAAAAGGGTACACACATAAACATAAAACATAATATCTACCCACATCCGTCCGCGAGCGCATTGCGTTTAGTTCCTCACATAATTCATTGAAGTTGTAGAATGATAAATACTGAAATGATTTTCTACAATGTAAAATTTAAAACAAAATAATAAAATATGAAATAATAATATATGAAATAAAGAACTGCGAAATAAAGTATATAATAAATAATATTTCTATCTATTAAAAATCGGTGTTATAAAAATACACCATTTAATTGTTCGATGTAATGAATATTCGATCAAATGAAAAAATGCGTACCGTTGCTTGCTTTGAACTGAAATTCGATTAAACGTTTGTCGACATTTCAAGGGTAAACCATTGGAAAGCCATAACTTCTTAAGATTCGTCTTGAGCGATGCTACAGGTGGAGACTTCCTGAGGGACAGTGGCAATTCGTTCCACAACTTCACAGCGCTTACTGTGAAAGATTTGGCGTACGTACGCGTCTTGTTAGACGGTACAGCCAGAGTGAGATTGGCAGACGACCGCAAGCGGTGACCACTGCCATCGGCCATATATTTAAACCTTTCACTGAGGTAAGGAGGTGAAGCAGGGTTGTAGAGAACATTAAAAAGCAATGACAGGACATGCAGGTCTCTACGCTGACGTATTGGCAGCCAACCCAGCTGCGCTCTAAACGCGGACACGTGATCGTATTTGCGCAGTCCGAAAACATATTTTATGCACACATTTTGTAAGCGCTCGAGCTTGTCAAGTAGTTCCTCTTTGAGATTCGTCATAGCAATGTCACCATAATCCAGAAGGGGTAGCAAGAGTGAACTGGCAAGAGTAAGCTTGGTGGACATAGGAAGGAAGTTCTGCAGGCGCCTAAGTGAGTGAAGAGATGCAAAGAGCTTCCGGCTGACCTCCGAGATATGCGGAGACCAAGACAATGTCTGGTCCATGATGATACCTAAATTCCTAACAGTAGAGGAAAGAGGGATAGGAATCCCACCAAAAAGAATATCAGGCACCACCATTTCCGCCAGCTTGTTCACAAAGTGAGGACTACCGATGACAATTGCTTGCGATTTTTGTGCGTTTACGTTTAAACCAAAATTATTAGCCCAGCTGTGAATAGATTCTAAATCTGCATTGATTTGATCAATAAGCGATGGCAGATCCTCAATACTAGCCGCTGCATAGATCTGCAGGTCATCTGCATAAAGATGGAACGAAGATCTTAGGCACTCTGTGATCCCACCAATGAAAATCGAAAAGAGAAGAGGAGAAAGGACCCCCCCTTGAGGGACACCAGCGGAAAGTTCACGCCATTCCGACATTTTGTCGTCGACCCTAACCCGCTGGCGTCGACCGAAGAGGTAGTCATGAAACCAAGATAAGGATGATTGAGACACATTTAGTGAGCGAAGTATGCCGAGAAGGATATCAAAATCTACCGTATTAAAAGCGCTACTGAAGTCAAGAAGAACGAGGACTGTAAGTTTTTTGTGTTCGATATTAAGACGAATGTCATCAGTGACTTTAACCAAAGCAGTAACTGTGCTATGCCCGGGGCGAAAACCAGATTGGAAGGGATTGAATAATGTATACCTATTAAGATGAGACAGGAGACGGCGATTGACAAAGTGTTCAATTATTTTGGACAGAACTGGGAGTATGGAAATAGGGCGATATTGCGAAAATTCAGTAGGATTGGGTTTTTTCGGGAGAGGAATTACATGAGCAAGTTTCCAAGAGGAAGGAAACGTGCCCGAAGAAAATGAAAAATTTATAATATTAGAAAGGATCGGGGCAATGGAATCCGCTACGAGCATAAGCATGTCCACACTGAGGCTATATGCCGGATAATATATGAGGATAGCAAGTGTCTCTTGCGGAGAAATTTTTCCAAGTTCAAAGGGAGGAGAATCGGGGAGTGTAGTATTGGCAAGAAGTGATAGTGTTGATTGTTTAATGGAAGGGTGGAGAGTAACCGGAGAAGTACTAAAGTGCATATTGATGGCGTCTAGGTCGAGA
This sequence comes from Apotomis turbidana, assembly GCA_905147355.2. Taxonomy (NCBI): domain Eukaryota; kingdom Metazoa; phylum Arthropoda; class Insecta; order Lepidoptera; family Tortricidae; genus Apotomis; species Apotomis turbidana. The sequence continues at coordinate 25,723,229 of LR990288.1, forward strand.
ACGCAAGAAGAATTATGTTGAGCTTTGCCTACTCCCAATGACTTCAGAAATTTCCACAGCTTAGCAGGAGGACAGTCTTCGATACAATTGTGGATATGGCGGCGTCTGGCATCCCTACAGATCTTATTGCAGCGGTTTCGTAAACAATAATAGGATCAACAATTGTATGCCATCCGATATACTCGTAATACCATACCTTGGTAGGTAATATGCCGATATAAAAGTGAAAAGGCTACCAACTCTAAGTTTGTTACTTTCTAGTTAATTTACTTTGTTTCTATGATATTTTGTCTAGATAAGTATATGTATTTCAGCTAAATCGCCATTTCTTTAAAATCAATCACACGTCGGTATGATTATACAAGAATTGGTTAATGAAAGTGATAACGTTAAGCCGTCGATACAAATCACAATCAATATACATACAGAAACTAGCGTGCAATTTAACGCAGCACCTTTTGAATACTGAGTCTACCAATAAATTCCAAGTACGAAAGTAGTGAGCTGAGAGTTGTCAAAGAAGGTTGTTAACAAGTTTTATACGCTCCGGCGCTCACCAGCTGATGAAGTGGAGTGCCTGCAGGAACTCATTCAAATCAGGCCATCCTACGCCTGGCAGAATATATGACTTAAAAATCGGAAGAGATTGCTATTTAGCAATGAGACCGCTAATTTAATATATATCATGTATCTATCATATCAATGCGTTTTCTATCAATAAATCTCAATGCAATTTATGTTTTTGGTATTTTACGCATTTCTCATTATCATCAATCAGAACAGACACCTGAATTTAATCAGACAGCGCAATTTATTCCCGTTTGATTTATTTACGTCGTTTTTAGTTAACTGAGCAATCTATTGCTCCGCACGACAGTCAAAGACGAAGTCGCGACTGTCTCGACAAGTTTTATACTACTTTGTACAATTTGTAGACTCCTAGATGAAGGAGGTTTAGTAGTGCCGTTTGTCTTGTACATGCTGTCACTTTTATGTCTGCTATTAATTTTATTTTGTATTTTTAATATAAATTTTAATTTAAAGTAAATATTACTCTCCTACTAATTTTGAATTTCTTCATAAACCTGATTCATAAAATTGGCGCCCAACATGGGGCCTGAACACTGCATCTCGAAATGTTTTATCAAGGCTTTTAACTGCAAAGCGACCGTTTGATTTGACAAAAAAGAAGGTCCGGGAGAGGCCACAGAAGCATTGCAAGGACAGTAGACACTCAGGCATTTTGCAGTACGCTCTTTAAACACTTCACAATGCTACGTAAAGGAAAATAATTATAATGTTAAGTGAATATTTGAAAAAAGAAACAAAAGACAGGTGATAAATCTTTAAGCGTTTTTTTTAAGATTAAATGTCATTTAGTTCAAAAACCAGCTTGTTTTATAACTATGAAACACACAGCGAAAGTCTCTAAATATTTAGGAAGGTTACTTTCCCATCCTTAAAAATCTTTACTATACCAAGATACCCCTACATGATCTGAAGCCACGAGGGCAAAATATTTGATTGCTTCGCTAACGGTGCAGTAATGTAACATGGATAACCCTTGATAAGGTGGACGGCTAACCTCGTGGCGGTCGCGGGAGATGTTTGATGCTGTTTGCGCAGGATCGCACTCTTGGGCGAGCTTGAAGCTATAGAACGATAGATCAATATGAAACACACGGGGAAGTATCTAATTTAAATACGAAGTATATACTCGTACGTAGAATACGTTCTTGATGGTTACCTATCTGAAACACTACATTTTGTTTCCCATGTGTCAAGTTTCGCCAAATTTTAAGTTGTCCAAAAGCCATTTTTTTCCATAACTAATTTTTCAGAATAATTTAAAACAAACCTAACCCAACCTAATGGGTTCTTTTAAACGGTGTTTATAAAATCCTGAAAATATTACGGTTTTCAGGAAAAATATACTTTCGGACAAATGAACATTTGGCGAAACGTGGGAAACAAGGTTTCAGATAAACAATGTTTAGGGATACCGTTCTTGATAAACGTATAATAATAACTATTATAGGACTTAACTGAACAGCAGGGAATAATGAAATAAAGAATTATTGCGTTTGATGTCCCAACAAAAATACGAGCAAAACACAGAAAATCACTTTTTACTTTAATCGTCATTCCCCACTATGCATTTTTATTTTTGATGTAACCTTTTCGTTCAACTAAAACTGACCTATTAAAAAAACATGATTGCAATGGTCATGACGGGTGCCTCGTGATTGGTTATATTTTTTTGAAAAGTAATTTCAACCAATCAGTGAACAGAAGCGTGCTTTTTTAAACCAAATAATTATGTTGATGTTCTCTTTTTGAAATTATTAGAGTAGAGAAATGTGTAATGAATTGTTTGTCTAAGTTCTGTAGCGGGTACCATAGAGTATAGAATTTTGGTACAGGATTAAAAAGTGCGTTAAGTATTGTGTTTTTGTCTGTGAAATTGTAATTGACAGATTAAACCACGCGAATATAAAAAATTGGGCAAGTGCGAGTCTGACTCGCGCATAAAGGGTTCCGTACCATAATCTATAACAAGTTTGTTCTATGGGAGCCCCCTTAAATATTTATTTTATTTTATTTTTAGTATTTGTTGTTATAGCGGCAATAGAAATACATCATCTGTGAACATGTCAACTGTCGAGCTATCACCGTTCTTGAGATAAAGCCTGGTGACAGAAAAACGGGCGAACGGACAGCGAAGTCTCAGCAATAAGGCCCCGTTTTTACCCTTTGGGTACGGAACCCTAAAAACAACATTCAGGAGAAAATATTATTTACAATAAACTAATATAATTTTCACATTTCTAATGACAAAACACTTTGAATTGACAGCCGCTGACAGTGGCGCGACAAATTAAAATAAAAGCAAGAACACCAGGCAGTCTACGGAGTTTATTTACATACGTATCAAGGAACGTTAATTCCCCATCCATAACCGTCTTCACTGTACCATAATACCCCTATACGAAACAACTCCCACTCAACATGAGCCTGCATCTTTGCTGCATTAACGAGATTGATTCCAGCTAAATTACCTTATTCGCATGGAGCGGGAGGCCAGAATAGCTGATTGCCTTGCTGACGGTGCAGTAATTTAACATAGCTATCGGCATATCCGTCTTTTGGGTAATTCTACAGGCGTTTCAACCGCCGTCATTCGTCGTCAAAATAAGTGTCGTCATAATACGACACTATTTTGAAGACGCGTTTGGCGCAGTTTGTAGAGCACTTGCCTACTGAGCCGGCGATCCTGGGTTCGAATCCTGGCCAGGGCAAATATTTGTGTGATGAACTCGAATATTTGTGCTTGGTTCATGGTTGTTCTATGTATTTAATTTTATTTTAAGTATGTCGCCGTCTAGTACCCATAACCCAAGCCTCCTTGAGCTTAATTTGGGTCTAGATCGATTCGTGTGAGTTTGTCCGATATTTATTTATACATAATATGCTCGATTCGATCAATTATGGCAAGGAGTATGGTTACAGTATATGATTGCATGAAAGTTAGCAACTTGGTGTAAATAATTCTGTCAATATTATTGACAGCAGAATGGCGGCAGTCGAATTGCCTGTAGAATCACCCTTTTGCATTGGTGAGAGTAAAATACAGCCTTGAAATATAAGCGACGGTATTGGAGTCCTCTAAAAAATACACAAGTATTCTGAAAAAGGGAAGCCTCACATTTCCCCCTCGAAATTTCTTTTTCTAATCGAAATTACACTAACCAGAACAAGGGTTCAGCAAAAAAGGATTTACAATTGTCCAATATGTTGTTCTCAAATGTACAAAATAAAGATAACAAATACACTAAAAAATATAATGAGCTCAACTAGTTTAACTACTAGAAAAATAGGCGAATTGTGCTCAGTAGCAACCAAAATTATGCTTATTTTCCATAACTTATTTTGGTTACTAGTAGCCCTCAAATTATCAGTCCTCCGAGTTATGTAACTTAGCAGCTAACATTGGGGCTACTGATAACTAATTTTATTTTTTCATTGTACATATAACGGAGTCGTGAACTTCTTCTTTTCCAATTTAAAGATAAGAAAAAACGTTATGTTCACGTATATGCAAGTCATTTCCCACTAGGTAGCTAAAATACTCGTACATGCGATCTAATACATGTTACAAAATCATTGAGCCTGCTCAAACGCTCAGTTTAAATCCAAACATTATCACTGTTACATCTGCCATAAGCCAATGTAGTACAATCTTAATTGGTACTTAAAGTAGCAGTATCGCCTTTGCTAAGATCTACTCTAGCCCTAGGATCTTTGGAGCAATTTGATTACAACATATTTATTGCAGTATATCAAGTTACATGAACGAGTTAACGGGGTAAATTGGAAATGTTTACTTAGCAGAAACATAGTGATTGACTCACTTAGTCAAGAATAGAATAAGAAAATTCTACAGGGAGTTTAGTTTTTGTTACATATCTCGGGCATCGAGCATTTTAACCGCTCTGGTCCTGCGTGCTTAAATTATCATCAATCAGATTTAACGACGTGACGATTTGTAGTTGTCTAAAAGGCAACCATAATTTTCCGTAGTTGAGAAATATTCCTGTATTCAAGTACCCTTGAATCATACAATGTTACACCGGTTCGTCATGATGTAAGGATTATTCCGACCTTTACCAATCGTTTTCGACATTTTCTTGGATACATTTTATTCAGTACATAATAGATTTCGTTTCCCATTTCCGTATATTTTTGGAAATTGCATTCACTCACACTTATTGCCAATAAACTTTCTAAACGTAGAAGCGAGACCCTATCGGAACGTCAGCAGACCAGCATGGCAACAATGGAAAAATAAATTGCCACACCAAATCTCCCCAGATTACGTCTGCGATGGCACCTCAAATTGCAATCTAGTATTTAATCCCTTTGAGCTTCACCGCGTGCCCTGATTGGGCAAGGCCTTGGTTCAATTTCTAACGTCAGTTTAAGTTAAAAAACAATTATAAATACAAAAGCTGGTAGCTTAAGGTACACGTAAAAATGTTGCGTCGTCGTTGCGTCGGAACCCACGTCCTTTAAGGCCGGTTGTTCACTAAAGCGGAGCGAAAAAATTAACCAATTAGGCGTCTTAATCAAATCCAAAAGAAGTGCATTGAAATCTTAGGAATATAGTTGGTTCATTTCACACAGCTCCGCTATCAGAGGTCACACTGCATAATTCAAGGTTGGCAATATCCCCCATTTAGCAATAGATTAGCAATATCGCGATTTCTTGGGTAACAATTTTTTTTTATAATTAACAGTTCGAATTATTATTTTTAGTTTTGTATTTTACAAATCCTCATATGAATTCTACTTAACTATACACATATATAGGAGTTTAAATCTCCAGTTTTTTCATCATAAATCGGGTTTTCGATAGTGTGCGGATTGGAGAGAAGGCTCGTGTTTAATAACATTCCCAAGTAGTATGAAACGAAACCCATAACGTTAACTCATTATAAAGGAAGTCACTATAACTCATTATACATTTTGTATCTTATACATACCAGGTGCAAACTTAACTTAACCCGGCCAGTTAAGATGGGATAAGTATTTGCACAGAACCCTCGGTGGACGAGTCAAACTCGCACTTGGCCGGTTTTTTGTAGATTGCTACAAAAAAACTGAACCGGATATCTTTATACTGTTAGGTATACATACTGTGGCCTAAATGACGTCATACAGCGGGGATTATGACAGTCTCGAGAAGAATAGCAGATTTTTATCGTGATAGTGTTTCTGCAAGATTTTCTACTCTTATGGCCAATTACTTGACACCTAAGTTTTTTTTTAATGAGGACTTTTGTAATGGATTTATGCAATAGGGATATGTTCCTAGTTTTTTAAATGTAGTTATTAAAAAGGCGGGTTAAAAATGGAAATTGTTTACAATTAATTTTCTATTGAAAACAACAGTGATAAGATCACCTATTTCGACACTCCAGAGTAATTTGGCAATAACAAGGCTGACAACGCCCTGGCTCACTTTCAAATGTAAGCGAATTCTATCTTTAAGTACAAATCAGACAAACTTATGTGATATTTTATTCTTATCACTATCTGCAGTTTCCATTTAAAAAGAACTCTTGGGCAAATGGACTAATAAAATTCGCTATATCGAAAGAAAGGCCACTTATTAAAGAAGAGGTAATAGAGTCATATTTTTTAAGAACCGAAACAAATTCTCTTAAATTTATGATAGCCATAGTTTCAAATAACAGCACGTTCAAACTACGAACGAGCCAGGTGGCGGCTTTACTTTGAAATTTATTATTACTCATAATAACAGAACATTTTCCACGGTAAATAAATAAATAAATAAATATCAGACAACCTCACACAAATCAACCTAGTCCCAAATTAAGCTCAAGAAGGCTTGTGTTATGGGTACTAGGCGACGATATACATACTTATATAGATAAATAAATACTTAAATACATAGAACATCCATGACCCAGGCACAAATATTCGTGTTCATCACACAAATATTTGCCCTTGCCGGGATTCGAACCCAGGACCGTCAGCTCAGTAGGCAGTTGCTTAACCACTGCGCCAACCGCGTCGTCAGAATGAAAAAAAAAAAAAAAGTAACTAATTAAAAGGCGAATGCAAATTCATGTTAAATTACGTCCACAACCATACCAAGGATAGATATAGAAACTGAACACTTAATAATACAACTATTGTCTAATTATTCGAACTTTTAATGAGGGTAAATTGAGGCACAGGCTCAGCTGTATCGTTCCAATTTAATTCACAACTTACATCGTTGCTTGACAAGAAAACGTGGCTGGAATAGTTCGGTGCAAACGTAACACTGAAATGTATAAATTAGGATCATCTCGGGATATCACGCGCGGAGCCATTTCGCCGTAAATTGCACAATTTCTGCGGCCAAATACAATAACGAAGAATTGTTATAACACTGGTGAAAAATGTTTTCCGTATTGTCACACGGTCGTCACTTCGACATAAGGATCACAGTTCCATTCTATGACGGAATAATTGCTCCATACGAAATTGCCTTTCACTGAGAGCGGTGCTTCTAAAGCTAAATACAAAATCGCCTTTGCACCTTCTTGGTACACTTTGGTAGTTTTTCTATCATCCTTGGTATTAAGATTGCCTGGATTAACACAGTTTATGACAACCCCTTTGCTGTTCCACTCTCTGTGTTGCAAGAAAGTGACTGCATTCAGAGCTACCTTGCTCACAGCTTGCACGCTTAAACCCCAGCCTTCAGTCTTCTCTATACCTCTTCTGCAAGCCTCTTCATAATCCTGCATAACTGCTACTAGCTCGTCTTCTGTCAAATTTTGATCACTGATTCTTCTTCTAATCGATTTATTTTCTATTGTCGCTAGTAAACCAGCCGGCCCTGACACATTAACAACTTTAGCATCTTCAACTAATAAGGGATATATTAGCTTCCCAAAATTTATGTATCCATAAAAATTCATGCTCAACGTCCTTCTTACTTTCTCAGCATGGGATAATTTCTTTTCAATCTGCACATAGTCCGTGTTGTTTATAAGTAGATCTATCCTCTCATCTTGATCTTGTATGTAGTGCCTGAAGTTGATAATGCTTTTCGTATATGTTATATCCATTCGATAGTAGTGTAGGTTTGTCACATTATTCTCTAAGTTACGCAGTATGTTGTAGCCAGTAGATTCCTCTTCTGTGGTGAAGTATATTTTTCCTTTGTATGTTTTTGTGAGGTTCTTGAGGACGTGGTAGCCGAGGTTGCTGTCCGCAGCGACAACGACAGCGACGGTGCTCATAGTGGATTTACACTGAGTGTTATCGAGCGATCGGCGCCGGCGCGTTATCGCGACTGACAGGTGACCGCGTTGCGCGAATGATAAGAGACGTTTTTAGTTTCCGATAAGAGATAAGACTAAAGTGATGCTGGGGAAAATTCTGCGTGTGAATTTATTGACGACTTTTAACCGATACGGTTATGTTTATGGCGTATTTTGGTAGCCTAAACTGTATGCAGAAATTTCATATAAACTCTTGTTAATTTATGAGTTATTAAGCAACTTTTTGGAAAATGCGGTCAATAATCTCAAGAATTTTGAGAATTATTTAGGGGAGACCGGGTATGGAAGTCACATTTTATTTCTTTTGCATTTTAAGTACTATTGTTTTTAGTTGGGCATGATAAAAGATAATTTAATGGATAGTGTATTTATTTGAGTTTAAAAATATATCAATATTTTTTCACTAACATTATGTACGGAGGAAATATTTTTATTTTTATGAAAAAAGAGAAATGTGACTTTTAACCCCGTGTCAGGGATGGTTGTCACAGGTGCTGGGGTACGTAATCACATAGTAAAATAAGAGGGATATACAATAATACACACATTTATATCTAACGAACTTTTTTCTTGTTGAAGATAAAAATGTTTTATGTAAGTTACTGTAACGGAAAATAACGAAATTTTCTTAATTAATAAAAAAATCTCAAAAACTATTTTTTTTTTCAGCTAGTAACTTATATAAACTTAAATGATGTATGTAAGTCACTGTGACCAGGAAAGTAACGAAATACGTATTCATAATTAATAAAAACACCCAAAAACTAAATTCGCTTTCAGCTAATAAGGTAGTCACACGTGACTACCAGCCCCCATCGACCTGAGACAACCTGCCCCAAAACACGTTTTAGAAAATAATCTTACAATATAAATTCAAATTAATGTTTCCACTAAAAACCTTATAACAATAAGATTATACACAAGTTCAACTTGAACAATACACGAAGAAGCATATTAATATGCAAAGTAAAAGTGTACCTACGAGATTTAACACAGATGCACAAAAAAATACTTTTACTGGCGGAAAAAAGTAAAGGAATGTGGCTCCGTCACAACATACCGGAGCCGACTGAGGTAAAGTACGGAGCGGGGTTTAGCTCTCGCGATCCTTGGACACCGGTCGGTAAACTGATTCGTGCCTTTAGTTGTCAGTTATGGCCGCTGTGACAACCAACCCGTGTGACTTCCATACCCGGTCTCCCCTATCTGTGTAAATTATATCACATTGTTATTGTATACGCATAATTTGTTGATTTAAAAGTGTCGATTTGCGTTAAATAGGCGCTAAATACCGCATTCCAAAAGGATGTTTCCTCAATTATTCTCATACCTAATTGTGCCATTACATTACAATTTACTACAATATCAACTTTATTATCTACCAAATTATTAAGATTTGAAACAGATTACTGAACAATAATTATAAGAGTTTGAAGAAGTAATCAGAAACATATAGATATTATCGAAGTTATGAGCGTATTGAATCACTTCGCGCGTTAGTAAAAAACGATTTTAAAGGTACGTCTATCTAAATTTTAACTATGTTTAAATATTTTAAATTTAATTTTGTTTGCAATTTATTAAGATATGGCTTTATCATGTGGCTTTATTACTCTGCAAGTATTTTCCTTATCTGTTAGGATTGAAATACTTGATTAGGTTATTATCTGCGGTAGCCAAATCGGTTATTATCAAGATTGCGTATTAGGTAATTATTTACCTGAGTTTGTAGGTCGCAGATAAGGAATATCAGCGTCATAAATCCTTATGTTTTTATTATGAGAAACAGATCACTTCTTTTGTAGCGTGGTAGCTCAGGGGTCAGAGCACTACTACGAGTAAATAGAGGTCACGAGTTCGATCCCCATCTGCATCTGTATCTAGCCAAAAGATGATAATGCATCTTATCACTCCTGGACATACGACAATCTTCAAATCGACTGGTAGGGCGCCACCTTCTTCCAGTGACTTCCTACGATCCTAACTTAATCATCGGTACACCTTATTGGGTGCCTTCCCACGCTGTATCTTCTGTTAAGGAGTCGCTACACAAGAGCAACAGATTTATAAATGTTGGTATTGTTGGAACACTCACCCTTCCCTAAAATCTTTGCAGGCAAAATTTACCACACCTCTCAACCACACTGAAAAACCCTTTCATTTTATAATTGGTTAATTGTAATCTCAAACCAAAGACCTCAAATACAGCAAATTCATGCAGTCTCCGTACAAAATTACTCCCTGACACTTTTCTTTAACCAATATGCTGAGATAGGTATTTTTTACATTAATATACGATCTCGTAAACAAATCCTGGGAATAGATATCTCCAAAAATGTGATAGACACGTATACAATACGGATTTGCTAAACTTATTTATAGATCATATTTCGGCACAGAGAATATTAAAAGAAGCGTGACTTCCTACAGTCGTTGATAGGACAATAGGTCTTGGATACTAGATTGAAAGTGACAGTTAGGGATTACCATTAAAGATAGTTCGGTTATCGATATATACTTCAAAGTTGCTCCTAGTTTTACTATTGTGAGCGATCACTCGAATAGGGAAAAGTTTATCGATACAGCAACTCCTGACCCGTCACTCTCCAAAATCCGATGTCTGTAGATAAGATGACGATTCACACAAAAACTGTAGTTAATGCAATTGTTAAATAATGAGAGGTCTTAAAACACGAGTGTGGTTTTATAAAATGAGGCGATAGAGTGCTTTATAATAGGATCACAAGAGTGATTAAAGACCTAATTATGTACAGTTGCCTACATTACTTTATCTACACATATTTTCATTATCATTAACATAGATTTGTGATGACATTGTAGTGATGTGATGAGATTGTGTTTGATTGTGAGTATTTAAGTATTTTTTTCATTTTTGAAGCTTGTCATTGTCATTATACAATATTTCAAGAAAGTGTAGTGAGCAATAAATCTGAATATACGTCACCATGAAGTGCAAATTCTGTACAGTACTTATGTATTATTTTCTGTGGCAACGACAAACGAGAACGAGGCTCAAAGGGCCTCATATAAATATTTATGACTCCTTTCGATTCTGCAGCCCGTGATTTGGTTTCAATCTATTTATACGCGTTACTCAGAGATGGCGCTAATATGAATCGAAGAATTGTAATGCTTCTTTTTTATTATGAGTGATTGGATCTTGGATGCAATTTTCCGGGGTTTAAGTCCGTTATTTTAACATGGATATGAATATTACTTACAATCCCGCGAGTCTTTTTGTTATCTTAGATGTTAAAATAAATAAATAAATATTAAGGGACAATCATACACAAATCGACCTAGTCCCAAACTAAGCAAAGCTTGTACTATGGGTACTAGACGACGATATACATAATATATAAATACATATATAAATAACATCCATGACCCAAGAACAAATATTTGCACAAATATTTGCCCCGGCCGGGATTCGAACCCGGGACCGCCGACTCAGTAGGCAGGTGTCTACAAACCGAGCCAAACGCGTCGTCGATCGAAAAGAAATCGATTAACGACTGAAAATATTGAAAAAATAATTGTGTGTTACTTTAATTATATAAACACGACTACAACATAGTATGTAGTTTCAATTTCATGTTATTTTTAGTTTAAGTTTTTTTAATGTAAAATATTGACATATTATAGATAGCGAACAATTTCATTACCTATTTAGCTTAACCCTCGACAAAAGTTATTAATTATTAATATAACCCATTTCCCAAAATCCCGTGAAATCCCGAGTCACATCCATGTTAAGCATAACGTTTGAGGTCGTTCACCCCAAATTGCATCTAAGATCCGATCACTGTTTATTTTCAAACAGGTTTTACCTACACATTTCAAACTGCATGTAGAACTAAAAGACCCCGCAATTTCGTCCACGTATTTTTTATTTTATTTACCGTAGTCGGTTAAAAAGTATCCTACTGTTAAATACAGTAAACACATTATTGGACGCCGATTAAGATTAAGTACCGTTTTGTTATAATAACGGTGTACACAGATAGTTATAGAATTTACAGATTATTGTTATCCAGAAAACAAGGTTATGAGTCACTTTGCTCCTTGCGACAAAGTTATACCGACTGCGCTCGTCGAACCTGTTAAAATACTGTCTAGCTATCTATTCCTATGGATTTTCTATACATACAATATAAAGTGGGATAAACCTGACACCGGGTGACGACTACAGTCCAAGCATTAACTATCTGGTTAGTCTTACCCTATTAGACAATAAACTATGTTAGTCTTTACCACCTTACCTTAATAGTGTTTCTCGGCGAGCTCGGCAGCTCTAGACGTATTAAATCTTATCTTTCTAAGTAGAAGCTAGCTACAGGTAAATATGTAGACTATGCTATAGTAATGAATCGTTCGTTACCCGCCAGAGGGCGCCGCCTAAGTTCTAAATAGAAAAACTTGCGTCATTAGTGCCGCGCGGTTTACAAACATTATGGAGTTTAAGGCGCTCGCTGCGTTGGAGAAAAATGAAGCTAATGTCTCTGGTTAAGGGTGAAAATGTTATTTGAATACTTAAGTAATAGCCTCAAATGATTACGCATAAAAAAAACATATAATTTACTAACGAATGGGTTTATTAATGTTTTCCAAACTACATTATGATATGATGCCACTATTTCATTTCGACAACTAGTTTTTTCTTTAACCCGTACGCTTTTCAGAATTACTACAAAGCAAACCTAGCCTAACCTAGGTACTAGTTTCTACAAAATGCTTAAAAAAAATTCGGAAAAAAAATCAGAAATCCCACGGTAAAATGAAACAGTTAGGAGAAATATTTATGCCGAAATGAAAACCGCATAAAGTATATCAGTAGAAAGGGATTGTTATAGTCAAATGTTCTCGTAAATCGGAAAATCGCAATAAGATCCTCATCAACTAACAATTCATCATCTTTAAACCTTGACGACACTGAGGAGATACGTTGCACGAATAATATTCTTGCAACGTATCTCCTCAGTGTCGTCTGAATTATATTATAATTCAGAGTTCGTATCCCAGGGACATTTCTCAATAATCAAGGTCTTCATAGTAAACTGCGATACGCCCGCCATCCTGACAGTCAGAATGGCGGGTGTACCTAAACATTGTAATTACTTTTTGTACGGAGAGGTACAATTTTTTTTAAAGTAGGTACAAACTAGTACATTTTGAGTACATTTTTTTACAAATCCGTGATGGTACACCCGCCATTCTGACTCTCACCTAACATGTACTATGTAGATAAGCGACTTTTGTCTCGAAAATCATGTCCCAGGAGTTTACGCTGTTACACAGCCTGTAAACAGCTTTTATTGTCTGATATAGGAACTATGGTAGCATGACTGTAACAGGTTTATGAGGAATTTTTGTGCCGCATCTGTAACGTTTCGCTAAATTTTCGTTTGACCGAAAGTAATTTTTTTCTAAAACTGTTCCCACTTCAGAATAACTATAAATCAAACCTAACCTAACCTAATGGGTTCTTTAAAACGATGTTGATAAAATCCTGTAAATATTATGGGTTTCAGGAAAAAAACCTACTTTCGAAGAAATAAAAAATTTACGAAACCTTGCAGCCGTGAAACATTGTTTTAGAATTGTGATAACAGGCTGAAAATGAGCTCCAATGTCACACCTTTCAGTTGGCTAGACTTACCTCCATAAATAGCACACAGGCTGTGACTCGGAAACAGGACGGGCATAAAATGCATCCAACCTGGACACGATCTATAATTCCCTTCGTAATAAGATTATACCACACTGGTGACATAAGAGCGTAAGTGCTAGTAGTTGCCTCGTATCATAAACTCTTTAGTTAATGCAGCATAGCCGGCTAGTCAGCTGTGAAGGAAATCAAACGCTATCTAGGGGCTGCGCGTGGAACTAACTGTTGTGAGATTAAAACTGGGGGGGAGGGTGTTTAAGAGCTTTGTATAGGTAAAGGTTTTATTTCAACTATGTGGTGGAAAAGACAAGGTGGGCTGACGACCTGGTTAGGATCGCGGGTAGAAATTGGATGAGGGTGGTCTCTCGGTCGTGACCGATCATTGTGGAGAACTTTGTCCAGGAGTGGACGTCTATGAGCTGATATGATGAATGTTTTATGTTTAATCCTAAGCATGCCTTGTCGTGAGCCAAATTTTTGATGCGCCGGATTCACAGCAATTAGATATATAAAATATTGCGATTGGATTCACATCAGTTAGGTAATGTTGTTGCCCCTCCTACTATATATATTAAACACCATACAAAAGAACGTGTCACAGTTGATTAAAAAAAATAAGTTTACCTCTACCTGTTGTATACCTCTACCTGTTGTATAGCTCTACCTGTTGTATAGCTCTACCTGTTGTATACCTCTACCTGTTGTATACCTCTACCTGTTGTATAGCTCTACCTGTTGTATACCTCTACCTGTTGTATAGCTCTACCTATTGTATACCTCTACCTGTTGTATAGCTCTATTTGTTGTTTTAATTTATCTCATGTTGAATTATTTTTTCCGTGATGTCTGAGGTGTGCAATAAAGAGTATTTGTATTGTATTGTGAAACAGAAATAACACCAGCTAACATATAGCCGAACATTGAAACTCGATCGGTTAACATTCCCGTGAACGTCAAAGAGAAATCAAACCGGGCAGTTCGCATACTCCGATTTTCAAATGAAAAGTAACGGAAATTCAGCGACAGGAATCAGTACTTTCCAGGCTCGGCGGGCTGTCAAAGCGGCCAGACGAGTAACTGGCATAATTCGTCGAGCCGTCACTCCAGTGGCTGTCACGGGAAACGCCAGTCACTAGTTACCGAAAAAGTCGGATTGGAAATCTTTTCATCTACAAGGTTCGAGCATTGTTTTTATTTTTATGGTTGGATGCATCAGTCTCGGTCCGTATACCTGTACGCGATATCAAACTAAGTTTGTCTTGTACAAGAACATAATTTAAAACATCTATACACGATGTTAATGTGTTTGTCTGCACGGGATCGCATATTGTAGTGAGTTTTAGGGGAGGCCTATGTTCAGCAGTGGACGCTTGTGGGTGATAGATAAGAACAAAATATTAATCTTCTAGACTAACCGTAAATAGTTCGGTTGCAATCTGCAGATTACATTATAATAAGAATGTAAAAAATGTATGTACATTCAACCAATTTGATTCCTAGGCCATTTCGTACCTTGTCGCAGTTAACTTCAATATGAAAGCCGCTTGAAATCTCATATCATTGTCATTGTGACAAGGTTCTATAGTGGCCTAGAAATCAAATTAGTTGACTGTACAAACACGATTAAAATTATATTTTCTTCGGTATTCGCGACTGTCACACATTTACATTTTTTTTATATTTATGCAATGGGTAGTTTACTCGGATGTCTTTAACCAAGAAAAAAAATATTTTTCTCACTCAACCTTTGACAACGGTAACTGGAAAGTTGCCAAAACGTCAGGGACCAATTGCGAAATTTAAACGATGAAAATGATAAATATTAATTTCCTTTACAGTGTATAAGAAAGTAATAATGAATGGTGGAGAATACTCAAATCATCTCTCATTTTTCCATACCTACCTATACTCATCATTCGCTTGCACTTATCCCATTTATTTGGGGTCGGCGCAGCATGTTTTCTTCCTCCATTCTTCCCTATTACTCGTTATCTCGTCGTATACTTCCTTCTTATTCATATCATCTTTCACAAAATCCATCCATCTTTTCTTTGGGCCTTCCTCTTCTCCTTTTTCCATACCTATACTATTACTCCTAAAAGTAATCACAGAGCCTATTCCTCAAAAGCAGGCATCCATTACAAGAACCCAAAATATTATCAATTCCGTTTGCATATAGGACATTCTCTACGTGCCCCAAATATGCCCCACACTTAGACATTACAATTCCACCGCCTACAGTGTCAGTGGCGCCCAAATGCACTGCTGCATTCAAACAGCTCACAACCAAAAAAGCTTACATGCCTTCGTTGCTCGAATACCTTTAGGACTTTTTAGATGGCTCGTATTGAAGACTCATGCATTTCCAAAAAGGCTTATATTCCTTCGTCGCTCTAATACCTTTAGGACTTTTTGGTTGGGTAAGTTGAAGACACGTGCATTTCGAATAAAAGTTGTTTACGACGGTGCGGCCAGGTGTGCGCTCAATAATGCACAGATGCATTGCATTTACGTTCTAGACACGTGTTAATGCCGTGCACAAAGTTTTGCGCGATACATTCTAGAAATGATGTGTTTGTATTTTAAGGTTTCTTTGAGTTTTGTATGAGCTCCGGGTACGTCGAGGTCAAATAATATAAATCACAACTCTATGTCCCCCGATCGAGTAAGGCAGTTGGACAGATTAGGAAAAATATTTTTTTAGTTGGCGTATCTTCTGGTTGTTACCATTGTCATCAGATCAGGACCTGATAATGGATACTAACTAAATGGGAACTTTGATAATTTGACGATGAACATCACTATTTTGAAACGTCTGACCGTCATCGTCCGTATTATGTTATTAAAAAGTATAAGTTTCTGTCACTAAAATCATATTTGTGACAAGTTTTTAATAGCCGACTGTACTTTTCTTTGAACATCTATCAATTGCTCACTGATACGACTCTCAAGAAACCGACTCTAGAGAGATTCGGTTAGGATTGCCTTAATCTATTACAGAATTCCTAAGACCACAGACACACAGGCATACACATTCCTAAGACATAGGCTCCATCACCAGACCACCTCCATGGTACCATAATAATTATATTGTCATCAAAAGTAAGTATGCAAAATTTAAGCTCAATCGGTTGAAGATATCTGCTTCAAAATTTAGTTGCAAGGCAACTCAATTTTGAAGCAGATATTCCACCCGAACAAACATGTTAAATAAAAGCTTGGAAAAATAAGTTATAACCTTTTTTGCATATTATTTAATTCAAATTGAATAATTTTTACAGTTTATTTGAACAAGCTCCATCAGTTTTTGGGATAAAGATTCTTTTTTTTATTGACCCTGAATTTATGCACTCATGCGTATTATTTTTTATTAACAATGCATCGAACCCAAATATATAAAATAGACTTAGGATACCCAACTGGAGTTACCACTGTTGACTGGAGGTCAAACGTAGGAGCGAACTTTAACACAAATATATGTCAATGTCGACAAAAAAAGGTTTAAAAAGGAATTATTAAACATAGCTCATAAATCTGGAAGTCTGCGTTATTGTGATTTATTCGGTTTTATTTCGTGCTGTTTACGAGTAATCCCTTGATGAATCTGCTTTGGTAACGTTTTGTTTTATAGTATTTCGTACGGGGTTAGAATAAAACGGTAAATCCAACTTTTCAAAACATTTATTCATACATTGGATAAAAAACGGCTTTAAGCGGCTAAATAGATTATATTGAATCATGGCCAAATACACATTAAAACAAGACTTTTTAAAAATAAATAATGACACAAAGGTAAATTAAAAAAGAAAAATTTAATGCGATCAACTACAATCTAAGCAGGATTTGAACCTGCGACCTCTACGTTTCCGGCGTATTGCCCTTCCAACTGAGCTACTAGATCGCTACGTCAACCACACCAAATCTTTCATTCCATAATTCATACGCTACTGGAGCGCCCTCTGCGTCATATAGACTTTTTAACCAAAAATATGCGTATAGATTTATTGCTAACTGGATTTAACGTTTTCCGATGCCATGAACAGGCGTACAAATACACGCAAAAAACTATGAAATTCCTCTTTTTCATCAGAGGTTATATAAAACAGAATCACAATTTGAAAATGGCTAGGATTGTCACTAAGTTCTATTTTACTAGGATATATATATTTTTTTACTAGGATAGTGCCAAGAATAGAATTAAAATAAAATAAATAAATCTTAAGGGACAATCTTACACAAATCGACGTAGTCCCAAACTAAGCAATGCTTGTACTATGACTAGACGACCATATACAGTCATAATCATATATAGATAACATCCATGGCCCAGGAACAAATATTCGAAATCATAACAAGTATTTGTCCTTGCCGGGATTCGAACCCAGGACCGCCGGCTCAGTAGGCAGCTGCACTACAAACTGAGCCAATGGCGTCGTTAAAATTCGTTAACATTATGCGTCTTTAATTTATATGCGTGTGTAAATGCGTAACGTCGGATACAATCCATACTATAATATTATAAATGTGAAAGTGTGTCTGTCTGTCTGTTACCTCTTCACGCTTTAACCGCTGAATCGATTTTGATGAAATTTGGCATAGAGATAGTTTCGGATCCGAGGAAGGACATAGGATAGTTTTCATCCTGGATAATATACCAAAAAGATTGAAAAGTGAGTGAACATGTCTGTTGGGGTGCGGTGACCCTGTAGGAAATGTTATTAGACCAAAAGCACAATTGCTCTTACATTTGCTTAGGCGCTTTTAATAATCCATTTTATCAAGTTCCACGCGTACGTAGTCGCGGGAAAAAGCTAGTCTTTAATCATACATTATATCTGTAGTATTTAAAACTACTAAACTACAAAAAATACCTTACTTAGCTGATAATTAAGATATTAATCAGATTAAACAACTAATCACCAAGATACTGATCAGTATTTTCATGTGATTGACGTAATCGTGAAATGAAAATTCTTTAATTACACGGAAGTTTAGCTAAGCTACCCACGTGATCGAAAAAACATAAGACATATTTTTTTTCTTCATGTAGATTAACTTAGGATAATTTATTATGTGATTAGTTACTATGAAATAAATAAATTTAAGAAAAAAGCGAGTCTGCTCGTTCGAGCCTTCCGCTCCAAGTGTTCAGACCGTGACGTGAGTAAGGTAAACTCTTAGTATGCCATTGTATCGTTGTAGTTTTCTATAATGTGCCTATTTATCATAAAAAGATCACAGGACATAATAATATTATTAAAACCATCGTCAAATATTTTTAATAATTATAATAACGGTTTAAATAAACTCACGTAAAAACAGCACGGATTGCTGTCCCTGATGAAGAACTCCATATGATATTTTCTTCGGTTTCCGCGACTGTCACACATCTAAATAAAACAGTTTAAACGGGTTATATCGCGTATATCAAATAATTCAATGGCGTTTATTAATTATTTGAGCCTCCTTGACGTTTCGGTAACTTTACAGATACCGTTGTCAGTTGACTGAGAAAAACACAATTTTTCTCTGTCAAAGTTACATTTGTGCGAACTACCTATTTTATAAATATGAATTTAAAATAAAGGTGTACATACATGCCAGATGGGCCTAATGTGTTAAGACAGTAACACATGTGCCAAAAGAGCATTCATTATTTTATTTAAAATATCTACCAGCGGTTCACTTAGGTACCGAAACGTCAGGGAGGCTCAAATAAATAATATACGCAATAAACAACCGGTTAAACAGTTTTATTTAAAACTCCATATGAGTTCGAATTCGAAGCATGTCTGTAAGTTTAGTAAATTCTACAAGTTAAAAACCGTTTTTATTTTTTAACTAGAAAGTACATAAAATACTTACAACCTTTCAAACAAAAAATGTCTTTTCCACTTCGATCTAGCCGTCTTTAAGTAATCGGCAAATATACATAAAAAAAATACCTTGCGCAAATAACTACGCACCTTCTCCGTTTAAAGTTGGTTAACAATGATTTGACGGCACAAACTTCGGCCAGTCCTGGGCAAAATTAAAAATTCACCCGGCCCTAATAAAACGTCACCATCCAGAGACAACCATGACGCAATCGCCTATCAATCACCCGGTAATGACGCCATCCATTATCAATTATTGACAACCGACACGGGCAGGATTTTCCAAGTTTTCTACCGATTGATCATTTTAGTTTAGACCTATTTGGTCGGGCCTACTTAGCCCATCAATCTCATGTGATGCGTGTGGGAGAATAGGGGATAGACTGTGTTTTTTGGGATATTCCTCATTCGTATTGCTGTCCTTAAAACAATTTTCTATTGGGTTTACGAGTTCAGGGAAAATCTTAAGATGCATTTGTAAGGGCGCCGGCAGTACCTACAGCGCCGCGCCGTCTGTTGGAAAATAAATAATTATTTATCCACTCATCACGGCTGGACAAATTTTAAGTAAACGTTTTTTAACAGAATCTGTTTAATGTGTAAATACCACATTTTTATTTTTATTAATATGGACGCAAAGGTAAATTAAGAAAGAAAAATGTAATGTAATCCACTGCAATGTAAGCAGGACTTGAACGACCCTACGTTTCCGGCGTATTGCTTTTCCTGCTGAGCTATCACATCTTTACGTCAACCATACCAATGATTCCATAATTGTACGCTACTGGAACGCCCTCTGCGTCATATGTGTTTGAAATGCTTATGCGCACTAAGCCATACCCTACATTGCATTTTTCAGTCAGGAGAGCACTACGCCGGAAACGTAAGATTGTAGGTTCGAGTCCTGCTTTCATTGCAGTGGGTCATATTACATTTTTCTGTCATAATTTACCTTTGTGTCAATATTTATAATTTTAACTAATTTTTGTACAAGGATATCCGGAGATCCAAAGATGGCTAAATAATACCTATTTATCCGACTATGGTCAAGAAAAAAGGTTTTACGCGGGCGACGACAACGTATAGTGTAAAATAACACTAACCATGAGATTACAAGATATACGCGAATAATGGACGGATTTATCTGATTGGAATCGAACCCAGACCTATTGTCCGAACTACACCAACACCATCTAACAACAGCGTAAGCGCCATTGGACTCGATACATGGTTACGCCTTTCCATCCGTCCAATACAAACAATAGTGGTCACCCAACGTTTGAAACGGGATGTAATGGACCAGAAGCCTACATAAATCAGAATCAGATATAAATAAAACTGTAATTAAAAACTCAAATAGCTAGTTCCATTTCGTACGATTACGGGACGTAATTTTCGTATCTCAAGCGAAAATCAGAAACGAAATTTACACAAAGTTAAATTGATTTAAACTTACACGATTTTTAGTCATTATTATAACAAAACGGGAATTAATAGCGTTCAAAAAAAATTTTAAATACCCCGACGTTTCCATCAGGATGCTACGTGCATGATCTCGAAGGGACATACAGTTTTCACATTTCGTGACGAAATCGGAATATTCCATGACAGAACTAGCGGTAAATTATCGTAACCCCCACCACGAGTTCCGCAACAGAAAAGAGTTCGAAATTCTAAGGTCCTATCGAACTATATGTTTTGAAGTCACAAAAATTACGTGATGTTACGAATTTATAATTTTGGATATAAGAGTTAATGAACTGAGTTATCGGTGAGCAACCTTTGTTTTTAAAATGCGAGCGTTCGTAAATTTTTTGACGTATCGTAGTTTGCAGTCAGTTTAATGAAGATGCTAAGGATATGTTGGATTTGACTGTCTCCGGAAACAGATATAGAGGGAGACCATAGATCATAAGGACACATATGTTTCTGGGACACATGAATAAATACAATGTTCCCGAAGGTGACGTCAGAGATTGGGCAAAGTGGAGGGAAAAGAAATAGAAGGCTGACTCACCATGGGGGTAACATAGTCAGGAAGAGAGAGAGAGATAGAGTAGTTTGCAGTCAGAAGCAAGTCAGCCCCAAGCGAACTCTTGGTTTACAGTTCCGATGAAATTAAGTCTAATACACCAAAACTGAACTTATGCAGCAATAATGCAGCCTGATACCACCTTAAATGTAAAGCGCCACCAAAACCCGAGACCTTTAAAGACGTTTAAATGGCGACAAAGCCACCGGAGCGCTGAAAGGCTTCGACAATATCAACCGACCCTTTGTGTGGTGATTAATGTCCCGGCTCTGGCGACAGTGCAGTTGCAAGGAAGATTGATATAAAGGGAAATGTTTAAGATATATCAGCAATAATATTGAAGTAGATGAAGGCAAAGAGTGTCAAAAGATATCAAGGCTGCATTTCCATCAGTGCGAGGATGCGTAGCGAGAGCGAGGGATGTGTTTTTAACCAATAGAATCAGTTGCGTTGAGCAAGGATAAGTAAATGAAGTTATTCCATTAGTTAACAAAACCACATCCCTGGCTGCGCATCCTTGCACATCTCTGGTGCGAATAGTGCAATTTGTAAGTTCCAAATGAGTTTACAATGAGGAATAGCCATGAGGAAGGGAAAAGGTGAATCAAACCTATTTGTTACTAGGTGGTTTAAACTAAATCATAATTAAAATTCTCGAAGCAGGTTCAAAGAAACATGAACGACCACCAAAATAAGGGAGGTTTTGGAAGAAAATTTTTGGCCGTAAATTACACTAAGATTCAAACTCAATCAAAAATCGACTCAAATACATTACACATACAGTCCAAATAATGGAAACGGTTCCACTGGTCAGCTAACTGCAGCCTCGTTTAGCACCTCGTTTGGGGCTCGAACAACTTAGCAACTCCCAAAACCTTCACAACATCATATCTGACTTCACAGCTTTATAAATATCAACCTTGTAGTGATACGTTTAGGGTTACTTTTCTGATAGACGTGGAACTGAGTTACGATCGTTTTGATAGTGAGCCGGTTTTTAAATTTGGAACGGTTGTGCTCTGACCGCGGGTTGCCGGTACAATTGCGATTTTCATTTGTTTTTTAGGATTCGGCGGATTGAAATAAAATGTTGATGTTGCACCAAAGTTTGGTGGCCAATTGAAAAGATAGAAATGCTTTTTTATGCACTAGCTCGTAAAGTGAATTAGCCCTTATTATAAAGTTTTTAAACCCGTAATTTACTCTATTTTATGTCCGCGTGTATTTAACATTACACAATCCCACTTTTGCTTTTTCATTGCATTTATTTTACTAATACCAGCAAAAGCCTTTACTTATGGCATAGTCGACAGTAATACTTACTAAACTGCTTTTTACACGTAAAGACCGCCATTTTTTGACCAATTTACGAATGAAACGCGGACTAATTTTAGTTACATAATCGTCTGATGACAACCAAAACTCACTAAGTAACAAATACCTACTTAAAACAAAGCTCGTATCTCAATATCAATCTACAAACTAGATACGAGGTTTTGAATAGTAGGTAGTGACGGAACATTTAGTGAGTTTTGTGTTGTCACCAGTCGATATCAGCATTTATTTGTAGTAAAACCTACAACAAAGCGGTCATAATTTCACCTAAATTTAAAGATGAGTGTCTCTGTAAGCTCATCCTGGGGCCACTCGTACGCAAAAACATCCAAAATTAATGAGACTTTTGGTTCTCAAGCCAGTCGAGCGACGCTGATATCCAATTACAATAATTAGAGGTAAGCAAATGTACAAAAGGATCGTTTATAAAATGAATATTCAAAAAAATCAAATCTGTGTAGGTTGCAATTTTTCATAAGTACCTATTCCCCTTTTTTCATACTTACTGATACTTATTTTTATCTCCTAGGGGGCAAACGAGCAACCGGATCGTCTGATGGAAAGCGATTACCGTCGCCCATAGACACCTGCAACACCAGAGAAGTCACAAGTGCGTCGCCGGCCGCACAGGTGGGAGTACGCTTTTTTCTTGAAGCTTTGAAGGTCAAGTTGGTCCTCGCACATTTCATCAACGTTCTATTCTCAAATAGCAAATTTCTATCGTCCGCTTTTGCAGCAGAGTTAATAGAGATAATTTATAATAAAGATAAAGATAATGTATTGGCAAAAAGAATACAAACAATCAGTAAAAGTCCCTGCCTTCTGAGCTAGGAGAAAACCTGTGTTACTGAAGGCAAGCTAAGGCAAAATAGATAGCTTAGGCTAAAATCTGCCTGGAAATGTTAGTTTCAGTTCGTAAAACAACGAAATAATTTTTAAAATTCAATCAATACTTTCCAGTTTATCCTAATCAGATTTTAACAACATAAAGTGGCCTACGGCTGTATATAACTAAAAATCGGCCAAGTGCGAGTCGGACTCGCGCACCGAGGGTTCCGTACAAACACTTTCCATCCCTAAGTGGTTAAGTTAAGTTTGCACCTGGTATGTATAGCGCCCCATATAAATTAGGTGCAAAGTTAGGTATTTAAAAAAAACTAGATCTCGTTCAAAACAATTTTCGTTGGTAGTTTTTATAGTAATGTACATCATATGTTTTTTTTTGATTTTTCATTTTCTTATTTTAGAAGTTAGAGGGGTTGGGGGGGGGGGGGGGGGGGGGGGCAACTTTTTTCCACTTTGGATGCGTCTGTCACGCAAACTATTCGGTTTAGAAAAAAAATATTGTGGAAACCTCGATATCATTTTTGAAGACCTATCCATAAATACCCCACAGTGTTTGATTAAAAAAAAATTTTGAGTTTCACTTCTAAGTATGGGGAGCCCCCAATATTTATTATTTTTTTTTATTTTTGCATCAAAATCTTAATGCGGTTCACAGAATACATCTACCAAGTTTCAACAGTATAGCTCTTATAGTTTCGGAAAAAAATGGCTGTGACATACGGACGGACAGACAGACGGACAGACAGACATGACGAATCTATAAGGGTTCCGTTTTTTGCCATTTGGCTACGGAACCCTGAAAATCAACAATCAAACTGAGCAGCGTACCAGCGTTTTTGTGAAACTGCGCGCTAAATTTTAAAATGTATAATTTATATGAAATTTGGCTCCTATTAATTTAATATACCTATTATATTTCTGTGTTTTATCAATACTCTCGTCTTGGCATCATTTTAAAAATAGTGCGTGGAGGCCCTCCGCGCGGAATAAGTGAAACTTCGTAATGTGGAAATGAAAATAGGAAGGGGTAGAAATTGTAATTTTAAAAGAGAAAACCTAACAATCAATTGATATTCACAAGAGACGTACCTTGACATAACCTTAAATCCGTCGCATTGTCCGTGGGATTGTTGCGTTGAACGTTTAACGCAACAGTGCTTTCCTACCCCCTCCACGATAGCGTTAAACGTTTAACGCAATCTTGTTGGAAGTCGCATTAGAAGTTTCACTTCAAAAATGTTTTGGTGGGATTTCTTTGTCTGTCATCTACAGCTCCCTAGAAAAACATTTTAAAAACCTTTTCAGTGAAAAACTAAAGCCGATATCTTTTGTGTCAAGCTCTTCACATCAAGAGCGAATAAATCCAAAGACTTTGAGCCCAATTAAATGTTATCCCTCTTTATCCCACACAGGTAATTAAAAGCCCCAGGGACAATCAATCATCCGAGCTTTTAAAGTGTCTACAAAATCAAATTTCACCTCGCCTTTTATGAGAATATCGCGAGGCTGGGAGTGACGGGACGGAAGCTTTCTGATGTTCTCGAAAGAAAACTTGGCTTTATTTACATGTTTTTAATTTTAGGTTATAGGTGCCCTAAATTATTGGGAAATAAATTACATATATCTAGGTACCTAATATTTTTTTATGCCAAACAATACCATCGCTTATAAAATTATGAAACATGTAATGTATCCTGTTTTAAGGTGTAAAACCTTTCAAATAAACAATGCAAAGATCGACACACAAAGCATGAGGAAAAATTCGACAGGTTACGCTGTACCGGCAGTCCAGAGGTACCGGGTTCGATTCCCGGTCTATTCCACCAGGTAACTCCTTTTTAATTTTTCTTTAAGCTTTGATCTTTGTACCAATGGCTTAAATACCACAACTTATTTTCCCATACAAATAGAGTTTATTTTTCATCTGTTTCCAAACTTAACCAATCTTTACTTAATTTTAAGAACTGAAAAAAAAAATAGAATAAATAATAAAATGTGTATTAGGCATCTGTTTTTTGGTCAAAATTCCGCCGCAAACGGGCGACAAAATCTTTCAACATTTCCTTCCCATTCAGTTTCTAATATTTCGTAAATTTTGATTGGGCAAGTTTTACGTATAAGGAAGGAATAGGGACAGATGGAGACAGCTACGTTTTAAATTAGGCACCGACACTACACCGACAAGTTTGACTTTTTTTATGATGATTATGAAATTTTGAAGGAAACACACGAGAACGAAACCCCGATTTGTATAACCCGTCTACGTTAAGTTTGAACCTCATTTGTATCCAACGCCATAGTTACCGGGTGCAAACTTAACTTAAACTGATGGTAGTGAAGTGAAAAATAGCAGTGGCGTATCCTCTTATCCAAACCTACCCGTACGTAGTAAGACACTAGTTTCCAATGCACCAGTTCAGTATATTGTCTACGTACACCGTTAGGTATCAATGCGAAGACCTAATCTAGTTCTAATGACCTCACCGCACGATGCAGGCCATTAAGGACGGACAGACGATTTGTAACGATGCACAGACGTTCTACAGGATCGTTCAAGGAACATCGCATTCATTAAGTAGTTCGACCAATATTCTGAGAACCTACAATATTCTATGCTATTATAAAATTCTAGATCTGTATTGAAAATCAGTGTAGGGTAAATCGTCAATTACTGACCACCGCTCAATAACTGGCCACCTCAAACTAAAAATGAACTCTGTTCACCTATAAATATAATTAATTTTAGTATAAGGTGTTAATTACTGGCCACCCTTCAATAACTGGCCACGTTATACTAAAATGAATTCTGTTTGTAGGTGAACAATTATTTTTAATATGAGGTGGCCCTTTACCCTAGGGCGCGCGGCGTCATGCCAGTCTGGCATTTATCGTTTTTTTTTTCAAAATGGAGATATGGGGGTTGAAACCGTAAAAAAACTGATTAAAAACAAATTACGGAAAAATGACTGCCTGTTGAATTTCTTTCGGTTTTCTTCTCGACAGTGATTTATTAAAAGGTCAATTGCGAGTCTGACTCGCACACGGAGGGTTCCGTACAAATAATTATCCCATCTTAATTGGCTGGGTTACGTTAAGTTTGCACCTGGTATGTATGGCGTCGGATACAAATGACGTGCAAAGTTAACGCAACCGATCACGTTTATTGTATGTGAGCCCCTTAAATATTTATTTTATTATGTTTTTAGTATTTTATGGCGGCAACAGAAATAGTCTAGCTATCACGTTTCACGAGATACAGCCTGATGACAGACGGACAGACAGACGGACAGCGGAGGCTTAGTAATAGGGTCTCGTTTTTACCCTTTGGGTACGGAACCCTAAAAAAAGTATCTATTTTCACTGTACGTGCCACCATATCCAATCACCGTACCTATGTACCCCATTTTCCTTCTACGTGTGAAACTGGCCCAACTCGAATATTGCTCACCAGCATTGTAAATAAACAATGATCAAAGACATGGCGTCCATATTACACCACCCAAACTAGAAGACCTTAAATGCAAAGGAGCTCAATATAAACATGCTACCTTCTGAAACGGACCGTATTGCCATATGTAGGTTATACGTCCAAATCGAAATGTAGTAAGTATGTGGGTAGTTCCATACAGAGAGCACGTTTTCGAATGAGATTGCATTGCATTGCCATATTGCTATGGTGGATATTGTATGGACTGCCAAATGATAGCCGCTACGTGATACTGCTGTTGCGGCGGGCTCTATTCGTAAGGCGCAAAGCTCCATGCAATATTGATTTTACCGATGTACCTATACCCTACAGTCATGTTATTGTTAAGTATAGAATAGACAGAGACAGAGACAATATACATCGCCCTGTAAAATATGCCCAGTGATTTGTCGTCGTAATAAACATTGTTCGGTTCATGACGCATTGGTGTAAACTGTAATGTCATGTAACCTGTTTTTCAATAAATAAATAAATAAATTGTCTGTTGCTTTACTACTATGTAAAACAAAGTCACTTCCTTCTGTCTATCCCCATGGAAGAATATGTGTGTATGTATGCTTAGATTTTTAAAACTACGCAACTGATTTTAATGCGTTTTTTTTTTATAGAATGATCAAGAGAAAGATTTATAAGTATAATACATGCATAATTTATCAGCATTGCACCCGTGCGCAGCCGGGTCGGGTGGCTAGTTCATAATAACTTCGAAATTTTCTAAACGAAGAGAAATTAAGAACTGAGTTATATTTTTTCGTCAGTTAATTTTTTTTATATAGAAATTTGACGTTTTCGTAATAAAATAACATTAAATCGATTAGATTAAATACAAATGACTCGAACTTTTAAATTTACTTTTACATTACTTACTGCAAAATACTACAAAATTCACATACAGAAAAAACTAACCTCTTTTTATTTCACGCACACTGTACGGTAACAGTAACTGACAGTTGGTAAACTTTTCTAATTTTGTAAATCTCCCTAATAAGCTCTAGCACCATTCGTCATTCTGTTGTTTACTCGGTAAACTAAAAAAAACAGCCAAGTGCGAGTGGGACTCGCGCACGAAGGGTTCCGTACCATTATCTGTAAGTTTGTTGTATGGGAGCCCCCCTTAAATATTTATTTTATTTTATTTTTAGTATTTGTTGTTATAGCGGCAATAGAAATAAATCATCTGTGAAAATTTCAACAGCCTGTTGACCCTTTGGGTACGGAACCCTAAAAACGAGCCAAGTGCGAGTCGGACTCGCATACCAAGGGTTCCGAACAACGAAATATTTTTTAACATATTGTTGATTTCTTTATTTGTTGTTATAGCGGCAACAGATACATAATGTCAACTGTCTAGCTATCACGGTTCATGAAGATACAGCCTGGTGACAGTATCGAGCAAAAATCAGCAAAAAAAGACGTTCGTAACATGGAAGCCTCACTTAAATATTAATTTTATTATGTTTTTTGTTATTATTAGCGGCAACATAAATACATCGTCTGTGAAAATTTTAACTGTCTAGTGTCAGACAGACGGACAGTGAACTCTGAGTAATAGGGTCCCGTTTTTACCCTTTAGGTACCTACAGAACCCTAAAAAGTAGGTAAGTAATTATTTCCATCAAACATTAGCTTTCATATGGGAAAAATAGATAGAAAATGGTTTTCAACTGTATTTTTTGTCTCTTTTGGCTCAAATGTGGAAAGTTTATGTTGTTGACAGCCAGTTCATTGAACCGGAGTGTGTTCCGTGAAATAGTGAAATTGTGACTTACCGGCTTTCGTTTTGGCTAAGCTAGACTCCATTGGATTGCCGCATTATTGTAAAAAAATCCTGAAACAAAAGAGTAATCATTTGAATATATTTATAACAACAAAGATTATTTTTCAGCCACTAAGTATTCTACAGAAGAGTTTTCGATAGGAGTAAGGTCATTCGAGAAATTTCGATTATAAAGGAAACTTCATAATTAGTCGATAAATTACAGATATCTGAAATAACGACAGTCGGTAGTAAGTCAATAGGGAGAACCTACTATAACAGATAGAGAAATATGTTCTTAGGAATCAAGGCGTCCATTTTAGATTTAATAGAAACTGCATTGATTTTTTCTTATAAATCTCATACATAACCGGGAATTGAACTTGATTAAAATTTTAAAAGTAATTGCATGTCGTATTGTAACATTCTTTACGCAATTTTGACCGGGTTATTTATGAAAATAGGTACAATATTTTAAAAAAATACAGTTTTTGACGTGACAACGTCTTAAATTAGGTTGCGTCTCGGAGTCACTCATGAAAAAGTGTAACGCCCGCTCATGTCTGTTAAGAGGGCCGGTTGTCCCGCTAAAATTCGAGAACGGCTGAACCGATTTGGCTAATTTTAGTATTGAAATATTCGTGGAAGTCAAGGGAAGGTTTAAACGGTGAGAAAATATAGAATAAATGAGTGGAAAATAATAAAAACGATAATTTTATATTCCCATACAAATACAAACTGTTCGTACTTACCTGTCAAACATATGATGTTTGTTCCGTCGGTTCGGTATTTTTAGAATAATTACATGTAGATCTAGACTAAATAAGGGTTTGGAATCGACAACATACATGCATAATAGAGTCTGATTATCGCATATTTAGATTTAAAACATGTAAAATAAAGACACTATAATGACATTAATGACACATGTGATGGGTGCGTTCAGAAAGTAACACTTAAAATGTTGTTAGGGAAATTGTGAATGGATATGATACAAATAAATATTCTACCGAGAAAAAGACGTTGTCACGTAAAATCTTCCTTCGCCCGTAAAACCGACTTTACAGGCAACAATTTTTTTATTCAATCTACAATCGACGCGATAGTTCCTAAAAACAGATTTCCCTATCTCTGACTGTTTGTGACTTCTCCCTACTAACCCATTTGAATTGATCACCCGGTATACCTACTACTAAATACTACTACCTAATATAGAAAACATCTCAATAATAAACCCATCAAAACTATTAAAAGCATCTTTATAGAACAATCCGGTTATGTTTACCAACGGTAAACATCAAAATCCGTACGCAAACGACATTTTGCGCCCTAAGTCAGAAATCGCCCGATTATGCCTTAGTTGTAGGTTGAAGTTTCCCCGCCGTAAAAGCGTATAGGCCAGTAAATTTACGTCCCTATAAAATAGCAACTATCATGAACAAAAGGTCGTATGTGACGTGCTTTTACTAGAGACCTGGGACTGTTTGAATTGGGTTGAGAATAGTGCATTTTACTGCTGACAATATGCGCAGTATATAACTTGGATGTAGACAAACGGATATTAAGTACAGTTGAATGCTGTTTGGAGTTATTAGCTTGTTGCTTTGACTGTTTTGTATTGGATACTGGAAGGTGTCCGCGACTTCGCCAACGTATTTTTTTTACCGTAGTAGGTTGGTAAAATGTACTCTATAGCCATCTTTGGGTGTCCAGCTATCCCTGTATTAAAACTGGTTAAAATCTATCCAGCCGTTTCGGTGTCACATGCGGACAAATATATTATTACCATCAGATGGCGCTGTCAGCCATTCGTACTTATAAACCCTGCATTGCACTGTTAAGATTTTTCCTTAAATAATCACTCCCCTCTATAGAAAATTGATTCTCAATCCAATTTTATAAGCGTATAATATGTGTACGACAAGCGTCCGTAAAGGGTGATTCAAGTAATGACAATATGAATAACGTACGGTGATGCAAAACACATGCATTGAAAAGGTATCGTGCATTACAATTTTTTTTTTTTCAATTTACCCCTAAGATGGTTTTGGAAATCAGTATAGTGCCTAAACCTTTTGGTGTTACACTGTAATATCCTGAGTTCTTTTAGCTTTTTAGCATTTTAGATCTTATGAAAAATATAAAATTTAAAATGTATACATACATGCAAAAAGTTTCTTAGTTGTCATTTATAGCCATACCAGTTATTTAAAGATGGCATTGGGAACGAGGTGACCGTGACACGCGACCGCGACCGCGGCTATCTTTAGATGAACCTCTGGATGAAGGACCTTCTCGATAATTTTGCATAAATTGCTTCTCAAAATATATAATAGTATTTCTATTCAATAATTTTGCATAAACTGTTTCGTACAAATATAATAGTATTTTTTTATAGATACACTTATTATTATATTAGGAACATACAAATAGTAGTGAATGTAAAATGTAATTTTTTTTTGTATTTAAAGAAATGCGCACATCGCCGGCGACTTTCATTGAAATAACCATTTTGACGTTTTATTATTTAGATGTGAAATGGCACTCAAATGTTTTGTGTTGGACCGTTTATGTTTTTGAGCAAATTATTATGGAATTCGTGAACTAGGCGTCCGTTTGCGGCGAAATTTTGGCCAAAAACAGACGCTTAGTAAATTCCGTAATAAAAAGCGTAAAAATCGAACGGTCCGACACAGAACATTACCTTCCCATTCAGTTCCTAAAATTTCGTAAGGAGAAGGAAAGAGACAAAAACAAATTCTCAATTTGTATGAAAAAGGCAGTGGTATTTCCTCCTCATAGTGACCAAAATACATAATGTTTTCTCTCGACGCCTCATCTTCCAAGACCGCTGAGCAAAACCCCCGTAACTTTCAATTAGAACATTTTAATACTCAATCTAAAACCAGTCGGCGCCTTATTTAGAAGTTCCCAAGATAAATACGGAACCCCGGTCCATAAAAAGCCGGGGAAAGTTTATCAATTAAGGCGCCTAGATACAAAACTTTCTGATTTTATTGTTCAGAGTTTCTGACTGATTGGACGGTGCTATGACGTGGCGCTATACATATTGAGATGCCACTAAAGTGGTCAATAATATATATGTTGGGGATAAATGGGTGGACAGGGCGATGTATGGCACTGTAGGTGAACTATTGGACACGGTTGTGGACGAGGAGGTTCGAGCAAGACGAAACCTTTCAGACACAATCAACTTGATTTATTCCTTAAACAACGAATCATAACATGGCATGAAGGTCTGCCACGCTGGCTACTCGAACAGAATGGCCTTTATTAAATTAAAACTGTATCGCAGAATTTAATACTGACTCTAATCAACTTGGTATAGCATAACGAAACGGGACAGTTCCAAGGCAGTAGTGCACTCTATGGTGACCCTAAGTTAAGCGTAGTGGGCCTTCTCCCCGAGTGACCCGCCAAGTCTGTCAATCGTGCCAAAACTGGTTCAAGGGGGCGCTACTGTCGCTTTCCGATGGCGCGCTGGTTCCGTTGAGCTTCCATATTCACGACCGTCTCTGACAAGGTATACAACGTTAGGGTCAAAGCATAAATAAATAAATACTAAATGACATTTTACACAAATCGTCCTAGTCCCAAACTAAGCAATGCTTGTACTATGGGTTCTAGACGACGATATACATAATAAATAATTATATATATAGATAACATCCATGATCCAGGAACAAATATTCGAGTTCATCGTACAAATACTTGTCCATGCCGGGATTCGAACCCAGGACCGTCGGCACAGTGGGCAGCTGCACTATAAACTGCGCCAAACGTGTCATCACAACGAACTCTTTTAATAATTCTCCGTTCTTACTTGAAATTACTCCCACTAATTTAACACGAGCGATAACCAAATGCATTTAGTCTTAAGAGGCCTTATTCCTTTTAAAATGCTGATTGTTTTAGACATTTTTCTCTAGGATCAAACATGTTTATTAACATATTATTTATGTTAGTTACTACCTAGAACAGGGCTATTGGCATTTAATGGTATATATTTGAAACCTACAGTTTGATTTTTTCATTGATAATTTTTGTTTCAAAAACTAATCGAAATTGACAAAATTCACGCGGAACATTAGTTTTTTTCAACTTATTTTCGACTGCACGCAATGAAAGCATGAAATAGCTATGTTACTACCTAGAACTCGGGGAAAAGTGTTAGTCACTTCAAAAAGTTGATGGAAATTATTAATATATTTGCCATAATACGAAAAAAATAAATTTTAAAAGGAATAAGGCCTCTTAATTTAAAGCATAGGTATTCGTATAAATGGTAACTCATTCAAAATTCAAAGTGGAAAACTTTCGAGCTCGAGCCAAAATTTTCTTTAACCTTTAAAAAGTTGAGTTAGTTTAAGCACTTCACCGCTCTAGTGAAGTTTTAAACTCTTGTAATTAGGATTTAATGTTCTATTTGGTATAAAGCTGTGTCCCCACTTGAACAACTGAATCAAACATCCTCACGTATAGGGTCTAACAGGACCCGTAGTTAGTAAGGTCATGGAACATAGCTTGCGTGAAAAGAAACGCTTAAGATCGGCGCTCACTGAAAAAACGACATAGTAGTGATAGATAACTCGAAGTTAAAAATTACTACAATATATATTGCGTGAAGTAATAAAACTAATAACAACTCATATATACTAGAAGTACCTATTCTACAGGATGCAAGGTATCCCAATTTATATTGATTTCTCGCGCTCGGGTAAGTCTAAAAATCCCCTATCTTCGGTTCCCAAACTAATCAAGACGAGAGGACTACACAATGCAATCAATGAAGTAAATTCGAATTCAAGTTATTTTCTAATAGTCGAAGATGTCTACCAAATAACCCTATTCATTGTTTTAAACCCTCGACAAACAAGACAGGTGTTAAATATAAAAAATAAATATAAATATAAATACCTGACAACCTCAAACAAATCGATATAGTTCCAAATTAAGCTCAAGAAGTCTTGTGTTATGGGTACTAGACGACGATATACGTACTTATATAGATAAATATATACTTAAATACATAGAACAACCATGACCCAAGCACAAATGATCGAGTTCATCACACAGATATTTGTCCTTGCCGGGATTCGAACCCAGGACCGCCGGCTCAGTAGGCAGCTGCACTACAACCCAAGCCAACCGCGTCGTCAAGTAAAAGTTTAACGTGAAAGTTTAACATGTGTATCTGTGTCTGTCTGTGGCATCGTAGCTCTCAAACGGGAGGTGTTTTAATTTTCAAATAAGGTTATGATTTGACGCTTACTGTCGGCTTAGTGTCAAATCATTCGTGCCCCAAAAACCCCGAGGTATGGTTATGTGTAATGAACGAGTATCACACTAAACACTCAGAACACGGTTACCTTAAGAGGCCTTATTCCTTTTAAAATTATTTTTTTCAATATTATGACAAATATACTGATAATTTCAACCAAGTTTTTAAAGTGAATTAAATACTTTTTTCCGAGTTCTACAAAGTATTTCATGCTTTCATTGCGTGCAGTCGAAAAATAAGTTGAAAACAGTTGTCTGCGTGAATTTTGTCAATTTCGAGTAGTAGTAGAAACAAAAATTATCAATGAAAAATTCAAATTATAGATTTCAAACATATACCAATAAATCGCAATGGCCCTGTTCTAAGTAGTAACATCGATAATATCTTAAGAAACATGTTAGATCATAGAGAAAAATGTCTAAAACAATCAGCATTTTTGGACGGATAAAGTGCCTTAAGTCCGGTGAGAACCTGAGAACCCTACAAAGAAAAGAGCAACTCGTAAAAATGAATTTTTACGTTCACAAAACGGCAATGAAATAAATTTTATTGCAGTACAGTTGGCGCTAGTTTTAAGCGCCCTATAAATGCGCCCGCTTCCTGTACAGTCATCAACATTAACGTGTACGTGGAATATTGAATTTTTATTTTACGATCTCCTAGTCGCGTTCACGTCATAACATTATAGAGACGTCAGGTAGATGAAATGATGAACACGTGAAAAAAGCGAAATATTGAATTTTTTATGCTTTGAGCGGGATTTGAACCCACGTCCTCACATTTAATTTTTCAACTAGTTGCTTCGGTAAATGTTACGGATTTACACAAAGAGGAAACAGGACAATTTTTTTTTAAGTAATTTTTGCGTTATATAGGTAAATCTATCTACAGTGATGAGAATCAAGTTTTTTCAAAAGGATTCAATATTTATTTTGCAATAAGAACGACAGATTGAGCAACATTCCGGTAAATAGGTATTGTTTTGAATTTGGTTAATGACAAATTGCTTTTGACGTTCCATAATGCAATTATATGACGTATGCACATTGTTGCCATGTGAAAAATGTTTATAGCGCCGCTATCCCTGGATCGGGCTCTCACTTGCTAGGCTATAGGTTAGGTTAGGTTAGGACAAGCAACCTAATTCGGTTAAACACCAACCTACATGGAAGATTATATTTGCAGAGAAAAAAAAATACAAAAATAAATGTGTGAGATGACAACCCTTTGGCTGCTAGGAACATTACGTACATACATTATCGTTGTGCGGTTTTGTAAAGCCAGTTTATTGTTTCCAGCTCCAACTGGAGGTAGAATCATTTTAGCAGTAAAATAACCAGTTATAACCAGAAACCCATTTGGCGACGTAATTAAATGAGTAAAAAAGTTTCTAAAATAAAAATATTAAATTGCATCTAGAAGTCCCGTCAGCTCGTTAAGTCATGAAGTCAATAGGAAAAAAGACGATCAAGTGCGTGGTTGGACTTGCGAACCAAGGGTTTCGTACGAACTATGAAATCAATGCATTTTGCTCTAACGAAAAGATATTCATATTCATTTATTTATAATATTTTCAATATTACACGTCAATACATGAAATCGTTTATAAATTAATATACAAATTTAATTAACATTTACTCGTATAAAGCAATGCCGTAAATAAGTAATACTATTTCATAATTTAACATTTAAAAATTCATTGAAGCTATAAAATGTGTGCTCGAGAAGCCAACTTTTCAGTCTCTTTTTGAAACAGCCTAGAGAGGGAGCTGATGTAATTGCCACTGGTAACTTGTTGTAGACTGTTGGGCACACAACCTGAGTTACCTTTTCAGATCTTGCTAGTCGTCGTTTAACGGGCAGGAGCCTATCCGGATGTCGGAGCAAGCGGGCTTGGTCTGCACGTTTTTTATACTGATTGAGATTTTCGTAACCGTAGATAGCAATCTGTTGTACCTATTACTACCGAAGGCAAAGTCAGTATGCCCAGTTCTTTGAAGTAGGGTCTCACGGAAGTTTCCTGAGGCAGCTGCACCACTGCGCGAACGGCTCTTTTTTGGAGTCGGAATGCATTACATGACGCGGCACGACTCCGGACAGACGGCGGAGCGCGAAGCAGGCGCCACCCAGTTTCCCACAAAGCTTATCTATATGAGGCGCCCAAGTTAATTTTCGGTCGATTTCGAAGCCCAAGAATGTGGTGGTTTCTACCTGTTCTATGCACACGCCATCAGCTTGAACTTTAAGTGACCTCGGTGTTCGGCCTCCGACATAAAAATGCAAGAAGTGCGTTTTTGTTAGATTAAGTGCCAGGCCGTTCAGACTAAACCACTGAGATAACTGGTTTGCGGCGTCATTGAGGCGAGTTTCCAAACAATCCACATTAGGTGCCGTTATAATCCCTGCAACATCATCTGCGTACATTAAGATGTCGGCTGCTGTTATTGCTTCCGGCAGGTCGTTCAGTAACAGGGAAAACAGAATGTTCGAGATCGACGACCCCTGGGCTACTCCCATAGATGTAGTCAGTGGATCGGACCTGGCTAACCCACCATCTCCCACCACAACTTGCGATCGGCCACGCAATACATCAGTGAGAAGGCCATGAGCATTGCCACGTATGCCGTAATGAAGCAACTTGGCTGCGATGACGCTATGATCAGCTACATCGAATGCCTTGGAGAGGTCGCAACAGAGCATCGCGACCATCTGCTTGTTCTCCAGGGCATCCATGACCTCGCGCATGGCCTCACGCGCCAGGTCAGTGGTGCAGCGGCCGGGCCTGTACGCATACTGCCGGTCAGACAATGCATTTGTCGCGCCCAAGAATGCTGTAAGTCGGTAACACAATCCGTTTTCCAACACCTTAGCAACGCAAGGAATGATCGATACCGGCCGGTACCCGTCTATACTTTATCTTTTTCCTTTTCCTTATAATATATGATAAACTGCACTGAGCAACAAACTTTAACTTTACCGTTGGAAAACTGTGTTACGTAATAATTTCAATAAAGACCATATTTTTATGATAATTACAAATGTATAGTTTTCAGATTTCTCCCTATACGTGTACTAAATATAAAACAAAATTTAATGGTTGTAGGTTAACGGAATACCCTATACATTTTGATTCCCTTGAAAGTATCGAAATATAGTTTTCGCGGCATAAACGGCCGTATTAGCTTTTTACGTTAATTTATAAGTTGTTTTTTTTTTTTAGATTTAAGGGACCTTAGACCTGAATATATCCTACATATGACCTGAATATATATACATATATCATTTTTTCCTTTTGAGGTACGGAACCCTAAAAAGTATTTTAAAGGTGGCAACCCTGCTGTGGCCCGACAACATTAGGTATACATTATAGTTGTGCGGTAATGTAAAGCCAGTATATTGTTTTCAGCTCCGACTGGAGGCTGATTGATTGTTTCCGCGGCATGCGTCGAGGAGCCGAATAGCGTGGATGCGGCAAGTTTATCACTAGAGCAGAGTTACTCTCAGTTTGACACGTTCACGTTCAAGGTACTGGCTGAACGTCAGCAAAAGGACATTACTGCAGACGCTGGGAAAAAGGGCTTGTCAGGTGAGTAGGTGTAGACGGCAGACCGTAGGGACGCCGTATAGTGATACGAAGCCGGCAAGCCGTTTTTACGGCAGGGCTTGTATTTTGCTTTAAAAGATACACCACTAAAAAATATAATTCAGCTGTGTAGCCTGATAATGCACACAAACGAAATGTTTAAAAAAAATTACTTCCCGGCTTAGGCCTTAAATTTTGTATGAAATTCTTTTACAGTTTTCTCGAGTTGTTCAGCCTGAAACTTTGAAGCCTGTTATAACAAACGGTATGATGACATTTTATTACATGTTTGGGAAAAACCCTTTTACGCATTCACAGCAGTAAATGAATCTCATCCGTCATCACAATGAATAGGGTGATAGTGCCAACTGCCCAACAGCTGGCATTTAGGTGTCATATCCCATTATTTCGGCGGTCGCTTACACCCAGAATTTTTTCGGGTACCTCTCGTACACCTAAAGTGGGGGTGTTTTTTTTTTCGTTCCAACACTAGTGTGTGGGGTGTCGTTGAATAGGTCTTTTAAAAATAATAAAAAAGGAAAGAAAGAAAAACATTTATTCGGGGACAAAACATAATTGCGTAAGTAGATAAATAGTGACAAGCAAAGAAAAAAAAGAAAGAACAGTTACTTTGGCGTTACAACCTTTTATAGAGCTTGAAATCTTTCTCATAATTTAAACCTCGGGTTTAAAACCGCTGCTTTAAGGCCGTCTATTGTGAAGGATGTGCAACTACGGAACCCTACACTGAGCGTGGCCCGACATGCTCTTGGCCGGTTTTTGGGTCTTTACCTTTTAGAACTTTCCACATATAAATATATCGAATAGAATACTCTTTTATTGCACACCTGAACAAGAAATAATTACAAATACAGGTAACACTACATATAATATTGCTCATTTTCCATCACACGGCCCTTATCGCTCCGCATGAAAATCATTTTAATCAACTGAAAATTAAGATTACAATATGCCACATCCAAATCCGTGATCTTAATAGATGAGGTGTCATCTTAATAGAATCGCTGGTCCTTATCGATCGAACATATCTAATGCGAGAGATTGTCGGCTGTACTTATCTCGTGCAGTCAGGCTTAAATTTTAGGAAACTGGAAATTGCATGAATACATACAAATCATACACCAATGTTGTGAAGTCGTTCGCATTTCAAGTGTTGATCTAATTATCCATTAGAAGTAGTCATTACCACTGGATCACAATATTAAGTTATTACTTATAATATACATTAACTTGGAGTCGGCACACGAACTTTAGTTACGAATGTTCAACCCTTAAATGCATACTAATTTTATTTCTGAAATGACGTAATTAGCAATGAAATCCACCTCAGTTTGAGATTTCGGGACAATCTTGACAAAGTCTTTATTGACAATATTCAGATTTTGACTTGTGTCATTTCAGTAACGTGTAAATATACATCATAATGTATTTAAGGGTTAAGTGGAGTGCAATCTAGATGCCGCTTTCAAAACTTTAGAGTAACGCGGGTATTCTTAGTGGTTAGATTGATGATGTGCGTATTGAATACAAAAATTACATATTCCTTACCAAGAGCGGCAAACTGGCTAACAGCAAATAACTCTTTAATGGGATCGCATTTTTTTCACATAACGATTGATTGTCATAAAATCGTTAGCCTTACCTCTGAAATTATTAACTTTACAAGAGTTTTGAGAGTAAAACCAATTAGCTTAGCTTAGGTTAGGTTTGTAATATAACAATCCTGAAAAGCTATTTGTTTCAGAGAAAAGTAGAAATTATGACTAATGGCAATTATGGATAAGAATTGTATGTCAACCAATATGCTTTAATACTTTTAAATATAAGAAAGTATATTTGAAAGCTCTGGTAT
The DNA here is from genome assembly GCA_905147355.2 of Apotomis turbidana. NCBI lineage: Eukaryota > Metazoa > Arthropoda > Insecta > Lepidoptera > Tortricidae > Apotomis > Apotomis turbidana. Next base: position 25,762,870 of record LR990288.1, read on the forward strand.
CTGAAAAGAAAATAATTCGTCTAGCACACGTTTCTTCATTAGCGCAGCGCGAGTGCTTAATGAAAAGTAGTTTTTTTGGGACACGTGTCTACGTGGTCTGACGTTAATAGAACTCGATTTATAATGTCGGCTTGCCTATTTTTTTAGAGAATTAGAGAGTCTTATTCTACTGTTCTTGAAAAGAAAACCTGCAATGAAATTAAAAATTTACACTATCCCAAGAAGCTTACTCTCGGTACAATTTAATTTCTCCTCTGCACCAACTCTAATACTCGTATCTCTGTTTTATCCTATTGTGGACTGGTAGAGAATTTCATTTGGCATTAAGACGATTGACTTTTGTTATGTGCAATAAAGTTCAAATAAAAAAGCACATGTAAGAATCTATACTAATATTATATAAATGCGTTTTATGTCATAGGGGGCAAACGAGCATACGGATCGCCTGATGGAAAGCGATTACCGTCGCCCATAGATCCTCTGTTGCCTCTTCACGCTTAAACCGCTGAATCGATTTAATGGAAGGCACTAAATAGACAGGAATTAGAAATAGAAATCGTCTATTATTAGACGTGTTAATGATATAATTAGACACGTGAACTAGCAGCACGTGTTCTAAGAGAAAGGTGAAAATAGAACGGTTCGTCAAGCAGTTTTTCAAGTTCAAGACAGTGCCAAAGGCTGGGATCTAGATATTAAATCTTCACTTCATTTACTCAAATATGAAAATAATATATATATAATTCATTAAAAAGAATATAAAAATAAATAAATAAAGAATGTCAAACTAGATTAAATTACAGTACCAAGTATATTAATGTTAAAACTAAATAAAAAATCTCAAAATCAATTACAGCATAAAACCAACTTAAAGTCGCTAAAATATCAGCATAAAATAATAACCTAAATTAGTCTAAGATACAATATAAGAACGACCTAACTCATCTGTTATTTGATTCAAATAAAGTTTATTCGTTTGGATAATGTTCGTTAATAATTTCCGATAGCGTTAATAGGTGGCTTAGCTGTGTGTGGGACCTACATTGTGAAAGTTCTTAGGCAAGTGGCAGCATACCCGTCAGGATTTAAATTCACAACGTCACGCATATAGTATTTTATGCAATCGTTGCACAATGAAGGTTCTTAAAGTAGAGTACCGTGTTTAGGTCAGGAGGCTTGCCGAGTGGCTTAAGTAAGGTACGAAATTTTAAGACCTGATTGTGTAACTATTGCATACAATACTTTTTATACGAGCAAAATACTAAAAAAAAAATCATTTTTTACTTTAATCGTCATTCCCCACTATGATTTTTTATTTTTCATGTAAGTAACCATTTTCGTTCAAGTAAAAGTGACCTATTAAAAAAAACATGATCGCGATGGTCATGGCGGGTGCCTCGTGATTGTTTAAATTTTTTGACAAGTAATTTTAACAATTAGTGAACAGTAGCGTGTTTTTTTTTTAATCAAATATACTGATGTTCTTTTTTTGAAATTATTAGAGTTGAGTAGAGAGATATCTTATTAATATTAGAGTTCTGTAGCGGGTACCATAGAGTATAGAATTTTGATACGGTGTTATTGTGATTTTGTATGTGAAATTATAATTGGCAGGTTAAAGTACGCGAGTATAAAAATATATTACCTATTGCCTCGCCCTTGCTGAAATTTGATACTTGCAGTAGATGTGTATTTAGAGGCATGTTTTTTAGATATCTAGATATAAGGTTGGGGTTTTTGGTAACTTTACTGTGGTTCTAATATCCACGGAGAGCCTAAATATAAGTTCAAAGTCAAAGTTTAAAAAAATATGCCGAAATATTAGATATTATGATGAATATACTGTTACATAGATAACATCTTTTGGTCTATTTTATAAAGTTTAAAGTGGGTAAATAACTCAAATAGTTTACAATTAACGGACACTAAAAATGTAAATAATCTATTGTCAATAAAGAGTTTTAAAGAACAACAAACAAAGTTACATATTTTTCTTACAAGATTCAAAATTCGAATGCATATATTGAGCGTGAGCGTAAAATGGGGATGTCATAAACATAATCTCGATTTATTTCAATATATATGTTGCTAGTATTGGTACCTTAAGGGAAGATCCACTTTTAACTGTAATAAAAAAGGATACAAGTTTATATTTTGCATAACATTTGTCCGGAACAATTCTAAAACGGCACGGTACGTACGTACAAACAACCATTTCTATTTGCCAAACTTGGCTACTCGCTAAAAGACATACATGTAATTAGAATTCTTTGTACATACAGCCTTTTGTTTTCGCATCAGTAGCAGCGTTACAAACAAACAGGTTTTCGGCCTTTTCGCTTCAACGCCTATAGCAAAGCGAGCAAGTTGAAAACTCTCGTTTACTTTTTATTAGAGATCCGTGGGATGTTCCTAAAATTACCGACATCGGCAAAAGAGTTGCGCGATTGAAGTGTTAATGGGCTGGTATATATGTCGCAGAGACGACGTCATGTGAAGTCAGCGAGCGCTACACTGGAGACCGCGAACGGGTGGCAGAAGCGTTGGGAGACCGCAAGCCGGTCGGATGACATTAAAAGACGGCAGGGCCGACCTGGAGTAGGATCGCCATGCAAGAGGCATATGTCCAGCAGTGGACGCAAATATGCTGAGAAGAAGAGGATATTCCTAAACATAAAATTAGAACACTTTTCAACAGCTGGAGGATGATATTTCCAGGTCATTCTAGGGTCTACCGCAAGACTGTGACTGCGCAGGTAACATTATCCTACTGTCAGTGTATGTATTAGCTTTGGTTACGTACATAATTATTGATTACAACGCCATTCCTTATAACTCTTATAAGTTTCTCTTATAAAATTGTTTAGTCTCTTAACACCATAACTGCGTGAATTATTTTGACTAATTTCGGTACAGTATAAGATATAAGGTATTTTACCTGACGAAAATATTAAGAAAAAAATGTCTGGTATAAAAATAAACGGACATCCGGAACCCTGCTAGCATTTAAAGCCCGCTTTTTTGCACTAGAGCCGGCGGCGCTTCACTTTTTATCCCATTGCATTATTCTCTTAGGCTACGAACCGTGCAAATGTCAGTACATTATAAATTTAATTCCCTCGGCACACGTTAGACTTCTACCGTATGGGAGAATGTAAAACTTTTGTATGAATGGTTAAAAACTTTCTTTAACAAAATTTATAATGCACGTTCCACACCTCTAGAACAACTGTGACACGCGATTCTTTCTCGCGCAAGATTTCATTATCTATCTCTTTCTGTGTACTATACAGTGGGAGAGTGACGAGTGAAGAGTCGTGAAGTATAGTTGGGCTAGACGGCCTGGACGAAATACAGAACGGGGACATTCTGAGGAAAGATCAAGTCAGAAAATTTCTGACTATAATTGATTCAGTAAGTGGTGCACAAGGGCACTTTTACAGATCAGATTGTGAATCTACCGGTATTTCCCAAAAGGAAACCGCTGTTGAGAAGAAAGCAGAAAGAAACTCAACAGTAAGTATTTTTTTACAATGATTTACATTTATGTTATAACTAAATATGTATAAAGTCTCTAGGCGTCTTGACATGTTTGTATCTGAAGATCTACCTATCTATGCAAAACACGTAGGAAGTAGGGAAAGAAGTAATATCTGCTTCTCCTTTCTCCTACGGGAACAGAGCGCAATAGTTTGTTCATTGTTCATTCCAAACCGAAATAAATTTGCGCACCTAATATAAATTAATAAGTAGTCACTGAAATTATAAAATTATTAATTAATTTTATAGTCTCATAGGCAAGTCCATCGAATTAAATAAAACGAAATGATAACCATGCATCCTGTCATGTCTTTTTTCGTCAAAGGCTAAAAAATACACTGTTTATACAAAACTAGCTGCGCCCCGCGGTGTCTCCCGCACTCAGGAGAAAAAGTAGCCTATGTTATAATCCAGGATGTCAGCTATCTCCATACGGAATTGTATAAAAAGTAGCCTATGTTATAATCCAGGATGTCAGCTATCTCCATACGGAATTGTATAAAAAGTAGCCTATGTTATAATCCAGGATGTCAGCTATCTCCATACGGAATTGTATAAAAATTGATTAAACCGTGTGAGCGTGAAGAAGTAACAAACACACTCGTAAACTTTGGCCTTTATATATTAGTGTGATAACAGTGGGAGAAATAAACCAAGTAGGTGACAGAAGTGTCTTGTATCAGGAGATGGAAAAACAAGTGAATGTGGAGTAAGAGCCAGTTCTCCACCTAGAAGAATGTTGCTCATTATAAATAAAAAAATACCTTTCAAGTTATACAGTGTACATACTTATCTAAAACATATTTACACATTCTATTAAATTCTCCCGTTTTCATCGAATCTAATACGCAATATTCCGAGCCAATTTCCAGCGATGACCCTTATTTACCCGTTATTTACCCCATATTTACCCTCGGTTAAAGTTTACCTCGGCCAATGTATGTAAGTTGGCAAGTAATGGAAGGGTGCACTCCTTGGAGTTATAAGTTGTGTGAACCGTTATTAATTTCTATTTCGGGGAGACCGCGGGGCCGGAAACTTGGGGCTGTATTTTAAATATCTAATAGTTATATTAAGGACTAAGTTCGGAGTTTAAATGACATCTGACCACAACATATTAACTATAGTATACACTTCGTGCTCTATTTATCTTTAAATTACTGTCAATGTCAAGCATGTTGCGCAGGCATCTTTCGGACAATCTCTGATTAACTTTCTCCGAAATATTTTACTTTGGGCAAATAATATGTGTGTAAGTATATCATATAAAGTATTCTTATAAGTTTATGTTAATTATAACATACCTATGTATATCCTTTAGGTACTTAATTGATTGGTGTTTTATTTACTTTGTTTGTCTGTTACCTTGAGGAGGTTCTTGTAATCATGCGGAGTCTTGATGTGAATAAAGCTAGTGGTCCCGACGGAATTCCTGCTGTTGTCTTGCGGAACTGTGCGGCTGAGTTGTCCCCAGTCTTAACACGCCTGTACCGTCTCTCACTTGAGACTGGAGTTGTCCCGACGTCTTGGAAGCTTGCAAATGTGCAGCCTGTGCCCAAGAAGGGAAGCCGGGCTGACCCTGTCAATTACCGACCAATTTCCGTAACCTCCATACTCTGTAAGACTATGGAGCGTGTACTGAACAAACGCCTCTTTGCATACCTGGAAGTGAACGACTTGCTCAGTAATTGCCAGTTTGGTTTCCGTCCGGGGCGATCAACTGGGGATCTTCTTGTGTATGTCACTCATCTATGGAGCGAGGCGATCGAGAGACACGGGGAGGCTCTCGCCGTGTCTCTCGATATTTCAAAAGCCTTTGACAGGGTCTGGCACGCAAGCCTGGTGGGAAAGCTTCCAGCGTATGGGGTCCCTGAAGGTCTCTGCAAATGGATTGCTGATTTCCTGAGTGAGCGTTCGATCCGAGTAGTCCTTGATGGCTACACTACGGATCCCAGGGCTATTGACGCCGGTGTTCCTCAGGGGTCTGTTCTGTCTGCAACTCTTTTTCTGCTGCATATTAACGACATGCTTATGCCCGCGGTACCTTTGGGTATGCTGATGACAGCACAGTTGTTGACAGATACACATCCAGCGCAAATTCCAAGAGGGACGAAATCCAGTCTTGTCGAGGGGCGATGGTGGATCGATTGAACCAAACTCTCGTGGCAGTGTCCGAGTGGGGAGATGCCAATTTAGTTGGATTCAATGCCACCAAGACTCAGGCGTGTCTGTTTTCCGCTAAACGGAGTCCCTTTGACCTGACTCCCACTTTCCAAGGTGTATCCGTTCCGATTTCAGACCACCTAGAGCTTCTTGGGATGACCTTATCATCCAACCTGAACTTCGGCCAATACATTGAATCCTTGGCTACGACTGCAGCAAAAAAACTTGGGATCCTATCTAAGGTGAGGCGGTACTTCACGCCGAGACAGCTGCTTCAATTATATCAGGCGCAAGTCCGATCATGCATGGAGTACTGCTGCCATCTTTGGGATGGGTCCGCCAAATATCAACTGGCCGCCTTGGATTCAATTGACAAACGTGCGAAGAAGCTCATTGGCAACCCTGCCTTAGTTCAGGAAAAGCTGCAAAACCTCGAACACCGCAGGAAAGTCGCTTGTTTATCGGTTTTCTACCGGATACACTTTGGTGAGTGTGCACTAGGACTGCATGAATTAATTCCACCGTCTCCATTCAGACAATACAGTACTCGGCGCGGACTTGGATTCCACCCTTATGTTGTCGATATACCATTGATTCGTACGAAACGCTTTGCGTCTACTTTCCTTATGAGGACAGCTAAGGAATGGAACTCTCTTCCTGCGTACCTGTTTCCTGAAAAATATAACTTGGATCTCTTCAAGTCGAGAGTGAATAGGCATCTTCTAGCCAAGCATGCTCCATCTTAGGCCTTATTGTCACTTAACATCAGGTGCAATCGAGGTTAAATGCATGGCTATTTTGAATAAAAAAAAAAAAACCTTTGATCCTGCACCGACTACATATTTTTGTTTAACCCAGTGGGTAAACTGGCAGAGAATGCCTGAAGGTATTAAGTCCACCATTTGTATTTTTTTGGTAGTGTGCAATAAAGATTAAATAAATAAATAAATGTCAGTTTATGCAGCTTAAGTAAAATACGATTCGTGTTTATTTACTATTTTTATCCTTTAAAATGTCTATCTGTGGCATAGTAGCTCCCAAATGATTGGACCAATTTCATTGCTTTTTTTATCGAAAGACCGCTCAGATATGTATGTAATTCTGGTTTGGGCTGAAAAACAGCGCTGAAGTGTCGCTCATCAGACGCCACGACCAGCATCATGCTGACATCCAACAGTTTGACACACTTTGAGTTTTTAAGCTAACCGATGCATGGACAAGTTATTTTATCTCTTCTTGATAGTTTTGGTAGGCGTAGTAATGTACCGTTTTCAAAATTTCCGGAAACTTTCCTCATTTTGTATGGCAAACGAGGAAAAATTACGGAAACTTTCGGAAGCGGCACATCTCTAAGTAGACACATACCAAGTTTATGTTACGGCAACGAATACATTTTCTTTCTTTCTAAAACAATCATGCACAAATCGACCCAGTCCCAAACTAAGCAAAGCTTGTACTATGGGTACTAGACGCTGATATATATAAATACATATATAGATAGCATCCATGACCCAAGAACGAATATTCGAGTTCATCACGCAAATACTTACCCCGGCCGGGATTCGAACCCGGGGCCGCCGGCTCAGTAGGCAACTAGGCAGGCGTAGGCGATCTGATAAAGCGGGTGGACTGTCCCGCAGTGTAGGTATATGTGGGTGAGTGCTGTGTCACCAGAGGGTGACCATGACCAGCTGTGAGTAACGTGTGTGTACGATATTAATGTAGCGGCTGCTGCTGCCTTCGGGAAGCTTCGTCTCAAGGTGTTCCGTTCGCACGACTTAAAGCTCCCAACCAAGGTCTCTGTGCGATCAGAATCAGAATCTGAATCAGAAGGTGTTTATTTTCATAGTTTATGTTTATATTTTATGTCCCTGCTCCCGTTAGAGTGTCAGGGGTGTATCAGCTTGCTTAAGTGTAGTGTGAGATCAGTGCAAGTATGGTGTACTCTGATTTATGCTAGTCACTCTATATAAAGACAACTATCACGTATGATCCATTGTTGTCTACTTACTAACAAACTTACAATCTACCACTAACTTACAATCTATGCGGCCTAGGGGCTTTTACTCGTTTACTAAGCTGTCGCCTGCGGTATTTATTATTGGCTACGTATGGAATATCTCCAATTCTATGGTTTGCATATGGCACCAGCGCATTGGGAGTGGCACAAGATCGGCCCAACTGGAAGCATACAGTGGCGGTAAACGTGCAAGCCTTCAAAGAGAAAAGAAGCAGGGAGCTCGACGCTAAGCGACACGACCAGCAGCGGTCATCCAGTATAATTTTGTGGGGTGCTGACATGCAGTGAATGTGGCCGCACATTTGCAGCGAAAATTGGCTACGTCAGCCATCTGAGAGCGCATGAGCGACGCTCTCATTAGCCAGCGTTCAGTCTCCGCGCCGTGGCCGAAATCGGCCGGATGCAATGATGATGATGATGTAGTGTAGTAAAAACTTAATCAAGCAGTATGTAGATGTATACTCGCACCTACCTAATACTGCATCTCCTTCCCACTTAATCCTTAATTAGGCGCATGATAAAGATAGCTATATCAGTAGCAGCACTCGTTTATCCAGGCCCATCCGACACTGTAAACGAATTATATAGCCTGTGTATAGAGTAGACTAGCTGCAATTATCTGCTCTGTTTCTGTGCTAAGAGAATTACACGAATTTCGTATTCAGAGCAAATGTAACGTAATAGGATTCGAAACTTCCACTTTGCTAAGAGTAGTTTTAACAGTATACTTATGACTAATCCCTAGTCTGTAAAACGGTTTTAAATATCTTCTGGTTTTATTAGAGTTTTAGTAGTTTTGATATCGCTTTGAGGTTGGCCTTATGATTTATAAAATACAATTGGCAATTTTATATGGTTACTTCGTGGCGTGGCTTTCATAGAATCCGATTCCAACCGGCTTGCCTATTTTAAAGTATTTGACCTATCTATTCGCTCTTAAAGTAAAATATAGCTGACTGTTCCGGCTAGTCTAGGCATTTCTTTGCTGCTGTGTATACTTTTCGAGTTATGAGTCACACTTCCTATATGGCATAAAATTTTCTGAAAAGTTTAGTATTTTAGAAAGAGACACCTAGTTGGCAAAATGATACAGAGGCAGAACAAATCCGTATGCGAAACATAATTAGTTTGGCGTCTGTAAACCATTGAAATCGAGATTCTAGGTTGTTGATTCACTCCCTTGTTAGTTAGACGAGTAAAGTAAGATGATGTAAGTAAGTAAAGTAAGTAAGATGACGACGGTTCGTGCAGTTCGTAGTGCACCCTATAATCATAATCATCATCATAATCATTTATTTATTTGTGTAAACAAGAGTACAATTAGATCTTATCTATACTATTATAAAATCCTATATTTGTATTGAAAATAAATTTTCTATGGAGGGAGGTCATGATTTCAGGAAAAATCTCGATAGCGTGATGCAGCCGGATAGTTGTTTTGTATGGACACGCTTCGCCGTGCCAACCTGGCGCCATCTGTTTTCAAAAAAACCTTTGTCCTCGCATCACGCCGAAACGGCTGGATAAAAAGTTACCAATTTTGGTACAGGAATAGCTGAACATCCAAAGATGGTTGTAGGATACTTTTTATTATGATTAATATTATCTCTTTTTTGAAACTGATATAGTACGAAACCGGACCGATCACACTACGACAACCTTTGGCATGAAAACACGGACACGAATTGCTTGTTGGAACGTGCGAACACTGAGCGAGGATAGCCGACTAGCCCAAGCAGAAGCAGAAATGCTACGATACAAGCTGCAAATAATCGGTCTCAGTGAAGTGCGCAGAAATGGATTCGGGGAACTGAGAACGTCCAGGGGCCTTACGTTTCTTTACTCCGGGAAGGAAGATGAAGAGGACGTGCGTGAAAACGGCGTAGGATTCCTCCTTTCTGACGCTGCGAAGAAGAGCCTGCTGGACTGGAAACCCATCTCAGAGCGAATCATTACAGCCCGGTTTAACAGCAAAGCCCGCAAGATAACCGTCGTTCAGTGCTACGCGCCCACAAATCTGGCATCAGAGGAAGACAAGGACGATTTCTATAGTGCACTCAACCTGACCCTAAAGAACATCCGCAAGCAGGATATAGTTATCGTCATGGGGGACCTGAATGCCAAGGTCGGCACGGACAACGACGGTTGTCAAAGACACATGGGCACACACGGGCTTGGAGTCCGGAACGAGAACGGAGAGAGATTTTTGGAGTTCTGCCAGGACAACGACCTTACCATCGGAGGCACTTTATTCATACATGGAGACCACCACAAGTACACATGGACCTCACCCGATGGAGTCACCAAGAACCAAATCGACCACCTTGCTATCAGCTCCAAATGGCGCTCATCACTGCTCGACGTCCGCAACCGTCGAGGCGCGGATATCGACAGTGACCACCACCTAGTCGTAGCTGAGGTGCGGCTCAAAGTAGCTGTAGCTCGAGCATCCAGTGCGACCACCAGGATATGCAAACGATTTGAGGTCAACAAACTGCAGGATCCAGACGTAGGCAACGCCTTTAGACTCGAGTTGCGAAATCGTTTCTCCGCACTCGAAATGTACTCTACCAATTCTGTTGACGCGGAGTGGAACCACATCAAAATGGCCTATACAGAGACCAGCTCCGTCGTCCTTGGACACAAGTCATCCACACGTGAAGACTGGATGTCACAGACAACGTGGAACCTCATTGAAGAAAGGCGCCAGCTCCATCTTCAACTCCTTGCACCCAGTGACGTGGCAGTGCGCGAAGACCGGAAGCTGCAATACAGACAGATTCGCAGAAAAATCTACCGCAGCACCCGTCATGACCGTCGAGTATGGGCTGATAGTGTTGCGGATTGCGCCCAACGCGCTGCCAACTCCGGCAATCTCAGGGAGATGTACAAGGCGACGAAGGTCTTGGCCGGAAACCGGAACCAGAGGAAGAAGAAGCCCTTGAAAGACAAGAGAGGCCAGCTGATTGTGACATCGGAGGGACAGCTTCAGCGCGGGCGGGAGCACTTTGAGGAGATCTTCCGAGTCCCCAACGACTCCGTTGCTACGGCTACAACTGCTGCCAACTTGCCCGCACAAAGCCTGGACATTGATGTGTCTCCCCCTACAGGAGAAGAAGTAGTGAAGGCCATCAAATCACTGAAGAACGGGAAAGCCCCAGGAGTCGACCTCATCGCAGCGGAAATGCTAAAAGCTGACATCCCCACCGCTGCGAACGCGCTGACGCCCCTTTTGAGGAACATCTGGTCAGCCGAAGAGCTGCCCGACGACTGGAACAAAGGCCTTCTTATCACCGTACCCAAAAAAGGAGACCTCAGTGAATGTGGCAATTGGAGAGGCATCACCTTGCTCTCGATTCCTTCTAGGGTGCTCTGCAGGATCATCCTAGATAGGCTGTCGGGGGCCGTTGAACCTCTTCTTCGCAGAGAGCAAGCTGGCTTCCGACCCAATCGATCGTGCACGGACCAGATCAACACCTTGCGCATAATTCTCGAACAGGCATCAGAATGGCAGAGGGAAATGTACCTGACCTTTGTGGACTTCGAAAAAGCTTTCGACACGCTGAGATGGAGCTGTATCTGGGATCGGCTACGTGAAATTGGAGTCCCCGAGAAGATCATTAACATAATTAAGGCCATCTACGGGATGTATTCTTGTAGAGTAACTCACGACGGCCTCGTCTCGGAGGACATACCGGTCCATGCGGGTGTACGCCAGGGGTGCCTTCTTTCACCTCTCCTTTTCCTTGTCGTCCTGGATGGCATCATGAATAACACCACCAACAGCAAGCGCCGCGGCATAGAGTGGGGACTGTCCAACGTCTTGGAAGATTTGGACTATGCCGATGACCTATGCCTATTGAGCCACACGCGCGCAGACATGCAAGCCAAACTGGACGACCTAAGACGAGAGGCTCTGGAGACGGGACTTAAAATTAACACCCGGAAGACCCAGGAAATGAGGTGCGGAGCGACAAGCTCTTTGCCGTTGCTCATCGGCACAGAGGGGGTGGAGAGAGTCCACAAATTTACTTACCTCGGTAGTGTAGTGTCGGAAACAGGAGGGACCGAAGAGGACACCGCTTCGAGAATCGCCAAGGGGAAGGCAACCTTCGCACAGCTCCGTCCTGTCTGGCAATCGCGGAAACTGACTAGGAGAGTTAAGCTCAAGATATTCCGGTCCAACGTGAAAACCGTGTTGCTGTACGGATGCGAGACGTGGAAGGTCACTAAAGACATCACGCACCGGTTCCAGGTCTTCATCAACCGCTGTCTTCGCCGAATTCTCGGTGTATACTGGCCCGAGAAAATCTCCAACGTAGACCTGTGGGAACGCTGTGGTGAGACTCCGATCGACCAGCAAATCAAACGCCGCAAGTGGAACTGGATCGGCCACACGCTCCGAAGGGACCCTGATCACATTCCAAGGCAAGCCCTAGACTGGAATCCCCAAGGAAAGCGGAAACGTGGTCGCCCTAAACAGACCTGGCGGCGGACGATCACTGCAGAAGCGAAGGCGATAGGAATGACCTGGAGCGAAGTGAAGCGCGAAGCCCAAGACCGTTCGGGATGGCGACGTACTGTGGACGCCCTCTGCCCCATCCAGGGGACATAGGACATTAAGTCAAGTAAGTCAATATTATCTCTGAAAACATAAATTCCATGAAATATCTTCCTTACAATGTGTAACCTTATAATGACAGCGTTTGTGATTTTGAATTTAGAACGACGCGACCACCGCGTGGCTCTTACGTGTACAAAAACTAAAAAGTATGAATTCGACATAATACCTCCGCGCGGCTCTCCAGTATTAACAATAAGGTTAAGGTTGTATGAGGCGTTGAGTTACGGAAACCGTGTTAGTTAGATAGAAAAGATGGCGCCAATTATCGACCAACACAGACGAAAATATGAGTGCAAAGTTCGTTGTAAATTGTCTCATGCTCAAAAAAAAACATACTTACATTTCTTTAAAAACACAATTTGCGACAATAGGCACTAATGCTCTTTTATTGAATATGCAATTACATTCTTCTGTAGTTTGTAAGTATTGACAATAAAAAAGCCCGGAGACGCAATAAAGAATGTTAATGAATAAAACAGATTTTATTATGCTATTTTATCGAGTGTGATTGAAATAAAAGAATTTCGAATCAATTTAAGTAAATTAAATACATTTCTAAATATGTTTTACCAACCAACATTTAAAACATTAGGCGCAAATTTTGGTATTGTTTGTGTTTGGCCTAACTTACTAATAAGGTAGCGAAATGTATAATAAACGATAAATATACGATATATTTAGCCACAATTTTGCTTCTAAGTATGTAGTTTTTTTTATATATAAAATCTATTCAAAGTATTAAATATCAGTCACTCTTTATTTATATATAACGGTGTGTTGAGATTTTGTTCTCAACGACCCAATTTTCCGCTAGATGGCGTTGTTACTTAGACAAAATCTCCATACTATCGGCTGCATCGCGCTGTTAAGATTTTTCCTGAGTTAATAACACCAGCTCCATACATTGATGCGTCCCTCGACACGGTACCCGAGAGTCGATGCACGTCGTTGCGTGCCTGTGACCACGATACGGCACAATCTAGGGTGTAGCTGTAGAGGTTAACCTGGACTTCGAGAATTACTACCAAAGTTGTTGAATATTGATCGCATACAAATGTAAGCAGCAGTGTATCAGTTATTGAGAGTTGCTGCTCGACAATGTATGCATTTTGTATTAAAAATAACCATGATTCGAGACAAGACAAAATCATTAAATTTACAATGTAGAAAAGATTTCACCTAGCCGGGATTTTAACCCAGAACCACTAAGAAACTACTGTAATAATAACCGTGTCATCTCATGCATTTTCCTATGCTTCCTTATTCATAATACCACGGATAACAAAACAGTGAGGCCATCACGTATCCGTTCAGTGGTGCTGTCGCCATTATTGACGTACGCGATTGAGTTAAGTTGGCACCTGAATCTTATGGCGTTACTTAGGAAATTATTATGACAGGTCATATTATTAGTAACATTGTAGATGAAAATAATTTATTGTCATATTAAGATGCCTTATTCCTTTTAAAAAAATTTTTTTTTCATATTACGACAAATATATTTATAATTCCAACCAACTTTATGAAGTAAATATTACTTTTTCCCGAGTTCTAGGTAGTAACATAGCTATGTCACGCTTTCATTGCGTGCAGTCGAAAATAAGTAAAAAAAAAACTAATTTTCCCCGTGAATTTTCAATTTCGAGTAGTTTTTGAAACAAAAATTATCAATGAAAAATTCAAACTATACATACCAATAATACCAATACACACAAATACACTACAATACACTACAAATATATACCAATAAATCTCAATAGCCCTGTTCTAGGTAGTAACATCGATAATATGTTAAGAAACAAGGCCTCTTAATAGATGTCGTTAATATATGTTCAGATAGTACTATGAGCTAATTATTTTTCAAGGTGCTTTGAATAGTTTAAAACAATAAACAAGAAATATTAAATAAGATTGGGCAAGTGCGAGTCGGACTCGCGCACCGAGGGTTCCGTACAAACACTTTTCATCCTTAAGTGGTTAAGTTAAGTTTGCACCTGGTATGTATAGCGCCCCATACAAATGAGGTGCAAAGTTAAACGCAACCAACCCGTTTGTTGTATGGGAGCCCCCCATAAATTTTTATTTTATTTTTAGTATTTGTTGTTATAGCGGCAATAGAAATACATCATCTGTGAAAATTTCAACTGTCTAGCTATCACCGTTCTTAAGATACAGCCTGGTGACAGACGGACGGACGGACGGACGGACGGACGGACGTACGGACAGCGAAGTCTCAGTAATAGGGTCCCGTTTTTACCCTTTGGGTACGGAACCCTAAAAACGATATCTATACTATTATAAAAACCTAAATTAGTACTGAAAAAAAAAATCTATGGAGGGAGGTCATGATTTCAGGAAAAATATTGATAGCGTGATGCAGCTTGATACTTAGTTGTTTTGTATGGACACGCGTCGCCGTGCCAAACTGGCGCCATCTGTTTTCATAAAATCCTTTATCCTCCAATCACGCCGAAATGGCTGGACGGATTTTAACCATTTTTGGTACAGGGATAGCTGGACATCCGAAGATGGTTATAGGATACTTTTTTCCGTCTACGGTAAAGAAAAAATACGCAAATGAAGTCGTGTGCATCTCATAGCGTCATCCATCAGCGTCGTGAATTTGAATTTAGAACCACGCGTACCCCGCGGGGGGCCGGCCTGCGCTACCCACCGGGGGACAATAGCTCTGAGGTCGGACGAGTCGCCGAGCTACGGAAACTGGGGCAGTAGATGGCGTTAGTGGTACACGAAATGATCATTTCATGAAACAAAACTGAACACAATTTTGTTATTATTAATTTCGCGATGCAACAATGGGAACTACCACTCTATTATTGCATTCACTCTATCATTAAAATTCATGTATTTACTCAGTAGTTTATAAATATTGACCCTCTTTTCATAAACGTACTGAGACGCGGAGAAAATTTGAAATGAATAAATAAGTTGTTTTTTACTTTCTTGAGAGACAATAATCAAAATAAAATTATTTGAAATCAATTTTATCCTTTGACGTATAAATATTTACGGAAAGTTAATAAAATATGATACGCGGTTATCACACATAAGTGCTACCAGTAGCGCCATCTGTGAGCTTTAAACAGTAGTTTTCCCCGAGGTGCCGTCCGCAGCAGTTTTCACAATGGCGAAGTGAGTGGATTGGTCTGTAATTTGTGTATTGTTTTACTAGCTTTTACCCGCTGGGCTCGCGTTAAAACATACGTTCACTATATTACTGTAGACGTAGTAACGGTACGATCTCTTACACAAATTTAAAGTTAATGAGTGATACATTTAAATGTTATTTCTATGTACAATTAATTTCTTTAATTTTAATACAGCTGATGCAAAGTTTAAGTTGACAGCTCGAGGGCCGTTCAGCGTCAGTATGTGTTTAGACAAAATATAAACTATCTCAAACAACGTTTGATTAAACTTTTAAGTATTCTAAAGAGATGGTGACTAACAGCGACGGGAGGCAATAAGAAAAAAATAATAATATAGTACAACGGAAAAAGAAAGCAAGGCTGATGAAACTTAAGCATTACGAAGAGATGGTATCGAAAAAAACGGGGGGCTCGGGGGGCGGAGCCCCCCGCTCTAACAAAATACTACATGCTAAAACTGAAAAATTCAAGTATCTTTGATGAAAGGCTAAGTTACCTGTAGATATATGGTGAACAAGAAAAAACAAAACCCTAAAAGGCTAACAAGAAAGCAAGTCTCATCAAACTTTTAAGTAACCTGAAAAGATAGTGAACTAAAATGGCTTAGTACTCGCATTAAGAAAACACGAAACCTTAAAACGGAATCGAGAACGCAAATCTGATCAAACTTTAAAGGATTCTAAAGAGATGGCGACCCAACCAGACGGGAAGCACGAAGAAAAAACAATATCGCACAACGGATAGAAGAAAGCACGTCTGATGAAACTTTTAAATAACACGAAAAGATGTTATTGAAAAAAAAATGTATAACATGCTAAAGCAGAAAAATAAAGTAAATCTGATGATAGGCTAAGTTACGTGTAGATATGGTGATCAAGAAAACATAAAACCAGAAAGCAAGTCTGCACAACCTTTTGAGTAACCCGAAAAGATAGTGAACGATAATGGCATAGTACTCGCATTAATTAAACGAAAACAAGAAAGCAGGTTTGACCAAACTTTTAGGTATTCTAAAGAGATGGTGACTAACAGAGACTAAGTTAATTATATCGCAACACGGAAAGAAAAAAGCAAGACTGATAAAACTTTGAAGCAGCACGAAGAGATGGTATTTAAAAATACGGGGGGCTCGGGGGGCAGAGCACTCAGATAATGTCATTTGCTAAAACTGAAAAATTCAATTAAATCTGATAAAAGGCTAAGTGACCTGTAGATATGGTGATGAAGAAAACGTACAACCTTAAAATGCTAACAAGAAAACAAGTCTGATCAAACATAAAAGCAACCTAAAAATATATTGAATTAAAATGGCTTAGTGCTCGCATTATAATACACAAATCCTTAAAACGGAATCAACAAAGCAAGTCAGATCAAACTTTAAAGAATTCTAAACAGATGGTGACCAAACCAGACGGAAAGCACGAAGAAAAAACCTTGCACAACGGAAAGAAGAAAGGAAGACTGATAAAACTTTTAAGTAACACGAAGAGATGGCATTGAAAAAGACGGGGGGTTCGGGGGGGGGCAGAGCCGCCCGCTCTTAAAAAACATTACATGCTAAAATTGAAAAATTAAAGTAAATCGGTTGAAACGCCTAAGTTACTTGTAGATATGTTGATCAAGAAGACACAAAACTTAAAAACGCTAACGAGAAAGCAATTCTGCTCAACCTTTAAAGTAACGATAGTGAAAAGATAGTGAAAAAAAATGGCTTAGTGCTCGCATTAAATAGAAACAAACCCCTAAAACGGAATCAAGAAAGCAAGTCTGATCAAACTTTAAAGGATTCTAAATGGGGATGGTGACCAAACCAGACGGGAGGCGCGAAGAAAAACTATACAACAAACGGAAAGAAAAAAGCAAGACTCGTGTAACTTTCAAGTAATCTGAAGAGATAGATAACAAAAATGCAGTAGTGCTCACATTGAGAATACATAAACCTTGAAACGGTAACAGGAAAGCAATTCTGAACAAACGATTAAGTATTCTAAGGAGATGATGACCAAAAAAAGCGGGGGCACTAAGCAACACAATATACTACAAAGAAGAGAGCATGACTTTATTTAAGTAACCAATTGAGACAGTGCACAAAAATGTCGGAGGCCTCGCATTGAGAAAACAAAACAAGAAAGTAGAAATTGAATCTAAAATGAACAAGGAATCATGTCCGTGAAAGCATTCAAATATTCCAAAGATACAGTAAACAAAAAATATGGGGGGCTTGCCAATGCCAAATGCCATGTTATGCCAAGTGAACGTATTTTTTTTAACGCGTGCGAAGCCGCGGGCAAAAGCTAGTAATTAATAAAATAGTCCATTTCTTGTTTTACCATTATATGGCGTACAAATATTAAATTTGATACCAAAATATGTCCTTAAACTAATGAAACAATACAAGAAAATAATAACAATAATAATACAATTCATAATAGATCATTCTCAATAATTAAATTGACATGATGTCAATAATAAAGATCAATTACAAAATTACCTTATAAAATCTGCTGTATATGTCACTCTTTTCTACTAATATATTTATTATTAATTAATACTAAAAACCTAAAAACCTACTGAGCCAGCAGTCCTGGATTCGAATCCTGGACAGGGCAAATATATGTTTGATGAGCTCGAATATTCCTAGGTTGCTCAAAGCTGTGTGAAATAGACCTTAAATAAGTGACGTATACATGTTTCAACACTATTTTTTTTAATATGTATTTTTATATATATTATTTATATAAATATGTTTCGATTAATATTTTATTCCGAAACACAATTATGTTTTTCGAAATTATTTTTTTAAGTTGGTAAATTAACACCACATGTTTGTGACAAGATCAACACGCAATGAAAAACTCACTTACGCTCATTCTATAATATGTATTTATATATTACTAGCTGTTGCCCACGACTTCGTCCGCGTGGAACCTTTATCGTGAAAATTTTACATCTTCATTATTTTCAGATCTAAGTAAAGTTGAAATTGCTAAACGTGCTTTTTTTGCAATTGTTTACGAAATAGTAACGAACCCTTCGTCCGCGAGTCCGACTCGCTCTTGGCCTTATGTTACTTTTTTCGGCTAATTTGCTCTAATTACGCGGTATCATTATAAAATCAGGTACATCTACGAACGAATAGCTTTACTAAATTCGATGAGTTTAAGAGGCGTTTATAAATTCTTTGATTCGAATAATAATGTCTTTACACAAAGTTTCAAGAACCGCACTCAAAAAAATGTTTGATCTACATACAAATTTTCAACTCGTTTTTCACCACCTTCAGGGCTCAATTTTCAAAAACGCTGAAATGAGTTTTCTTATCTTCTAATAAAATAACCTTTTTACAAAGTTTCTAATTCCTAACTTAAAATACAACTTATACCCGATACAACCTTTCATCCTCTTTTTAACCCCTTTAGGGGTAGAATTTTCAAAATCGCTTCTTATCTCTTGTACACTTTCTAAATGCAACCTACTGTGCAAATTTCAACTCTCTAGCATTTGTAGTTTCGGCTCGGCGTTGATGAGTCAGTCAGTCAGGACTCCTGAACCCTAAAGGGGTTAAAAAGAGGATGAAAGGTTGTATCGGGTATAAGTGTCCTGACTCAGGACACTTGCATTTATATAGATATATAATATCGTCGTCTATTACCCATAGTACAAGCTATGCTTAGTTTGGGACTAGATCGGTTTGTGTAAGATTGTACCTCAATATTTATTTGTTATGAGAGCTGCAGATTTCTTCTGCCGTCTTATCTAACAGAACTTCCATACATGCAATAAATCATACATTCATTCATTCATTAACGTCTTAGTCATATCTCATTAGCAAAACAGCTGTACGACCTTAAAAAGGTCTGTAAATAGAACCGAATCCAACTCAAAACACAATAATTGGCCTTTTTTTACATAAAATATATGTATAATTCAACACGAATACCAGTCAGCATTATAAATAGGCATTACTCGCAAATTCCGGATTCAACTTTATTCGCCGACAAAACTTCTTATCGTTCACGTAAATATTCGGGAAACCAATGAAGTAAAATATATCGACAATATCTGAGACCGGAGAAACTAAAATCGTTCCGCAGATACGCAAATTGAATCAATTTTTCGTACGAAATTGTATCCGCTGAGGGCCCCGCACGTGAGTACTTTGAAAAGACGGCCAAGTGTGAGACTCGCGCACCGAGGGTTCCGTACAAACAATAGGCTAGTAGACCCAGTTTTGAAATATATTTGAAATGGTTCATAATGATCTTACTAGCTCTGAAAAAAAATGTCTGTTATTTTTGTGAAAGCTAGAAAGCTAAATTTTATCAATTGAAAATTAGAAATTTCATGAACAGTCAAAAACGCCGTCCGCCATTTTTGCCTTTTGCTAATCTGTGGCGTGAATATATTGAACCAGTAAATATTCGAAATTCGACCGTCGTATAGTGCCATTCCGCTCACTCCAATATACTTTGACAGGAGATCGAGAGGGACGGCACTATTCGAAGTCGTCAAAGTAGACTTTCAGTCATCTTTACAGGCTCGATGACGTCACTATCATAAGCGAAAATGGCGGACAGCGTTTTAAGTATTTCAAAATACAGATTAAAAACCATATTTTCAAATTCAATTTTTTCAGCCATCTTTAACTTTTATGAATTGAAAAATATATTATATTTAGGTTTCCTTTGCTAAATACTATACGGAATAAACATTAGTATATTACAATTTGACATGAGTCAACTAGCCTATTCCTATCTCAACTGGCCTGGTTAAGTTAAATTTGCACCTGGTATGTATGGCGCCGCATACAGATGAGCTGCAGTGTCCGATATTGTCGATATATTTTAATTCATGTAAAATACATCACATAAAATATATTGTTAAGTGTTATCTGTATTTGTATTTATTTTTTCTTGAGGTGTGCAATAAAGAGTATTCTATTCTATTCTATATATCGACGTTTGTTGTATTGGAGCCCCACTTAAATATTTATTTTATTCTGTTTTCCGCAACAGAAATACATCATCTGTAAACATTTCGACTGTCTAGCTATAGCGGTTCATGAGATACAGCCTGGTGACAGATGGACAGACAGACGGACAGCGGAGTCTTAGTAATAGGATCCCGATTTTTATCCTTTGTGTACGGAACCCTAACAACGCAGGCGCGATGGCTCAGAGGACGGCTTCCATACAAATTCCTCAAGCACTGCATTCCATAATGTTACGAATGTATCATCGCATCAGCCGACGCGGTTGGCGCAGTGGCTTCTGAGCTGGCGGTCCTAGGTTCGAATCCCGGTAAGGGTAAATATTAGAGCTTAATTTGGGACGAGGTCGATTTGTGTAAGAGTGGGAAAAATATAAATTAATCGAACCATGCTGGTATAGATAGAAAGATCAACACGGAGTGAAACATTTAATTGTGCTCATACATGGTCGACACCGGGACTCGAACCCGGTATCTTTGGATTACCGGTCCAACGTCTTAAGAGGCCTTATTCCTTTTAAAATGCTGATTGTTTAGACATTTTTCTCTATGATCAAACATGTTTCTTAACATATTATTGATGTTACTACCTAGAACAGGGCTATTGGGATTTATTGGTATATATTTGAAACCTACAGTTTGAATTTTTCATTGATAATTTTTGTTCGAAAAACTACTCGAAATTGACAAAATTCACGTGGAAAATTAGTTTTTTCAAATTATTTTCGATTGCACCCAATAAAAGCATGAAATAGCTACGTTACTACCTAGAACTCGGGAAAAAGTATTATTCACGTCAAAAAGTTGGTTGAAATTATCAATATATTCGTCATAATATGAAAAAAATAAATTTTAAAAGGAATAAGGCCTCTTAACGACGCACTCTGGTCGAAAGTTTAGGGCGTTTGGACCGGTTATCC
Source organism: Apotomis turbidana (assembly GCA_905147355.2). Classification (NCBI taxonomy): domain Eukaryota; kingdom Metazoa; phylum Arthropoda; class Insecta; order Lepidoptera; family Tortricidae; genus Apotomis; species Apotomis turbidana. Next base: position 25,784,296 of record LR990288.1, read on the forward strand.
AAAGATACTGGGTTCGAGTCCCGGTGTGGGCCACGTATAAGCGCAATTTATTTTTTCCTTGCATATATTGATTTTTGTATCTATATGGCAATTTTATAAAATACACCACTTTTTTTATTTACCTTAAAATATAATTGTGTTGCGAAATAAACAAACAAAATATTAATGGAACCATATTTATTAAAATTTCAACATGTCAACATCGCATATTTAAGATATATTTCACACAGCTTTGGGCGTGTGACGTTATGTCATCTCAGTACATTTTATAACCTAACTTCGATCAAGGTGTACTGACATGACAGATGACACATGTCACCCACACAAAGGTACATGAAATAGACCACAGCGCAGATCGATTACTAAAGCCACGATATTGCTAATACATTGCAATACGTGGCAATACTACGTCGAATTTAACAGTAAGTACATTTAAATGCCAGCGTGACAGTGATGTGATTCAGTGATGTGCTAACGAAAGCCTTGGATTAAACTGACAAGTTCATTGCTTAAATTAAATTTAACTACCTAACTATAAATAGTCCAATCATCCAACTGTGGTCCAACACAAAACTCGTTTATTTTTATCAAAATCCATATTCTATCAGTGATTTTATACGTTTATATTCAAGTTTCTTTAATTATGTTGTTCACTTTAGAGTTTATTCGTTATAATTGTCATATATTAACGAGTAATTTTCGGATTAAATTGGACCATAGCTGTGTGGACTGGACTATACTGCCGTGCAATACTTAAACAACAGTAAGTGCAAAAAGTTAGTTTCGAGAAAAATGCAAAAAACCCATAAACCAAGACTATATCTGTAGCGTAGGCTAATAGCGCGGTTCGCGGTGCGGAGTCTTGCTTTATAGGGCTGTGCTCCACAGAGCGTGAGACGAGCGGCCGCACTGACGGAACCGCCGTGCTGATTTATGACTTGTTGCCCGTAACTCGTTCCGAGGATCTATGGCCCTTATCACACTTCCTTGCGAGCTAGTTTTGTATACAAATAAGCATCGCGGCGAACTCGCTGCGTGAACGTGTTCATACAACATTCAAACGCAAGTGTCATAAGGCCCTTAGGGGTTGGCCACGTCAGGCCCCATGACGTGCGTCAACTTATACGCCTTTGTCAATTTTCCAGGTTGCGGTGTTAGTTTTATCGAAGTACGAGTTTATTTGTTGTTTCACCTGTTTGTATATTTAAGTTAGTATCGGATATTTAATACTATTAAAACTATCGTGAGACATCTTTAATAAATTATAAAAACGGTTTAAACTCACGTAAAAATTGTCAGGAACGGCCCGACATGTTTCGAACTCATTAGAGTGGGTCGGGAAACGCGCAGCAGCACGGATAGCTGCCCCTGATGAACAGCTCCAAATGAGTTCGAAACATGTCGGGCCGTTCCTGACAATTTTTACGTCAGTTTAAACCGTTTCTATAATTTATCGGATATTTGCTTGATATCGACATTCTATTCTCTAACGCCACTAAGTGTGCATCGTCAAAGAGAAGCAAATACGTTTCCCTGAACAAAATATTTGGTGAATTACCTCTGAGGTGTTGTCCGCACACCGGCAGCCTTAAGGCACCGAAACTAATATAAAGCCTGACCAGAAATATATGAGGATTTTCAAGAGGGCGCTATTCATAAGATTTATATGGCAACAATTTTGCAACCAACCGCAACCCACTATTATGACATTAGTTTAAATACCTGTCAGTTCCACTATGTTATACCTCTGGCCAAAGCAGCTCAAAGTGAAAGCCATTTAAAAAAAAACATGGTTTTCGGCATTTTCTTTGGATAATTTTAAATATTTGTCTTTTAAAGAAACCATCACGAATGACATTGAGATTGTTGACAAACCATCATAAAATCATTGCCTGTGTTAGAAATTAATTCCAGTGAAATTCCGCAATATGGCGCATATATTTCTGGTCAGGCTTTAAAAAAACTATTACAAAATTCTAATGAAATCGGTTGGACACCTGGATTTGGCACAAGTAAAGATTAAAAAAACCGGCCAAGTGCGAGTCGGACTCGCGCACCGAGGGTTCCGTACAAACACTTTCCATCCCTAAGTGGTTAAGTTAAGTTTGCACCTGGTATGTATAGCGCCCCATATAAATTAGGTGCAAAGTTAGGTATTAAAAAAAAAAAATATGGTTTTCGTAATTATTCCTTTATCTATGCTATAAGACGTTGCTTCGTACCAAATTTCAAGATTCTGAGTTCACGGGAAGCACCCTGTAGGTTTTGATTCCCTTGCAAGTGTCGAAAATTTGCGGCATAAACGGCTGTATCTTTTGATTGCGTTGGCTTAGAAGTTTGATTTTTTCACAGCTTCAAGGGACAGTAGACCTGAGTAATTGATATAAATTTCAGCTTCATACCTCCACGCGTTCCTGAGAAAAAGGGTCTTGACAGACGGACGGACGGACAGACGGACAACAAAGTGATCCTATAAGGGTTCCGTTTTTTCCTTTTGAGGTACGGAACCCTAAAAATATATCTACCAGCGGTTCACTATTAAGGCTTACTGAGGAGAAAGAATCGCCGAAAGAAAACTCATCATTCTCCTCAGTAAGCCTTATTGTGAACCGCTGGATATATAAATATTTTTTTATAAAAAAAATAATGCCCTCCTGGCACATGTGTCAACTGTCTACACATTAGGCCCATCTGACATGTATTTCCACCTTTATTTATAGTTCATATTTATAAAATGGGTAGTTCGCACAAATGTAACTTTGACAGAGAAAAATTGTGTTTTACTCTGTCAACCTTTGACAACGGTAACTGGAAAGCTACCGAAACTTCAGGGAGGCTCAAATAATTAACATATGCGATATAATCCGTTTAAATTGTTTCATTTGTAACAGTCGCGGAAAATGTAGTGCAGTATGCATGAATTACCAAGTCACAAACATATTTTAACAGTCATGCTGTTATCATTCGAATGCAATACGTACGAGTCTCATAAGTACGCGCCAAAAAATACTCGGCATCCATCACTTAGCAGTCAGGTTGTCAGTCGAAGCAAAAACCCGGCCTCCTGGGAGAATCCCCTCCGATATGCGGTGTTTTGTGCACGAGAGGAGAAATAATATTGGCATAGGTGTGAACTAAATAGTTTATGGAGATGATGTCTCGCAGTTTCCGTTTGTTTTGAAGATAGACGCCGGGACGGGTGCTTTAATTATACCAAGCACAAGTCTGAACATGTATTGAGTAGTGTCGCCATCTTTGAGATGGGCCAGCCAAATACCAACTGGCCGCCTTCAATAGACAAATGTGTGAAGAAGCTCATAGACGACCCTGCCTTAGTTCAGGAAAAGCTGTAGAGCCTCGAACACCGCAGGAATGTCGCCTGTTTGTCGTTTTTCTGCAGGATACACTTTGGTGAGTGTTCATTAGGATTGCATGAATTGATTCCACTGTCTCCATTCTGACGTTACAATACTCAACGCGGACTTGGGTTCCACCCTAATGTTGTACAGAGGCTTTAATCCTTTTAAAATATTTTTTTTTTTCATATTATGACGAATATATTGATAATTTCAAATTTAAACCAACTTTTTGCAGTGGTAAATACTCTTTCCCGAGTTCGAGATGGGCTATTTCATGCTTTCATTGCATGCAGTCGAGAATAAGTTGAAAAAACTAATTTTCCGCATGAATTTTGTCGAATTCGAATAGTTTTTTAAACAAAAATTCAAACTGTAGGTTTCAAATATATACCAATGAATCCTAGTAGCTCTGATCTAGGTAGAAAAATCAATAATATGTTATGCATAGAGTTTTTTTTTTTAAACAATCAGCATTTTAAAAGGAATAAGGCCTCTTAATATACCACTGATTTGTACGAAATTTTCAACGGTCATTTCTGACCTAAAGAGCAGTCTAAGTGTAGTTAGTCCCATATAGACATTTGATCCCAATAAAAAATTTAATCGATTGACATCGTCTAAAAAAATTTCTACACGTCTATTGGATACCTAATGATATTAACTTGTTAGTAAAAGTTTGAAATGAAAGTTTATTTTATTATTTAGCGCTTTTAAATTAATGTTTGTGTTTAAAGAAGTTTCGAAGTTTTTTTACCTTTAATTTATTATTCATAATACATAACTACAATATGTTGTAGAATTTAACATCAGTCATAATCCCAATTGTCTCAAATTCCATTTATCATAGCTTATTAAAGTTTTGCCTTTTGATTAGCTTCAAGCTTCACTGTAAATTGAGACAGAGAACTGTCTTGAGAATTTTAAGTAGTAAATTATAAGTTTGAATAGAAATACGAACAATCGATTTGAATATTTAAATTGCCGCATTACATAGAAAACCAGAGGGCTGTGAGGCTAGCAAATCTTGACTTCGTTTGCCGCGCGACTTAGAGCCTCATGTCTTGCTCGCACGGTATTGAAAGGAAAGGGACAGGTAGTATTTGTCGCGCGAAAAAGAATCGCGTGTTACAGTTGTGCTAGACCTACTGGTTATCTAGTAGAGTAGATATAATTTAGAAATCTAACGTTGAGCTAATACTGGATAACTTAGCCGAAAACTTCCTTTGTAAGTTTGGAAAAACTATGTTAACGACTTTGTTTCTAATACTAGTAAGGTTCGACTTTAGTGGTTATCATTTATCATATTTATTTGTGTATCAAATTGAGACAAGTTTTATTACCAGCTGTTCACAGAATTGCTCGAATTGACGAATTAAATGAGCCGAAACTCGACAGGGCTGCATCGTTTTGCAAAGTTCCTATGGCATACATACATATTTGAGATCAATCGAATGTCACTCTCAGTCGGACAAGGTTTAGTCCACATAAATCTACTTTTTATCCTGAAATATGAAGTGTTCCCGTGGGATGAGCGGGTGACACCGCGCGGCGCAGCTAGTTACCTTATAAAAATACTAAAACACCTAAACATTCGTTATGACTCCCTTAATCGGGTAAAAATAAATAAAACCCCGTTTCCAAGTCCATACCCCACTCGCAAATCTAAACAGTCTCTTCATAACGACACCCTAAGTAATGACTGCTATAAAAATAACATTCGCGACATGTCACTTGACTTTAACGAGCGAATCCCAACCTACGCTAATGCTTGTAAAGTCCATGTCAGTGTGTAGGCTTATACCCAATACTCGTAAAATGTTGCCAGATGCCCCAACTTCAACGGGACTTCCCGTTTTTCAGGGGTCTACAGACACGTCCCTGATTTGCCCTTGATTAAGACGCCAATTGTCCCGAATTTAGTTAAGTAAGCAAATTATTATACAAAAAAAAAGTAAAAGGAAAAGATAATATTATTATATTTGTTCAGAGAGCTACGCCGTTTGTCAAAACCACGTAAGACCTCGTAAAAGTGTCGTGTTTTATTCGCAACGTCTCGTTTTGAAATCTAATATCCCGATTTTTTTAATGCAATTCTGATTTTTAGCAAACCGGATCTGGCAACACCATAAGGGTCGTAACATATTGCGGCAGATCAGAGTATTAACCTTGAGTCGGCATTAGAATACAAACGGTTCATACGCATTGTAAGAAGTTCGTTGAAAATAAACGAAGTTAGACAGTGTTCGTATAAACATATATTATTTTTAAGTATTTGAGCTTCTAGTGAAGTTTCTGCCTTATAATTAACGTTTTAGAAAATACAATTACAACTAAAACTTTCATTATAAGTACTTGATTTTTTTGTTTCCCGCCGCCGGAAAGCATAATTTTTTTTCAATATTTCGGTTCATTGTAATACATTTCATTTAGATATTGTTTCAATAATATATATTTTTAGAATGTATTATCAATTTTTATTAAAAACAAATGTTTTGTATACATCGGTCGTATTTTTCGCGTTTGGTTATATTTATGTAACACGACAGGTCGTAAAATATTTATGCCAATAGCGGATACTTTAGAGTGCCAATCATTGTGTATTTATTTAACCTCATACACTATATTTAGATATTTTGACTGCCAAAACAACTATGCGCGTCACGATTAAAAGAAAAAAAAAACTTTCCAACCGCTGTTGATTTGAAAATCTATCATCCCAGCCTTTTCTGCGTGCCTTTTATTTTGCACTTAAGCATCTCGATGCGGAGGGTTCGGAAGGGTGTCAGACTATCTGGTCCTCGACCGATAAGGCAGCCACGGAGAGGCTGAAGTGTTCCCGGTTAACTAACAAATTAACTTTGATAATTTTAATTCTGAATTTTATCAACCGGCTTCATAAAATAGACCAGTTTAAATTAAACAATTTAAACGGATTATAGATTATATGCATTCAAAAAAATATATTAATACTTAACAAAGTTTTTACACTTGTGTTAGGACGTATGCGCTCTTTCATACAGATGTTGACAAAGTTAATAACATAAGGTTTAGTTATTGTTATCTTAAAAGCTAACTTAACCCATAGAAATTGGTGAGAACTAGGTAAGTCCCATAGTGGGACGAGAATGTCGTATTGTATTTTCTAGTGTTTTACATTAATTCGGCGGGGTAAATTATATGTATTGTGTTGTGCTATATTTATAGATGTATGGATATGTATAAAATTAATATGATATATTATATGCAAGTGTACGTGTATTCATTAAAAGAGCGTAACAGGCGTTTCAGCAACTTTACAATTACCATTGTCAAAAGATGACTCATTGACAACCAACCAGGTGAGGCCATTGTCTACCTTTGACAATGGTAACTGTAACTACTTATTACTTTTATTATATCTGTTACAGTCGCCAAAAAAATATATTCGCTTTAAGTTTAAGATATTTACATGATATATTTCTCTTAAATTATAAATCACTTACAAAGAAATAGGATACATTCTCAATATCTAAAAGATGTATTATGGGCCAGGTTAGTCGGTTTATTATAGTTTTTAAGTCAGCCTAGGCCGTAAAAAGCCCAAGGCAAGAGGTAAAACTTTAGACAAACCACGGGTGGTAATTTGTAAAGCCCCAGGTGGCATATTTAAGTTAAAAACACCTGCGATCTGGGACATTTACGAATTCACCGCCCCGAGTATTGCCTTTAGTTTTTGCTCAATCCAGTGAAGTGGGTGTAAGAAGGAACGTGTTTTAAAATGTAAATCATTGGAAGTAATTTCGTATTTATTTTCATTAATTCATCATCATCACTTCTTGAACAGATTAACATATCAAAACCACTAAAAAGCAATGGTATCTAAAACTCAATATAACAACACCACAAACATTTCAAATACCACAATAATTCGAATTTATGTTGTTTGGTGAACATCAACAGTTTGGTGTACAGTTGGAATTAGTGCAATATACAGGGTGGAAAATCAAACGCAAAATACCTACCTGAGAGGCATCCCAGGTAGCAAACAGGCTGTATACGAGCTTCTACAGCCATTATTACTGTAATTTAAGCTGTATAAGTGCTTATGGAGCCTGCATACTACTTGGGGTATCACTGTAAGTGTCTGTAAGTTCATGTAGATAGACAGATATAATATCTTCATTACCTCGACACGAAATAAATAAGTACAAACACAGAAAAAAACTTAAAATTACAATAGAGGTATACACCAGGTGACCTTATCGCTAAAGAGCGATCTCTTGCAGACAACATGCAAAGGTCACCTGCGGAGGGACTTGGAAATCTTATTTGATGCATGGGATGGTATGGTAGTCTTGCTTTGAAATCGGAAAATTATTTACATTCTCCATTCATGTTTGTTCATTAAATTAGTTCGCCTTAGCGATAAATCGAAAATTTAATGATCATTAAAAATTAAATGTAACTTGTTTTATGGCAGAGATTAAACGAGTTATTACTTAGGCAATTCTGATAACTTTTCACGCAAACACTCAAAACACCCAAACCGCACTAAACCAAAAAACTTGAAAAAAAATGTGTTAAATTTGATTCGATTTACTATTAGTTAACCATTTCCGACACCTTGAATTAACCATTGTCGAGATTTACATTCCTTGCCCTTCAAGTACCCCTATTTATGTTCCACCCTGTATGTGTATAGATAAGAGTTTGCGACAATTAGATGCCGCATTGTAAACTCCTAATCGGCGGTCGAAGTTCATCGAACTTGCGAACCGGACAAATGACGATTAATCGAATCGAATAAATTCGGATTAATTCGATCGATCCGGCCGGTTGATTTATTCAGCCGGAACTGAGGGAGTTGTAATTGTTTATAAATTGTTTGGCGATAAATGGTCCTTCGATGAAAACTAAACGGACCTCCCCCGACATCACAATAGAGACGTAGCTCGCGAGTGAGTGTGATTCAAACGAGCTATATCATTTGGTTTAGCTCGCTAGCTCTTTCGCTCACTGAAGATTCAAGTAGCTCAGTATATCATATATCATCTCAGTATTACTCGCTCCCTCTCGCTCATGTAATGAATGTTGCCATGCTGCCGTGAATCTAATTCATCGACAGTTCTCTGCTCACTCGTGAACGATATAGTCTAAAGATCTACTGAGCTAAATGAGTGATACATATATCGGTGAGCTAAAGACACATATCACTTTTTTCACTTTAGTGACACATTCTGCGCATCTCTACATCACAATACTCGACGCAGACTTGGATTCAAACCCTTATGCATGGTACAAGAAAATAAGGTATGTTAGGTACTGACACTCCGGCTAGTGAGACGTTCTACGTCACTGATTAGTCGCCGCTTTATGGTAACAAAATAATTATAAATTTATGAAACACTAGCTTTTTCCCGCGACTACGTACGCGTGGAACTAGATAAAAGGGATTACTAAAAGCGCCTAAGCAAATGTAAGAGCAATTGTGCTTTTGGTCTAATAATTACATTTCCTACAGGGTCACCTCACCCCAACAGAAATGTTCACTCACTTTTCAATCTTTTAGGTATAATTTCCAGGATGAAAACTATCCTATGTCCTTCCTCGGATCTTAAACTATCTCTATGCCAAATTTCATCAAAATCGATTTAGCGGTTTAAGCGTGAAGAGGTAACAGACAGACAGACACACTTTCGCATTTATAATATTAGTATGGATGGATGTAGTGTCTCATTTTTTAATGTGGGTACACCACAATTTTTATTTAAACCATGAATACAAAGATCAAAGCTTAAAGAAAAATTGAAAAGGAGGACGTATTCACATAGAGGTCGCTAAGGTGTAAAATCCTTTCAAATAAACAATGCAAAGATCGACACACAAAGCATAAGGAAAAATTCGTCAGGTCTACGTGGAGCGAGGGTAGCGAAGTGGCTAACGCGCTGGACCGGTAATCCAGACGTACCGGGTTTGATTCCCGGTCCCTTCCACCAGGTGGCTCCTTTTTCAATTTTTCCTTAAGCTTTGATCTTTGTATATGGTTTAAACAAAATCATTGTAAGGAGTTTTTTTTGCCGCCAGTCGTACATAAAATGTCTAGTTCTTTGACTAAGTTTTTGTCGTAATAATTGATATAAAAATCTCGCGATTTTAAGAGATTTATACAGGTTACAAGAGAATCGGGGAGTATTTATGATACAACACAAAAACGGATTGACAGAATCAATCAACCAGTCAAAAGTCTCGCCTGATATTCCAGAGTGTCGTGCCATACCTTATTTTCTTCTATGATCCGTTATGTTTTCGATATAACTACCACTGCCGTCTACTTTTCTTATCTGGCCCGCAAAAGAGTGGAACTCTCTTCCTGCGCACATTTTCCCTAAAAATATAACTTGGATCTCTTCAAGACGAGAGTGAATAGGCATTTTCTAGGCAAGCATGATCCATCTTAGGCCTTATTGTCACTTCACATCAGGTAATAAAAAGAAAAAATGCTAACGAAAGGATTTATGTGACCCGGTGCTAACTAATCGCGCAACTACTACACTAAAGCACTAAGAACAGCCTTAGTGAAAATACAAAACAACATTCTTTCAAAGCGCTTCTCATATCATATCCTACACTATATATAGACAAAAATATTATGACATTTCCCCCTCAGTACATTTATTATATATATAATAACTAGGCAGTGATTGCAACTTCGTTGGCGTATTTTTTTCTTTACCGTAGACGTATAAAAAGTATCCTATAACCATTTTTGGATGTCCCAGTACCAAAATTGGTTAAAATTTGTCTTACCATTTCGGCGTGATGCGAGGACAGAGGATATTATGAAAATAGATGGCGCCAGGTTGGCACGGCGCTGCGCGCCCATACAAAACAAATGACGATCCTGCATCACGCTATTAAGATTTTTCCTGAAATCATGACCCCTCTCCATAGAAAAATGATTTTTTAATACAAATATAGAATATTTATAATAGTATAGAAGTAGGTATGCAAGATCTAATATTCAACTTTTTCCTCCAATGACCTCAAACAGTATGCGTCTAACCAACACTCTTTGTCGCGCGCCACATGCTATCTGTCACTTTCCTATCAATACGGTGCGAGCAAGACAGGTAACACTAGATCGCGTACCGATTCGAAACATGTCAAGCGATATTTGACTTCTACCACGTGAGTAAACCCGTTTTGTATGTATTTTAATACGAGTATCAATATACTCGTGTAAAAATATATACCAAACGAGTAAACAGAGAATTCTCGAATCACGATGCTATTTCAGGTGGATATATTATGTGAATCAGCTGGTTGAGATCTGCATCTGGTCTAAAAATATTTAATAAAGTTAAACAAACAATATCGCGTTAGACTTATCATATTTAGGTTTAATAGTGTTCGCAAGCAGGTTAAATATAATATAACCTAGTATTTATACCTGATAAATGCACCAGGTATTTTAATGCTCGTAATCAGTTTTTCTGTATAAATACTTCCAGTGAGAAATACAGATCATAAAATTTTGAATTTGTATGCTCAAATATTGCCACATTTTTGTTATTTACAACCGGAGTAGAATCCCTTCTCAGTAAAGTTTTACTCCTCATGTAGCACACGCCAGCAGCTGTTGACTAAAATTATTTATATGTTAATTATAATCCGTCTGTCGATTAACAAAATATTTTATCCGATATAATAATATGTATACACAAATACAAGTCAGATATAAACATTTTTTAGGGTTCCGTACCTCAAAAGGAAAAAACGGAACCCTTATAGGATCACTTTGTTGTCCGTCTGTCCGTCCGTCTGTCAAGACCCTTTTTCTCAGGAACGCGTGGAGGTATGAAGCTGAAATTTATATCAATTACTCAGGTCTACTGTCCCTTGAAGCTGTGAAAAAATCAAACTTCTAAGCCAACGCAATCAAAAGATACAGCCGTTTATGCCGCAAATTTTCGACACTTGCAAGGGAATCAAAACCTACAGGGTGCTTCCCGTGAACTCAGAATCTTGAAATTTGGTACGAAGCAACGTCTTATAGCATAGATAAAGGAATAATTACGAAAACCATAAATTTTTTTTTTAATGCCTAACTTTGCACCTAATTTGCATATTTTCGACACTTGCAAGGGAATCAAAACCTACAGGGTGCTTCCCGTGAACTCAGAATCTTGAAATTTGGTACGAAGCAACGTCTTATAGCATAGATAAAGGAATAATTACGAAAACCATAAAAAAAATTTTTAATACCTAACTTTGCACCTAATTTATATGGGGCGCTATACATACCAGGTGCAAACTTAACTTAACCACTTAGGGATGGAAAGTGTTTGTACGGAACCCTCGGTGCGCGAGTCCGACTCGCACTTGGCCGGTTTTTTTTATTCTACATTAACCCTTAATTTCACAATGTACAGCCAGATATACATATTTTTGACCAACTTTTTGTATTTATTATTTAAACAGAATTTATAAGACTAATTCACATTGGCGTATATAGGAGGGTGGCGGGGTGGGCCGGGCCCACCCCACTATGGTCTAGTGCCAACCCCAGGATTTTGGGTTACCGATTGAAATTCATGGCTTCATCTCATAGGCCATGGCCAGGCCCCCCCCTGAAAAATAATGTTAGATACGCCAATGCTAATTAATGGCACCGAGGTTTGGACCTGGGTTTATTTTTATTTTACGATGTTAAGGGTTGGTCCCCTGGGGATACGTGGTTGAGGTGCATCTGCGTGAGCTGACACGAGGATCGGGACAAGTGGCGCACTGTCGTTTTGGAGGCTAAGATCCTGTTTGGGTCAGTGACCCAAAATAGTTAAAGTGCAAATATTAGGTACCTGTTATTTTTCCCTGTCATTTCTACCGGATATTTAACATCCCGTCTAACTCGGCAAGTCGCAGGTCAGCAACTGTTTGCAAATATTGTTTATATAAAGATTATTCGGGACTTTACTACGAAGAAGCCGCTCGATTATTACCTAGTATTTAAACCTGTTATTTTTCCCTGTTACTCATACCTGTTACTGAAGCTCGCGCCTCGCTCGGCAGGTAGCGCAGGTCGGCAGCTGCTCGCTAATATTGTTTATATTAAGATTAATCGCGCTGTCTGCATCGCTACAATCAAATACTTGATACTTGGTACAGTGGGCCGGTAAAATACGATTTACGAATCGTATAAAATTCTACTAATATTATAAAATATAAGAAAGTTTGTTAAGATGTTTGGATGTTTGTAACACTTAATATAGGTGCTACCAGGGGGGCTATGAGGGTTGCGTTTATCACGTGATAAAGCATCTGTCACTCATACTTGCATTATGTCAAAACGTGACGGATGCTTTGTCACTTATTTATCGCGTGATAAAAGAAACCTCACACAAATCAGTCTAGTCCCACAGCAAGCTCAAGTAGGCTTGTGTTATGGACACTAGACGACCAAAAACATACTTAAATAGATAAAAACATACTTAAATACAATTATAACATCCATGACCCAGGCACAAATATTCGAGTTCATCACACAAATATTTGACCTTGCCATTCCAATTTACAACCCACCTTAAGGCCGACTAAGATTTTTTGCGCTGTGCCAAATTACTAGTCGCTTACGCTCTTTTAGTTTGAGAAACCTTTCAAATGACTAAATAAATACTTTCGAATAATGTGGTGTGGTATTTCATTTATTATCATTTATTTGATAATATCGATAAAAAAACCTGGTAAAAATAATGAAATGTTATCTATTAAGTTGATCAAAATGTGCATGCATTTCTTATGCATTCGACTGTACATTTGCGCAGGATCGTAGCGGTATTCGTAGCGCTCGTAGACGCGCTACGCGCCGTAGCGGCTACGACGTTTACGCGAGCTCGGAATGTCCGACATTCCTGTGTTTTTATCCGTCAGCGGAGAGATTTATTATGATTCCATGACCATTACTATTGTATGAGATGTTAAGAACGGAAGTAAATTCGATTGAAGGAAATAAATGATTATAACTTTAACTGAAAATTATTAACTGAAGACTGCATCTTCTATCGTTCAAATAATGGCGCTTGCCAAGATTCGAACCCAGGACTAGTGTTGTACGCAGCAATATAAACTAATAATCTCGTCACCCGAATGAATAGAAAAACTATATTTGAAAAAACTATCTGTCGTTAATACTGATATTACGGTATTGTCGCAAAGATAATATATCGCATCTTTAACCAACCGGTTTTTCTAAAAAACACTAAAGGTTTATATTCTTATTATGTTTACTTACAAACAACACAAGCACCGCTAGTAGATAAGAAAATGCTCAAATAGGGACACACCTTTAGGAGTAACTCGTTTCACGAAAGCTATGAGGGTTGAACGCAATAATTTATTTAGCATTAAATTACCGCCATACATCATGCGGGTCATTTGGCTAATTATGCCATCTTTGGGCAGCCCTGAAATGCTTCGAAGTTTGTATCGTGCTGTCCCACTCTCTAAACTTTGTTTAACGGGAGAGCGAGAAGGATGGCTTGTCACGGGTTTCTAATTAAAGGATTAGTTTTTCTGAAACATTAACCTAGCCCCATTAATCGTCCGCAGTGCGTTTTTTGAACATCAGTAGCGTTTTCACGTTAACGGAATATTTAAGGCGTTTTTATCAAAAGTGTTGCTTTCAGTAAAGATTCCAAAAATAATTAGTTGTGTAATAACGCTTGTATTTGTGGACTTATTCTTCTTTCATATTGTTAAACGGCAATTTTCTCTAGTCTCAATTATTTTTGATGAATTAACCAAAGTTACCAAAAAACTCCTACTTAATACTCAAATTACATTACAAAGTTTCTCTGGAAGATATCGTTCTTTAGCGATAAGGCCTATATTTATCTAACAGTGCTAAATTTAGGGTTCCTTTGTATTATTTTTCTTGTTGGTGTGCAATAAAGAATTGTTGCATTGTATTGTATTATTAATAGTATATTACTGCCGAGGCCGGGAAAAGTCAGTTCGTGGATGAGTATGATTTTGAAGGACGAGGCGTAGCCGAGTCCTTCAATGATACGAATCTGCGAACTGACATTCCCGCCGAGGCTTGTATAGTGCTTTTCTCCAAATATGCTTGGAAATAATCACCAATCTACATTTTAATTTAATGTATCAGTACCATGAAGTTCATTTGGTACTTATTTTTTTTAGGAATAGGAATAAAATTTCGGGTCCGAATCATATGTTTGATTTAAAATAAAATATATGAATAAGAATTAAATATATATGAAAACACAATAACAAAAAATATGCACATAGGTAATTATACATTTTAGTTAAATTAACAACTTCTAAACACACTGTTTTTTTTAGAAACCATACCATATTTATCATTCGGAGTAGATCATAAGTTCAAGAAACTTTTATATTGATTTGGACACAATCATTTCTGTTTTATTTTTTATTTGTTTACGTTTGGTACACTTATTAATTTTCAACTCACTCATTAAATATCATCATATTATTAAAATTAAAACTTTCGTGAGAAATCTCTAATAAATAACTAAGAATCATGAAAATAAATTAACCGCATATAAGATTATTATTTAAATTGTTTGTCCGTTATTCGAAATTTGTCGACATTTCAAATACATTGACAGTAGCAGAGCAAAAAAATATTCAGTGCAAGAACTAAACGCAGAGAACAATTAAAAAGTTTATAATAGTTTTTATTTTTTAAATTTAGTGGACAATTGGCTGTATGGTGAATTATCAAAGTCTTTGAAAAAATTAAAAGTAAGATGCAGTAACCGGCCAAATTAAGATTACCCTCATTTGTATGAGACGTTATAAACGGAAGGTGTGTTTTTTACTTAATCGTCTTATTTAAATAATATTGATTTCCCGGCTAAGGCCCATAATATATTTTTTATTTTATTTTTATTAACCCCTTCTAAATATAACGAACGATTTCGCGGTCCAGTTTTACTACATTAATGGGAACATTTCCAAGCAAGTTGGAGAAAAGGTAAATAACAACAAGTATGTACAGTCAAAAACGTGATCAAAAATACCTGAACACGCCTCTGTACAGTTAACAGTAGCGGCGACTTCCCATATTTTTGTTAAAAATTTTGCTCACAAATTGATGAAGTCGACTGTAAATATTTCTATACTTCCATTCATTCATAGACGATACACGCTTTAAATAATAATCCCTTACAATTTGAAAACTACACGTCTACCAACGTACGCTACACGGCAAATGTCTCCCCTAAGCGGCCCAAAACACCTCTAAATAAAACATAAACCCACACCCAAGGAGCCGGCACTAAGTATAATATTAAAATAACAACATTCGCTAAAACGCGAGATACCGGGTTACGTCCCTGCTGCACGCGACCTGCGGGAGTACTCACAAGTTTTATTTTACGAGTTGGACGGCTTTGCCGCGGCCGTTTCGTCAATTTTAATCATTCCGCGCTTATGGGGCTCTCGGCGTTGTAGTTGAGGGTAAGTTGATGGGAAAATCTTGTTTATAATATAAGTAGATATTGACAGTTTGCTTGGAATTGAAATATTGAAAACCAACGGGAACCATACACTTTCAAAAACTAGATCAACTTGGGATCTTCTACAATACATTTTAAATAGAAAATATGCCAACGTTATACAGAAGAGCTAAAGTTACCCTGATTGACTACATACAGCGTGTTTATTTGATATAACCGCAAACTTTACGGGGTCTTAGTATAGGCACTTATTAATATGTTGATCGTAAATTATAAAAAAAATCGATCGTTTTTTTTCATGTAAAATAATTCAGCACGCAATGTATTTATGCGTTGTTGTTTGTTGACACTTAACATCGTGATGTCACAGCTGTCACTAGTAATAATTACGCCGTACATTGCTGCTCAAAAATTTTTCAAAAATTAATTACGCTATGGCAGTTAACGCTATATTAATAATTGTTATGAATATCAAATTATGGTACTAAAATCTCCAACTGGCTACAATATACGGTTATAGCAAATATACACGCTGCATACATTGAGGGGTTTTTACCCTTGTTTAATACGCGAACGTTCAGCGTCATCAAAAGCACTATTTTTTCTGAAACCATAAAATATTTTGGAATGGTATTACATAAATCTAACCTAATGTTAAAACATAAACCTTATCTACATGACATTTTCAAGATTTCTGAAAAATGTATGACTTCCGAGGAAAAATGTGTCTATGAAATAAAAATTCTATGGAATGAAGCATTCGGTGAAGTGGGTTTTCTATGAAAAGAGGATCCCACTTTAGAGGCTAACCATAACTTCTTAGACTCAAAACACCAAAACCGAATATTGACAAAACAGACATTTGTCTATAGTCTGATTTTGGATAAATTAAGCAATTATTATTTATTACATTCAAATTGGATTCAACTTTAAATACATTATGGATCTATCATCAGATAAAACTACACTGCTCAAGAAATAACAATATCAAACCATAACGTTCTAAGAACATCAATCATTTAACACACATACGTCATTATGTTTCTAAGAACCACTAGCACTAGACACAGTGCCTACAACTCAACCATCAAATTTCCAAGCCACGTATCTAAGAAACGTCAAAAAGGAAAAGCATCTAGTTCACCGTAGAATAAAGTCTATTTTCTCTTGACACAGAGACAAGAGATAAGAGGATGTGAAAAATTGTAACCCGTAACCGGCTAAAATAAGCCTTAGCGAGCTATTTCTGATGGCCATTGGCCAGTTACCTCATCTATAACTGTTGGTAAACTCAATTGTGAACTTTGTTGTCGTACGTTTAAGTTCAATTATATCTGTTTTAAGTAACAGGCATATTATGACAAATATATTGATAATTTCAACCAACTTTTGAAGTGAATGATACTTTTCCCCGAGTTCTAGTTAGTAACATAGCTATTTCAGGCATTCATTGCGTGGAGTCGAAAATAAGGATAAAAAACAAATATTCCGCGTGCATTATGTCAATTTCGAGTAGTTTTTGAAACAAAAATTATCAATGAAAAATTCTAACTAGGATTCAAATATATACCAATAAATCCCAATAGCCCTGGTCTAGGTAGTAACATCAATAATATGTTAAGAAACATGTTTGATCATAGAGAAATATGTCGAAAACAATCAGCATTTTAAAAGGAATAAGGCCTCTAGATTATAGTATTTTATGCAACCATTGTACCTACAAGAGGGGACAAAAAACGCGAGTGGCATGGGTTACGTAAAAAAGATGCCACGAGCGTTTTTTAACCTACTTATACAACGTTGCATACAATACTTTTTCTACGACTCAACATTTCATAAATAAAATGCAAATAAACAACAAAGAAAATAATTACATGTTCCCGCTCGGAATCAACAAAATTTAAAAAAAAATTGACTCTGATAATCTTTTTTTTTATTGACGTCCATCTGTCAAAAAAATATGAACTTATACATAAAGGTATACGTTCACTATACTAAACATCTGTCAAAAAATATGAACTTATACATAAAGGTATACGTTCACTATACTTAACATCCATGCACTGAAGATAAAACTTTTTTTTAAGTTGGCAGCATGAGGCATTGCTGCCAACTTAAAAAAAAGTTTATAAGCATACAATTAGTTTTTTTTTTATTGCAAATTATGTGAACGCAGCTGTTTATCTTTGTTTGTAATCTGTGGTACTAAGTGATGCTTTTTTGGCGACATTATAACATCGTTTAGCAGTGTTTTTTTGGGCAGTAGAGTATAGACTTTTACAGACTTTCATAATTTATGTCTTTATATTAGAGTTAGTAACTATATAAATGACAGAAAAAAGTACTGGAGTAGAAAAATATAATTAAGCTATTGGCTAAGGGCGTGTTTTCACTAGTGTGAGCTTTAGTGTATCCTATATCAACTCCGAGACAATGTTTCCCATTTGTAACGTATCGCCAAATTGTAATTTGTCTGAAACCCATAATATTTTTAGGATTTCATTACAGCGTCTTAAAGAACCCATTGGGTTAGGTTAGACCCAATGAGTGAGTGAGGCGAAACGTTGCAAATGGGAAACAAAAATTAGTGTTTCAGATAGCTAACCGAGCTTAATACCTTGATTGTATTTTTTTTACGTCAATAACCCGCCATTTTGTTTTTTTTTAAACAACTGAATCGGTAATAATCTCCATACTTATCGAATCTACTCGCAAAATTTCATAAGAATCAGTTAAGAATTGCAATATCTCGGTGAGAACAGACGGAATGCATCTGGACATCCGAACATACAAAACAATTTTAGGCCAAGCCGAAATGGAGACACTTCACTCGCTCGATCAACTAATGCATCTGCACCGCGTTTGTGGAAATTCCCTCTAAAATAAAAGGCAATGAACTGACATTGGATGCAAAAAGTGGATATTATTAAACGGTAGCCAAATCTTATTTCGGTACCGAAAAACTTGAACGTCACTTTTGATAATAGATGATACTAGAGGCCCGTTGCGGCGTCGAACCGCCGCTAGAATATGGAAATCCGGTAGTGTTACAGAAAATAACTACTTTATCGATAAGACATTTTTGGCGAACGAAGAATAAATACTGTAAAAACACACGTTAAAATTATGTTTTAAAAACGGTAAAACATGCCAGGCTAGAGCTAGGCCTGATAGCCAACTGCCAGCTTCATTGTGCCAACTTTTTCAACTCTTGTAAAAATAACTTGTGCATTAATGACATGTGATCTGCTGATCTGTTTCACAAATAAAATGCATAAGTATTATTCGATTTATGGAAAAATTTAATTCATAAAAATAATCCCATATCTTAAAAAAATAAATGACATATTTTCATAGGACCGAACATAAGATTGGTAGAATTAAATTTGTTGTTCTTTCTTCAGGACATAAATTTATCGATTTGATCGATTTCTATCAATTTCCAGAAATAGCACATGAATCGAAACGACAGATTTGGGCACTCACTACGCAGGTTTTTAAAAAGGAAATCATGTAGGTAGTGCGTAACTGTATGTAGTATGTATTCATTTATAATCGTAAATACTGAAAAAAAAGTGATAATAATTTTTTTTACATAAACACAATTATATGAAATAGAGGGTATAAAACGTTTATAGATACACGAAAAACCACTATTATCAATGCTTGTTTTTTTAATGAAATTCAATAGATCGTGCAAATTTTCTTAATATGGGTGCTGCCATGTCATCATCATCAATCATTTATTCAATAACAATTACACATTGTGTTTGAAATTCTTACGCTAGGTATACTTAATCAAACCCTATTTACTAATCTAAATAAATAACTGACCAACAATAGGTACTCCACCATAAAAAAAAAATGTGTCAAATATGTGTAAGTAATAAATAAAATCCAATATATAAAACAGCTAAAAATGTTTAAAAAAATAATATTAAGACATATTTTTTTCAATAAATTTAGAGCTGAAGGCCTAATACCCGAATTCCAAATTCAAACTTTCGTCTTTCCTCTCATTGAAATAGTGTCTGACAGAAGAGTGAGGGAGATGCTATCTATACTCTCAAGTCTATGATATAAACCTAATTTTAGGGTTCCTTACCAAAGTCGGTAAAAACGGAAGCCTTATAAAATCAATTTGTTTTGTTGACAGCAGAGTTTGTCAAATTTTATTTTGAATGAGAATAAGAATGATCAGCCAGACGTCATTAATTCAAATATGATTTATTCTTGAGAGCGTCGATTTTTTGAAATTTGCATCATAGGTTATTTCTACCATCAAGTTTCGCATGTTAGGGTAACATGTTACTTATTCCACATTGCCAACTGGTCCACAATGTCAGCTCGTCTATATTCCCATCTGGGCCACAATGCCAACTTGTCCACACACCCAACACGGTCACATTGCCAACTCGTTCATACACCCAACTCATCCGCATTGCCAACTCGTCTTCATTTCCAACTCATCAACAATGCAAACTCGTCCATATTGCTAACTCGTCCACAAATACAACTCGTCAACATTTCCAACTTGTCCATAGGCCCAACTCGTCCACAATTCCAAGTCGTCCACATTTCCAACTCGTCCATATTCCCAACTCGACGATACACCCAACTCGTCTATACAAACTCGTCCTTATTATCAGCCCGTTTTTATTGCCAATTCGTTCATATTCCCACCCTGTTAATTTTGCCAACTCATCCACATTCCCAACTCGTCCAAATTCTCAACTCGTCCACTTTGACAACTCGTCCGTATTACCAAGTCGTCTTCATTGCCCACTCGTCCGTGTTTCCAACTTGTTCATTTTGCCAACTCATCCACATTCCCAACTCGTCCATATTCCCAACTCGTCCACATTGACAACTCGTCCATATTACCAACTTGTCCGTATTACCAACTCGTCTTCATTGCCAACTCGTCCATAATGCGAACTCATCCACATTGTCCCCTTGTACATGTTCCCAACTTGTCAATTTTACCAACTCATCCACATTGCCAACTCATCCACATTTCCAACTTGTCCATATTCCCAACTCGACGATACACCCAACTCGTCTTTAAATACCAACTTGTCCTTATTATAAGCTCGTCTTTATTGCCAAATCTTCCATATCACCAACTCGTCCGTATTACAAAGTCGCCTTCATTGCCAACTTGTCCGTATTACCAACTCGTCTTCATTGCCAACTCGTCCATAATGCGAACGCGTCCACATTGCCCACTTGTCCATGTTCCCAACTTGTCAATTTTACCAACTCATCCACATTGCCAACTCATCCACATTTCCAACTCGTCCATATTCCCAACTCGACGATACACCCAACTCGTCTACAATACCAACTTGTCCTTATTATCAGCTCGTCTTTATTGCCAAATCTTCCATATTACCAACTCGTCCGTATTACCAAGTCGTCTTCATTGCCAACTCATCCATATTCTCAACTCGTCCACATTTCCAACTCGTCCATTTTACCAACTCATCCATATTACCAATGTAGAAGATACATTCCCAACTTAGCTACATTGTCAAGTCGTCCATATTCTCAACTCGACCACATTTCCAACTCGTCCATTTTACCAACTCATCCATATTACAAATGTAGATACATTCCCAACTTAGCTACATTGTCAAGTCGTCCATATTCTCAACTCGACCACATTTCCCATCCCGTCGACATGCAAGCGGAAGGACAGTTTTTTCTTGTAAAATACCATTTAATTTACCATAACTCATGCCATTTTCCTTGGAATTATTTTTTTGATGGACTTATATAATCATATTTATAATAATCTATCATAAATTTACTTATTTGAATGACGTTTAAATTAGTTTTACTACATTTTTTCTGCTTTGATTCATTGTAAAACTCGCCTATATAAATAATCTATTCTTGAATGACGGTCAGTTTTTCTAGTCTTGCGAGCACCAGTCCAACTCGCACTTAACCGGCTTTTTCCTCCACATTTTTAACAGGTATGCGAAAAAAGTTTTCATATCAACATTTTAAAAAGGAAAACAACCTGGCAATTTAGATGATTGACATAGGTAATAGCCCCCAATAAAAATTACATTCAAAGTTGTCAGAATATGGTTACCGTCATTCATTGTCAACAAACTGTAAAATTATTTTTGCATATTCGTACACGTTTTAAGTGTTGCGGATATTATGTTACCGACTCAAAAATAATATTTCATCATGCTGAACAACTTACTACAGGTTTGTGGGCAAATTAAGCTTATTATTATTTGGTCATCTTATGTCAAAATAGGGAACACAGGTCACGTGGTCAATGTCACGTGGTTAGCGCACAGTAGTTTTTTCAAATCCATTTTTCAGTACTTTTTCAGGAAAAAATAAAAAATCCAAGAGTTTTATGCACCTCTCCAGCATGAGACGAATCTAATGACATATCATTTATCAAAATCGGACCATAACTGTAGATCTGATGGGATGTACAAAAATCGGCCTCGCGTAATATATATATAGATTGAAATTGGATTCTGCTGGAGATTTTACATTATATCATTTATTTATACTATGACGGCGACAAACAAGCATGCGTCCCACCTGATGTTAAGCAGTAACCGCCGCCTATGGGAGGGGTGTCAGCTAACTTCGTACTAAAATTTATCAAAATTAGTCCAGCCGTTAGAGCGTGAAGAAATAACAAACATACAGACACATAAACACACAAATACACTTAGAAACTTTCGCCTTTATAATATGAATATTATATTATATATTTATTATATTAAATACACCGTTAAATATCCTAATTTATCTTTTACAAGTTTTATCCAAGACCTTATTTTAAGACATTTGACTGAACATTTTTAAAACTAACAAAATTCCAGTGACAAGACGGGACAGCATAAAACAACTAAGTACTAAGATAAAACACTCTTTCAGTCGCTAATTTGAATATAAAACCTAACTAAGTTATTCCGAGCCCGAATTATACTGTTCAAAGTCTAGATTCTATCTAAATTTTATCGTAGTTTTCTTAAAACTTAAAGTATTTTCGTGAAAACTTTTTACAGATTCAATCAACATTTGGTGCTTGAGATGATTATGTAAAACATACTGCGAAGTTTACTTCGAAATTTAAGTGACGCTATTGAAATTGTATAGTGATGAATTATTAACTATTTTCAATATATTCAGAAAGTTTCTTGTATGTTTAAGCCAGCAACAAATATTGCTTCGTTCGACAACGAGCTGAAAATGTTCTTGGCAATTTCGTATGCGGACAAAGTCAGTCAAGTGTAAGTTGTACTCGCGCACCGAGGATTCCCAACCATGGAACAAACCACAAAAGAACTGAATATTGCTTCAACCAGTGTAGCCGTCAAAGCCAAGTTGGTGGTAGGTCTCAACGACTACTGAATTAAACGCTTCGATATGATAGGACTATATAATTATTTTATAGGTGACTAGTTACATAGAGTAGTGCCGTGGTCGCAAACAAAGATGGTGGTTAGACTAAGATGTCTGAAGAGCGAGTGATTGGCATAATTGTCTTAATACTAAGTGGTTAGTGTCGTCTTGGTAGGGGTAAAAGTCGTATGTGGTCCAATGTCATTGGTCCATCCATTTAAAGAAGCTCCCCGCATACTAGCCGCGCTCCAGTGAGCGTTTTGCTACTGCTTAATGCAGTATTTAGGTGTATATAAGAGTTGCATTCGCAACATACTCCCCGGCGTTGAGTATACTCAACAGAAAGGTAAAAAGGTAAAAGAAGCAGGCATAAGGCCATTCGAGATACGTGATACGATGACGCGATGCTGCTGACGTGCCACGCCCGGGAGCAGCCGCAGAGGAGGTCAAAACTGGCGTTCTTCTTTGGAGGCCGACGTGTAGCTGGCCTGGTGAAGTCGCCTCTTATTTTCTGCAGGAGGAGAGTATACTCATGAGAAAGGTTCCTCCCGATATGATCTAGTTTTGTCTCTTCTAATCCTCTCCGAGTCAACGCTTGATGTGGGCTTCAGTTAAGTATGCTTGACGTAAGACTAGTGAAGCGAGCGTCCAATATGGAAGTGAGAGGGTTAAAGTGAAAGTGATATCGGAAGGATAAGTACTTGGATAAAGGTATCAAAAGGATTCTAAATTAAGAATACCTACTATCTGTATCAGGCACATGATCAAGTTAATGGACTACAAAATACCCAATGATATGGCGTATTTTTCTGACCTTGATGAAACATTAATTATGTTAATTTTAAAAGAAGATGGTAACTGCATCGATGATGCAGTGCCGTAAGAAATACCGATTATGAGGCTTCCCGCGACGTGTTAAAGGTGACTCAGAGCAGCAAAAAACATTTCAGACTGAAAAGAAACAAGATTAAGATATATGACATTATGTTTCGCTACTCTTTCTCCCAGGATTAACTATCCGCACTGGCACGGCGAAATATTAACTAGGTCTAGAAGGTAATGTTACTACATCAAAAAGTAGGTCACCCTGTCATTTGATAAGATTTGACCTTGAACCTAACGCGGAGAATGCATTTGTTGACAAAAACATGGTACGAGTTCCGAACGCTAAGATATACCTAGTTGGGGTGAGGTTTGTAAAAAATAAGGCTATGACTATTATGATGCGTATCGTATGTTTTATTATGTATGTATTATTTTCACTAATATTTGTAAAATTTATGATTGTTTAACATAAAATAAGCTACATATCAACCTGACGACGTGCATGTGATTTCATCACGAAAATTTATTAAGTTAATAATAAGACAGTGGTAACAACATGCCGCTACCCGTACCTATAAGATATCATTTCGAATAAAAAGGTTAATGAGAATAGGACTGCTTATAGCCATAAAAGATGCTTGACAACAAAATGCCGTTATCAAAAGGAATCATTTCCTGATATATGCAAGGTTTAGCAATGTCGCTAATAGTTTGTATACGATGTTTTTATTTACGTTAATAATTTCATGCATTTTATATTATAATCCTGCATATATTTTAATTGTTTATAAATATATGTATGTCAGTATAATTAGGAAAGGTTCAAATATTATAATCATCGTTAGTTATGTTTGTATATTAAACACAATGTTGGCAGAATTAACGAAAGTATAATTAAGTACATAGTTAGAATTATATTATGCTCCATACCACTATGTCGTGGTTGGATGATGGTTGCGCTTCATACCTCGAGACATATATATAAGACCTGTTTAGTTAAACTTAAAGGGTAGGTACAAAGTTCAACGTCTGTCCGCGATTATTATTATCTCTTATTTCTACGAACCACTTGTTTAGGACGGTGAGATGACCCTGCCAGCCTGCCCAACAGTAATCAAGAAATACAATCAAAGGCATAATCATAATCAACGCTCACAGTCGTGACCTTTGTCCAGAGTCTTGCACTCAGCAAGTCTCCACAAAACCCGAGCTGAGGAGAAGCTGTATGTATAAGACGAAACGTACCTATACTGCTTGGTTTCGCTTCCGTTTAAAATGCATAATATCATTATTTCTTAATCTACTTATCGAGATAAAAGACGTCGCTTGTTGGCTATGTTACGTAAGTCACCAGGCATGTTAGGTGAAGTAGCCAACCTGGTCGCGACAATTGATTTTTATCAGATTCTTATCGCAGGGTTCATGAGGCGTACAGTGCGTAGAAGACACTGAGTCTTGTTCCCATGACCGCGTAAGGCGAGTTTCCGCCTTGTGATTGAGAAATGAACAAAATGACGGTTTTCTTGTTTGTTTATTATTTATGGGCATGGTTCCGTTTACAAGCCAACCTATCTTAGATTCTTGTAATCGTATTTTATGTTTACTTAATTTAATAAATGAGGAACCTAAGACGTCTCAAAACACTTCCGCACCAACAAGAATGTCAATGGCAGAAGGTTCACTAAACGATGGGTCTGCCAAAATGATGCCGGCAGGTATACGTGAATGCGTTAAATCAATACGAGAAGACGGCAACGACTTACATATTTCGGGCAAAACGAAGCAGTTTACGGTCGTGCTATAGTCGCTATGGGGTGATAAAATCGTGACGTCACAGGACTCTGAACAATGCGAATGTTGATTATTAATACCTGTGATCGAAATTCCCTCATTCCGCGTCGCTAGCCCCAACTGTCCACACAGGTCTCGTGTCACGAAGTTTGAAGTACTCCCGTTATCCAACAAAAGACGGGCATGACGAAGTGTTCCGTTCACGCCGCGCACTTGCACCAATGCTGTGGACAGTAAAACCGACGACTTAGCAGGGGTAAACTCGTTTGCCAATATGTTGCCGCTAAAATGGACCTCCGGAATCGGGACCTCATTACTAGATAATGTTTTATCTATATGTTTGTGTAAAAGAGTATTATGTTTTTGTTTACAATATTTACAGTGCGAGAGTGCGCACTGTTTTTCACTGTGTCCAGGACGTAAGCAATTCTTGCACACAGAATAACCATTGACGTTATTTATTCGTGAGTCCACATCCAACTCACGAAATGCTTGGCAGTTAAATAAGAAGTGACTTTGTTTACATAGTGGGCATATTAACATTTTATTATTACTAGTTGTAAGATAAGATTTAGATTTTTGTGTTTCATTTTGATGTTGAATATGCGACTGATGTTTTTGTTTTGTGTATGAATTCGATGCATGTGACTCATTATTATGTAAAGATTCTAATAAGTCTGCCCTACTGTTTAAAAATTTAATGTATTGTTGTAATGTAGGTGAACCTGTTAAAAGGTTTTTATGTTCTTCCCACTGTCTGTTAGTTAAGGAATCTAACTTTTTTGACATAATATGTATGATTAAAGTGTCCCAGTGGTCAGTCGGTTCACCAAGTGTAGACAGCGCACGCAAATTTTTATTAGTTACGTCCACCATGTTACGTAACAAACCGCTTGATTCATGTTGCATTGGTTCAAGGCCAAATAATGCATGAATGTGGTTGGTAACCAACATTCTTTGGTTATCAAATCGCTCGGACACCAACTGCCATGCTTTATGATAATTATCAGAACTGAAATCCAGACTTTGAATGACAAGGGCGGCGCTGCCTTTTAATGATGCACGAAGATAATGGAATTTGCTAATGTCGCTAATAGAAGGATTGTTATGTATGAGTGAAATATACGTATCTCTAAAACCGAGCCAGTCCTGGAAGTCCCCGTGGAAGTGTCCCAGTTCGATTTTTGGAAGACGAACGAAGTCGTGGCGACTTCCAGCACACGAGTCATGACCGGTGCCGCAGCCCGACCCGCCACGAGCGCAGCTGGACTGCAATGTTGGACTCAGCAGATTACGAACAGTCGACACCAAGGTAAAGAACTGGCTTTCGAACTGCTCGCGCTCCGCATACGCTTCATCAGGTTTCTCCAATAACATTTCAATGTCCATCTGCAAAGCGTCATATTCGGGATAAACCGATTCGATTTTTTCTAAACGACACTGCGATTCTGTGATTTTTAACTCACTTAATTTTTCACATGATTTTATAAGACTGATGTAATTATTGAATTGCGTTAACTTCGCTTTTAGACTGCCACGTTTCCTCACTAATTCTTTTAAATGTGCATCGGCCATATTGATTAAATGCAACTGAGGTTAACTATGACACTATGACCGGTAGCCGATACACGAAGGAATGCGAGCGATAACGGGCTAATGAGCGATCGAAAAAATGTAATAAAAACTGGCGTAGGTAACCAGATGTGCGGGATGCTCTTATCTAAGATGATTTTATGTAGTTTACGATATTGAACGGAGATGGCTTCTTATTATGAAGCAATTAATTATGATTCAATGTTTAGTTAGTTTAGGTAGGATATTTGATGAATAGTGTTTCAATATGAATTGAAATTAATAATTGTGATAAAAAATATGTAATATTACGATGATGATTTATGATGCCTGATACGTATAGCGCCATTTTTAATTTCGAGGAATAGCGGAAATAAGCAGAAATAAAGGTAATGGAACGGACTCACTCAGTCTATTGCTACATTCCTCAGGCGATGTGATCATGTTGCGATTTTGATGATATTGGATATCCGACGAACGTCCTCCTAATGCCGGTGAACGCTGGGAATCCTTGCTCCGACGTCTGCTGGTTGTTCTTCTTATGCCGAAAAACTGAAGACAGCGATGACGCCGGCTGGTTAAAATTTGCAAAGGCCACCTCTGCGACGATCTTAAAGACGGCCAAGTCTACTCTTTCTTTGTGGAGAGAAGGACCATTATGTAGCCGTCAAAGCCAAGTTGGTGGTAGGTCTCAACGACTACTGAATTAAACGCTTCGATATGATAGGACTATATAATTATTTTATAGGTGACTAGTTACATAGAGTAGTGCCGTGGTCGCAAACAAAGATGGTGGTTAGACTAAGATGTCTGAAGAGCGAGTGATTGGCATAATTGTCTTAATACTAAGTGGTTAGTGTCGTCTTGGTAGGGGTAAAAGTCGTATGTGGTCCAATGTCATTGGTCCATCCATTTAAAGAAGCTCCCCGCATACTAGCCGCGCTCCAGTGAGCGTTTTGCTACTGCTTAATGCAGTATTTAGGTGTATATAAGAGTTGCATTCGCAACAACCAGATATTCAACCAAAAACTTGTACACGGTTACATGTTATTTCAAAATAAACATACGTTTTTTATTTTCTTCCAACGAAAAGATGATCTGCCACTCTTTGACCACGATTAGGTCGTGTTTTGTGTAATAATGTA
The DNA here is from genome assembly GCA_905147355.2 of Apotomis turbidana. Classification (NCBI taxonomy): domain Eukaryota; kingdom Metazoa; phylum Arthropoda; class Insecta; order Lepidoptera; family Tortricidae; genus Apotomis; species Apotomis turbidana. The sequence goes on from LR990288.1 coordinate 25,812,853, forward strand.
TTTCCTTTCATGTACCTACTATAAAGTGTTTGCATACATACGTAGACTTTCGCATCCCAAACAAAAACCCTGCCAAATTTAATACAAAAGCTCATTTGTTAGTCTAGACAGGACCGATATCAAGTGCAGTAACACGCATTAGGTGTAGGTACGTAGGTATAGCTAATGAGTTGTATCTCCATTTGCGTTGCGACGTTAATGCCTTATAGTACGAGAGCCCACGACCAAAACCATGTCTCATAGCAATACGGCAAAAACCCTATAAAATCGTTAGATTGTATGATTCTGAACCCGACTAGGTGTGTAGTAACGGTCGAAAGTGTAGCAACTGCGTGGGAGGCCATTTCTGCTGTGTCAAAAAAAAAGACAGTCGGTATTATAGCAATACGTCTGATAGTGAAAATGTACATAGATTTTATAATTGTATTACGAAAAAGTTTGTTTTCAGACATTTTGCGCGTAGCATATAGCCTGAGCGCATTTTTGAAAATGTCAACAAATTTAGCCGACCTGTATCATAGCAATACGGATAAAAAAAAATTTCAACTTTTCGTATTGCTGCCATGATTACCAAAAACCTGTTTTCAGACACTTTAAGTGTAGCATATACTCCCAAAAACGAAAATAACGTTTCGGAGTCGCCTGGCCTCTGTTAAATGTTTTTTTAAATTTACAGCCTTCTTAGATATTCAAGAATCTCCCTTGTCTATTATATGTACTTTGACAAATGACAGATGTCATTAATTATTTCTTTTGTAAAAGTTACTCAAGTGTGCTTTAAATAAAACCAAAACTATCAAATCAATCGCCTATTGTTTGCCTCTATTGTAATTTTAAGTGTCATTTGTATTTGTATTTCTTTATTCTTGAGGTGTGCAATAAAGAGTATTCTATTCTATTCTATTCTATCAATCAGTATTTAATTTCAACAGCCTCGCGCTTGTTACGCTCCTGCCCCTTTCTTACTATTATACAGCTCACTCGCCAGCTGCTCCAAACGTTGGAACCATGGTATAATAATATACTCCGACAGGTATTCCATTCCGAGACTCGCGAACCACGTGACTGACACAAGCCTACGTCATCATGCTGTTCACAGATTCTCAAACTTTAAAATGTGGGAGAATTTTAACCAACGGTGAAAAATATTTAAACGGCATTAATTTTAAGTTATTCATGTAGAAACATAGGTAATACAATAAAACAAATCTAATATATTAAATCAAAATTTTATTTATCTATACAAGAGAAACTTTTGAAAAACGAATCCACATCTAATCAATAAACGGTATTCGACACTTTAAGCTATTTTCGTATTCATTGGTTTGTAACAGAAAATTCAAGATGCCTCAATACGATTTTTAAATGATATCTGAGTATCGAAAAGTTGTCTGATAGAGAAGGTGCTACACTTAATTTGTCTGATATAATTTTTTTGCACATGTGGACAACTTATTTTATCATGTCCAACAATTTTCAGACATATTGCTATGATACCGATCGGTAAAATTTGTTAACATTTTCAAAACGGTCTCAAAATTTAATGCGTTCACATTTCCGTCTGAAAATTGTTTTGTTCGCATCAAATAACCAAAATTTACTAATAAAAAAGATTTTCAGACGTATTGCTATGAGACATTTTTTTTGTCTCATTTTTAATTTTTTTAAGTGATTTTACGGGTTTGCGCTACACCACTAACGTCTGAAAAATATGTTTCCGGTATCTCAGAACTATCATTCAACTACAGTCTGCAAATCAGACATATTGCTATGATGCAGTTCGGTAAAATTCTTTGACAATTTTGAAAATTCGGTCAGATCAAACGCTACGCGGAAAATGTCTGATATTGGTATTTTAGAGTTCAGGATAATCGTATCTATCGATTTGATGCGGTTTTGGCCGTATTGCTATGAGACAAAAATTTTGGTCGTGGGCTCTCGTACTATTAGAGTCATGTTCTGACTCCCTAAGTCACAACCTTTATAACACAGCTTAGGACAGCTTGGTCATTAGAAGGCTAGGAAAACAGATGGCGGATCTTTGTTACCTAAATAGCTGATATTTGGGAAGTATGCAAGAATCTTGGAAGAAGAAGTATGCTTAGAACAAGAGTCTTCATATAACAGATTTGCGAACGATGAAGCCGCTTTTGGTTTTATGTGTGCATGTCTAGACGCGCACACATAAAACGCCAAACATTCGTTCTTGGGAACCAATTATAGAGATGTTTTGTTTGTGACATTGACGTTGTGACAGATGCGCACACGCACGAAGGTTTCCAGGCGTACTTATTATAAGGCAAAAATGAGATGCACTGTAGAAAAACTGCAACGAAAATTAGAGAAACATAATCAACAAAAACGTAAGTGTGTAAGAGGAAAAATTACTGACAATTATTCTGTTCCTTTATAAAATGAATAATCTTAATTTATATTAAATGTAAAATTGGCAATTATAGTATCAAGCGTTGTAGAATCATGGAGACTATGGCTGCATTTATAATTTGTTTTCTCGAAATGTATGGACATGATATCGTCATTTACAATTCCACCACACATTAGTGTTGCTTCATGATCCATAAAAGAATTAAAGTTGGTATTTTGGTTTCGAAAAACAAAATTAGGTTTCTACTAAAATCTCACTCAAGATGGCATTGCAAATGATGCCACTGGCGAACGCGAGATATACCGGGACTCGATCAAATTCACGAGTGCGACGTGTGCGGTAGAAATCGAGTTTCTGCGATTTCGGAGACATGTTGCACTAGAGGTTCAGAGTTAAGGCAAATGCGATTTAGCGTCCGTAACTTTTGTTTAAAATGAAACGTAGACCGCATACTAGACTTAACAATACAATACAATACTAATTTATTGTACACCAATAACAGTTTACACAATAAAACAAATCACTTTTTTATAAAGGTCGAGAACAGGCCTCCTTATTGTCAGATCGATCTATTCCAGACAACCTTTAAACGACCTCTTTTTTAAGAGATAATTTAACAGAGAAAGCAGATGATAAAAAAGAGAAGCTAAGAATGGCTTAAGTCTACATAATCTAGTAGAGTGGTAAAGTTGTCAATATATGAATAGAGGATTTAATATGTTCTTAATACTTGTTTTCTAACAGAAACTTCGAATAATTTCGGGGACGCGGTCCCTCGATAAATTAACTGGGAACTATTAACTCCACAAAAGAAAATATTACGAGCGTTATTCCAGCACTTCGACCCGCTGTTCCGAACAGCTGTGGTCGTCTAGACCGCGGTAATCACCGACGACTGCGCTTAATAAGCGCCATCCGCGAAATATGACCGCGACCTTCGGTTGTTTATTACGTCTGTGACGAGGTTTTTGAGCCGCAGTAGACTATTTGTTTATTTTTTGTCTACGTCTTTTGTATTATTTTTTGGTACGTGTATTTTTAATTTAATTTTGATCTCAAGTCCCATTTCAAAGTGAATAAAGCGCGAAGTAAAGCGTGAAGTGACCAAGTTACCACGCCGCTGTACGGGTAGGAGTCCCTGATGCAGAGCTCCATACGAGTTCAAAACATGTCGGGCCATTCCTGACAATTTCACGTGAGTGTAAACCGCTTAATGCACTTATTGAATAAAGCACATTGTTAAAGTAGGTGTTGTAGCATGTAGGTGTCATTAGAAACATCTATCTGAGGCTAGTTTTCCGTGTAAAAGGCATCGATAGCAAAGAGAAATAACCATAACTCACGCGAACCATTGAAAAATAGAATGCGGTTTTGAACTCAATCTTCACTATAAACATTGCATAGTATTCAGTAAAACAAATTCGTTTCCTGCTGTCTGTCCCTATGTATGCTTAGATCTTTAAAACTACACAACGGATTATGATGCAGTTTTTTTTTTAATTGATTAAATAGTGATTCAAATTTAAATAGATAGAGTGATTGAAATATACAATACAATACAAAACAAAATGCTTTATTGCACACCAAAAAAGTTTACAAATTCAATACAGAACAATAATTTATATATATATATCCATAAATATATGTATTTATGTACCTATGTATGTATGTAAACACTTTATTGCACATAAAACAATATTGACAAAATTTATCAACGTAACTAGTGTTTTTTGTTTCGACATTTGCATCGTGTGTATACACGTATTGTTGTACACCCTTCCCGCACCAATAATGTCTCTGTTTGACCTTGTGGTTGACTGGTAGAGAATGCCTCATGGCATTAAGTCCGCTATTTGTACTTTTACTTATGTATTTTTTGCAATAAAGTTTAATTAAATAAATAAATCTTTCGGAATAAGGTAAACTCATAAGTTATTCTCTAAATTAAAGTTTTCCTCGACTTCGTTAGCTATCGCCATGACAGGGATTGTTCGAGTTAGGGGATAGTTGACGAGAATTCATTTAGCTCTAGCATAGAATTAGTATTTGAACGATGTTTTTTAACCTCCAACAAGAAAGAGGTTTGTTATAAGTTTAACATATGTATATGTGTGTATGGCATGTCTGTGGCGTCGTAGCTCCCAAACGGATAGTCCGATTTGAATGCGATTTTTTGATCGAAAGCCTCTTTGTCGAGATGATTCTTAGCAATGTTTGGCTGGTTGCGGATTTTTAAAATTTTGAATTTATATTATTAGCAATGAATGAAAGAACGCTCACTTCTATTTCAATTATATTTTTATGTTTTATTTAACCTTTACGTTCGGGGTTTCAAAATATGTGTACCTATATACATAAAAAGTAAAAGACGAAAACAATGGTATACGATTTAATTATATAACAAAGAAAAATAATGAAAAAATATACTTAATTTTAATATCACCGTACTTGACACACTTAATAATTTATGTTATGTATCCACTAATTTTATGAGATTTATTAATGTAATCATTTATATTAGTAGCAAAATGTAATATTATTGTGCAACCTTTAATGGCTGATTATGACGACACATAATAATAAATAGCTCTTAAAGACCGATGACAGTAGAAAATACTCATAATCTTACAATAATAATATCGAAATTAAAGTTGAAATTGAAGACAAGATTCGAACCGAGACTGCTAACTTCGTTAGCCACTGTCCTACCGACTGCGCCAATAAGGTTATCTTCAAGGATACGAAACACCCTGATACAATCTATTTTTACCCATGCCACCGACAGGTGACCAATCAGATCGGATGACGTCACGGGCCACGCACACAGCCTCCGCGGCCCACTTTCACAGTGACGTCATCGTGTGACGTCAGCGGTGCACTCGGCGCAACCGGCGCGGGAAGCTGATGTTGCCTCGGGTACATATTTATGTACCGACAGTCCATGATAATACGCGAATTAACTTCTATAAAATAGGCGTGCTCCAAAAAAGTAGGCTTACCCGAAACTATAAGGCCAAAGTATGCCAAATGAGTAGAAGTGACAAATGACCTTACTTTTAATAGTCACCTTATGCTAGATCGTGTTTCACTGGTGCCAATAATAATTTTTTTTTTGCGCTTTTTCCAAAAAAGAATGCAAATATCGTCCTATTTGAACCATTTTTTCAGAATCACGAACTCTTTCGATCTAATTAAGAGAAAAACCATTACTATTTTCATGCAACCTACTACATCGGCAACGGTATGGAAAAACAAAAAATATATTCATATATTCGTTCGTGAACATTTTTGGTTTACAATGAAGCGAAAAACTTAAAAAAATTATGGTTCAGACGGGGTACGAACCCGCGTCTTCAACGACATACTGGGTCAACTGGGTGGAGACCGGGAATCGAAATCGGTACCTCAGAAGGTCCAGCGTGTTAACCCCTTCACCACCCTAACGCCCAGATAACCTTTCAAATATTTCCTTATGTGTGTCGATTTTTGCATTGTTTATTTTAAATTCCCGGTCTTTTCCGCCAGGTTATTCATTTAAATTTTTCTTAGCGCTTTGATCTTTGTATCAATGGTTTAATATAAAAATTGAAGTGTGTACCTACCCACATTAAAAATGAGACATTACATCTAGAATATTATAAAATTCTAGATTTGTATTATAAAAACAGTTTTCTATAGTCATGATTTCAGGAAAATTCTTAATAGCGTGATGCAGAATCGTCTGCCTGGCGCCATCTGTTGGTCATAAATTCCATTGTCCTAGCATCACGCCGAAACGGCTGCACGAATTTTAACCAATTTTGGTACAGGGATAGCTGGACATCCAAAGATGGTTATAGGATACTTTTTACCCGTCCACGGTAAAGATAATGTTAGCTAGTTAGTGTTTCATAAATAAATAAACTGTATTTAGTTGTGCGCCGCTAAAGTCTAAGGCACGAAACGTCCTCAAAAATCTTTTTCTCTGACAAACGTTATTACGCCGTAATCTGGCGTCATCCGGCAGAATTCGGATCCAATCACGATCTAAGACAAATCACGCACCTTACGTTTTCTTTTTTCCTTTTTAGGGTTCCGTCAACGACAAAGTTAAGCGCTATTGGGTGATTCCACAGGCGTATCAACCGTCAGTCCACTGTTATAAATAACAAAGCAATGGGCTATAATGTGCTTTAAATTACATAAATTATGGTAAGAAGTACGGTTACGGTATATAATTGTATGATAGTTTCCACCTTGGTGTAGCTCATACTTTCAATATTTTTGACAGCAGACTGACGGCGGTTGAAACGCCTTTAGAATTACCTTATTGCCTTCCAAGGAGGAGGAAGTGGGATAAGAAAGCAAGCAACACGGAACCCGTCTTGTGAGAGTTGTAGTCAGGAAGAAAGAAGAAACGTTCTGTAAGTACTACGCCTAAACCTCAGACTTTCCGTCTTTTAGGGCTCTAACTCTTGAACCATAAAATATATACACTTGACATTTCACAGAATGTGTATAATTTATGTCGCAATAACAATAAATAAAGTTTATTTAAAATAAAGATCCCCTTTACGCCTCATTAAAGCGAACATTATGTGAAGAGTAGAAAAGGAGGACCACTATCGTTTAAAAGAAAATATTCAAAAACGTGTTCAGCGTTAAGCAGTAAAATAATAATTGACTATAAAACGCTAGAGAAGCGAGATAATAAAAAAATCGCAGTTTTAGTCGATTGACCTCAGTAACACCTGATGGTAAGTGACTACGGGGTCGAAGATGTAGCTCGCTGGTTCAGCGACAGCCTATTCACTATTGTCTTGAAGAGACTTAAGTAATAATTTTCAGGAAATACACACGATGGGAGCGAGTTCCATATTAGAAATGATGAAGCAAATCGCTTCCTGCGTATAAGTGGTAAACTGACAACATAAGGATGAAGTCTTTCCCCTTGCCGGGATATCCACTGGTAAAACGGGGATGGCGGGAAAAACTCGTGCAATTCCTACTCACACTCTCAAAAATATATCCGATAGAAGACTGATAAGCAGGCAACTTTGCGGCGATGTTCAAGGCCTTGGAAGCCGCCCCTAGCCGGCAAAGCATCACCAATGAGTCTAACGGCTCGACGACTAATTAACGATAATAATTAACGTAACGTAACTACTGGTTACTACAGTACCTCCACCAATTTAACGCCTTTCAACTGACTTTTTTGGATATATAAAGATAGTGCTTTTTCCTTTTGTTCACTCCATACTAAGATGTCAGGAAAAGTTCTTAAACGTGTAAGTGTGTGTTTTAAATGTAGGAGTCCTTGTTGATGCGAATATCATCAAATGTGCTGCACGGTAAAGTCCCAGACAAAAGCCAATATATTCTCACACGTGCATACAATATTCAGACAAATATATTACTTCTCGCACAACAAAGAACCTTTGCACACAAACAATATAATTTCACGTAACTCTTTCATGTAATTTGAACTGTCTACGTCCCTAACAACATTCTTTACATACATTTCACCATTGAACAAATGTGAATTTTATTTTGGATGTATCACGGTTTCTTCTGCGAATATGCAATATGGAAGATTACATCTTCCATCGCAAATTAGATATTTTGGAAATGAAACGTCAAAGCTGTCAGTTTCAAGTTGAAAAATCGCATGCGTTTGACGTCTTGATTGACTGAAGGATCTCGAAATAAGACTTGATTTTGCTAAGCAAGATTTTTTAATATTTAGGAAACGATTATTTATCATTGAAGCAGTAACGCCTGCTAGTGTAAACCAAATGTTTACAATAAAGCGAAAATTTAAAAAAAAAATGACGGATGGACGGACAACAAAGTGATCTTGTAAAGCTTCCTTTTTAATTTTGAAAATGGAATCCTAAAAATACAACCGAATTGAGAACCTCATCCTTTGCCAGTCAGTTGAAAATTAAATCAAAGCGGTTCCAACGCTTGCAAACTGTTCTGAACTCATCGGCCACCATTTTACGCCACTTTCATTGAGTCCCAAATAGCCAGAACCTGAATCGAGCCAGAATTGGATTCGTGGAGTGTCACTGACAGTGACCTTGTTAGCACAGAAATAGACATAGAAACTAACAGATTTACTCGCTGTTACTATTCAAGGCTTCATTCACTGAGAATATCTTTATTTAGCGAAGGCAGCTCAATGACCATGGTTTAATACGAAGCCGTTTAAGATTGATTGTATGACATCAATGAATGAAAAAATAGTTAAGTAAATTATAACTGTGGCGATGCAAACGCATACTGTTCGAACGCCCTATCAAGACAGAATTAACGAATTTGTCAATTGGCTACCAAGAACCGAAGGAGTTCAGGCATCTGATCTATACTCTGATATCATAAACAGATGGTAGATCATGCCATTGTATTCGATGCAACAAGGAGTTACTGACAAACGGCCCAACATGTTTCGAACTCGTATGGAGCTCTTCATAGAACAGTAAACTAGAACCTCCCTAAACAATCCTGGCGTCGGACGACCACTGCAGAAGCGAAGGCAATAGGAATGACCTGGAGCGAAGTAAAACGCGAAGCCCAAGACCGTTCGGGATGGCGACGTACTATGGACGCCCTCTGCCCTGTCCAGGGGACATAGGACATTAAGTCATGGAGCTCATCGGGGACTTATGTACCCATAACGCTAGCTCGCGGTAACTTTGTCACACACATACATTTGTTAAACATGTCTCACGAAAGTTTTATTAAGGAGTTACTACTTACATAAAAGATCTCAATGGGTCGAAATGTATCAAAAACTACCCGTAACAATAAGATAGACAAAAGGTAGTAAATAGTATAGTATGAAGAATATTATTCAATGTTACGTATCACCGCATGAATGTATGAAACAATATTTTGGAGCAGGAATACTGAAACTGAACTGAACCGATTTAGATGACATTTGGGATAGAGATAGGTTAAGTCCCGTGAAAGGACATGGGATACTTTTCATCCCGAATAAATTTATGTTCTGAGCGGGTAACACCGCGGGGCATAACTAGTAACATAATATGTAAACAGCCACTACATTCTTTAATTACTGCTTATGCTTAATTTAAATTAGATTGCATTTTACGGCTCTCGAGGGACCAAAGCGGTGGAAAAATACTAGTAAACTCACAGTGTACCCACTGGTAGATTGTCCATCATACTTTATTATTGGCAATCTTCTGTATGCATGCATTCACTTTGTGTTCTGGATCATTGGCACATCAGTCCCGCCACTACGTGCACTTCTGCTCGTTTGTGGTGCGCGGCCGCTGCGGACCATCATAAGAGTAGACTTCTGGCCGAAGGGTGTCGTGTTTCGGCAGTTCCAGGGCTATCAGCTGAACCCTACACCAGATCAGACGACGCAACGGAGCCACGCGGTTATGTCGCCTAAATGTTAATAGTATTAAGTCTATGCTGTGTAACTTATTTAAATAATAAATTAATCGCTAAATACTCTCTCTTGTCGCTCCCTCATGACTGAGGATCGTGGTCATCACTGGATGGCTTACACTTGGAGTGATTTGTCTCCATCGAGTCCTGTACATTGCTTCCCTTACAACCGAACAAAACTTGGAGGATGACGTGTCCTTTTCTTGATCGGTCCATCTGGTTGGGGATCGTCCACGAGCTCGTTTACCCTCTGTGTTTCGCTTAATACAATAATCATATTAACACCCTCGCACGCTCGCCTAAGAATATTTGTGTAAATGTGGAATCGCGACAGGAACCGCTTGCAATAACAGTCTAGTGTGCGGTTTCTAGATATGCATGCAAATCGCTGACACGGCAAATCAAAGGAGAATCGACGTGGAATATCGAGGTGTCCTAGATCTTTCGAAAATGCAATGTAGACTTGAGTTGGAGACGCAAGTATACCCATATAGCGTCTTATACAGCACAACGGGGGTGTCGACTGATGCTGAATTATACAATATACTGTAGTTATATGAATAAATTACCTCAATATGTCATGATCTCATGAAACAAAGAAACAATAATCCAAAAAAAAATATTTTGAAATACGTGACTTCAAAGGTCCGCAAATGTCATGTTTTTTTTTTAACGAAATTTTTAAATTCTTTTCCGAATCCGAATAGGTTAACAAAACAATAATGAACTTAAACGCACTTTTTCACGGTGAAAATAGGAAATTACTTCTATTGTCTGCATTCTAATATTGGTACCCAACCCACAAATGACGTCACATGTAGGTGGCCGTTTGTACGGAGCGTTTTTAGCGCTCCGTAGGAATGTTGAACTTTGACGGTAATTTCTGACTTCTAGAGCAGCTTAAGTGTAGTTAGACCCATATAGACATTTTACCCCAAAAAAATAGAATCTATTGACATAAAAAAAAAATAGACGCCTATTGAGTAGGGAAAATCTGGGCTATAATTAGGGGCTCTCGATATCCCGGATTTAGCAATATTACGGCTCTATAACGGAGGTATTACATGTTTACTAACTACTAATCGACAGATTTATAAGAGATTTGGATAGATCTGATATAATGCCCGGGTGCTGGAGAGGTTAACACGTTGGGTTCGATACCCGGTCTCTTCTGCTTCTGCCAGGTTACGCATTGAAATTATCTTTATGCTTTGATCTTTGTACCAATGATTCAATATAAAAAGAAAGTCGTGTACTCACATCAAAAATAAAGAAATAACACACTGATATTATAAAGAGAAAAGTTATGTGTATGTTTTATTACTTCTTCACAACCAAACGGCTGGACCTATTTTCATAAATTTTGGTATGAAGGTAGCTGACGCCCTGGATTATATAAGCTATTGTCTAAATTGTATCCCGAAAAATATAGTGTTCTCGTGAGATGAACGGGTAACACCGCGCGGCGTAGCTAGTCTATATATATATATATATATATACATAAAGAAAGTCGTGTTATTTACACTATTTATAACTCAAGAACGGGTGAACTGCTATGTAAAACCTAATATAGTTTAGTTTCTAAGATAATTGCAATGCCCTGACAGGGCGTCATGTATTGACTGCCATATATGTAAACATCCTAATGTACCTACTCATGACTGCAATAAATGAATATGAATATGAATATGAACTGATTTGGCTGAAAATTGGTGGGGAGGTAGCTTAGAACCAGAAGAAGGACATTAGGATACTTTTATCTTTTTTCTTTACTTTTTTTTTCTCTCCATTTATCGACTTTCAGGCGGTACAAAGTTCGCCGGGTCAGCTAGTGCTTCATAAATTTAACATTGATTTGTTAAAACGCCCCTCTAAGGGTTCCGCACACTGACTGACATCTGCATGCGGAGATGAGTTATTGCGATCTCAACGTTCTCCGCCGCAAGAAGCGGAACGTATTAAGACCGCCCGGAGATTTATAAATCGCTTTATGACCTGGGGCTTGCGTGGGTTTCCTTTCAAACGTGGGACCTAATGCATTTATAAGGTGGATTTATACGTAATTGCTGTAGGAATCTCTTTATTGATCGTGAGGTATCCTTTTGACCCCAATATACCCTGTGACCTGTAAAGATTCCGTTGGTCCTGAGCTATTTTTGGCTACATTTACATCGTTTCTTAGTCCAGTCTAATTTTTTTCCATAAATATCGTTGCCGTAGGCTTGCTAATTTCTTCCACTCTCGTTGGTGTTTTTCGCACATTCTTCACTCTAATACAATTATCTTTTAGAAGAAGATATTACGTTATACACTAACATCACTGCTACAATATTTACTTCCCAGATCACGGCCATCAGGATGATGTAAAAGTAAAAAATGGCGTTATATTTGAAAAATTAAATGTTAAAACCGAGTTACTTACTTGTGATATGAGATTCCGTTTTCTTTTTACGTTGTTTTGCATAATTTGTGCACATGCATTACGCAAGACGGTATTTTTGGGCCAAAATCACACCATTGCATTACTGAGAACTTGACATATATACGCATCTGTCACATTCCGGAGATCAACAAAATCGTTGCCAGGGCATAAGCACTATTTTACTCATATTAAGGACTTCACTTTTTTTGGAGTCACGTTTGGAGTGCTACCTATCTACTTAAACTTATAAAATATCATTGCCTTTGTACCACACAATCCTTAACAAAGTACATAGAGTCGGACTACAATAAATTCTTCTAAGCAAATGAACTGTCAAACATATAAAAACTAAGTATGAAGTAGAACACAGATGTCAAGTTGTGAATGTGTCATAAGTAAGTACTTAATTGGGCCATCTTTTTTCATGTTCATTTCATCTCATGTTTTATTTTTTATTTTTTGATAAGTTTTATTTACATTTAACACGGAAGTCATGCATTGGTTATAAACCAAAAAAACTGATACTGGCACAAGCTTCGAGCCGCCATAAACGGATTAATAATAATAAGTACTTAATTATTATTTCCGTTAGTATTTTGCATAGATTTTGCTTTGTCTAAAGATTTTTTTTAATAAAAGTCTTAATTATAGGAAAACCTTATAAGTGGCGAGCGAGAACTGCCTAATGAATCATTTGGATGCTGTAAAGCAACAGCAAGAGGCAATTATCGCTGAAAAGCGGCAATGTTTACATTGCATCGAATCTTGGGCCGGTAAGAGTAATCAACAATTTTAGTACTTGCACATCGTTGTTGAAAAATATTAGTACATTACTGCAGACGCCGGGAAAGAAGGGCTTTCCGGGTTGAGTAGGTATTGACGGACGACTGTAGGGAGGCCGCATAGTGATACGAAGCCGGCAAGCCCTTTTCACGGGGAATGCATGTATAGTACATATCTCAAATATACGCAACGAAATAAAAAAATACCATTCAAAAAAATATAACGCAGACGCCATGTTTAAAATAATTTACTCTTCGGCCTAGGCCTTAAATTTTATATGAAATGCCTTTACAGTTCTCTGAAGTTGTTCCGCCCGAAACGTGATACTGCGAAGCCTGTTTATAACGCACATTATGACGACATTTCATTACATGTTTGAGAAAAGATATTTATTTGGGGTACACTACATAAATACGAAAAACTTAATTCCGATATTTATAATCACGAATTTTAAAATACCGATTTTTACATTTCCGAATGGATCAACATTCCGAATATGATTATAACGATATTTCATAAATCCGATTTTTACATTCCCGAAATTACAAAAATCCTAATGGTTATAATAACGAATTTCAAAATTCCGAATCTTTGTACACCGAAGTGTAAAAAGTCCGAACTATTAATATTCCGATTTATTACAAGTACGAATTCCGATTGCTACAAAACCGATTTTCAAAATTCCGAATTTTAATACACCGAAAAATGAAAAGTCCGAGTCAATATTAATACGAAACATCAAAATACGGAATTCTAATATTAATAATAAGTATAAATATGTATTAGAGTCCGAAATTAAAACTCACATAAACCTGCAAAGCTAATTCTTATGTGAAGCCGATTTGAGTCGGACCTGCCTTAAGCTAAAATAGGTAATGTTAGGATTTTTCGACCACTCGATATAGATCTCCGCGGCTCGCTCGCTTCGCTCGCGCGTTAGGTACGTAGTTCAACCTAACACTCCTCCTCGCTTCGCTCGTCGTCGTACCTAACCTAAGCCAATTTAACTTACAATATGTCAATTTTTTTATTTTGGTTGTTATACAAACGTAACCTAACCTATAGTATTCGGGGTTCAGCCAATAACCTAACCTATAGTTTTCGGGGTTCAGCAAGTCTGACGCTCCGCTCGCTTCGCTCGCTCCGCTATACGTGGTCACAATACAAACCTAACCTAACCTACAGTTTTCGGGGTCCAGCCAATAACCTAACCTATAGTTTTCGGGGTTCAGCAAGTCTTTTGACGCTCCGCTATACGTGGTCACAATACAAACCTAACCTAACCTACAGTTTTCGGGGTTCAGCCAATTCGATATTTGTCCACATCCGGTTTTCTATTTTTGTTTTAACGTAAAAAATCGGTTCAGCAAGTCTTTTGACGCTCCGCTCGCTTCGCTCGCTCCGCTATACGAGGTCACAATACAAACCTAACCTAACCTACAGTTTTCGGGGTTCAGCCAATTCGATATTTGTCCAAATCCGGTTTTCTATTTTTGTTTTAACGTAAAAAATCGGTTCAGCAAGTCTTTTGACGCTCCGCTCGCTTCGCTCGCTCCGCTATACGTGGTCACAATACAAACCTAACCTAACCTACAGTTTTCGGGGTTCAGCCAATTCGATATTTGTCCAAATCCGGGTACCTAATTTACTAATTCCGATTTTTAAAACTCCGAATTTCATAGTTCCTAAGAAAGAAATTTCCGATTATGGAATACACGAATGTCATTATCCCGAATATCAAATTTCCGAATAAGTAATGAAGTTTCGGAAAATTAATAATGGGAATTTTGTTTTTCAGGCCAATGACACTTCGGGCTTTTCATTATTCGGAGTTATAAAAATCGGAATAATATACAATCGGAATTTTGAAATTCGGTTAAATAAATTTCGTGTTTTTTAGTAATCGGAATTTTATTTCCTAGGAATTATGAAATTCGGAGTTTTGAAAATCGGAATAAGCAAAATCGGAATAAAATATTTCGGAGTATTTGGGTGTTCCCATTTATTTGATCATCCTGAAAAATGCAGGCATGTTTTTAAGTAAATGCGAATATAAACATAATAGGCACCACAATACATACCATTTTTTGTAGGAACAAGTTAAACATCGAGGTTACTGGTTGGGATTTAGAGTCACACTACTGTGGGGTATATTTTACAAGTAAGACCCCACAGTACTGTGGCGTGTGTCTTAGTAGTAAGATACTTAAACAGACCGTACAAAAGAGTTATCGTTACATTGCGTAAGATAGGGGGCGTGGCGAACGGCGCGAAGCTTTTAAGCGGACCACTAGTAGTTACCTAATGATGATGACGTATCTTCATTAACCTATTCCTTCAAATGGGCCGAAGAAAAACTGTAGGTAATCTAGGTAGGTATGAGCTTAGTACTTAGTTATGCCTCCATTATATGGGTCATACAGATTTGAGAAAATTTCCCAGTTAACAGCTATGGTTTACTCTCACGTGAAGTTGTCAGGAACGACTCGACATGTTTTAACTCGTACTAAAGATGACTCACGATAGTTTTAAGAATGTGGGGTACGATAAAGAATGCACAGTTTTGCGCCGCCACAATAATATTATGGAGAAGATAATCATAATTATTCTATTCAATTTTTTTTTTAAATGGCAACCGGTCACAGTTAAGCGACCATTACTGCCAATGTCTCGTTGCCAATGGCACTCGGCGACTAGATAGAGGATTGATACCACGTTGTACGGTGAGTTGAGAAAATCGTGCTTTTTGTAAAGTGATAGCGATTTACAAAAAACCACGCGGACTATCGGGCCTTGACCCAGGAAGGGCTATGAACGCTTAAAGTTGAATTCTTCATTAGCCATTCTCACATTCGTTTGATCACTGCACAATACGCTATCAATACTACACATTGAACAACAAAAATGAATAAATAACGAACAACAAAACTTAAACGCATGCGGCCATCTTGAGTCACGGACCGGAAGACCAATAATATTATGGAGAAGATAATCATAATTACCAGACGACTAAAAATAAAGAAAAAAAAACTTGAGCTATGTCAATGTAACAATGACAACTAGCATTACAAAAGGTCCTCGTGCTTCATAAAATTTTAATAGAGTCGTGCCTGTTTCTCACAACTATAAAAACGCCCGCAAAATCTCGGAACTAGAAAGCTGTTTAGGAAATCGCGCACGCATTTTATCGAAAACCTTCGATAAAGAATCGATTTATTTTATGTCCCACACGGGTTTGAATAAAAGGGATAAAAAATAAACTGCACACGGCGAAAAGGGAAGGTTTATGACACTTCTCGATACTCACGGGCGGGTTTATCTCGCCGCCCGTGGCGCCATCTCTGGGCGGGCAGCGGAACTTAACGTGGCCATTAATAAAAGTCAGCCGGTCCACCGTTTGAAAGGGAATCAATAAAAGACGATTAATCGTGGATGTTTCCGATAATGCGTATTTTTAAACGCGATGTCCTTGGTGTTTGTCCCCTTTTTGAGGGATTTTCTTACGACAACAATGAAATATAGTTGTACTAGCGACCCACCCCGTCTTCGCACAGGTGCAATGCTGATAAATTATGCCTACATTACACACATAAATCTTCCTCTTGAATCACTCTATTTAAAAAAATCACATCGAAATCCGTTGCGTACCTAGTTTTAAAGATCTAAGCATACATAGAGACAGACAGCCAGCACGAAGCGACTTTGTTTTATACTATGTAGTGATGTGTATCATTGTATGGCAAATGTTCATTATCAATTTAGACAATATAACGGCAACGCGTATCACGTTGGGATTTTCCTGCAGCACTTGGATACTTAAAATGGACTCTTCCTGGGACTTTACCAAGTGGCAAAGCTATTCCGCTTATTGTTCGGGATTTTTCCGGGTTGAAAATCGACCTGTATAAATCCCAGGCGCACATTGGCAATTATAATATTATAGGCATTTTCGTCCTAATGGGTACATTACTGACTGTTCTTGGTAGCTACAATTCCAATTATGCATACCACACTTATTTTTTTTAGGAGGTACGTGTACCCGCTAAGCCAAGTGTATAGACACCTCAGCAACAAATGTTCTTACTTTATATGGGTAAGGACCAAAAGTTGGACGTAATTTACCCTTAGAATAAAGCGATAAATAAGGAATTTAATCGAATCAGAGTCTTGGAATATGTAGGTCTCTCAAAAATATATAGATATGGAAAACTCAACAAATATAACCTTAACCGTAAAAGTCTACTTTGTATAATTTGTAATAGATCAATTTTTAATTATTTCATAAAATAAAGATCGTATTTATTTTTTGTTCTTATCATAGCCTCAAAATTTTAAAATTTTAATAACTAGACAGGCACATAACAAGTTACTTAAACTTAATAGTAGTTTATGTGACTGTACATAATGAAGGGTATTAAACACGAGTGTGGGTTTTTTGACCGAGCCGATGGCAAGTTTCATAAAAACATCACACGAGTGTTTTAATGCCTAATTATGTACAGGTACATACACTACTTTATCTAGCAACATATCATAGGCCTCCATGATGTATTCATTACGACAAAATATTACCCGGCAATGGCGGTAATGAAGTTTTCTGGCAGCTGTCATAGTTTTTTTAATTCAGAGACAAACTAGAGTTGGCCCCAACTATCATATCGTTCGATATCTTACTTACGTGCGGCATTTGTCAAATTTGATGCAAATTGACAATTCATTTCGAACTAAACGTCATCTCGACTGATTTTAGAATAAAAGTCAAATTAAATTTCTTTATTTTTCAAAGATGTTCGAAATTTTAATAAATAATATAACCGAAATTATTATTTAGCAATAATAACATTTTCACAGATAAGAAATTTGTTCTAATAAATTTTATGGTGGTCATAATGTGCGGTTCTAGAACGCATCATGGAGGGTTTATGATATTTGGATAGATAAATATGTTTAATGCATGTTTTCTGTACTCTCAGAGCAATAATGTATGAACTATTAGTGGAAACTGTTTTGGCTTCTGTATTATCTATTTTCGTTAACTTTAAGTTTACATAGGTCTAATTAAGTTCGATTTATAATCTACCTAAAATTTAAATGTACTTATAGTAAACGTAGGAAAACGGAAATAGTAGCTTATGCAACTGCTACCTACATAATGAGAGGTCTTACAGTATGAGTTATGTTTATAGGATCTCACGAGTAATATGGACCTCGCGGTGGCTACGGTACTGTTATGAAATTACATCTCTTATTTTGGTCGCTGCCAAGTAATGTAGGTACTTACCTATAATATCTGAACTTGTTATAGAAATTTAACAAGATGGGTGTAGATAAAAGAGCTTTACAATACAATCTATGAAGAATCTGTCAGAAAATTTTACGATTTTACAATATATACAATAATACATAAGTTGAACTCTGCAATATTTTAGTACCTATTGAATAAAGGTACCCTACTGCTTACGTTTAGGGATACAGAGACATCAGAAGAATGATATTCTGAGCTTTTCAAATCCTCCATGAGCCTTTTTGCTATGATGCCAGAGTTTTAGTGCACCGCCTGACCTAGCTAGCTACATTGGTGCGGTATCCATAACCCTCGATTCCCAGCGGTTTGCGTTTACAAGATTTTTGAACACCTTTCTGAACTGATTGGCCATATGGAGCATCCTTCACTAGCCAGTAAAAATATATGAAAATTACGTGACATTACAGGCGAATGCTCGCGGTGAGGTCCCTCCCTTAGACTTTACACGTGTTACTGCCGTAAATTATATGTAAAGTATTTGTAAGTTTTGTAGTCATAACGTCAAGAATCAAACATAATAATTGTATGTATGCTTGCCACACTACCAGTCGAAGAATATCAACAAAATGTCTACGGATTTATATACCGTGTGACCCACGTGACCCACATATTGATAGCTTATACATATACCTACATACAGCATATGGACACGTGTTTGTCTCACATAGGTAGATAATTTGAGTGATTAAAATGCTCCGCGTGAACAGAAAGTTTTTTAATTATTTAGAGTACCGCTCAGATAAAAACCGTGTTGTAAATTGTCACTTAATACCTTATTCTCCAATAGCTTGAGTTTCAACCACATAAAGAGTCTTTCTCGAAGTCAGTTAAAACTGTCACATATCCCAATCAGCTGACGGAACCGCGCGAAACACACAACCCTAAAACCCTATTTTCCACGAAATTATACCTCATCCAAAGGTTACGCGGCTAAGCAAATAAGCTAGAGATTCTCCGAACGATATCTATTATGTATCTCTGGGAAACGGTTTCATCAAATAGTTATTTCTCATTTACCGTGTGTAATGTAATGGTTTCTTGATTAGGCGTGTACCACGCGTGTACCATACCAATCTACGTAACGAGGTACCGAGAACTCGAATACATTGGAGAGGTTATGGGCGCCTAGTACTGTGGTTGACAGCCGTGGACATATTCAGGCCCCTGTCAGCTCAGCGCATGACACAAACACCCATGCTTACCACGTACCTATGAAAGCAGCATTCGCATAACCAGAATAGTGTCAATCTGGCAGTTTCCAAGGCACATGATGAGAATCCGAACCCTGTTCACATGTCACTGACCTCACATCAGATCACTTGCGCGTTCGAGCGCGAGGGAGCATGGCCGTGCGATATCGACCGTGCGCCGGCCAGCGCCGCCCAGCGACTGACGCGGGAGCTGTGCGCGCGCAGCGACAGGCCTCCCCCCCGCAGCGTCGCGCGCCGCCCCGCCCCGCGGCGGGGACGCCCGGCTCGCCGGCTGGTCGAGGAGCTGGGAAAATCGAGGGAAACTCAGCGGAGCCTGCTCACGAGGCTTACCACCTACGTCACTTTCACGAATGATCTTAATAAACCTGTGAGAGTGAGAATCATCCAAAGCCAATGAAAGCTACACTTATAACGGTTTTTGTGTTTGTCTTGGGGGGAGTATCTGGAGTAGGGAGACCTATGTCCAGTAGAGGACATCTACGAGATGAAATGTTAATGAAGGTGATGAAGCCATTACCATGACGTCCAGCAAGGGCCCTGCTATAATATACATTGCTCTTTAAGATCCCACTTGATAAAATAGCCGTATTTTCTACGATTAAGTACAGATATAGAGGCTCATCTTTCTATTTCTGCATCAGTATCAAATGATATATTAAGCTAAATAATAGCTTAAGCGAAAGATTTGCTATCGGTCCTTCGAAACCTTTATTAAGCCTCAAATTATATTCTAAAGCAAAAACCTCTATGCCTAGATTTTCTCAACCTGTCAGACTCTTGACACGCTGACATCCAACACTCCATCAACTCCTCTACCTGGCGGCGAGCCATTGCTCTCGTGTTTGTTTTCGGCCGCGGCCGCGGTGCTCTCGGCACCGCGTGCCCACCCGTCACCATAGCAACGCGCCCCAGACGCCACCGAGCCTTCCCGACCACCCCCGAATACCCCCGAACGAGCTCCGAGCGGATCGCCGGCCGGCAACCGAACAGGCCTGAATTTTCGAAAATGGAACCTGGATATTGCGTGCCACTTCATATTAACGGCGCTCTGATTGGTTGGAATCACCGTTGACGCGCTGTGATTGGCTTAAATTTCGCATGTACGGGATTTCGAGTAACATCACACACCGAACCCATGCTTAACCCGGTATTTGCTGTCGCGCTGCCGGCAAACTGGATTGGATTTAAAAAACGGAACATAGATATTGCGTACGTTACGGTTTCATATATTATTTAAATATTTCGATCTGATTGATTTCATACACTAAAGGAAGGGTTTTAAAATAATCGGCAAGATTGAAATATCAATCTTTATTGGAATCAGAATATTGAATACTTATTTCTTTTTATACCCGATAAGTGCGTTAATTGGTTTTATTAGTTTCTAAGGCAGTGTGATTGATTCACCTTCGACTCTATTTAGTGAAGTACCCAAAAAAATTATTAACAAATACTTGTGGATTATTTAAGCCCAGCAGTATGGTTTAGAGTATTTATAGAGCTTAGGATCACTAAGCCACCAATGAGGTTAGCGGTCACTTGGCGAGGCTTCGTAGCGTCGTAGCAAACTCGTGGCACACACGTAGCGCCGTAGCGCAGTATCGGTCAACTACATAATCAAGACTTCATAGTGAGTCCATATTTAATTTCAAGAAAGTAACAAACTTGATAAATGTACAATAAATTGGCATAAAGTTGTTTGATAACATTTAAAGGTTTTTGGATAAATTTTGTTTCAGTTAAATTATGAATCACACTGATATTGTAAAGGTGAAAGTTTGAGCGTGTTTATTTGTGTGTTTGTTACTTGATCACGCTCAAACGGCTGGACCAATTTTAATATGAAGGTAGCTGACACCCTGGATTAACACACAGGCTACTTTTTATCCCGAAAAATGTAGTGTTCAGCTAATATTGTTAAAATATTGAGAAACGGGAGCGATTTGACGAATCCCCGTCTTGCGAGGCTCCTATTTCCACCATTAAGGGAGCCAGGTAACTAACGAAACTAACCACAACGCAAACTATGTTTGATTAGTTTATAGCTCTTTAGCTAACTCATTACATCTGCTGTTACATTCGATCGTTTGAAAATTATCTAAGCCAATATTATACTAGTCGTTACCTTGCACAAAGCAATGGTATATCAAACCAGAATGGATCAAGTGAAATTTATGAGCAGAAAGTGATGCAAAATATCTGGACACGCCTCTATGCCATTGACAATAAATGCGACACATCTATAC
This sequence comes from Apotomis turbidana, assembly GCA_905147355.2. Classification (NCBI taxonomy): domain Eukaryota; kingdom Metazoa; phylum Arthropoda; class Insecta; order Lepidoptera; family Tortricidae; genus Apotomis; species Apotomis turbidana. The sequence continues at coordinate 25,834,610 of LR990288.1, forward strand.
TATCATAAAATTCTACATTGGTATTGAAAATCAGTTTTCCATGGAGAGAGGTTATGATTACAGGAAAAATGTTGATAGCGTGATGCAGAATCGTGTTTTGTTTTGTAGGGGCGCGAGGCGTCATGGCAGTTTGGCGCCATCTGTTGGTCATAATTTCCTTTGCCCTCACATCAAGCCAAAACACCTGGAGAAATTTTAACTTTCGGTACAGGGATAGCTGGACATTATAAAGATAGTTATAGGGTACATTTTTCCGACCACGGTATAAAAAAAACGTATGAAATTGCGGGCAGCTTCTAGTATCGCTACATAGTATAAACCAAAGTCGCTTCCTGCTATCTGCCTGTCCCTATGTATGCTTAGATCTTCAAAACTACGCAACGATTTTGATGCGTTTTTTTTAATAAATAGAATGATTCAAGAGGAAGGTTTATATGCATAATATAGGAGAGAAACACTGATAATTTTAAAGGTTTCTAATTGCACCCGTGCAAAGCCGGGGCGGGTCGCTAGTTTTTGATAAAAAATTTACTCATAAACTTATCAACTTGACTGTACCTCTTCGTACCACGTATAGCCGGGACCACTTAGCCGCTAATAACGAGGTTATCGCTCACTTACCGGGGCTCCGTAGCGCCGTAGCAAGCCCGTAGCGCACTCGTAGCACGTAGCGCACTCGTAGCACGTAGCAAGCGCAGCATTGGTCAAGGCCAATCTTACTATTTAGGATTTATTTATTTATAAAATTACAATAGAAAGCTGACAGTATAAAACAAAGCGCCAAAGCCCAGGGTGTTTTTCAATCCACGCCATATTGCGGATTTTTGGTGGTACTTATTCGATATTTTGTATGTCAGATGCTGGTAAAGTGTGAGTGTGAAACTTAAAATGCCTACTGTAATTCGACCATTGCACACCAACATAAATATATTTTGATTTCTTTTATAGCTTTCGTACATTTTATAGTATTTCTAGGATCGTGATAGTTTAAGGAATAAGTATTTAGACTGAACCATCATTGATACACGCAAAGAGAAATTGAAATGCGTGAATGTTTTTCTTTGTGCTTTGATCTCTGTATCGTTATTTCAATAGAAAAAAAATGTGGTCTGTCCCTACATCACACTAATATTACCTATAAAGGTGAAAGTTTGTGAGTGTGTTTATGGGTATGTTTGTTACTTGTTCACGCTGGACCAATTTTGATAAATTTTGGTATGAAGGTAGCTGACACCCTGGATTAACACAGGCTACTTTTTATCCCGAAAAAATGTAGTGTTCCCGCGGGATGAGCGGGTAACATTGGGTTTAAGGAATATTTAAACTACCCGAAATATCGGTATAGATTCGAAGCAGAAGGGTTTACTCCGATGTTCAAAATTCGACCGTCGAATAGTGCCGTCCCTTTCGATCTCCGGTCAAAGTATATTTGAGTGAGCGGGACGACACTAAACGACGGTTGAATTTCAAATATCGGAGTAGCCCTTCAGGGCCATTTTTCTGCCGATAACGAGGTTACTGTTCAGTTCACTTCGCGTGAAAAGTGGGTTAAAGTTACGAAGCGGAGATAGGCGGCTCTTATCTTAGCCTATAGTAGGGTGAGTGTGCCAGTAATAGACCAATTAAGGCGTGCAGTTGACCACATGTATACTATAATATTATTAAAACTGTCGTGAGACATCTTTGATAATTACACGACACGTAAAAAACGGCCCGACATGTTTCGAACTCATATGGAGCTCTTATGAGCAGCTATCCGTGGTGCTGCGAGACTCGCGGCCCACTCCACTAGCTATTACTATTAAATGTACCTATACTACTACATAATAGTTTGAATAAAATGTTTGTACATTGAAAATATTTTAACACTTAGGTGCATTCAAAAACTACTAAAATAACACACGTCGAAAATCAACTCTAAAGTCAATTCAGACTTTGTCAAGGTCAGTACCAAATTCAAAATTGACATGGTTAAGACTATACTTACAAATAAACTTTAAATGCAGTTTTAATATTTAAAAAATCCTCTTTCACGGGGTAATATTCTTACTTCTCCAAAGTTAACGGTTAAAAAAAATGTGACATATATCCGTCCCAAAAGGTGTTCTTAAGGACATAACTTACTTTATACCCCTTTTCACCCATAACACTTACACCACCCGGGAATATAACTGAACTTATACCAATTTTCACCATTATTTTAGAAAGTGTAAATGGACTTGCTGTTCGGTTTATTTAAAGTTATCTCCTTTTATAAAGGAAAAATACATGAACACCCTAAATAAGAAATACCTAACTAAACGAAACCTATCATTTAAGAGCTTTATTTCAGAGATAATCCTAAGAAAACAAACTTTTACCCTTTTGCACTCAATTAATTTAGGTGTACTGTAATATAAACACACTTTTACCAATGGTTTTTTAGAAGTTATATCATTTTTGGCGGTGCAGTGATAATAAAAAATCTTCATTTTTATTTATTCTTTATTACAAAAATAACAGAAAAAGTCAACATTAGCATATAAAATTATTCTCATCGTTTTTAACTTTTGGACTTTCATCAAAAAGAATAAAATATTAAGTAAGTTATCAACTTTCTTAAGCGATACAAGATAATAAGTAGGTACCTAAAACGAGATAAGTACAAAATTTAGTTTTTCCAGTTGACTTACAATTACGAATAACTTTTAGTATGAGACCTTATACTAAAATTTTATCGCAATTGTGAATATTTAGACACGGAAAATAACATGTATCACGTTTTGAGGGCCCGCTTGTAAAATTTTAATTCTTGTATAAAATTAATTCTTGCCTGTGCTCTGTTGGCGCCAAAGGATAGGAATCTACCACATCTTCAGAACATAACGATTTTTCGTAAAAGATCTTACACTCGGGTTTATCAAATTTAACAAAAAAAAACGTTTTTTTACCGATATCCGTATTGGACCACTGTAAATCTTTCTTATACAGGAAATAATAAAATATGTTCCTTGAGGGCTTTCAATCCACTTTTACTTATTTTTGTGGTACTCAGCATTATCCATCACGCTGAATCTAGGACATAAGTTCTTTACTGATTTTAAGTTTTTCAGTTACTCCTGGAATAAACTTTGATGTTTCGTCAAATGACTATCGCATTACCAGCCTCTGCAAATGCGATAACACTCTCGTCTTTATTTTTAAATAATTGGCAAACTGTCTATTCTTTGTTGTTGCGTCTACTTTTGTGTTTTTAAACTCTTATTCAATTAAATTAGCAATGAACTGAACCCTTTTGTTATATATTCTCCTAAAGCCCTATTAACTCTCAAATATATTTTTTTGAGTTCTTCTTGCATATTTATTGCGCATTTTATTTTAAAAATTTCCTAGCATCTAAACTCTCTCCTTATTTGTTTTGCTTTCATACTATTTGTTTCATACTATTTACCAAAATGTCTCCTCTTTTTCCTTTCCTCCCTATGTGGTGCGGGAACTTGGAGGAGCAAGTAAACAACTTGAATGCTGATTATAGACTACTCTTTATTTAATAAGAACACGTAATTTATACATAGTTATACAAATTAGCAGGCTTGCATTATTACTTAGGTACTTATGAACTAACTCCTTACATCTCCCACGGAAAAGAGAAAAAAAAAGAAAATATAATTCTTCTTTTTTTTTTTTTTTACATTGGTGTAAAATAAAACTTAGTTCTATTTTTATGAACTATCATTGGCTTACCATTAATCTCTATCTCTACATTAGGTGAAAGATCTTTCAATACTTTATATGGGCCCAAGTATATGCTATCTAATTTACTACCTACTTCATTTTTTAATAAAATTAAATCGTCGGGCTTATACATGATAGGTTTCTTATTACAATCATATTTTTCTTTCCTTTTAATTTTTGACTTTAACAAGTTATCTCTCGCCTCTTTTTGAGATACCTGGAGTCTGTATTTTAGCTCTTTAGGGTAACTTTCGTGATTATACAAAGGTTCTACAAGGTCACCTGTCAAGTTACTTGGTAGTGAGCATTTTCTACCATATACAAGTTCAAATGGGGTGTATTTAGTTTCCGTGTGAACTGATGTATTAAAAGAAAAACTCCAAAAAGGCAGCCACATACTCCATGTTTGTGGATGCTTTTCTGATTGTATGCGTAAGAAAGCAGCCAAATGCTTGTGTGTATTTTCCAGCGCACCTATGCTCTCGTGGTGGTAGGCTGTAGAGTTAAGTTGGTCTATATTTAGTAGTTTACTTACCTCTGTGAAAGTTGTTGACAGGAACTCCGTTCCTCTGTCGGTCGCTATTCGTTTTGGAACGCCATATCTAAGTATGAAATTGTTGACAAATACTCTAGCAACTTCCTCACTTTTCTTTGAAATCAATGGATATGCTTCAATATATTTAGTTAATTCACACTGTACGGTCAGTATATAGGAATAATTATTATCATCGACTTCGACTGGACCGATCAAATCTAAGAAAACTTTTTCAAAAGCATACGTAGCGGTGGTTGTGATAACCATCGGTTCTTTTACCGGGATAGAATACTTATGTTTTTGACATTTATCACAATTTCTTACGAAGTTCCTTATATCTTCTTCCATATTGGGCCAAAAATAATACTTTTTAACATTATTATACATCCGTCTCATGCCCGCGTGGCCACTAGAGGGCAAAAGATGGAAGTCATTCAAAATTACCTTCCTTTGATGATTGTCATCTATTCTCGTTATTAAATCTTTTAAAATACATATTCTTAAGTTCGAACCGCACTCTGGCTTTTTAAATTCATGCAATAATTTCTCAATGAAAATGTAGTTATTATTATTTTTCTTTATGTATAGTACGTTAACGTTTATTTTTCTACAAAAATTATCTAGTTCTTTCACAAATTCGCCTGGCGATAGTTGCGATGAAGAATCTAGGAATTTTATAAACAATATTTTCTTCAGTGAATCATAGAGAAATATTTTATTTTCAACACATACTTGTATTTGATTCCGTTTCCTAAACAATTCTTGGCGTGACAAAAATTGTAATTCTACTGACTCCTGAGGTTTACTATGTGTTTCCACGATTTTCGGGTGATCAGACCGATCATCTGTAGAATCAATAGTCTGCCTAGAAGTAGCGGAAGCCTTCCTAAACTGTGACCTCGTCATTACATTCACACTTTCATTCATTTCTTTTAAATCATCGCTATTCAAACAAATACGCGACAATGCATCAGCCGGTGCGTTATCCGATCCTTTCACATATTCCACTTTGAAATCGTACTCCTCTAACGCCAGCCTGAACTTTAGCAGTCGGCTTGATGGATCTCGCATGCCAAATAAATATACTAATGGGCGATGATCCGTCCTAATTATGAACTTACGACCATATAAATAAGGTCTAAAATGTCTTATACTCCATACAATTCCGAGTAACTCCTTATCCACAGTCGGGTAGTGTTTTTCGGCTTTATTTAATGTTCTACTGGCAAATGCTACTGGCCTATTGTCAGAATTACTTAAAATACTTCCTAGTGCGTATGCTGACGCATCTGTTTGCAGTATAAACGTATTTTTCTCTGATAAATCTGGGTATTGCAATACGGGTGCCGAAGTTATAGCTTCTTTTAACTTTTCAAAAGATTTCTGACAATTAATGTCCCAATTAAATGTTACATTTTTACGTGATAAGTGGTTTAATGGCAAAGCAATTTCTGCAAAATTTCGAATAAATTTACGATAATAGTTAGCAAATGCAACAAATCTTTTTACTTGGTCAGAATCAGTAGGTGTTGGATAATTTTTAATTGCACTTATTTTCTCTGGGTCGGGTAACACGCCGTTGGAAGATACTACGTGCCCTAGATATAGTATTTCTTTCTTTAAGAATTCGCATTTATTTGGATTCAACTTAAGGTTGACTTTACGTAATCTTTTAAAAACATTCATTAAATTTAAGTTGTGATTATCTAGGTTTTTCCCGAAAACAATTAAATCATCCAAATAAATTAGACACTTATCGTATGTTAAGCCAGACATAGCTAAATTCATCATCCTAGAAAAAGAATTTGGACTAGTTTTTAAACCTTGTGGCATACGCGTCATGCGATACTGTCCCGACGCGAAAGCGGTATAATTTCGACTGTTTACATCTAGGTTACACTGATAATATCCGTTTGCCAAATCTAAATGTGTGAAATAGATGCAACCTGATAAGGCATCAATAATTTCGGTGATGTTAGGGAGTGGAAATTTATCATCTTGGATGCAATTATTTAATTTTCGGTAATCTATAACTATTCGCCATTTCTTCTCGCCATTTCTGTCTACTTTTTTGGGAACTATTAGAAGTGGGCTAGACCATTCACTTGAACATTTCTCTATTATACCTTCTTTTAGCATACTTTCTAACTGAGTATTTATTAAATTTTTCTGAGCGTGTGGTAACCTATAGGGCTTCGTATAAATTGGGGTGGTTTTATCATTTAATGTTATTGAATGATTGTAAATATCTGTCGTTGTTAATTTGTCACCGGGTAAATAAAATATATCGGAATATTTCGCACATAAATTTTCTATAGAGATCTTTTCTTCTTTGTTGAGGTTTTCTAAATTTAACTGTGAAAATAAAGCCTTTACACGAAACACATTTTTTGAATCACAATTATCAAAACAACAAATATCATAATCACTCGCTTTGTGTATAGCTAGCTGTAAGTCATTCAATTTAATCTCTTTTTCAGTTGTATTTAATATTTTTATAGGTAATTTTCCGTTAAAAGGTCTAACAATTGAATTTGCTAAAAATATACCATCTTGCAATTCTGTCGAATACACTACGCAATCTTCCTGTAAGTTAGTGGTCACAAAGTGTAATGATTCAGTCCTTGGGGGAAGTGTAAAATGAGTTCTACTATTTTGAAAAGGTATACAAACTGTTTCATCCTTACTCGATACCAAAGTTAATTCCATACTTCGTAAATTTATCAAAGCCTGATATTTTACAAGAAAATCGTTACCTATTATTCCGTCCCACGCGGTTGAATAAAAGTCATCAAAAATATAAAACTTATGTCGAAATACTTGATCACGTTCCGTCAATTCAATGTAAGCATATCCAATTGCTTGCTTTGTTCCACCGATTCCATTAATAATTAACTTATCTTTATAAATTGGAATATCTAGTTTCAAAGCGGTCGGCAACTTTAAACAACTTATTGAGGCTCCCGTGTCACATAACAATAATTGTTTTTTATTTTGCACATTACAATAAACTAAACATGTATTATGGCTTGCAAATATAGATTCGTTATTCACGAAAAAACTGATTAGGCGTGACATTTTTTTCAGTTTCAGTCACAAAAATTTGGTCATTGCGATATCCATTGTTTCTATGAAAAGTGTTTGACTTACCTCGCTTTCCTCGGTAGTTTTGTCCTCGATAATTGTTCTGGAACTGGTAGCCTCCTCTGCCGGCTCCTCTGCTCCTATAACCGTATGCTCCTCCTGCTACCGAATGCCCTGGATACTGCGTCGTCCTGGCACCTGAAGGATAGTGTGGTTGTGGTGGTCCCCTGTAAGATCCACGGCCCCGAACGTACCCTCTACTGAAAGAAGTGTTTTTATGACGGTTAAAGGTATATATATCACTCGACGTATTGCCTGAAGTCGTCTCCTCGTCCTTCGCACCCTGTATAGCATCATTTAAGGAGCTGTAATCACGAGCCGCAATGATTGTGCTCACTCGACGATTGCGCAATCCGTCCGCGAATCGTTTAATCGCTTGTTTTTCATTAAGACCCTTTAATATATTAAATGTATTTGAGTCACCGTCTGATTGCGCGATCGTGAGGTCAACAAACATTTTCGACAATTTTTGCCCAAAGTCGTCGATTGAAGACTCTCCTTGTCTCAGCGTCTGCAATGTATTTTGAATAGCAGTGGCAGATTTCTTAGGCAACAACTGTTTTTTCATATCCGTAACTAAATTCTGAACAGTAGTGTAGGTCGAGCATAATCTTAATTTAGCTACCTGTGTTAATCTATTTTTCAAAACAAAATTTATGAGCTGCTGTTTAGCTTCATTTTTTAAGGTAGAGTCATAGTACTCTATGGAGTCTATTAATTTATTAATTGCAACGTCATCGTCAGTCATGGATGGTATTAATGAAAGGGCTATCTTCAAGTCGAAGTCCCCCATTGTAGATTTTTTCTTAGACACAGTATTTGAACTTGTATAGGTTTTGTTACAAAAATCTTCTATTTGCTTATACAAACTCTTAATATGCTCACAAAAACTCTGAACTTCCAATAAACTTTCACCCTTTAATTGTTTATTGTCAATTTCCTTCTTTATTTGTTCACAATTTTTTAAATAGTCAGAATATATTAAAAATGCTTCCTCTAACTTTGCATTTAGGACTTCGGGTGTCCTTCTATCATAGCTAAGCTTAACTAAATATTCTTTAATAGTTCTTAAATCATCAAATATTTCTTGTAAATTGCTTGACATATCAAAATTGAATATTTATCTTAACGTTTCTAAATGTCTTACTATAACGAAAATATGAAATAAGAATGTAACGTAATGGTCAACCTTTGCTAAGAAATAAAAGAAAACTTACAATTATGCACTAATCACCTTCATACCGATTTATCACTTGTCATAATTGACTTTTTCACTTTTTAACACCGAATACGCGCGCACTTCACTTTCACTCTTGGATCGCAGTCACGTCCTGATGCTGGGTCACTCGTTGGCCTTGTTAGCTGAATACGAAACACCTCGGGCTGGTCCACATTGATGGCAGTGTCCATGAGTCTCGCGAAGATCTCGATTAAAAGAGCGACGAAGATTGTATCGGACAATCAAATCCCTTGACCATTTGTCGTGGCACTTCTTATAAATTCTGTAGCAAGCGTAAAGTATTCCAATGGCCAAAAATGAGCAAATGACTATCATCACAATACTGATGCTCGATAAATGGGTTTTCATTTCGTGGAAGGCCGCGTCGTTCGTAGATTTTCCCGCAGCGTTCTGATTTATGATAACGCTTTCTTTTTCAACTCTTGAGTTGCACATTTTTCAGATTTAATAAAGTTATAATTACGATGTATGAGTGTGTCGGCTAATGTCCAATTAATGCACTTTCGCACTCCCGGCGGCGGCCGAACCCGACACCTCACGTGGCAGGGTCGCCATGTGGTGCGGGAACTTGGAGGAGCAAGTAAACAACTTGAATGCTGATTATAGACTACTCTTTATTTAATAAGAACACGTAATTTATACATAGTTATACAAATTAGCAGGCTTGCATTATTACTTAGGTACTTATGAACTAACTCCTTACACCTATGTTTATTTTCTCACTTTTTTTAGGTTGTCGTTTTCGTCCTTGACCGACTCTGTCCCAAAACGAAAGTTGCTCTGCTTCTTCTGCCGTTCCGGTTTCTTCCGTTTCTCGTAAATGTTCTGAGTCAGAATCATTGAACACTACGTTCTGCCTATGTCAGGAGTGCTAATAGAGTCGACACAATTATTGTCACCTTTCTCCTCAACAAGTTTGAGCATTCGATTGATTCGAGATCGGCCTGCCATTCTGTGTAACAAACTAAAAATATTTTTCATAGACCAGTCCCATGGTACCATATTATTATATTGTCATATTTAAGTAGGAAGTAGGTACTTGGGCAAAATTTCAGCTACATCACCAATGTAGGTCAGTCTAACTGGTGAGCCAAATTTTATAATGGGAAGATTTATTTGATTCAAGTGTACTTAAAATAAACGATAGCGAAGAGACTTTATAATACAAACTTCTTGATACAAGTAATCGTCGTGGTGTAAAATGATACATCTCACTGTTATAAGTCTATAGGTATACACCCATAAATGCTACATATTTTTTCGTGAATATGGATTAATTTCGATTTATTTTTATAAATTATGGGTAAATTGCTGGTGCAAATCGTTACAAGTAAACATTGATCATTAAATACCAGATTTCATAAGAGATACAATTCGACTTATACCATTAATGTTTAACATTAAGTAGTGAATACAGATCAAAGTCGATTTATGTTATTTAAGGTTTGTAATCTTGTTATGTAAAAAGGTATAAGTAAACATTGATCCTTTAACACAGGATGCCTCAAAAGAGACAAATGAACTTAAATCGTTCTCCACATGCAAAACACCAAATTGTTCAATGTTATCTTTAGTTGCACCATATTTCACGACATAATTCACCAGATATACCGTTTGGCACAATCCTAACTTTGTCATTTCAAAAGATAACTTAGCTCCGATTACACCAAAAGATGCGCAATTTTTTTTTTGTGCATTTTGGTGTATATAACGCAAAAAGGTCATAAGTGCACTTTAACCCCTTTTCACTAGAGCCACAGAATTAAACATTAATATACATATAATACTAGTGGTCAATTAAAAAACAACCTTGACAGTTTTAATGGTGAAGTGAATAGGCTTCTTCTAGTGAAGCGTCCTCCATCAATTAGAAAAAATAACCGAACTAAAATCGGATAATCTCTTTGGGCGCCACAGCAGACACACATACACACGTTTCTAAATTATAAACTCCCCTTTTGGTCGTGAGTAAAAAATTGGTTGTCTGTAAAGTCGGTTTACGGACGATGGTTTAACGTCATAATAAAACTGATGAAATGATTGCATACTTTAATGAATTGGTTAAAATTCTCCCACATTTTAAAGTTTGAGAATCTGTGAACAGCATGATGACGTAGGCTTGTGTCAGTCACGTGGTTCCCCTTCCCTTCCACGGCGCTACAAAGTCAACATTGCTACAATGAGTCATGTTTTTTCGTATGCGCGGCCGGCGTTCATCAACGTCAAAAAAACTGTCGCATACCTACTTATGCAAGTTCAACTGAGGTTGCATGAATGCGGGTCTAGTATGTGCTGATATGGCTTGAACGTGAAAACGCCGTAGATAACTCGTTTATATTCCTATGCGTGAGGAGTTTTTCTCAGTCAATTATACTGTCGTAGAACGGTGTAAAGGGATATTATATAATTATTTACGATGCTTTTTGTAGTTGTCACTATGCATGGATGCTATTTATTTGAGCGCCATCTTCTTAAAATAATTTACACTCAGTAGGAAACTTTCTGCACCGTTTAGCAGCAACACATTGCAGTGCCTACCCAACGTAGATGGTGAAAGTCATGTGCTAATGTTAGTACAGATGGCGCTGTAAAATTAATAATGTTAGCTAAACCACAGAATAGATAATGCTAAACTTACAATATGAATCATCTTATTGTGTAATATTTAGACACACAATAATGCTTATTTTAGCTTAGAACGTATTTTTACAAGTTGATTGTAATGAAAATTACATCTAGTTTCTGAACGAAACACGATATAAATCAAAACGTCAAAATTGACAATAGGTTAAAAGTAAGGTTATGTTTGGTCGAAAATGTTTCATTTTAACTCGGTAAATTAACAAAATAAACAAATCTTACTGTAAATATGGCTATGATAAGGGCGGGCTTCCAAAAACTTGCAACTGCTTTTACTGGTGGTCAAGGTAAGATATATCTTTTAAAATTAATAATTGTATAATTTTCGTCAACTGTCGATTGCTTTATATATAATATTATGACTTTTCAGGAGGCGTTTTATCGAGATTTGTGAGTAATTTAATACCCAAAGAGAACCCAGTAGTAGACACACAAAAGGATATCATAGCAACATGCAACAAACTCATAGAAGAAAAAGCCTCAAGGAACTTTGCTATAGTACATCTCCTGGGCAAACAATGGCGCGTCACGGACGGGGATTTACTCGTCGTTGAAGGTTACTGGCCACCGAATATCGGGGACAAGATAAGACTAGATAAAGTTTTACTCGCAGCTACAAAAGATTTCTCACTTATCGGCAGACCGCTTGTACAGCCGGGCTTGGTTAATGTCACTGCGACTGTAGTCTCGAAAGGCCTGTCCCACACGCGTGTGCATTTCAAGAAAAAGAGGAGGAAGCAGTTCATGAGAGTTAACTTCCAGCGGGCAGAACAGACAATGCTGAGAATTAACTCTGTTGAGATAGCTAATAAGATTAATGAAGCCCAGAAGAATGTCTTTTAACTTTGTAATGATTAGTGTTTAGATTAATATAATAAAATAGTGATGCTCTAAACTAAATAATTGTTTTACTCAAAATCCTGTGAAATTATTTAAACACTAGACATCATTCCATGAACCAGTCTGTAAACCCCTCATATGCTTGAACATGGATCCATGCTGGACATTTCAGCGTAATATTTAAATATCAGTCAGTTTCAAGTTGATTAGCAAATTTTTCACATTACATTATGAGAGGTAAATATGTTTTTATTGGCAAAGTGTAGTAACAGATCAGTGCAAATTATTTATAACTTACTTGAAACTAAAGCTGGACTCAACAAATGACCATAGTTATGCAGAAAGCGTCCAGTGTTGGATTTTTTGTCAAAGTGACTTAAGTCTTAATCAATGAATGAGTTTGGTCACTTTTGGAATTATGAAAAAAAAACTTTGGTCGCTTTCTGCATAACTATGGTCAAATAATCTATACCCAGAATGTATTTTGCTGACCGATACAGTTCAGTGGTGTCAAGCGGAATGAATTCTTGGGCGAATGTTTTAAAAGTTGAAACACGTTTAAAAGCCCTAATACAGGGCAGCAAGAGCAAGCCAGTGGGAATTTTGTTTCTGTTTATAGATATGCCACACCCCTGATATAGCTCTTACATAATTAACGATTTTTCAAAATAGATTCTGTGTTGGTGTATCAAATAAAATAGACAATAGCATAATTTAAATATTTTATTAAAAGTCAATTCAATAGATTCTCTAATTTTACATTATCACAATACTCTTGGAAGGTGCCTTTATGCTCCTCCTTTAAAAACCTTTTCATGCCTTTGAATAAATAAAACAATTTCCTATTCTGTAATAAATTAGTTAAAACTGCTAAAAAGTTACTATAATTTGCATCTTTCTTGTAACTTGATATCGACATCTGAAACTGCTTGTACTGCTCTGCCTGTAGGAGGGTTTTTATCTCTTTTACAAAATCTATCAATGATGCGGGTGGTTCTTTCTCCACAATCACAGAAAGGCTACTTTCACTCCCCATCAAGTTCTCATCAAAACCAAATGGCTTTATCTTCAGTTTCTTCCTCTTAGGTGCTAAAACAACTCCAGAATCCTGATCCACATTCCTTTTATGAATGGTTACTAAAGGTTCCGGTTTGCTGCACACTGACTGATTGCTACTATCAATTGCACTGAACAGATCTTTGGTTTCTTTAGGTTTGAACTCATTCACATAAGCGGATGATTTTGCATTTTTGTAAAAGTCCATAGCAAAGTCAGCATACACTTCATTTGAATTTGGATATTGACTAACTGAATTCCTTGAAGGCTTAGTAACCATTCTAGTTTGAGTAGTAGGGAATGACACACCAGTGACATTTCCCTGCACATTACCTTTGTAACTATTGTTAGATTCATTAGGAAGTAATGGCTTCAATTTTGGAGCTGGCAGAGATGTCTCAGCATTTTTGAAGAACCTGCATATTTCACTGACAGTTTCACCAAACTTGTTGGATACATTTATGTGATTCCTAAGCCATGCAGATAATTGTCCTTTTATCTTTGGACTATTGAATCTGCTGTCACAAAGCAAAATGGCTCCATAATCATTTTGGTGCCTGATAACTCTCCCAATGGCCTGATTGACAGCTCTGGTAGCTTCCAAGGAGTACCATTCATCTCCAGACAAGAAATCTTTATCATTGGCTCTCAGTTCATCCAGATACTTTTTCTTTAGTACTATCCTGGGGTCCTTCAGTGGTGGAAATGGCAAACCAGTTATTATAACAGCTCTTCCATTCATATCTGCAAAATCTAAACCTTCTGAGACCTTGCCCCGGCAAACTGCCATAAAGCACGCTCCTCTGGTGCTGGGATCACTAATTTTGCTGTAATAATCATTCATTACAGTGTTGAAGGTGTCTTTCCGTTGTGGCTCCACAAAGATAGGTTTTATGTTATTGATACTTGACCATATGCCTTCAGATTGCCACATCTCTTGACATTTATTCATGATGGGATAGGAAGGAAAGAAAACCAGAAGACCATCAGGCACCACTCGGGTAAAGCTTAATATGGTTCTGCCAAGAGACGAAATATATTTTGGATTATCTCTGTTCTGATAATTAGAGTTCAACTGAGTAGAATCAGGTCCCTGTGGTATAATCTTGACACAGACTTGATTGCCTTTGACTATGTGAGGATTTTCCAACTGGGTTCCAATAGGAATCCCAAGTTCTGATATTAAAGGTTTGAGTGGGGCCAGAGTTCCACTAGTGAGAATGATGCTTCTTACATTCTGTTCTAGGAGTTGCTTCATGCCAAATCCCGGGCTGAAACACCAATAGCTTAAAACTCTTTCAGAGGACTTTGCATTGCCTGCCTTCAAAGCACCCCAGCTATCAGATTTTTTATTGTTTTTCTTGTCTTCAACTTGAACATGAACTTTGTAACATTGCTTTACTCTTTCCTTGTGAGAATGAGTAGTTCCACTAAATACAACATTCAATAGATCAACTATCTTTTGAAGGCCAACCCCTTTACGTTGGAATGGTGATGCACTTGCAGTTGACAAGTACTGTATGAGATTATCTATCAACGTTATCACTGACATTTGGTTGTGGTCCTTTATTTCAGCTTTAGCCAATAATTCAAATATAAAGCCACCTGGATAAGTGGAGCCCTCATTGCCAACTTTGATTTCATCCATTGCCTTCTCGAAAGCTAGCATCATTTCTTTCATAACACAGAGATCATCACAAGTGAAGTCTTTTGGTTGATTATTGTCTACTGTTGCATCAAGTTGATCATCATTACCCTCACCAAATGATCTCATGACATGAGTGATTTCTTCAATACATAGAGCAATATCTGTTGACCTAATTTGCAGTGAAGCTGACTCTTCGCACATTTTCTCTACATTATGAGCTTCATCTAAGATAATTATATTGTTTGTGAGTTCAACTTCATTAGCTTTTCTTGATTTTGGGTCTAATAAATAATTATAAGGCATGAAAATAATATCAGCCTCCTGTTTCAGTTCTTTAGCTAAATAGTAAGGGCAGGCTTTGAGTTTCTTCCCAACTGTAACCAAGTCCTCAATATCAAGAATATCATCACCCTTCACTGCTCTGTCTTCTTTCTTTGATTCTACATTGTTGTAAAAGTGGCAGGTTCGGGACTTGACCCTTAATTGGCACATATGCACTTTGTTCATGTTGTTAGTTTCCTTAGATACTTCTGGATGAATACACATCTGGTCTCTGGACCCTAAAACTGCAGCTTTTACATGTCTATAACTAGACCTCTTCAATTCCTGCATAGCCTGGGTCAGTTGTGAATGTGTACGGGAGGAATAGATAATTTTCGGCATACCCCACGTCATGTTGTCTTTCTTTCCTGCTCCTTGCTTTAAGGATTCTCGCAATGATCCACTTGCTTCGTTGTGTTCCGCAAAATTGCCAAGTTGCGCGTTCATTTGCAACTGAGCTTTCTTTATTAATAACCATGCTAACGACGAACACAGTAAGCTCAAAGTCTTTCCAGTACCTGTCGGCGACTCCAGAAGCGCATTTGTATTGTTCTGTAAGCTTTCTATCACTCTTTCCATGTATGCTTTTTGCACATCATATGGTTCAAACGGGAAGCTTACAGGTATACCCGATATCATTACGTCCGGCATTGTGTTTACTTTTGTGAAATATCTTCACATAAAAATAAGTTAGTTACATAAATACATAATTATTTACAATTGCAAGTAGAAACGAGCTCGTGCACTGATGAGTGATGATCAAACATGTTTTTGACATTTGACATTTACAATAATTTTCGCGCCATCGCCAAGTAGTCTCGTTCACAATTCAAGAATTTTTTTTTTTTTTTTTTTTTTTTTTTTTTTTTTTTTTTTTTTTTTTTTTTTTTTTTTTTTTTTTTTTTGGCTATGTCGATAGATTAAGCCAGTGTCATGTCGATTTAGTGAGGAAAAACAAACGCACTCGAACGCGATTAACTTACAAAAAAAAAAACAAGTTGCTAGTCCTGAAAAGGAAATCTTAGTATAATTAGTAAGATTAGATTAACGAAAACACAACTACGGGATTAGTATTAATTAGAACATACACCAATCATTGTTGAGAATAATATAGATGAATATATTATAATTTTAACTTATTAATCTCACAAAATTTTCCCAAGGCTAAGAGAATGTCTTTGTCAAAATTTTGTATTAAATCTAAGACACGAGTTGGGAATGGTACATTTCTACTTATAAGCTGACTATATAAATAAGAATGATTGAGTAAAGGGCAAGAAAGAAAAATATGGTTGAGGTCCCCATCGTCCAGCCCGCACTCACACAGAGAGGAGTCCCGGATGTGAATTTTGGCTAAATGACAAGGGGAGCAACAATGTCCTAGTCTCATTCGTATTATGGTCGTGCAGAACTCCTTTTGTAGGAACACCTTTGTGAACCAGGGCTTTCGCGGTATTGAAGGTTGGATTAACGAATAAATCCTTCCTCTCTTTTTGCTAGAAGACCTCCAAGAGGCGGACCACGCCTGAATTAAACAATTACGAGCTAAAGGGACTAAATCGTGACAGTAATTACGGAAAGGGACCTTGTCACCACACACAACTGCCTCCTTGGCGACTTGATCTGCTTTTTCGTTGCCGAAAACTCCAGCGTGGCCTGGAACCCACACCAATGCAACCTCATATCCTTCTTTTTCGCAAATCAACAAGTGCTCCTTAATTTGGTAAATTATAGGATTATGGAGTTTGACTGAGAAAGGGTTTGATATCAAAGCTTGCAAGCAACTACGCGAATCAGAAAAAATTATAGTCTTTTTCAGTTTAAACAGTAAGACGTATTTTACGCTTTCCAGAACTCCCATGCATTCCCCAGTGTATACCGAGGTTTCAGGAGGGCATTTCACTTTTTGGACAATATCATATTGCAAGTGAAAAACTCCCACACCCACACAACCGGTTGGAGATAACTTTGACGCATCACAATATATGGTATTCCAGTCATGCCATCCTCGGGAAAGAATTTGGCGAAGGTACTCATCAGCATGAGGATCATCATGGGTAATATCGAAGTTCAGAATAACGCGAGGGCGTAGAATGATAGTTTCGTAATTAAACTGAAAAAGAGGAATTTTGGAAGAATGAAAAACTGGGTCTTTAAGTGATTGAAATTTAAGGAGACTTTTAACAAGGCAAGGTGGGCCCTTATTATTTCCACAGGATACTTCTTTTAGATCAAATAAACGATGTATTATAGGATGATGGGAAATTTGAAGAGAGCGAAAAAGATAGCTGTCAGCTAAAAACTGACGACGAAGATGAAGAGGGGGGTCACCGCATTCTACCTGCAAAGCGTTGGTAGGACTAGACTTCATTGCGCCGGAAATGATTCTTAATGCTTTAAATTGAATGAGATCCAATTTTCTAAGTCCTAATTTATTTCCTGGTTCAAGAAGAAACGAGCCATAATCCAATACACTTCTAATGATGGCATTGTACACTAGTCGTAGGGAGGTGGGGTGAGCCCCCCACCATACGCCAGATAAGCATCTAAGGGTGTTTAGACCCCTTTCGCATTTTTTTAATAAATAATCAAAATGAAGGGCACCGTCTGGTTTAGGGTCCAAGATAAGTCCAAGAAATTTATACGACGTTTGCACCGGTATTTCCGAATCACCAATGGTGACTCTAATGATGGGTATATTTCTCTTACGAGAGAAAACCACTACACAACTTTTTGAAGGAGAAAGCGATAGACCATTATTATTTAGCCAGGAGTTTAAAGAAATTAGGGAGTTTGAGATAGTTTCAGTGGCATATTCAATATTACTGTTTAATGAATAAACTAGTATGTCATCGGCATATTGTAAAATGTGGCACCCTTGGACTGAGGCCTCCAAATCATGAGTGTAGATGTTGTACAGTAAAGGGCTTAGGACCGACCCCTGAGGAAGGCCTTTCCACACCATTCTTGAGGGGTTAATTAGGGGATCCCTCCCCCGAAAAGTAATCCATCGCTCTGAAAGGAGATTTCCCACAAGGCAGGCCAGCTTCACCGGGATTCTCAGCTTGTGGAGTTTGTCCCTGAGAATGGGGAGCTGTACATTGTCGTAGGCTGCTTCCACATCCAAGAAGACAGCAACCACTGATGAACCGTTTGCTAAGGCGAGACGAATATCAGAAGTGAAAATACTCAAACTATCCATTGTACTTTTTCCCTTTCTAAACCCATATTGGGATTTTGCCAATAAGTCTTTACTCTCTAAAAACCACTCTAGTCTATTTTTTACAAGATGTTCTAGAATCTTTGTTAATGCCGAGGAGAGAGCAATGGGTCGATACGATCGAGCATCATTGGGGTCTTTAGTTGGCTTTAATATGGGCATTACTAGTTGTGACTTCCAGGAAACAGGCGGGTGGCCTTTAATGAAAATGCAATTAATTAGGTCAAGGAAATATTTCAAAAACTTTTCACCAGCTTTAGCTATAAATGAATATGTAATCCCGTCATGCCCTGGGGCTGAGTCTTTCAATGATCCCAACACATTTTTAAGTTCTAGCATTGTGAACACTTGATCTAAAGGATCAGATGAGGAATTGTTAAGTAGACCAATGGGTGAATCGGATACGGCCGGGACATGAGGGGGAGCAATATTGGATAGGAAAGATTCGGCCCAAACGAGTGAACTAGGATAGGAACAGATTCGAGGGTTATATGCTCTCCTAAATTTCCGAATATTATTCCATACTACTGTATCCGGGGTGGAAGGGCTTAAGGATGAACAAAATGTTTTCCAACCATCAGATTTTTTTTTATTGAGTAAAGATTTAGTTTCAGCCAATACGTTTAGTAAATTTTGAAAATTTTTCGCAGACATATTGGCAGCGTAAATTTTTTCTGCATTTTTCCTTTCTTTAACACTTTGTGTACACTCTTTATCCCACCATGGTGGTGAAGCTAACTTACCAACTGCTGTGTTTTTAAGGGGGAAAACTTTATCAGCTGACGATTTTACGGCTGAGACTAATGCATCGGAACAAAATTGAATAGAGTCTGAAGTAAGGGGAGGAAGACTGTTAACTTCACTCTCAAGGCACGTTTTGTAGCTATCCCAATCAGCTCCATTTATATTATAGCTCAGCAAGGGTTTAATAATGTCTGGCCTTTTTGCAGATAAAAATGGGAGGCTTACGAGGATGGGAAAATGATCACTGCCATGGGTGCTATTTAAAATTTCCCAGGAAATAAAAGAAGCCAGTACAGGGGAAGATAAAGACAGATCAACAGCGCTAGTATTTTGATTAGGCAGGCCGCGCAAAGTTGGTTTCCCAGTATTTAGTAAGCATAAGTTTCTACAATCAAGAATCTCTATAAACTTTTCACCTAGAGTGTCATTCCCATCGCATCCCCACAAAGTGTGGTGAATATTAAAGTCGCCCAATATAATAACTGGTTGAGGGAGAGCTTTAATCACTAATTCCAATTCCTTGATAATCTCTAGTGAGGGACTCGGAATATACACTGACAAAAAAGTAATACCTTCTAGACGTGCACAGGTAGTATGAAAAGTATCGCTATGAGAAGGGATCTGCACAGAAGAGAATGTAATATGGTCCCTAATGAACAAGGCACATCCAGCGCGTCCATCTGCCCGACAGTTCAAAAGGGAAACAAAAGTAGGTAAAACAAAATTAGAATCGGGTTTTAGCCATATTTCTGATATGGCTAGAACGGAGAGATTGAATCTATTAGTCAGATAAATGAGCTCTTGTTTCTTATTTGTAATACTACGGCAATTCCACTGTAGTACTGTTAAGTCCATGTTTAGATTGATATAGGAAAGAAGAAATCATTGGGGCAACGTGGGACAGCAGAGAAGAATCAGCCAGAGGGCTGGAGGGTGAGAAAACTTTTATAAGAGAAACGAGTATCTTCAACAACTCGCTAATCAGGTCCTCGTTTGATTTTTGGGGCGGTTGTTGAGTGACTGGACTAGATGCAATGTTAGGGTTCCTAATTATTGCTTCATGAGCCTTTCGGTCGAATCCTTTTGCCAATGAAGGTGGGGATCGGGGATTACGAAAAACGGTTTTTGTATAGGACGTATTGACCTGAGGTGGAGTCTGAGGGGAGATAGCTGTGACATTTGCATAAGATTTTTGGAAAATTTTGCCATGTGCGTTTGATGCCTCTGTGTACGAGATGTTTTGGCTGGTCATTGTTTTTTTAATTGCTAATTGCCGATTATACTCTGGGCAAGATTTGCTTGTGGCAAAATGACCCGCTCCCAATCCCCGAGGGCAGTTACAGCAGTATGACTCTTGTGCGTCAACATCACAGGAGTCCCCTGTGTGAGACTCGCCGCATCGAAAACATCGAGGAAGTGACCGACATTTTTCTTTGGTGTGTCCGAATCGACAACACCTGAAGCATTGGATAGTGGGGTACTGATACTGCTCCACGAGCAGGGAGTTAAAACAGAGAAATATCCGTTGTGGTAGGGTTTGACCGTCAAATGTCACAACTATCGTCTCGGAAGGCATCCAGGAATAAGAGCCATCAGGTTTTGATTTTTTATAATTAAGCCGTCTTATTTTTAAGGGGCGGGCCCCACCAGAACCCGTCGGAACTTGGATATTTTCCAGCACTTCCTCTGGGGTCCATTCCGTTGGCACCCCCCGAACCAGTCCCATCCGAGTTATATTAAAAGAGGGTAAGAATGCCCTATACTTGTGGTGTACCAATGTAGGCGAATCTATAAACGAATTAGCATCCTCACCTGAATGAAAATTGATGGACACTCGGTTACGCCCTATCCTTTTGACAGTGCCATCGATAATGTTTGGGAACTCTCTTTTCCTTTTTTGTAAAAAGAGCCCCAAAGTCACCGGGTGTAGAATTGTGCCAGCATCCGGAGACGTCTCTACTCTCTGCACGTGTACGACAAATGGTCCCTGATCATTTTGACTGTACCGCTCCCGTCCGATAGGAGTAAAAGGGGAAGATGGAGTCTGTGAGTCCATTTGCTCATTTGGGGGTGACGTAATAAGATGTGCCGGAGGAGACGGTGGCGATAATGATTGCTGCAAAGATTTTTGTCCTAACGGCAGTTGGGAATCGTGTGCCGATTGCAATCCTCCTTCCACATCCGAGTCTTCCGAATGCCTCGTCAGAGGCGGGGTCCTAGAACGGGATCGCGAAGTGCTATGCCTAACTTTTTGCTTTCTTTCGCGGGCCCTTTGCCTCGAATTTTTATTTTTTGTCATTATGGGGGTAGATGTATCTGTCTGAGATTTTTCGAAGTGTTCAAATTGAGCTAAGCTAACATTTTTAAACCCAGAGAAGAAATTCCCCTCCCCGGGATCGTCCAGGCCAGCATCCTCATTCATGAGGATGCTGGCAGACTACCCTCCAAATAGAAACAAACCCCACAAAGATTTCACTAAATATACACACGCACAAAGAACAAACACTTACCGATACCACCACCACCACCACACAATATTGGACTAGCAACAATTATCTGGACATAAACCAAGAATAACGTATATAAAACAATAGCAGTAACCCGCGGCTTCGCTCGCGTGCCTATACAATATACATCATCCTACGGGAACATTGCTCTTATCTTATTTCAGGATTAAAAGTAGGCTATTTGTTAAGTTAGGGTATAATCTGCAATCTGCATTTCCCTGATGCATATCCGTCCAGCCGTTTTAGCGTGAAGAAGTAACAAAACATGCACAGACTTTCGCTTTTCTAATATTACTGGAAAATACTTTTTATTTTATCATAACTCCACTTTATCAAATCAAACCGAAAACTCAAGCACTCAAATCAAACGATCTCAGCTTTTAGTGTACCAAATAAAGTTCACTTAACTTAACTCGAAGTGAAGCTAAGACACCGGGATATGTGTGCATTTTATTTGTATAAAGCTTTTATAATGTCCCGAGCCTCCGCTTATCGACTTGGGATATTCGAGATTGGTTTAATGATTCTAAGCCATGTTCTAAGTTACGTCATGTTCTATTGTAAGATATTGAGGTTCTCTTCGTTGATGAATGAAAAATGTATTATTCTGAGCCAGATAAACGTAATTCAGAATTCTGAAATGACTTAACATAATTATTGAAAAGCTTGAATGTATTTATTACGGATGCAGGAAGTTTCCTGATCATTATTACTCCCGTCCCAACGCGCCGCCCGCCTATAGGTACCGATTGACGACGATCGAGATGCCACCAAATACTATTTTTTTAATCTAGTAGGACAACGCGGGTCTCTATCCATACCTCAAAAGCAAAAACAGAACCCCCTTATAGGATCACGTGTAGCTGTCTGTCAGTCCGTCTGTTACAACCGATTTTCTGCAAAACTACTGGACCGATTAAATTGCAATTTGGCACAAACGCTTTCAAGAACTTTCATGACCACAAATAAAATTTAAAAATCGGTGGCATTTTCGTAATTAACGTCCCAACAAACCATAAAAATTACACCTATACTCATATTTAGACATTTCAACCCCATTTCACCCCAACAGGGAAGTTAATTCACGTCCGCCACGTTGGATTTTCAGACTTTGTCACCACATTTCTCCCTTTTAGGGGTTGAATTAAAAAAAACCTGAAACACGTGTTTACTCATTTATTGTTAGAAATACTCCTGTGAAGTTTCGAATAAAATAGCCTAACTAATCTTGTTTCCCCATACAAACTCTGGAACCCCATTTCACCCCTTTAGGGGGTGAGTTTTGAAAAATACTTTCTTAGTGCACCCCTACACCTTATAAAGAACCTACGTGCCAAATTTGAACTCTCTAGAACCAGCGGTTTAGTATTTAGACATTTCAATCCCATTTCACCCCAACAGGGGAGATGGTAACTCACGTCCGCCACGTTGGATTTTAAAATCGTTGCGGTTTTCGTAATCAGCGACCCGATAAACCATAAAAACAATACCCATGCTAATTTTCAGACTTTGTCACCACATTTCTCCCTTTTAGGGGTTGAATTTTCAAAAAACCTGAAACACGTGTTTCCTCATTTATCGTTAGGAATACTCCTGTGAAGTTTCGTATAAAATAGTCTAACTAATCTTGTTTCCCCATACAAACTTTGGAACCCCATTTCACCCCTTTAGGGGGTGAGTTTTGAAAAATCCTTTCTTAGCGGATGCCTACGTCATGACATGTACCTGCATGCCATATTTCAGCCCGATCCGTCCAGTGGTTTGGGCTGTGCGTTGATAGATCACTATGTCAGTCAGTCAGTCACCTTTGAGTTTTATATATATAGACTAGCATTAACCCGCGGCTTCGCTCGCGTGCCTATATAATATACATCATCCTACGGGAACAATGCTCTTTTTTTTCAGGATTAAAAGTAGGCTATTTGTTAAGTTAGGGTATAATCTGCATTTCCCTCATGCATATCCGTCCAGCCGTTTTAGCGTGAAGAAGTAACAAAACATACACAGACTTTTGCTTTTCTAATATTACTGTGAAATACTTTTTATTTTATCATAACTCCACTTTATCAAATCAAACCGAAAACTCAAGCACTCAAATCAAGCGATCTCAGCTTTTACTGTACCAAATAAAGTTCACTTCAAAATTCATAACTCGAAGTGAAGCTAAGACACCGGGATATGTGTGCATTTTATTTGTATAAAGCTTTTATAATGTTCCGAGCCTCCGCTTATCGATTTGGGATATTCGAGATTGGTTTAATGATTCTAAGCCATGTTCTAAGTTACGTCATGTTCTATTGTAAGATATTGAGGTTCTCTTCGTTGCTGAACAAAAAATGTATTATTCTGAGCCAGATAAACGTAATTCAGAATTCTGAAATGACTTATTATTGAAAAGCTTGAATGTATTTATTACGGATGCAGGTATCCCGTCCCAACGCGCCGCCCGCCTATAGGTACCGATTGACGACGATCGAGATGCCACCAAATACTATTTTTTTAATCTTAAATTAGGATAACGCGGGTCCATACCTCAAAAGCAAAAAAAGAACCCCCTTATAGGATCACGTGTAGCTGTCTTTCAGTCCGTCTGTTACAATCGATTTGCTGCAAAACTACTGGACCGATTAAATTGCAATTTGGCGCAAATGCTTTCAAGAATTTTCATGACCACAAATAAAATTTCAAAATCGGTGGCATTTTCGTAATTAACGTCCCAACAAACCATAAAAATTACACCCGTACTCATATTTAGTAATTTCAACCCCATCGCACCCCAACAGGCGACCCGACCCGATAAACCATAAAAGCATTACCAATGGATTTTCAGACTTTGTCACCACATTTCTCCCTTTTAGGGGTTGAATTAAAAAAAAACCTGAAACACGTGTTTACTCATTTATTGTTAGAAATACTCCTGTGAAGTTTCGAATAAAATAGTCTAACTAATCTTGTTTCCCCATACAAACTCTGGAACCCCATTTCACCCCTTTAGGGGGTGAGTTTTGAAAAATAATACCCATGCTGATTTTCAGACTTTGTCACCACATTTCTCCCTTATAGGGGTTGAATTTTCAAAAATTCCTGAAACACGTGTTTAGTCATTTATCGTTAGAAATACTCCTGTAAAGTTTCGAATAAAATAGTCTAACTAAACTTCTTTCCCCATACAAACTTTGGACCCCCATTTCACTCCTTTAGGGGGTAAATTTTGAAAAATCCTTTCTTAGTGCACCCCTACACCTTATAAGGAACCTACGTGCCAAATTTTAACTCTCTAGAACCAACGGTTTAGTATTTAGACATTTCAACCCCATTTCACCCCAACAGGGGAGATGGTAACTCACGTCCGCCACGTTAGATTTTAAAATCGTTGCGGTTTTTGTAATCAGCGACCCGATAAACCATAAAAACAATACCCATGCTGATTTTCAGACTTTGTCACCACATTTCTCCCTTTTAGGGGATGAATTTTCAAAAAACCTTGTATACGTGTTTACTCATTTATCGTTAGGAATACTCCTGTGAAGTTTCGTATAAAATAGTCTAACTAATCTTGTTTCCCCATACAAACTTTGGAACCCCATTTCACCCCTTTAGGGGGTGAGTTTTGAAAAATCCTTTCTTAGCGGATGCCTACGTCATAACATCTACCTGCATGCCAAATTTCAGCTCGATCCGTCCAGTGGTTTGGGCTGTGCGTTGATAGATCACTATGTCAGTCAGTCAGTCACCTTTGAGTTTTATATATATAGATATAAATTATCTTAATCGACCGTCCGCGATCGACACTCAACCGCCAAATCCTCCTATCAGTGATCAATTCAAGAATATGATTGTCGTAACATGTAGCTGAAATATTTTTTTTTTACAGTGTTGCAAGTACATAAATAATCCACAATTTTAAGGATTTTTGGTATGCTACAATGGTCTCTGTTATAGTTATGTTAAGTATCAAATACATGGTCTATACAACTGAAAATGCAATATTATGTTTCATTTAAAAATGTATTCTTCCTCCCATATTTACTCAAAACAAGGGGATCTTAACTTTTGTGGTGGCCAAAACATTTTTTGACAAGTGACAGCCATATGATATGACAAAATAACCTATAAAAGTATGCAAACTAAACCGAACAGTGTTTTTAATAAAAACATAAATATATTTACAAATGAGACTAACGTCTGATGAAAAGATGGAAATAAAAATTAAAGAAATCTATACTTCGGTTGCATGTAACCGCACGCCAGAAATAGCTGACTGGAACAACGAAGGAATCATTTGTTATGGAGCTACAAACGCAGTTGTTATTTACAATACGGTAATGTTGCAAATAGTATCTAGATATATAGCTGGGTTCTCGATTTCTGTGTATTCGAGTTTTACTTATTTGTCTCGATCGCGGTACAGTATTACGGTATTTTGTAAAATTCTGTGTTAAAATATTAATAACAGCTGGCTGTGAACTAAATGACGTTTAATAATTCCATATTTCGTTAAAAAGAAACTATTTAAGTAACAGAATAACATAGATAACTGTTTTTTTTTTCAGAATCTAAAAGGCACCAATCCCATCACAGTACTCTGCCATCACAAGTCTAAAGTAAACTCAGTAAAATGGCTTCACAAGCCAAATGGTGTCTGTACAGAGCTACTATCATGTTCTGCGGACAAAACGGCAGCAATTTGGACAAATGTGAGTGGAGTTTGGAAAGTGACAAGTGTGTTGACGGGGCATGCTGAAGGGGTGGCTTGTGTCCATGGAATGTACACTAAAGATGATGACTTGCTGGTGTTCACTGGATCCATTGATTCAACTGTTAGAGTTTGGGAAAGGAAAGATGGTGAGTGTTGGTTGGTTATTCCCAGGAAATAAATAAAAAATACATAAGATTGTGAAATTATATGTACCTATGTCGTTCTTTATACATATAATTAAACCAAAGATTATGGTTATTATTAAACACTTGTATAATTTTCTTTTGAAGTATGGTCCTGTATATGATTATTTCATATTTTGTCATATTATGATAAAAATTTGCTGTGTTGAATAACAATGATGATATTTTGTCAAAACTATTAAAAATTCATTTTAAATTAATATAAAAATTGTGGCTTTAATAAATCAGGTGCCTATTCAAAAAGACTTATTTATCTATGGCAACCATACAAAAATAAGACACTCCTCAATTAGAAAAATAATCAATAAGAAAATAATCTCTCACATTCCTCATTAACCTATGAAAAACCATAAACCTATGAAAAAATTCAATAATATATTTTCAGGCACAGTAACCAACAAACAGACCATTTCTCTCCACTCTGGCCTGTGTTTGAGCCTTCACGCTCACCTGCTAGCTGGCAACCCAGTGTTGTTCTGTGCGCTGGATGACCACAAAATACATATTTTTGCCGGAGAGGAATTCCATCGTGTCCATACTCTATTGGGGCATGAAGATTGGGTCAGAGGACTAGATGTGATGGATATTGGTAAGATGTACTCTTCTCATCTGAAATTCTAGCACAACTTGCGCTTTACTGGTGATCAAAATTTAAAATTGCAAATTAAAATAAGTAATTTTTATTGTATACGACCCGCCTCGGCTTCGCACGGGTGCAATGCTAATAAATTATGCTTGTATTATACATATAAACCATCCTCTCTACCTATTAAAAAAAACGCATCAAAATCCGTTGCGTAGTTTTAAAGATCTAAGTACATATACATACATAAAGACAGACAGACAGACAGGAAGTGACTTTGTTTTATATTATGTAATGAAGTAAAAGACACATCAGTATAGCACAAATCATGACATTTCATTCATTGTCATGATCAATGGCAATTCAGATGTGTGATTACATTGTCTAAGGCATGAAAATTACGACAATGCTTTAATTTCCTATCTGTGTGTCTGTCTGGGGCATCATAGCTCCCAAAAGGATAGACCAATTTGCGTTTTTTTTTTTTTATTAAAAGACTTGTTCGTCAAGATGGTTCTTAGCTGTGTTTGGTAGAAATAGGACCAGCAGTTTCCAAGATATTCAAGCTTTAATTGGAACAAGTAACAAGATCTCAGCCAAGATTGGTGTAGTTATGTTCAGTTTTAGTAGCATTTTCTATATCACTCATTGAACGAGGGTCTCATGATGATCAGCTACTTGTATCAGAAGTGCTTTAAATCTTTAAAGTAGTATATTCAAACTTGTAATTGACTCAGTAACAAAATATTGACACATCCCAAAATCACACAAGACCTTTTTTAATCTGGCCTCACTTTTACCAAAAAGTATTAAACTGTCTTTTATATTACCACAGATCCCGACACAATAATGCTGGCCTCAGCATCTCAAGACACATACATCCGCTTATGGCGTATCCAGCTCCACGTGGAACAGCCCACAGTTGGGATTAAGGTTGAACAGAAGGTGTTCCCCGCGTATGGGCGGCAGTGGGCCGTGAAGCTAGATGCCGTGCTCGCTGGGCACGAGGGCTGGGTGTATGGGGTGCAGTGGCACCCCAGTTCTGTGGACAAAGGTATCTTTAAATTTATGAAACATGTAATGTCTCATTATTTTTTTATGTGGGTAGACACCACAATTTTTATATTAAACCATGGATACAAAGATCAAAGCACAAAGAAAAAGGGAAATGGGTAACCTGGCGGAAGAGACCGGGAATCGAACCTGGTACCTCTTATTTATTTATTTATTACCACACTGGACCAGATACAATCCAGAGGTACCGGGTTCGAATCCCGATCTCTTCCACCAGGTTGCGCATTTAAATTAAGTCAAAATATTTTACAATGCATGTGCTCGAAAAGAGCGTATTCTAGGCATTCAAACTGTGCGGAAAGTACTACCTTTTCCACACTAGTGCTTTTTACTTTCAATTTTTTTTTTAATTTCTAGCTGTATGACAGCCTCACACAAAGTGGTTTTATTATTTACAAAAAGTATGATAAATTAGTCGAATACCGATTATTATTACATATAAAAGTACAATAAAACCAATACTTCATAAATTAATTCATTTAAAACGTCATTAATTACATTAGATATGCAATTTGATTAATAAACGAACTTTAAATCGTTATTCATTAAATAAATTTTGCTGAATGTACACGCGCTTGTGCCATTTTGACATAATATGAATATAAAAAAAATACTTTTGCACATGCGCAGTAGTAGATATGACGAGCGCGGTTTACAAATAACTCCGCCATTTTTTATTGATGTCTAGTTTATTTTGAAGTTGTGCAAATCTGCTGAAATAATGGCGAGATAAAGGGACGAATCATGAATTTAAACCCGTAAAATGTTATTGAAGAAGTAAAAAATGTGAACGACGGCTTCTTGTTGGACAAAACACTTTTTTCCCAAATAAAAATAGTCTTTGTAAGTATTAAAGTATTTTCTATTTTCTCGTACGGAAAGTAAAGTTTTGTACGGAACTCGTGTGTAAGATGATTTCCGACTCGTGTTTGTTTAATCACTCGCTCGTGACTAAAAATCACACTCGTCTGAAATCACCTACCTTCCACACTTGTATCGTAAATAACTATACTCTACCTCGTTAACGTAACCATCTGCTCTACATTGTTTTTCTATGATATGCTATGATGGCTGTCAACTTCATTATCATTATAGTCTTAATTCTTAGGATAAACCAAGTACCAACACATCTTCGCGTCAGTTTTTTTGGAAAGTTGAGCAACAAGTTTGGCACTTGAAGCAGGGACAAAAAAAATTGTAATATGAAAGTTACCTTAAATAAATACTTTGGTAAAGAAAGGTTACCTCAATACTATCGATTACCTTTATGTAAATGTAAATATTACCCCTGAGTACCAGTACTGTCCAAACTCGTTTAGGTACAGTGTTCGTTTTTGGGCGATTACCAAAAAAAAATCCGAATATATATTTCCTTCTATTTTGAGACACTTAATTTTTTATTTTTCACGTTGAAAATGCTATCGATTCTGAGTAGGATGAACCAAAAAACGTCAAGTTCTGGATGAAACGGATTCGGGTATTTTTTTTTGGAAATCGCTCTTTTTTTATCGACTTATTTTTGTTCCAGATGGCACCCTTACCCCAGTGCATCGCCTCCTGTCGTCCTCCCTAGACAAGACCATCATCATCTGGGCCCCCGACGAGAGCGGCGCGTGGGTGGAGCGCGTGCGCGTCGGCGAGGTCGGCGGCAACGGGCTGGGCTTCTACGGCAGCCGGTTCGGACCCGCTGGAGACTCGTTCCTGGGTCACGGGTACAATGGCTCTTTCCACATCTGGGAGCTCAACAAGGTTAGTTAGTACAGTAGCGGTATGGAGTGTATTCAGGTGACTGTTCGTGAAATGGGCGACGGGTGGCGACGGGCTGGGTGTGTGCTACTTCTATGAGCTATAATTACACGGCCACCACTATCTAAGGATTGTTATACCATGCACCATTGTAGGTATAGTAAGAATTATTTTTGGAGTCCAAATCTACTTACTTATTTGAGAACAATGCCATTCAAAACGTCTTAAATGTGTACTGTGTTTCGCACTGTATTTCAATGTGAACTCTATGTCCTTCGCCTTCAGGACGAATTTCGTGTATAAGGTGAATGCATTTATTAAGTGTTTTAATATTACGGGACGACTCTGCGGTTGCGGTACTAGATTCGAACTCTTAAAAGAATTCTTACTATACAGGGTGTCCCTGAAACCAACGCCGAAATGAAGAGAGGTGATAGAACAGCTCATAAGCAACCATATTAAGTTAATTTGACCTTAATAAAAAGTTCATGGTTTTCGAGATATTTGCATTTAAAAAAAACTCGTGACTTTTGATGCCCTGCGTCAGTATGTCGATTGCCACCACTGCAAATTTAGGTATTTTTTAAATCTGTTTTTTGCAGGATGTTACTAAAAACATATCCTATCGAATGTAATTTCAATTTATTACATATCATGATGCTTTGTCGGTAAAAATAATAAAAAAAACTAATTATAGCAATTTATTAAATTTAGCCAGCGGTTTTGATCGAGTTTCCTTTATAAAAAGTATTGTAAACTAACATGGCACACAACATAAAAAGATAGTAAATTTATTGTAGTTTTCAAAAAGGTACAGCATTTTCTAATTTACGCAGCAGTTTACGAGATATTGATATTTTACACCAAAGGGAGCTCATACTGCAGTTATTCCATAGTATGGTACCAGAGCCCCTACTAGGCTCAGAGTTTGAATTTTGAACAAAAAATCGATTTAAAGAATACTTTATTTAGAATAGGAACATAATTCAATTTTAGAATAAAAAAAAATGAAATGTTCATAGCGAACCTGGCAAATAACGTAAAAAGATAGCAAATTTAGAGTTGTTTTTAAAATGGTATTGAAGTGACTTAATTATTTAGCGGTTTATAAGATAATTCAAAAATAATACTGGTTGCCATTTTTATCTGTTAAGTGAATAAAAAAACTAAAGACATTAAAAAAATACGATACGTGTTTTATGTAACTAAATTAAATGTTCAAATTGTCCGCCATTGACTTGAATACAAACTCGGCATCTCCTTAAAAATGCTCGACTGATGTGACGTGCACTTCTTGATACGTCGTTTTGGGCCTCTGCGTAAATGCCGTGTCTCAGCTCCGCTATACTGTTAATCGGTTCATTGTAAACTTTTTCTTTAATATAACCCCAGTAATAGAAATCCAGAGGATTTAGGTCTGGAGATCGAGGAGGCCACAAAATGGGACCCAGACAGCCGATCCATTTCTGTGGATAAGTTTGGTTTAAATGTAGTCGCACTTCGCGTGCATAATGTGCTGGACAGCCATCATTCTGCAGCCACATTGACCTCCGCGTAGCTAAAGGTACGTCGTCGAGAAGATTTGGCAACTCATTCTCTAAGAAATGCAGATAACTTGGACCATTCAGCGTTTCTGGTAATTCAAATGGGCCAATTATTTTCCCATCTAATATTCCAGTCCAGAGGTTCACTTTAAATTGGTACTGCGACCGATCTTCCCTCATTAAATGAGGATTTTCTAATGCATAACTGTGTAAATTGTGCATGTTCATAAATCCATCTCTCTTAAAAGTGCTTTCATCAGACCATAAAACCATATTTATGAAATTGGGATCCTCTCTGTGTTTTTGCAGCATTGTCTGGCAAAACTGAACACGAAGTGGGTAATCACGGGGCAGCAACGCTTGAACACGTTGTATGTGGTATGGATGATATCCATATCGACGTAATATTCTATTGGCAACAGATTTTGATATCCCTAAATTACGTTCAATGTTCCGTGTCGAAGTGGATGGGTCGTTTTGAATCTCTTGTAAAACATCTTCATCGTAATCTCCTCTAGGTCTTCCCAATCCACCACGATTGCCAGGCAAAACGCCTTGTGAGTATGCGAGATGAACATTTCGAAATACTCGATGGTCCGGATGCCTTAAATTTGGATATCTTTCCCGATAGAGTCTAGCTGCAGCACAAGAGTTACCCTGACATTCCCCATAGACAAAATGCATGTTGGCATATTCTTGAGGAGTATAATTCTCTGGCATATTTGTAACAAACGCACTACAATTAATCTTAACAGAGCCAAAGTAAATCGAAGTTAAAATCAATAGGCAGAACTCGAGTCCAAGATGCACAAAGCAAAGTTAAATTGTACCAAAAATCCAAATCACAAGGCAAACACGAGTTCTATTGGTAAATCAAGTCTATTTAAGAAAATAAGAAACCAAACTAAATAAAGAACATCAAACGAATTGACGAAGTGTCCTAAAATTACTAAAATACTCTTTAATCAGAAAGCCGACTTGAATTCGAATTTCAAATTGTGTTCCAATTTCAAATTGTGTATTCTTTGAATCTATTTTTTGTTCGAAATTCAAACTCTGAGCCTAGTAGGGGCTCTGGTTCCATACTATGTAATAACTGTAGTATGAGCTCCTGTTAGTCTAAAATATCAATATCTCGTAAACTGCTGCGTAAATTAGAAAATGCTGTACCTTTTTGAAAACTACAATAAATTTACTCTTTTTATGTTGTGTGCCATGTTAGTTTACAATACTTTTTTTAAATGTAACTCGATCAAAACCGCTGGCTAAATTTAATAAATTGCTATAATTCGTTTTTTTTTTTTTTTACCGACAAAGCATCATGATATGTAATAAATTGAAATTACATTCGATAGGATATGTTTTTAGTAACATCCTGCAAAAAAAAGATTTAAAAAATACCTAAATTTGCAGTGGTGGCAATCGACATACTGACGCAGGGCCTCAAAAGTCACGAGTTTTTTTAAAATGCAAATATCTCGAAAACCATGAACTTTTTATTAAGGTCAAATTAACTTAATATGGTTGCTTATGAGCTGTTCTATCACCCCTCTTCATTTTTGCGTTGGTTTTAGGGACACCCTGTATATAAAAATGTTAAAATACATACGAAAGTTTACTCACGTCGTAGAAGTCGATTATCGTTCGACATGTTTAGAATGGGTGTCTTTTTACCCGAATACGCTGAAGGAAAAGACGATTTCTTATGAGTTTTCCTCAGCGTGAACGAAGTTGCAGTTGTTGATATTCAGGTAGGGCTGGGTGTCGAGCGCAGTCTAAACATAATGAGTGCGCGTCTAAGCGTGTTCAAACGTGTATTATCCAGGAGAGCCGGCAGTGGCAGCCGCGCGTGGTGTGCGGGGGCCACTTCGCGCGCGTGGAGGACGTGGCGTGGGCGCCCGCCGCGCGCTACCTCGCCAGCGTGTCCGCCGACCAGACCACCCGCCTGCATGCGCCTTGGAGGAGGAGCACAGGTATGTATACTGAGTCTACTGAAGTATCCAGGACAGCCGGCAGTGGAGGACGTGGCGTGGGCGCCCGCCGCGCGCTACCTCGCCAGCGTGTCCGCCGACCAGACCACCCACCTGCATGCGCCTTGGAGGAGGAGCACAGGTATGTATACTGAGTCTACTGAAGTATCCAGGACAGCCGGCAGTGGAGGACGTGGCGTGGGCGCCCGCCGCGCGCTACCTCGCCAGCGTGTCCGCCGACCAGACCACCCGCCTGCATGCGCCTTGGAGGAGGAGCACAGGTATGTATACTGAGTCTACTGAAGTATCCAGGAGAGCCGGCAGTGGAGGACGTGGCGTGGGCGCCCGCCGCGCGCTACCTCGCCAGCGTGTCCGCCGACCAGACCACCCGCCTGCATGCGCCTTGGAGGAGGAGCACAGGTATGTATACTGAGTCTACTGAAGTATCCAGGACAGCCGGCAGTGGAGGACGTGGCGTGGGCGCCCGCCGCGCGCTACCTCGCCAGCGTGTCCGCCGACCAGACCACCCGCCTGCATGCGCCTTGGAGGAGGAGCACAGGTATGTATACTGAGTCTACTGAAGTATCCAGGAGAGCCGGCAGTGGAGGACGTGGCGTGGGCGCCCGCCGCGCGCTACCTCGCCAGCGTGTCCGCCGACCAGACCACCCGCCTGCATGCGCCTTGGAGGAGGAGCACAGGTATGTATACTGAGTCTACTGAAGTATCCAGGACAGCCGGCAGTGGAGGACGTGGCGTGGGCGCCCGCCGCGCGCTACCTCGCCAGCGTGTCCGCCGACCAGACCACCCGCCTGCATGCGCCTTGGAGGAGGAGCACAGGTATGTATACTGAGTCTACTGAAGTATCCAGGACAGCGGGCAGTGGAGGACGTGGCGTGGGCGCCCGCCGCGCGCTACCTCGCCAGCGTGTCCGCCGACCAGACCACCCGCCTGCATGCGCCTTGGAGGAGGAGCACAGGTATGTATACTGAGTCTACTGAAGCATCCAGGACAGCCGGCAGTGGAGGACGTGGCGTGGGCGCCCGCCGCGCGCTACCTCGCCAGCGTGTCCGCCGACCAGACCACCCGCCTGCATGCGCCTTGGAGGAGGAGCACAGGTATGTATACTGAGTCTACTGAAGTATCCAGGACAGCCGGCAGTGGAGGACGTGGCGTGGGCGCCCGCCGCGCGCTACCTCGCCAGCGTGTCCGCCGACCAGACCACCCGCCTGCATGCGCCTTGGAGGAGGAGCACAGGTATGTATACTGAGTCTACTGAAGTATCCAGGAGAGCCGGCAGTGGAGGACGTGGCGTGGGCGCCCGCCGCGCGCTACCTCGCCAGCGTGTCCGCCGACCAGACCACCCGCCTGCATGCGCCTTGGAGGAGGAGCACAGGTATGTATACTGAGTCTACTGAAGTATCCAGGACAGCCGGCAGTGGAGGACGTGGCGTGGGCGCCCGCCGCGCGCTACCTCGCCAGCGTGTCCGCCGACCAGACCACCCGCCTGCATGCGCCTTGGAGGAGGAGCACAGGTATGTATACTGAGTCTACTGAAGTATCCAGGACAGCCGGCAGTGGAGGACGTGGCGTGGGCGCCCGCCGCGCGCTACCTCGCCAGCGTGTCCGCCGACCTGACCACCCGCCTGCATGCGCCTTGGAGGAGGAGCACAGGTATGTATACTGAGTCTACTGAAGTATCCAGGACAGCCGGCAGTGGAGGACGTGGCGTGGGCGCCCGCCGCGCGCTACCTCGCCAGCGTGTCCGCCGACCAGACCACCCGCCTGCATGCGCCTTGGAGGAGGAGCACAGGTATGTATACTGAGTCTACTGAAGTATCCAGGACAGCCGGCAGTGGAGGACGTGGCGTGGGCGCCCGCCGCGCGCTACCTCGCCAGCGTGTCCGCCGACCAGACCACCCGCCTGCATGCGCCTTGGAGGAGGAGCACAGGTATGTATACTGAGTCTACTGAAGTATCCAGGACAGCCGGCAGTGGAGGACGTGGCGTGGGCGCCCGCCGCGCGCTACCTCGCCAGCGTGTCCGCCGACCTGACCACCCGCCTGCATGCGCCTTGGAGGAGGAGCACAGGTATGTATACTGAGTCTACTGAAGTATCCAGGAGAGCCGGCAGTGGAGGACGTGGCGTGGGCGCCCGCCGCGCGCTACCTCGCCAGCGTGTCCGCCGACCAGACCACCCGCCTGCATGCGCCTTGGAGGAGGAGCACAGGTATGTATACTGAGTCTACTGAAGTATCCAGGAGAGCCGGCAGTGGAGGACGTGGCGTGGGCGCCCGCCGCGCGCTACCTCGCCAGCGTGTCCGCCGACCAGACCACCCGCCTGCATGCGCCTTGGAGGAGGAGCACAGGTATGTATACTGAGTCTACTGAAGTATCCAGGAGAGCCGGCAGTGGAGGACGTGGCGTGGGCGCCCGCCGCGCGCTACCTCGCCAGCGTGTCCGCCGACCAGACCACCCGCCTGCATGCGCCTTGGAGGAGGAGCACAGGTATGTATACTGAGTCTACTGAAGTATCCAGGAGAGCCGGCAGTGGAGGACGTGGCGTGGGCGCCCGCCGCGCGCTACCTCGCCAGCGTGTCCGCCGACCAGACCACCCGCCTGCATGCGCCTTGGAGGAGGAGCACAGGTATGTATACTGAGTCTACTGAAGTATCCAGGAGAGCCGGCAGTGGAGGACGTGGCGTGGGCGCCCGCCGCGCGCTACCTCGCCAGCGTGTCCGCCGACCAGACCACCCGCCTGCATGCGCCTTGGAGGAGGAGCACAGGTATGTATACTGAGTCTACTGAAGTATCCAGGAGAGCCGGCAGTGGAGGACGTGGCGTGGGCGCCCGCCGCGCGCTACCTCGCCAGCGTGTCCGCCGACCAGACCACCCGCCTGCATGCGCCTTGGAGGAGGAGCACAGGTATGTATACTGAGTCTACTGAAGTATCCAGGAGAGCCGGCAGTGGAGGACGTGGCGTGGGCGCCCGCCGCGCGCTACCTCGCCAGCGTGTCCGCCGACCAGACCACCCGCCTGCATGCGCCTTGGAGGAGGAGCACAGGTATGTATACTGAGTCTACTGAAGTATCCAGGACAGCCGGCAGTGGAGGACGTGGCGTGGGCGCCCGCCGCGCGCTACCTCGCCAGCGTGTCCGCCGACCAGACCACCCGCCTGCATGCGCCTTGGAGGAGGAGCACAGGTATGTATACTGAGTCTACTGAAGTATCCAGGAGAGCCGGCAGTGGAGGACGTGGCGTGGGCGCCCGCCGCGCGCTACCTCGCCAGCGTGTCCGCCGTCCAGACCACCCGCCTGCATGCGCCTTGGAGGAGGAGCACAGGTATGTATACTGAGTCTACTGAAGTATCCAGGAGAGCCGGCAGTGGAGGACGTGGCGTGGGCGCCCGCCGCGCGCTACCTCGCCAGCGTGTCCGCCGACCAGACCACCCGCCTGCATGCGCCTTGGAGGAGGAGCACAGGTATGTATACTGAGTCTACTGAAGTATCCAGGACAGCCGGCAGTGGAGGACGTGGCATGGGCGCCCGCCGCGCGCTACCTCGCCAGCGTGTCCGCCGACCAGACCACCCGCCTGCATGCGCCTTGGAGGAGGAGCACAGGTATGTATACTGAGTCTACTGAAGTATCCAGGACAGCCGGCAGTGGAGGACGTGGCGTGGGCGCCCGCCGCGCGCTACCTCGCCAGCGTGTCCGCCGACCAGACCACCCGCCTGCATGCGCCTTGGAGGAGGAGCACAGGTATGTATACTGAGTCTACTGAAGTATCCAGGACAGCCGGCAGTGGAGGACGTGGCGTGGGCGCCCGCCGCGCGCTACCTCGCCAGCGTGTCCGCCGACCAGACCACCCGCCTGCATGCGCCTTGGAGGAGGAGCACAGGTATGTATACTGAGTCTACTGAAGTATCCAGGACAGCCGGCAGTGGAGGACGTGGCGTGGGCGCCCGCCGCGCGCTACCTCGCCAGCGTGTCCGCCGACCAGACCACCCGCCTGCATGCGCCTTGGAGGAGGAGCACAGGTATGTATACTGAGTCTACTGAAGTATCCAGGAGAGCCGGCAGTGGAGGACGTGGCGTGGGCGCCCGCCGCGCGCTACCTCGCCAGCGTGTCCGCCGACCAGACCACCCGCCTGCATGCGCCTTGGAGGAGGAGCACAGGTATGTATACTGAGTCTACTGAAGTATCCAGGACAGCCGGCAGTGGAGGACGTGGCGTGGGCGCCCGCCGCGCGCTACCTCGCCAGCGTGTCCACCGACCAGACCACCCGCCTGCATGCGCCTTGGAGGAGGAGCACAGGTATGTATACTGAGTCTACTGAAGTATCCAGGAGAGCCGGCAGTGGAGGACGTGGCGTGGGCGCCCGCCGCGCGCTACCTCGCCAGCGTGTCCGCCGACCAGACCACCCGCCTGCATGCGCCTTGGAGGAGGAGCACAGGTATGTATACTGAGTCTACTGAAGTATCCAGGACAGCCGGCAGTGGAGGACGTGGCGTGGGCGCCCGCCGCGCGCTACCTCGCCAGCGTGTCCGCCGACCAGACCACCCGCCTGCATGCGCCTTGGAGGAGGAGCACAGGTATGTATACTGAGTCTACTGAAGTATCCAGGACAGCCGGCAGTGGAGGACGTGGCATGGGCGCCCGCCGCGCGCTACCTCGCCAGCGTGTCCGCCGACCAGACCACCCGCCTGCATGCGCCTTGGAGGAGGAGCACAGGTATGTATACTGAGTCTACTGAAGTATCCAGGACAGCCGGCAGTGGAGGACGTGGCGTGGGCGCCCGCCGCGCGCTACCTCGCCAGCGTGTCCGCCGACCAGACCACCCGCCTGCATGCGCCTTGGAGGAGGAGCACAGGTATGTATACTGAGTCTACTGAAGTATCCAGGACAGCCGGCAGTGGAGGACGTGGCGTGGGCGCCCGCCGCGCGCTACCTCGCCAGCGTGTCCGCCGACCAGACCACCCGCCTGCATGCGCCTTGGAGGAGGAGCACAGGTATGTATACTGAGTCTACTGAAGTATCCAGGACAGCCGGCAGTGGAGGACGTGGCGTGGGCGCCCGCCGCGCGCTACCTCGCCAGCGTGTCCGCCGACCAGACCACCCGCCTGCATGCGCCTTGGAGGAGGAGCACAGGTATGTATACTGAGTCTACTGAAGCATCCAGGACAGCCGGCAGTGGAGGACGTGGCGTGGGCGCCCGCCGCGCGCTACCTCGCCAGCGTGTCCGCCGACCAGACCACCCACCTGCATGCGCCTTGGAGGAGGAACACAGGTATGTATACTGGATCTACTTAATTACTTGCTCATCTACCATTGCGTAATCGGTGATTTTCGTGCCGGCAATACGTATGGAAGATCGCCGCAACGATCGACTGCGAGAGTCGTCTTCGGGCGCCCTAGCGCCAGCCCGATTAGAAGTTGAAGTCGACGCCATGGCCAACGGAACAGCTGAAGATATGGAATAGACTTACAACCAAAATCCAAAACCTTGTAATCTTGTCAGGGTCCTAAAGAAATCATTATATTGTACACTGGAAACTGTCGGTCATTTGACCTTCTGCATTGAGCTTCTAAATCTTAAATTATTGTACTAAACGGTTTACACTCACATCACAGTATTTAAATAGGCTAAAGCAGTATGGAAACTAAGGCCTTTTTTGAAGATAAATACCTACACGCTAGGGTTGTCATCCGCTGCCGGCGGCACCCTAGGTTTTTTATAATGTATTTATATTTTGTAATTACTTTATTGTATTTTACTTTCTATATACATTCATTGTAAAAAACCTAGCCTAATCGAATGAATTGTCTAGTTTAAAAACAAAATTATGTAATTAAAAGACTTCAACATTTTAAAGCGTCTTTATTCAATTAAGCCAAGTTTGTACTTATTATAAATTGCTAACTGAGAAATACTTTCGCCTGCTACGACACGTTCGAAAAGCTTTATTATTCAATTTTATCGTGTAGAAAATCCTCATTCTAATTAATACGAGGGGCGTCTGAAAAGTTCTAAGCCTAATATAGAAAAAAATAATTTACACAAATGAACTCGTGTTTATTTTTCAATATAGTCTCCTGCTAAATCAATGCATTTTTTACATTTTTTATACAGTGCTTTTAGGCCATTAAAAAAATAATCTTCATTTTGCCCTTCAAAATGCTCCTGTACAGCCGCCTTCATCTCTTCGTCACTTCTAAATCGCTTTCCCCTCAACTCTTTCTTCAAATTATTGAATAGAAAATAATCGCTTGGGGCTAGATCTCGGCTGTAGGGTGGGTGGTCAATTTCGTCAAAACCAACTTCCTTCAGAGCACGCCTCGCAACATTAGCGGTGTGAACGGGTGCGTTGTCTTGCAAAAACAAAATGCCTTTCCTTAGTTTACCCCGCCTTTTCTCAACTATGGCTTGTCGCACCTGTCTTATTAGATTTGCATAATAAGTTTCGTTTATCGTAGAGCCTTTTTCTAAATAATCGATTAAAAGAATGCCATCACAATCCCAAAATACCGTAGCCATTAACTTAGAGGCCGACTTTTGCACTTTAAATTTCTTCGGCGGCCTTTCACCCTTTTCAATCCACTGCATCGACTCAGACTTACACTCCGGATCATACTGTCTGATCCATGTTTCATCAACAGTTACTATTCGGGAACAAACTTCATCTAAATCATCTTCGCACAATTCTAAAAACGCCCGAGAAGTTTCCACACGACGTACTTTATCGAAGGCCGTTAGCATTTTCGGTACCCAACGAGCAATGACTTTACTCATGTACAAATGTTCATGTAAAATTTCTCCGACTCTTTCTTTACTAATACCTAAGACCTCAGCTATTTGCCAAACCTTAATTCTTCTATCTTCTAATACCAGCTTTTTGACTTTTGCTACGTTTTCTTCGGTCACTACCGATATTGGCCGCCCTGAGCGGGGGTCGTCTTCGATCGATTCCCGTCCGAGTTTAAATAAGCGACTCCACTTTTTGAATGTGGCATAAGAAGGCCCAGAATCACCGTAAATAATAGCCATTTCCTCAAAAATACACTGCGGTGATTTATCACTTTTTGTAAGGAATTTAATTACAGCACGGTGCTCAATTTTCGTAATATTCGTTGGTAATTCACACATGATGTACTTTTCCGTTGAATATCTCGAAACAGAATAATAAAAACGTGACATGTTATTTTTTAATAATTTGTTTTTAAATGGCCTTTCTAGTGGCCAGTATCATAAACGCATATATAACCTCGAAATACCTTAGGCTTAGAACTTTTCAGACGCCCCTCGTAAATTACCAGAAAGCATGGGCACGGCACCATAACTGATTTTTTCTACTCCAGTACTTTTTTCTGTCATTTATATAGTTACTAACTCTAATATAAAGACATAAATTATGAAAGTCTGTAAAAGTCTATACTCTACTGCTCAAAAACACACTGCTAACCGATGTTATAATGTCGCCAAAAAACCATCACTTAGTACCTCAGATTACATGATGAACAGCTGCATTCAAACAATTTGCAAATTAAAAAAAAAACTTTTGTACTAAGGCATTGGTGCCAACTTAAAAAAGAAGTTTTATCTTCAGTGCATGGATGTTTAGTATAGTGAACGATACCTTTATGCATAAGTTAAATTTTTTTGACAGATGTTTAGTATGGTGATCGTATACCTTTATGTATAAGTTAATATTTTTTTGACAGATGGATGTCAATAAAAAAAAAGTTTATCAGAGACAATTATTCTTTTTAATTTTGTTGATTCCGAGCGGGAACATTTAATTATTTTCTTTGTTGTTTATTTGCATTTTATTTATGAAATGTCGAGTCGTAGAAAAAGTATTGTATGCAACGTTGTATAAGTAGGTCAAAAAACGCTCGTGGCATCTTTCTTACGATGTTCGCTGCGCTCACATCGTAACCCATGCCACTCGCGTTTTTTGCCCCCTCTTATACAACGGTTGCATAAAATACTATAATGTACTTATTGATAAATTGATGCAGCTATTTTACACATTTAGGTATTCTCTTTGAAAACAACAGCTAAAAGTTTTGAAGAAGCCGAGTTCAAGCAACCGTATACAACGCAATACACTCGTGGTATCTTTAAAAATTCGCGGACAGCGCACGCAACACGCAATAAAAACAAACAGTCCGCCCGTCGCGACGCGCCACCCGCTTCTAACAGCACCGCGAAGTACGCTTAGCCGCCTCGTAAACGCTTGCGTCTGTGTGCGTGCGCTGTTTCGACCGTTTGTTCGTAGTTTCCATACTGCTTTAGCCTATATATGTACTGTGCTCACGTGAAATTGTCACGAACCTCCCGGCATGCTTCGAACTCGTCGCTGCGGGTGTACGGGTATCAGAGTCTGATGAAGAGCA
Organism: Apotomis turbidana; assembly: GCA_905147355.2. Lineage (NCBI taxonomy): Eukaryota > Metazoa > Arthropoda > Insecta > Lepidoptera > Tortricidae > Apotomis > Apotomis turbidana. The sequence goes on from LR990288.1 coordinate 25,876,433, forward strand.
CCGTACGAGTTCGAAACATATCGGACCGTTCCTGACAATGACGGAGTGTAAACCGCTTAATACAATAATTAAATATGTCTCACGAAAGTTTCTAAATCTTTCCTCATTGATCCAGGCACAACGGAGTGGCACGAGGTGGCGCGGCCGCAAGTCCACGGCTACGACCTGGCGGGCGTCGCGCCAATATCGGCGCGCGCGTTCGCTTCGGCCGCTGAAGAGAAAGTACTCCGAGTGTTTGACGCGCCCGGCAACTTTGCGCACAATTATCAGGCTATTGTGGGGGAGGCGTTGGGAGGAGTGGACGTTGGTGAGTACTGTAAAAACCCTTTGGTTATTGACGAGTGACGAGCAACTACTGCTTGCTCTCGTCAAGATTGTAGGGTAGGTATACTATTATTTATTGTAGGGCATGTACTGCTTAGCTACTTCTGTTGGTGACTGTACATGTGCGCATCAAGTTTTCTTTATTGTTATTCTGTCCCATGACAACAGTGTTTTTTTTTTACAAAAGTGTTTATAATATTGGTATTAGGTATCAAGAGATAGCGCACATACGAATGTATTAAAATACTGAAACGGGTTCATTCACATGTTTCGAATCGGTACGCGATTCATCATCAGGAGAGACGATCAGTCGCGGCGGCGGCCAACCGAACACTGCGGGCACGCGCCCTGTCCGCGCGGCTGCTCGACGCGACGCGGGGGGGGGGTCCACTGGCGCCAAAAAATAGACCCGTGTTCTATTCCGCGCCAACGCTGGCATGCCGCGAAAAAATGGCGCGGAAAGTGTTTCTACGGTGCCTTTTCGAGGCGCCGTAATTTAGGCGTCTCAAAATTGTCTTCATCTAAATCTGCCTTTAGGAAAATGTAAACCTCATAAAACATAGTTTTAAAGAGTGGCCAAGGGGACGTTACCATGTCAACGAGCAACAGACATTGACGATAGACCCACATACGCATTGCGTGTGACAGTTCATTACTTTTCCGAGCTGACAAACACACAAACAATATCTCCCTTGTGAGATAAATCAACTGTACTCAACATCGTATTCGTTTTGGTACTGACCTAACCATTTGAAACCTGATGCTGAATGCCTGTGTGTATCAGGTGCGGAGGGCGCGTCGGTGCCGTCGCTGGGGCTGTCCAACAAGGCCGTGTTCGCGGGCGACGCGGCCGACGACGACGGGTACTTCGTGCCGGTCAACTTGACAGGTAACCTATTTATCAACTTTAGATAGTCGTTTGACTTACTGCGTTTATGAAAATTATCTGCAAATTAAGAGGCCTTATTCCTTTTAAATTTTTTTTTTTCATATCCCGAGTTCTAGGTAGTAAGGTAGCTATTTCATGCTTTCATTGCGTGCAGTCGAAAATAAATTGAAAAAACGAATTTTCCACGTGAATTTTGTCAATTTCGTGTAGTTTTTCGAACAAAAATTATCAATGAAAAATTCAAACTGTAGGTTTTAAATATATACCAATAAATCTCAATAGCCCTGTTCTAGGTAGTAACATCAATGTTATGTTAAGAAACATGTTTGATCATAGAGAAAAATGTCTAAACAATCAGCATTGTAAAAGGAATAAGGCCTCTTAAGAACAAAAGTTACGCTTTCTTACACGCACCAAAAATTTGAAGCCTGGTTTCTGTCCTAAGCACAAAGCAGCGCAGCACTGCACAAGAAACCAGGCAGTAACCATTTTTAACAAGTTTCCCACTAATTTAAAAATGATTTCAGACTGTGTCGTGTTCAATAAAGAATTTAAAACATGTTTGTTGAGGAGATGCTTCTATAGTATTAATGCAATATTTGTAAAAGATAACAGTTAAAAAAGTTAGTTTTTAGTCATTATTACGTGTTACATATTTCAATCATATTCTAGTTATTATTATTTTAATTGTATGTATTAATTTCAACACAATCATTGTATTGTAAAAGATATCCTACTATCCCTCTTTTAATTGGTTAAAATCCATGGTTTCCATTGGTTTTAGCGTGACAAAGATATTCTAATCGATGGATCGCACGATAGATAGAGCACACATCGATGCCCATAGGAAACTAACCTTTTTTGACCTGGGCTATGTTTGTTTACAGAACCTCCCACCGAAGAAACCCTCATGCAGAACACTCTGTGGCCGGAGAGACAAAAGCTATACGGACACGGATACGAAGTGTTCGCTCTGGCTGCCTCCCCTGACGGTACACTGCTCGCCTCCGCGTGCAAAGCCACCGTAGCCGAACATGCCGCGGTACTTATATGGTGAGAAGCTGTTTTTTGTAAAACTCTCTTGCTAGAAAAACCATAATGCATAACACGATATGGCTGACAGTGACAGCTGTACGGATACGTAAGTATTTTCTTTGACCACGTTATTGCTAGCAACTCTCTCTCAGTAGTGCTGTAGTTATTGCTAGAAACTCTCTTTCAGTAGTACTGTAGTTTAGTTCACAATCGCTGTGCGAGACAACCAGCAGTGGATCGTTTATGAAAACGTAGGTGTCCTAACGACGGACGCAATCTATCTATATTCAATTTGAGCCTTGCCCACGCCACGTTATCTTTTTTTTGTGAAGATTATGCTAGTAGTTCCAACTAAGTATACTTTCATTGATCCACGACGCGGTTGGCGTAGTGGTAAAGCAGCTGCCTACGGTCCTGGGTTCGAATCCCGGCAAGGGCAAATATTTGTGCGATGAACTCGGCCTGGGTCAAGTATGTATTTATCTATATAAGTAGTTTATCGTCGTCTAGTGTCCATAACACAAGCCTACTAGAGCTTACTGTTTGTGTGAGATTGATTTGTGTGAGGTTGTCAAATATTTATTAATTTTATTTATTGATTATCGTTTCATAAAATCTTACCATGTTTATAGGGAAACCCAAAGCTGGCAACAGATCCAGAAGCTAGTCTCCCACCAGCTGACGGTCACCCAGTTGGCATTCAGTCCAGACAGCCAGCACCTGCTGTCAGTGTCGCGCGATCGGAGATGGACCCTGTACACCAGGCAGCAGGGTTCGTTGGAGATGGTTGCTAGCACGGACAAGACGAACGGAGTACATACGAGAATTATCTGGTGTTGTGCTTGGACGCATGACTCGAGGATGTTTGGCACGGGGTCTAGGGAAGGCAAGGTACGTAGAGGGTATGGAATGGTATAATGTTTGTATCTACACTTTATAAATAACGAAGTATATCAACATTACAGAATTGTTTCTCGCGACATTAGTAGACATTACATGCGATCTACTACAATCCAAGCAGGATTTGAACTTTGTTTCTTAATTTACCTTTGTGTCATTATTTATAAAAATAAAAATGTGGTATTTCCACATAAAAATATGAATCGATAAAAAGATTCTATACAAATATTTGGACATTACATGACTAGGGCGATGTATTCGTAAATGTTCCGAATCGCAGGTTTTGTTGTAAATAAATATATGTGCGATCTGGGGCTTCACGAATTACCGCCCGTGGCTTGTCTAAACTTTTACGTCTTGCCTTAGAAGTGGGATTTTACGGCCTAGAGTGACTAAAGTTAACTACTGCTCTAATTGAATTCTTCTAACTTACTTTACATTTTGTCAATACTTGTTTTGCTTTATATTTGTTTTCTGTAATCTAAACTACCCGGGCTGCCTAGTGCGCATTTTCGACACATATTATATCAATCTAAACAAAACTATTCCACAACGGAGCCACATTGCACTCTATCGCATTTTATGTGGACGATTTGATTAAGAGTTAAAAAGAGTATGTTTGGGTGAATCAACTTTTAAGTGCACCTTGTTGCTATGGTTACGCAAAATTTGTCCCTCGGACAACCTAAGCATTTTTCTATGAAACAGTATGAAGATATCACTTGGACAACGGGGACAGAGTAAACAACACTAAAAAGTTGATTCACCCGTTTAATAATTACATTGTACTCCAGGTATGCATATGGTCCAAGTCCGTCCCCACCAACACGTCCCTCGGGGCCTACGCGCTGGTCGGAACACCTCTTGAGCTCCCAAAGGACTCGGTGACGGCGCTCGCCTTTGCTCCCACTGAACGAACAATCGCCGCTGTTGGTCTGGATACTGGTATCATCCGGTTTTACTCGTTCGACCGGGCGTGGACGCTGCTGAAGGAACTAGACCACAGGTTGGTAATGCGTACATTATTCGGGATTAATAATGAATGCGCTTGCGTTCACGACCATCGAGCAAATTGTCGTTACAGCTGGATAGATAATGCATTCCAAGCTGGGCTAATTCATGAGTGGGTATCAGTAGTAACTGTGGTGTGGATTGTCACGGACCGAAAGATTGTCACAACCTGGCAATTTTGTGAAAAATGGGTCGATATATTTATTCTTTACCTCTTATATGTGCGTAATTAGTTACGATAAGGAAAACATAATAAATAATAAATAAATATAGGACAACCTCACACAAATCGATCTAGTCCCAAGTTAAACTCAAGAAGGCTTGTGTTATGGATACTAAACGACGATATATATACTTATATAGATAAATATATACTTAAATACATAGAACAACCATGACCCAAGCACAAATATTTGAGTTTATCACACAAATATTTGCCCTCGCCGGGATTCGAACCCGGGACCGCCGGCTCATTAGGCAGGTGTCTACAAACTGCATCAAACGCGTCGTCATGAAAAGTGTCAATTGTTTAAAGCAATCCAAATAAAAATGATACAATATTTCCCAGCGCATCCCACCACCTGACAGTGCGAAGGCTCACGTTCAAGCGAGAGGGCGGCGCCGCGCTTCTGGCCAGCGGCGGCGGCGACCACCTCGTCAGGGTCTACGCTGTCGATGTGGCGTGAGCAAGGTATACACGACTATGGAACATCAAGGGAATGTAAAGCCTGACCAGAAATATATGAGGATTGTCAAGAGGGCGCTATTTATAGAATAGAATAGAATAATAATTTATTCGTTAACATACACAGTGGACTACTAATATAAGAAATAAAAACAAAATTAAATCGTTGCGTATGCCACGAAAAGGTCACACCTCAGCATAAATGCTGGCCCGGGAACCAGCGCTGGTCTTCCGGTGAAACCTATCGGTGATGCCACGGTGAACCACACACACACGACTGCACTCTTAATCTGAACGCAGCGTATTTATAAGATTTATATGGCAACAATTTTGCAACCAATCGCAACCCACTATAATGACATTAGTTTAAATACCTGTCAGTTCAACTATGTTAACCTCGTAATATCATTTGATGGAATGCACTCTTTACCTGACTGTTTTTCGTGTAGTAAACACGTTTACACTTTATTTATAATGTCACGTACACGACTGAGAATGGTTTTCGTCATTTTCTTTGGATAATTTTAAATATTTGTCTTTTCAAGTAACCAACACGAATGACATTGACAGTGTTGACAAACCATCATAAAATCATTGCCAGTGTAAGAAATTAGTTCCAGTGAAATTCCGCAATATGGCGCATCCTCATATATTTCTGGTCAGGCTTTACCTTAAATATCATAGATAGGGTATTTTGCTAAAAGAAGACTTTATCTTATTTTGAAAAGTTCGTAATTCTGCATTTAAAGATTTTGTAAGGTCTGGGAATCGAACCGACTTAAATGTGAAAAAAAATCACCCCTATTTTTATGATGCCAATCGAAAGAATGGACAAAAAAATAAAAATTCTTCCTAAGTAACATTGTATCTTAAAAGAAAGGAACAACGTGAAATGTTTGAGTGAAATTTCAAGAAAATTATTTATTGCAGACGACGAATAATTAAACAAGTAATTCGTAGAAAATCTTTCAATGCAGTATTCCTAACTTAATAACTTTTAAAAATATCATAAAGTCTTCTTTCAGCAAAATATCCTATCTACGATATTTAAGGTACTTTCCCTTGAAGTCCCATAGTTTTGGGACACCCGGTATTTATGAAGAATAAATGTTTATACAGTTTAATGTGTTTTTATTTACATTATTAATTATTAGAAAGTACACTCGAATTTCCGCGCAGAAAAAAGTGGGTCATGATTTTTTTTTGCTTCTTCATAGTCGGCTAAAAATCCTATAGCTAACCATCTGAAGATGTCCAACTACTTGTGTACCATAATTTATAATCGTTGTAGCCGTTTAGGCGTGGTGAGAGGACACAGATTTCATTTTTAACCCCCGACTAAAATAGAGGGGTGTTACAAGTTTAAGATGTGTATCTGTGTGTCGGTCTGTGGCATCGTAGCTCCGAAACAAATGGACCAATTTGAGTGCGTTTGTTTTTTAATCGATAGACTAGTCCGTCGAGATGGTTCTTAGCTGTTTGGTGAAAATAGGACCAGTAGTTTTCGCCTTATTTTAAGATTTTCCTGAAATAATGACTCCTCTATAAAAACAACTGGCCAAGTGCGAGTCTGACTCGCGCACCGACGGTTCCGTACAAAATTTCACTTATCCCATCTTAATTGGCCTGGTTGAGACCTGAAACGTATGGCGCCGTGTACAAACGAAGTGCAAACTTAACGCAACCGAGTTCTCCATATATGATGTTTGGAAAGGACTATATTTTTTATGATTTTATTACAAATGTATAGTTTTCAGATTTTATAAGTATTTGTAGTATGTAACGATATTACTTGCCAAATATCATAGTTCTAGGTCATCGGGAAGTAAAGTACCCTATCATTTTGATTCCCTTGAGTGTCGAAATGTACGTTTTTTGCTATTGAGGTACGGAACCCTAAAAACTGACTTTCAATACAATTTTAGATAAAGGGAAACAAAAACAATGTTAAGAATAAAACATGTATTTCAAAAAAAATATTACAATATTCTATTTACGTTACGTAAAAGAAGGCACGACATCACATTTACATTATTTCAATTTCTTCATGGTAACATACTAACAAGCAATACCCGTTTTAGCAAGCTTGCACCTAGAACGTATGGCATTCCATACAAATTAGGTACAAATTCAACTTAGTCGGGTTATAGAGCTATACTCATACTTTCGCCAACTTGTAATCCAATCTATAACAGTTTGTGCTACAATACAAATATATAAACCATTTCTAAAATATAAATTTACAAAATATATAGACTTTGAAATTTTATTTCAAACATCACTATCACATTACATTGCCCCCATTTTATTTCTCTTACACATTTCCTAACAAAACTTAAGTAGAACCTAAAATTTAGGGACTCTTTAAAGCCCCTAAGCGTAAATGACTTGGAAGAACCACGAAAAAGATGTAAATTTGGCTATGAAAACGTTTTTATATGCCATTTAAATACGACAAAATGCACCCGTAGCACCCGACAGCGCTTAAAATTTAATGCTATTATTATCAAGGTTCCGTACTCTAACCAAGGTACGTGCCCAATAGAACCATCGAAATAGTTTTATCACATGATAAAACATTTTCTTTCTTGAGACTTTGACTTCTTGCTAATCTTAGCAAGAGGTATTTCGCGAATGTCGACTTGTAGACATATAATGATGAAACATTAATAACGAATTGACCGCTTTTGACTTATGAAAGAAAATGATAGCCACGATATAACCTATCGATACCCTCTAAATATTGCTACGTTCCTTTTTGTAGTTGAAGAGACAATTTATAAAAAAGTGTTCTTAGAATATTACATTACAAAAATATAATATGCAAACTAGCATACTGGACGAGTCTTCAAGAATTGATTTTAGGCATTTTGTAGAACCACAATGCAGTTAGGTGACTACGAAAATAGCGTCAATATCGGGTCTTAAGTTAGAGTTGCCATACGTCCCGGACATGTCTCGGTTTAATGTGGTATATTTTATTTTTAACGGTACACCATAGTGGCTCCACTTCGCCTGATGGTAAGCAAAAAGGGGAGCCCAAGTCGCAATGGCAACTGACGACAAACCAACGGTGCCTTGTCAGTTGACACTGCCATGCTGGCCCGAGAGATGCTTCTTCACGCTTCCCATGTTGTAAGAGGGGGGTAAATACATAAGCCGGCAAAGAATTCAATTTTTTTTTTCAAACTTCTTGGTACGTGTGGTAACATTTTCCATGGTGAAGCGATGACATCGCAAACTAGCACGTGTGGTTCTCTGACGGAAAGGGGAGGGTGGGAGAGAAAATAGCTCTTCAGAGCACTCGCCATGGTATTGGCGATAGAAAACGATAGAATCTTCTCGCGGTCGACGTTCCCATTATGGCAACCCTATCTTAAGCGTGAATAACGGGCTTTCGCCATTTTTTATGAGTGCTAACAGCACAAATTCAGGTCTCAATTCGCGAGCAAAGGTTTCTTAGTCTTATTCTTTTTGGCCCATCCGAAGGGTTTCTTTAGGAAACTGAAAGTCTTTTTCTTCTTAGTTACACTTATATCGTTTAAGGAGGTCGTGTCTGTTCTCCGGCTGTCTATGGAGGTGAGCGTCGTCATAGACAGCGAGAGGGTCGCGGAAGGTACGTCTGGCAACGCGATGGTTTGTGTGGACGGCGGCACGTCGGTGGAGACAGTCTGTCTGCTGACGGTGCGGCTGTGGGCGGGGCTGGCGGGGCGGTTGGGGACGGGGCCGTTGGTGATCCTCAGGGGAGCCGTGTTGCTCACTTCCTGGATTCTAACTGACGATGTGGACGTTGGGGTGGTTAACCTGTCAAAGTAAATACGAATTTAGTTATTTATTTGACCTTTCGCCTTATTGATTTAAACTTTATGATAAATGACATTCTCTGACATATTCATACGGAATTTAATGATAAATGGTATTCTCTGCTAGTCAAAAGACAAACAGAATACTTCAAGTGGATGCAGAGCAGAAATAATAGTTCTGAGAGCGTCCAAGATTCCTAGGAGGCTTTTGTCCCGCAGTGTGTCTATCAGCTGATATGATGAAAAAAACCGGCCAAGTGCGAGTCTGACTCGCGCACCGGGGGTTCCGTACAAATACGTAACCCATCTTAACTGGCCGGGTTAAGTTAAGTTTGCACCTGGTATGTATGGCACCGCATACAAATGACGTGCAAAGTTAACGCAACGTACGTTTGTTGTATGGGAGCCCCAATTAAATATATATTTTATTCTGTTTTCAGTATTTGTTGTTATAGCGGCAACAGAAATATATCATCAGTGTAAATTACAATTTTCTAGTAATCACGGTTCATGAGATACAGCCTGGTGACAGACGGACAGCGGAGTCTTATAAAAGGGTCCCGTTTTTTAGCCTTTGGGTACGGAACCCTAAAAATGAATTCACTTATTTTTACACTTCCTCATTTATATCTTAAAATACACTTTTAATATGTTTCTTCGAGAACCGTATAGTTAGGTAGTCATATTCCTGAAATAGTACTTATCCTTTCTGAAAAAATGACTGACTGTTGAGTTTCTTTCGGCGTTTCTTCTCAACAGTGGTCTCTTGTGAAATGCCGGTAGACTCAGACATTTAAAAGTGCCCCTGTGGCCTACTTGCAGAAAAAAGTTCATTATTCAATTATTTATTTCATGAACCATGAAATACCTGGGGTTCCGTCCGATGTCCAAATTGCGCGCGAGCCGGTCCCAGAAGTTGTACGCGGCGGAGTAGACGTACAACGGGAAGTAGTACTTGTACTGGGTCGGCCGCTCGCACTCCTTGTACACGCACGGGATCAGCATGTGGTCCTTTGTCACTGTACAAAATATAAACATCTCTGATTGATTACATTCAAAGTATATTTTTATACTCGCGTACTGTAATCTGTCAGTTATAATTATAATTTCACAGACCAAATCACAACAACGCACTTTTTAAACCTGTACCAAAATTCTATACTCTATGGTACCCGCTACTGAACTTTATCTCTACTCAACTCAAATAAATTTTAAAAGAGAACATCATCATATTGATTTAAAAAAAGCACGCTACTGTTCCCTGATTGGTTGAAATTACTTGTCAAAAAAAATTACCAATCACGAGGCACCCGCCATGAGCATCGCGATCCGTTTTTTTTTAATAGCTCTGTGTGAGTTGAACGAAAAATGTTAAATCTAAATGCAAGAGCAAACGGATCGTCTGACCCATAGACACCTGCAACACTAGCACAACTGTCACAAGCGACTATTTCTCGCGCGAGATATTTGCCTGCCTCTTTCTATGCAGTAATGTAAAAGGGTGACCGTATGGCGCGCGACGAGAGTCGCGAAGCATACTTATGCTAGACGGGCAGTACGTATACTATCTGTCACTTTCACTTTCCATACCGTGCGAGCAAGAGATGCTGACTCGCGCGACAAGTGAAGTCGCGGCAAGATTAAAAGATTATTCATTAAGCATAATACATTAATACTGTAAACAATTTGTTCGTAAGCAGCTGCATTAGTGTGTAGATGTGCAGAGTCACAAGTGCGTTGCCGGCCGACCCCGATAAAAAAAAAAAAAACTGTTTATTTCAATATAAGTTTACTACAAACTTCTGCTTAGTCTCTAATCTTATATTTAAAGATTTTATCGATACGCGACTCACCGATATTTCTCGCGTGCACGTAGTCGGTGTAGAACTTGTCGTCGTAGCTCTCGAAGAACGCGGGCGAGTAGATGAGGATGGTGTGCCGGCAGCGCGAGTCGATGAGCTCCGTCATCGGCCGGTACGGCATGATGCCCGGCCGCAGGCTGTGCTTCGTGAACAGCTGGGAACAAACAAAAGATAAATTGATGTTACACATGTTGCATAATATCAATGTGGGTAGGGGGTCGACCGGGGCGGCCGCCCTGGGCGCTGGCTCCTAAAGGGCCTTTCTTTAACCAGAACTACTGCGCCTAGGACGGCAAATATTGAATAACTCGCCCAGGGCTCTATGGCTAAGGCCGGCCTCTTGACCTCTTGAATTTATAAAAGATGAGAGAGGTTTAAGCAGCGCGCATCGTCCATACAAATGCGGGACTCTCTACACGAGCTCTCACTACAAACGTGACTCGATAGCGCGACAGGGTGTTTCTCAGCCCGCGCCATATTGTGGATTAATAGTGTTACTAATTTATTTTAATGGCAATGTAAAATTTTTGGTAACTGACGTTCAAAGTCAGTAAATGTCACTGAAGTAAAGTGGAAACAGGACTAAATATGTATTCCGCAATTAAGACAGAAATTAAGGTTCAATATAATTTTCCTATTTTGTTACCTAAATTTTTGAGAAATGCTCTAATAATGCCAAAACTGTGCACGGTGATGGAAGTCAAATTTTATGCAATAGTATTCAGTATTTATTTCGCAAGAAGAACGAAGGATTGAGCAGCATTCCCGTAAACAATGTTTTGAATTTGGTGATGAAAAATTCTTGACAAATCGCTACCGACGCAAATATATGACGTATGTACATTACTGCCATACAAAAGCTGTTTGTAGCGCCACTATCCCTAGGTTGGACTAACACTAGTTAGGCTATAATAGAATACCTCCGGTCCAGCAAAGGAAACTTACTCTGAAGCCGATCTTGGTCATGTGGCTGATCATGACGTCGACGAATTCCTGGTCGGCATCAGCGTAGAGCACGAGCGCATCGTACTCGACCGGAGCGCCCTCGTCCACATCATCCATAGTTAATAGTTCGCTGGCGTCCGTCCGTGAGTCCTGCCGCTGAGGCACCAGCTGAGTTTCCGCGGTCCATCTCTGCTCTGTTGGAGTAACACAACTGTGATTTTCTTGGATAGGGATTAACTTCATAAATGCCAGGCTGATTTTTGCATTTTTGTATTTTAATACACTAAACTTTTCTTTGTAGTTATTCTGTTGTTAATTGTGATTAAATTTTAGAAAAGTGTTCATAATTTTTATTTAGCAATAAAGTGAGTGTAGGTGAGAAACCATATTCACTTACTGTACTTTAGGTTCTGTGCAAGCGTGAAATTTGCGCTGCTTACAAAGACGCAATGCAGGCATGAAACGCAAATACGTTAACTATATTATGTTCTATAATTAACTCCACTCATTTTATATTATACATATGGTTTAAGGAACAAAAACTGTAGTTTTCTTAATCGATATTATCTTAACCAAACAATAAATTACCTCCATTGACTAGCTTGCTAGCTGTGGCTAGATCCTGTAGGTCGTCCCTGATGTCATACCGGTCTATGGTCTCCAAATGTCGAAACAACTGGTGCACCGTGGCTTTCTGCTCGCTGTTCCGGACCCATGTTCCTAAGATCCATCTGACCATGTTTTGATGATGGTTTTCGGCATCTTGGGTGGTTATACCTGTAAGATTTGCTAGGCCTCTCCAGTCTCTGTAAACGAAAATTTATAGACGTTAATAATTGTTTCATATTTGTGCTCCCAGTGCCTGATTTAGACAGCGGGACATATGGTTAAGGCTACAGAGAGAGGTACCTCGTGACAATGCACTCAGGTGATTATTTGGGTGTTTTGACTATCTTATTACTCTGTCCACAATATTGGTGTATACATAAAAGCAATTAACATCATTTTAATAATAATTCTAATAAGCCGCAACTTTTACGAGACAACCAAAAATGGTGAATCAGTTCATGCGAAGTTCATCAATATTGAAATAGCGCTCAACATAAATAATCACTCACATTGTGTTCAGTAGCAAAACATTCTTTATATGAGAAAAACTAGTTATTAGCATGCTCTAAGGAGCTCAAATTTAAGTAGGTAAAGTTATTCAAATGTTTTTGAGGGCTCGGCCTATGATTAATTAGCTTTGCTGACATTTAGTAGCACATAGTAGGAATAAGTTAATATGTTATAGAATAGACAAGGGCATTTTTTGTTAAATCAAGAATTAATTCTCACATTTGCTGGAATTCAGGAAACATGTTTACATTTTCACACTAATCAGGATATAAAAGATCAGAATCAAACACTCTGGAGTGTCCAATAAACCATATATTTTGTGTACAATGTCAGAAATAAGCCAACAGTTTAGAGCATGTATGTTTAATATCTCTTTGTTATTAAATTAAAATGTCAAATATCACATTAGCAGTTTTCAATAGTAATCCTATCAATCGAATGTTAGTTAAATAGGATAAAAGACCCAATTAAACTAAATAGAAATTATGTTTCCTGATGACTAAGAAACTGAAGTTCTTTAATTGAAAATGCCACTAATATTAAATTTAGCGAATAAAAGGTTATCACTATTGACAGACCATTGTTGTGGATAAGATAATATTCCTTCCACAAGTCTTTATTGACAATTTCATGAGTAGTTAAAAATAGGAAATTATTAATCAACACAAGGCAACAAATTATCATAATTATTATCTCTCGTCGAGTTAACACGACGTTTGTATTGCGGTGCCAATAACTTAATATTTACATCACAATGACTACCAAAACAACATAAAGGATCGTATAGAGAATGAAGTTTTGGATCAGAACGTACCTGGGCAGTTTGTTTGGTCCATCGCTCGGGATCAATCTTCTTGTATTGAGACGACTCAGAATGTTTAGAGCATCACTCGTGAAGTGGGAAACAGACACATAAGATACGTCTTCTGCCATTTTGCCTTAAAACTAAGAGACACTCTGCACTTGTAGAAGTATACTTCACTCCAACCAATAAAAATAGATTGGAGTATAAACAAGTTCCCTTTTCATTAAATCATTACAATCCACACATTACGCATACGACGATTATTCAAGAAAAAAAATTTTTTTAGGTCTTCTTAGTATTGCCACTGTTACTGGCGAAATCCTCATTACTCTGTGCGCTATAAAAAGATCACGAATTTACGTGCCAGTTCCACGTTTCGGTCATCCACTAATAATATTTATAGTATCTTAATGTTATTATAATAGTATTTTAATGCTTTAAAAATCGCAAAATTTAAATTTTAGTGTTAATATTGTACAGAAAGGGCTAAAAGTAACCATGAAAACAAAGCAAATTGATAATGTAGCAACACTCAATCTGCCACTTGTCACCGTGACATTTCAATATATTATTACATGTTTACGAAAATTGCTATAAAAAAAACAGGCCAGGCTTGTATTTCTTTCCCCTCTTACCACTTTCAAGTTGTCTGTGCCACTTTCCTTCCCTTAGTTCCCGTAGTAGAGTTCCTTTTGAAACCTTTAATAAACGGAATGATTTAGAAAAATACATCTTTTATTTATTTCTCGTATAGGTTTCAATTTTAAATTCACATCACAAAAGTGTGATTAAGGATGAGTGCACACTATGCTGCAGTGGAGCGAGACGACACAGCGCGACCGAGTATTTTGCATGAAATTATAAATAATATAGTGCACTAAGTCGTACACCCAATCCATTTTACACATTGTCGCGTACGACGAAGCGAGGCTACTTAAAGTACACACGCAATCTCCAAAAGTATTAGTACTTTAAAAGGATAAAAAAAAAAACAATACAAATGTATGCCATAGCTACCTACCATTTATAATGTTATTTTAATTAACAAAATAGTAAAGTGCGTCATGATTAGGCATCGGATAAACGGATGCTTTTATACCTAAACTTTGGCGGCGGCTTTGTTGTCCAGTTGTAGGTATAGGCGGCTTTGTTTGAGGTATGAGTGTGATAGCAATAGGATTTGGTAAACTTATCTACCGGAATTTTCGATCCCTAATCATGATAGGACAATTAAGGCCAGTAGCACATTGGTTGATTGATTTTCGCATTCTAGTACCGCGTCGGTAAGCACTCAATCCTCCCAACCTATCATCTCAATACATTTAGTATCTCTTATTAGTCTGTGATACATTTTATAACCCATAATAAATTTTAGATACCTACTACTAATGTATGGTCCAAAACAAGTAGAAAGTTACACTAATCTAATATAGCCAAACAAAAGAAATAAAATTTTAATATTGTCATAGATTTATTATCATCACAAACCGATGCCTATAGTCAACTGAACATAATTATATTACACAATTATACATGTATATGTTTTAGGGGCTGGAATGAAAAATTGGCAGTGTTCAGTCCCATTTGACAAGATACAATTTCATCATGTTCTGTTATGGTTACGATTGGTTGATTTAGGGTGCGTTTCCACGCGGTTTCCTCTGATGTTGAGCTGAGCAGAATGACACTGTTTCCACTGAGTGGGACGGAAATTTCAGGCACTGATTGGCAACGCCTGATAAATTTATAGTTCAAAGATTTTATCAATAATATGTTAACTCACCTCTATTGTTAACAGCATAGAGGCCTGTTAAGATATCATAAATTTAAGAACACAACTGTAAATAAAGCCTTCAAGACATGATCGCATCGCATCTGTCAGAAAACCAATGGTACTTTAATGGTATTTATTTCTAAAGGATGCTGTCTGGCTGGTACGCAAGAGAACCAAGGTTGCGGATCGCCAACGGCCAAGCTTAAGTGGCAGTGGGCGGGGCAAATTGCTCGTAGAACCGGTAGCCGTCGGGGCAGAAAGGTTCTTAACCACGGACCGGAAGACGCAGCGTTGGAAGGCCTCCAACAAGGTAGACCGACGACCTGGTTAGGAATCGGATGAGGGTGGCGCATAAGACCATTCGTTGTGGAGAACTTTGTGGGAGACCTTTGTCCAGCAGTGCAGTGGACGTCTATCGGCTGATATGACGATGATGATGATGCTGTCTGGACCCATTGGGATGTCTCCTATTCAGGACCACCCTTGTCCGGCTCCGTGTGATGCTTCGTCAGCTTTATATATAAAGGAACGTCGGACCAGGTTAAAGACATCATCACGTTTGCCAGGGAGAAACCTAACATACATTCATTTATGGTGTTCAGTTCGAGTAGACTGCTGTCAGGACCAATGTAGGTGTAATCTGTTGGACAACTCATGTCCGACGGCGGTACCATCTCCTCATGATTCGTATGATAAGGCGTCGGGCCGGGCTTACCAGATCACGTTTGTCAGGAGGAGACCGATGGTACACTAATGGTGTTCAGTTCAAGCAAAGAGGGCTGTCTGTTCCGATTCGGGTGTATTCTGCTCAGGACTACTCTTGTCCGGCGGCGGTACCACCGCGCGATGCTTCGCACGATGGAACGTCGAGTCGCTTCGTCGAGGCGTTGGTTGGCACTGGATAAAGACGATGGATTTGGAGCAGGCAACCTGTTTGGACAATAGCATGTTTTAGATCTAAATAATGGGGTCAAAAATTAAAATCAACGTGTACCTAAGTTGAATCTTCGGCAGGACTTCTCTTTATACACTCGCGGGAAACAGTGAGTGCGAGCATCACAGACCATATGGCGAGCATCTTTTTGACAAATCATGTCGAGTTTTATTTGTAATTAAATAATCTAGATTAGTCATTCCATAATGTAACTTCGACAAAGTACATTTTCCCTGATTTATCATTCGAGCAATGTGTTTTACTTAAATTTATATTGTTGTAATGTTGTAATTTTTACATTGTTTTGATCTAAACAATAGGTAAGTTCTTGTCAATAATTGCATTTTTACGACAAGGTTTTATTGCTGACTGTCCTTTTCTTTAAACATTCATCAACTACTCGCCAACGTGTGTCTAAAGAGCCGAAACTCAGTAGATTTTCAGTGTTTGGCTTTTGCAGACCATCCGGTTTCATCATCAGATCAGCTTCATCGTACCTTATTATTGTATTCTCATCGAAGCTACGTAGTATACTAAATGTCAGTCCAAGACACCGGGACATGTGTGACTAAAATGAAAGCCTAGATAGATAAGAGTTATGCCGTCCTCGAGAACTCGAGACTCGAGAAGGATGGGAAATGTCCTCGAGAACGATCTTTCCCCATACAAATCAGGCAACGTTCTCGCTTCTCGAGAACTGCACATGTCTACCTATGTTGTTTTTGAATTTCGAACCTATCGCTTTTACCTGGGCCACTCCTGAGCGCTGATAGCTTTGGCCAGCTGTTCCCAGAAGTCGTAGGCAACGGTGTGAACGTACAAAGGGAAGTGGTACTGCAGCGGCGTCGGCAACTTGCACTGCTCGTAGATACACTGTATCAGTCGGTATTGCGTCATCTCTGCAATATAGAATCACGGTTTAACAACAAACGGCCAAGTGCGAGTCGGACACGGGTAGCGTTCCGTATATACTATCGTACACACTGTTAACTGTATATCTGTTAAAAGATTATTGCACGTGTTAAGGTTTTCATAGTTATATGCGACTACGATTGTACAGTCACCGTTTCAGGAGGGTTATCGTTTCTCGGAATGGAGTGTATGAATCCTAGAATAGAGACTGGTTTAGTACAAATTTTCTAAGCTAAGCTTATTCACTTAAGAACTGAATACCATTGAGTGGTAAACCACAAATTAAGATAGCGAGCTCGTAGTAAAAGCAGATTGTAACCACCTTGGAAGGTTAATATAGATTATCGACTCTATTTCCTTGGACATGAAACTACAAAATACACTAACAGAATAATGGTCATAACTTTTTGGAATTTTACATCCGTCCGACTCTCCACAAGAACGTATTTTCTTGAAAAAGGACTATGAACTCTCATCATCAACCAATGGTTGACAACCATTTTAAACCTATTCAACAAGGAATAAGGTTGAAAATTCAATATCCACGCAATGTAGTTCTAACCTTTTTTTGTAAGTAACTGGTTGGCGCTTACGAGAACAAAATCAGATAGGATTGTATTAGACACAATGCCATTGTGAATGCAAGTAAGTGGATGAGCTTAGTTTAAAAAAATTGTACCATACCTAGGGGAAAGAAGGCCGTGATCCTAAAATCGATTAGTTGGTAAGAAAAACTGACCTGTGTTTCTCGTATGCTCATTATAGTCGAAGTAAAACTTGTAGTCGAGGTTCTTGAAGAAGGCCGCTGAGCAGATCAGGACGGTATGACGACAGCGGGAGTTAATCAGCTTAGTATTCGGCCGATAAGGCTTCGTCAAAAACTGCAAAATTATAAAATGTATCTTTATTGTGATTGAATTGACTATGGTACCTTCTTTAAATTTAAAATTAATACACACATTAAAACCTTTCTCTGTCATTTTCTGTATCATAACATCAATGAATCCTTGGTCGGCCTCCGCGAAAAGCACCAGAGCATCGTATTCAACAACACCGTCAGCGACGTCCATTTCCTCTCTGTTGACAAGTCTGTCTGCCGCAGCTAGAGCCATCAGGTCGTCCTTGATGTCATGCCTGTCAATCTGTTCCAAGTGTTGGAACAGCTGTCGCACTGTGGCTGATGAACCGTCGCTTTCAACCCACGTTTCTAGAGTCCATTTGACCATGTTCGGATGATCTTCTATGTCTTGGGAGGATATGCCGGCGAGATTCGCCAGACCTCGCCAATCTCTGAAAAATTTAAAGATTAGACGCGTAGGTACATTGGCCAGGTAGCTGAATCTGTTCACCTTCATGTTTATAGTGATATGACAGCTTTCGAAGCTCCACGCCAACGCAGAGATTATGATATGACCTTTTTCCATTGTCTTTTCAGTTTTAATTTCATTCAATTATTTTAATTCCTTAACCGATTATGGTCATGGGCTCATGCGTCCATGGCGTGGCGCTGAAGGCATTGTAAAACTCTTAGGGTGTGTCTCGACTGAAGCGAAGGGGAGGCGACCAATCGCCTGAGTTGAAATCTGTATCTCAGATCCGCTTCACTTTCGGGTTGGTCGATTCCGCTCGTCTCCGCTCCGCTCCAGTGGAGACGCACCCTTAGTGGTCTACACGTTAACCGTAGTAAAATACAAATCCGTACGTAGGACAAAATAGCATCTAGGAAGCGCCGCACATATTAACTAGCCTTCTCTATGTAAACTTGTAGGTGTAAAGTAAATATCTATGTGTAAACAATTATCTTACAATTTCAACGTATCTAAATGTTTACATCCGCAAAGTTACTTAATATTTACATACATGATATAATAACAAAAACATTGAGAATAATAGGTAGATATAGTAATATTTACTGTGATAGGTATATACACAAAGCATCGTGCAAAGAAAAATTAAACAGCGTTCATCTGATTTTTTACATGTACATTATATGACATATGACAATACAAAGAGATGAGAAAAGTGTTCATAAACCCGAATGAAATCTTTCCTTAGCCTACAAATTGGTTGAACTACGGTTACTTTATAATTAAAAAAAAAAAAAAATGAAAATTATTTCTGCCTATTTATGTTTTCGGTGCACGAATGAACTGACGACTACACTAGTCGTTGTCGGCATAGTGTTCAATCATACGTGCACATTACACATATAAGTACTTATGTAAAAAATTAACAAATAAAAACCTTCCAAGAGCATATCGGGCCACGCTCAGTGTAGGGTTCCGTAGTTGCCCATCCTTCACAATAGACGGGCTTAAAACAGCGGTTTTAAGACCGAGGTTTAAATTACGAGAAAGATTTCAAGCTCCATAAAGTAACCGTAATTACTTATTACCTTCTGGAAGTTATCGATTATACGCGCCAGATTTTGCGGAATATTTTAATGCAGTATGGCACTTAACTAATATGTGTAACGTTCGAATTATAAGGAAACCGCCCGGCACTTATGTCATTTTAAAGAAAATTATGAAATTTTGCGATGTAACTCAAAAACGGCTTGACCAATTTTATTCAATATAGTTTTCATTGAAAGTACTAATAAGGCCACTTTTGAACGACTTTTTGAAGTCGGTGCCAAACCACTCAATTATTACTATGAAAACAGATGCCGCGCATAAAGCCTTTAATGATTTTTCAGTTTTTTTGAAGTCGGTTCCTCATTTTTATATTTTTAGCTTCGCTGATTCAAATAAAATACTTATGTCGGGGTGATCGGGGAGGTCTTGTTTGCATGCATCCCGTTTGAATTATCCCCTAACTCCTAACCGTTAAGGAGTTATACCCTCCATCATCAGCTCAGCATAGGAAAATGATGACTACCATATGCAAATACTTAAATAGCAATAGAAAACTTATAAAAAAAATGAGTGCCTATAAAATTTGAGGGTTGCACTCGATTTCCCTGGGATCCCATCATCAGATCCCAACTCGGTTATAATGGGACCACCTTGGGAGTTGGGAGTATACTCTTTCAAATAAAAAAATAATTTTTTAAATCGGTTTTCAATTGGTGGAGTAATCGGTGAACATACATAAAAAAAAACATACAGTCGAGCATACTAGAACCTCCGGTATTCCCTTGATTTGTCTAATTTTTTTTGTCTAATTTCAGTTTGTCTAACAATTTTTACCATAATGAACATTTTATCTAAAGTCAATATGTATAAAATAATTTCTCATAATTATTATTTTATCGAAATTCGTTTTGCCTAAATGATCATTTTCATAACTCTTGTTTTGTCGGATATTCTTTTATCTAAAACTCACTTTATCGATTCTTATTTTGAAAATTGTAGGTTAGGTTAAAGACCGAATACTGTAGGTTAGGTTAGGTTTGTTTTATGACCATGGATAGCGGAGCGAGCGAAGCGATCGGAGCATCAGAATGCTTGCTAAATAAATAAATTAGGCAAAAAAATTGTTAGGCAAAATATGTTTATACGAATTAAAAAATAGGCTAAATAAAATTAGACGAAATAAGATTAGGTGAAATGAGTATTATACAAAACGACTTTCACTCAAATGAAAATTAGGCAAAGTGAATAGTTATGCTAAATAATATTAGTTTAAATGAAATTAGGCAAACCGAAATTAGGCAAAAAGTTGTTAGGCAAAACAAGGTACAACCAGAACCTCCTCCTTTTTTGGAAGTCGGTTAAAAAGTACGCGTCAAACAGCATTTGACATACGATTAGGTACATAAAGTAGTCAACGAAACTCACCTGGGTAGTATGAGAGGTCCACCGCTCGAAATTAACCTTCTCGTGTTGAGACGATACAAAACGTGTAATGCCTCATCCGTGAAGTTGGACACCGACACATCCAAACATTCCTCCGCCATTTTACTCTTTTTTATGAGTCTCAATGTGGACCGATACACGATTTAAAAAAACACATATATGTCAATAAACAGTTGAATTTTGATATCTGCACTGGCAGTGCCGATGTCAAGGGTCAGGAAGACACATATTTATCAATGAGACCGGTAGTGATTCGCGATAGTACGGACTACGGATAGATTGGAGTCGGAACGTAATGTAATCTGCAACAAAAGTTCACACAATTAGGCTAAATCCACTTGTTTAGGTATTACTTTAAAGGAAAACGTAGACGGATGAGGTGGCATCTATAGGTATTGGTCGAAATAGCAATTAATGAACTGGTTTTGGGTGAATTATACTTTTACGTCACTATCTAAGTAAATATTATTACTAAGTAGTAACGAGATTCGAGCGCGTAAATTGATAAGTAGGCACCTACTTAATTCAAAAAGTTTAAATAAAACGAAATAAATAAATAAACTATTTAAACAAAAACATCGGTTTCGGGACAGGTATAAGCATACCTGTCCCGAAACCGGTATAAGCATACCGGTTATCTTGTTCTGGGAAATCCGATACCGGTTCTGTTATTTAAGGCTCTTTATCTGTCCAAAAATGCTGATATTTTTATCCATTTTTCTCTATGATCAAGCATGTTCCTTAACATATCAATGGTACTACTTAGAACAGGGCCATTGCGATTTATTGGTATATATGTATTTATAACCTGCAGTTTGAAAATTTCATGGTTAATAAATAGATAAATAAAATAAATAAATATCGGACAACCTCACACAAATCAATCTAGTCCCACAGTGAGCTTTTAGGCTTGTGTTATGGACATGTTACTAGACGACGATAAACATACTTATATGGATAAATACATAGTTACTTAAATACAAATAACATCCATGACCCAGGTACAAATATTCGAGCTCATCACCCAAATATTTGCCCTTGCCGGGAATCGAACCCAGGACCGCCGGCTCAGCAGGCAGTTGCTCAACCACTGCGCCAACCGCGTCGTCTTACCACCTCGCAGCCGCGAAGTACATAACACCAGCTACCCGGTGCGCCCCGGTCTACCACCAGCTCCTCGACCGGTCAACTCCTCGCAGCCGCCTTCGCCGACTACGTTCGCCTTCCAGGAGAGTACCGAACTACGCGAGTTAAACCAGACGGGCTTCACCTCACGACCCATATTTTAAAAATAAATTATTATTTTGTTGTTGACGTCAGTTGTTTTCTTTAGCACCACATCCTGGGGAACTGAACGTCACAAACTTTTGTTTCAAACCCCAAATTGACAAAATTCACGCAAATAACTGTTTTTTTTTCAACCCATTTTCGACTGCACGCAATGAAAGCACGAAAAAGCTATGTTACTATTAGAACTCAGGGAAAAGTATCATTCACTTTAAAAAGTTGATTGATGATTGAAATTATTTCAATAATTGCTTATAATTGCTTTCGACGACGCGTTTGGCTCGGTTGGTAGACACCTGCCTACTGAGTCGGCGGTCCCGGGTTCGAATCCCGGCCGGGGCAAATATTTGTGCAAAGTATTTGTTCTTGGGTCATGGATGTTATCCATATATGTATTTATATATTATGTATATCGTCGTCTAGTACCCATAGTACAAGCTTTGCTTAGTTTGGGACTAGGTCGATTTGTGTATGATTGTCCCTTAATATTTATTTATTTTATTTATTTAACTGACTGATTACTTACTTCAGTACTATTTATTTATCTATCATCCACGGACGTCCACTGCTGAACATAGGCCTCCCCGATAGCCCGACACAGAGTGCGATACTGCGCAGACTGACCCATTGACCCTCACAAGGTCATCCGTTTCCTATGCGTGGAGGCCGCTCCAATACTTTACTACCCCAACATTAGCTCACCCTTGCCCCTTTAACCATGCAATCCTGCTACTTATATAATGTATGTAGGTATTTAAATACGTGCGAGTCGGACTCGCGCACTGAGGGTTCCGTACAAATACTTATCCCATCTTAACTGGCCGGGTTAAGTTAAGTGTGCATCTGGTATGTATAGCGCCGGATACAAATGAGGTCCAAAATTAACGCAACCAATCACGTTTGTTGTATGGGAGCCCCTTTAAATATTAATTTGTGTCAGTGCATCTGGAAAGGTGCCTTGTTTCAGGTATTGAGTTATGCATAGTTCCAAAAAGTTGATTAAATTTGCTATCAATACAAAAAAGAATAATGACTGTAGGTGGAACCACTACTTTTATATAAATTTTTGAATTTTCGACTTCCGAAATGCACAAGTTGAGAAAATTGCATTTAAAGTTTATAGTGGCAAAAAACACACTTCTACTTCGAAGTTACATAGTGAAGGGTATAATCATAATCTTTGAATGTTAAAGAATTATAATAAAGGTGAATTGTCTAAAAATACATGTTAATTATTCTGATTTCTTAGGTTGAATATGCCAGGGTGGAAGAAACACGAAAGTGTTAATTATACCCAATTCATAAAATAACGAGATTAAAACTGTTAGTTTCTCATCATAGTTACATATTCTATGGCATTTTGGGACAATTGAATGAAAGAAAACTCCATAATCATAAAGAAGTTTAATAATTACCGCATTTTTAACAATTACAAAAAAGATCACTTATTATATTAAAAACCAACAAAATAATTTGTATATTCATGCTATATCACAAGATCAAATAGTATTTAGCGTGGTGTACCACAATGGTATAATAGAAATGGTGATAAAGCAGTTTTTTTTAACAATAAAGTTTAGTGACTCGGTCGAAACTTTTGTATGGAAACGTAACTAGGGTACCTTGTCACGACATTTACTAAACTTTAGTAACTTAAACTCGAAGATCACTATTTTAGTACCTATAATGCAAGAAATATCTGTAACAAAATGTTATTTAGGATAATTATAGCGGAAATCAATGTATTCTTATTTATAAAACTTCTGTTTTAGTCGTGTAAGACATCAAGTTTAGCATTTTACTAAACTGGGTACCTTGTCACGCTAAGTCATTATATATATATATATATATATATATAATCTATAACAAGTTTGTTGTATGGGAGCCCCCCTTAAATATTTATTTTATTTTATTTTTAGTATTTGTTGTTATAGCGGCAATAGAAATACATCATCTGTGAAAATTTCAACTGTCTAGCTATCACCGTTCTTTACAGCCTGGTGACAGACGGACGGACGGACGGACGGACAGCGAAGTCTCAGTAATAGGGTCCCGTTTGTACCCTTTGGGTACGAAACCCTAAAAATAACTCAATTGTGTACATAACTGCACCTAATTTATGATTTATTAGTCTTTCAATCAATATTACTAATTATATACGTCAAACTACTAAAATCACAGCTCAATTTTTCATTGACTAAATTCGAGCCTCTGATCTAAGTAATGGCAAACGTATTAAATTAAAATAAATAGTTATTTCATACAAGAGTCATGCAAGTTGAATGTTTTCTTATAAAAATAAATAAATAAAATAAAATAAAATAAAATAAAATAAAATAAAATAAAATAAAATAAAATAAAATAAAATAAAATAAAATAAAATAAAATAAAATAAAATAAAATAAAATAAAATAAAATAAAATAAAATAAAATAAAATAAAATAAAATAAAATAAAATAAAATAAAATAAAATAAAATAAAATAAAATAAAATAAAATAAAATAAAATAAAATAAAATAAAATAAAATAAAATAAAATAAAATAAAATAAAATAAAAAAAAAAAAAATAAAATAAAATAAAATAAAATAAAATAAAATAAAATAAAATAAAATAAAATAAAATAAAATAAAATAAAATAAAATAAAATAAAATAAAATAAAATAAAATGTATTTATTTCGGACAACAAAAGATCCATATATTGTTAGTAACAAAATAAAACTTATATAACAATGTTAGTACGAAAACTTAAATGTAGGGTAGTGCAGTGTTTCAACAGGCCACTGTCCCACCTATCAGCTACGGCGGCCAGGAGACTGTGGCGACTGGCGCGTACTCTGCGCAGCGTCGTGGCGCACCGCCTGCGCAGCGTCGCAAAAAAAAAAACCGTCTACGTGCGCGTCCGCAAACATACCGGACGCGCTACAGTGCCGCGGCAGTCGCAACAGGACCCTGAACGCGTCATTATACTGGACGCGCAGAGCATTAAGAGATCGCTGCGTATATTTGTTCCATAAGCTGCAGGTATACAGTGATGTACAGTACGCTTTAAACAACGTGATCTTTACTTGCGCTGTACATCGGCTAAACCTGCGAGCTATCATATTCGCTCTCATTGCTAATGCTCTGCGCTCCCTCTCGATGTCCGCATCATCACGCAGATCTTCGGTGACCAGATGCCCCAAATATTTGAAAGCCGCCACCCTTTTCAGTTGCACACCGTTAAGAATAATGGGGGGGACGTATGAAGGGCACTTGGTTCCCGCCTTAAAAACCATGTACTCACTTTTAGCCACATTATACTTGAGATCGTGCTTCAAGGCGTAAGCCTCACAAATACTTAAGAGCACCCTCAGCCCCCCGACCGAAGGGCTCAGCAGCACCATGTCGTCGGCATAGCTTATATTATTAAAGCAGACTCTATCTACGTGACACCCGACATGAGTGCTGCTGAGCTCACCGATTAGGGCATCTATGTATAAATTAAATAATTTCGGAGAGGTAAGTCCGCCTTGCCTCACTCCACACTCAAGGCCATACTCGTCAGACAGGACGTTGCCCCATCGTACACTATTTTTCTGGCCCGCGTACCAGCACCTGAAAATACGCGTCAACTCTCCAGGGAATTTGACCTCATCGAGCTTTTTCCACAACAGGTCATAATTGACAAGGTCAAACGCCTTGGAGAGGTCTAAGAAACACGCATAGACAGGTGTTTTTCTTCGTGTGTAATATTCAACTGCATGCTTTAGACAAATGATTGCGCTCTCAGTTGATAGACCGGGACGGAAACCGAACTGCGCATCATGCAGCTGAAGACATTTGTCTAAATGCACGTTAAGTAGGCTGTCTAGTAGGCGAGCCACTATCGTTGCTAGAGAAATAGGTCTGTAGTTGGTCGCGTCAGATATGTCGCCCGTTTTATTTTTTATTATGGGGACAACTACGGTTTTTGTCATATTATAGGGTAAATACGAATGACCAATACATAGATTAAAAAGCATTGACAAGAGTCTAGGCAGATGGGGCCCAGCAAACTGCAGATGCTCGACGCTCAGCTGATCGTGACCCGGAGACTTCCCTCTTTTCATTGCCCGTAATAATTTAGTGACGTCACTCGCACTAAAGCGGAGCAAAAAAACATTAAGTATTTTTTTTTGTTCAAAAAATTATTTTGCTATAGACCGATCGGTCTATAGCAAAATAGACCTATACCTTATCTTAGAAAGAGGTAGTTGACTACCCGCGATGGAAATATTGACAAAATTATTCAAAATTTAAAGGCTTTTAAGACATGGCGTGACAAGGTACCCTGACTACTAAACTTTATAGTCAGAGAAATATACTAAAAAAACATAATTTTACTGATATTCTTGTACACACGTGTTCCTTAGGATGTAAATAACCCAATTATAACACAAACCCATTTTGGCACTTTTTCACCAGCTTCCACAAAAACTCATGTAACTCGGTAACTAGATGTCGTGACTAGGTACCTTTCCAGATGCACTGACACATTTTATTCTGTTTTTCATCATCTGTGAAAATTTGAACTAACTATCGCCGTTCATGAGATACAACCTGGTGACAGACGAAGTTTTCGTAATAGGCTCCCGTTTTAACCCTTTGGGTACGGAACCCTAACAATTGACTCAGTGTTAATACCCTCAGTTGACGACCGGGTGACAACAAATTGAAGCATCGCTGCAATTTGGCATTATGTCACTCAAGATTGGTAATATCCGCTTAAAATACATTCGCATCAACAGACATGACTTGTTGATCTGACAAAACATATTGGTACATTTATCAGTATTTCTTTATTCAGACCTGTGGCATTGGCTGCCGTAGGGCTAGGTGGACCTGCCCGGGGCCCCTATGGTCATACGGGCCCCTGGCTAAGCTCATAGAGGTCCTGAAACTTCGAACCAACATCTTTTGTCCTTGGACGTTGTCTTTTGCAACGAGGCCCTTGGAGCTAAGCCACTGTTTCATCTTCTATGAATGCTAACCTGATGTCTCCACTACCAGCTTAGTGTTTGATATTGTTCATCAACCTTTTAAGTGGACACATCATGTTCTGTATGTTGTTTTAAACTTCAGAGTTTATTTATTTAATCTCGATTGCAAGAAAGTTTTCGTACAGATGATGAATTAAATGCCGTAAAACATTCCTTTAGAGTTTAAGTATTTATTTAATCTCGATTGCAAGAAAGTTTTCGTCAGATGACGAATTTAATGCCGTAAAACATTCGCTGCCCGTCAACCTTGGGCTTCGTATTCCATACGACACAAACAAGAAACAGTAAATAAATGCAAATTAGTAACCGCTATATATCAATTATTCAAAAAGATTGAAGCCCGCATTGATGGTGAGTGCAGTCCAATCTTCTCTAAATAGCTCACGCAGAGCACTTACCATAAATGATAATAGTAGGTACACCACTGATAGAAATATTGAAACACAAACAAAAGCGGTTCTGAGCCGTACACGGCTGCCGCCGAGCACAACATGCGAGATCTGACGGCTCGAAACCAACTGAGATGTTCCGTTGCACTAAATCATATAATCAGTTGCCTCATCGTGTTGTCGGATTCGGAACCTATGGTTATAAAATTAGGTGTTGGTAGACACTTCTCAAATCAGGTGTTGGTCGACTTAGTGTCCGAAAAGCTACGGTTACTTACTCAGCTTAAAGCTGTGACGATTATCGTTAGGTCAAATGTTAACCTCGTGGGGTTATCTTTTCTATTTAAGTTCATTGACGTTTGTTATTAAACTTATTCTTTCACCGATAATCTACTTAATTAATTATTATAGGTACACAATCCAGATTGTTTTTTAACCATCGACGAAAAACAAGGGGTGCCATAAGACTCATAAATTTAACGCATGTACATTTAAAATTCCTGGCATTGCCCTTATCTGCCGAACTATTAAAAATAGGGCAAGTGCGAGTCCGACTCGCGCATGAAGGGTTCCGTACCATAATCAACACAACACAACAACAACAATAACAAGTTGGTTATTGGGAGCCCCCCTTAGATATTTATTTAATTTTATTTTTAGTATTTGTTGTTATAGCGGCTATAGAAATACATCATCTGTGAAAATTTCAACTGTTCTTGAGATAGGTACAGCCTGGTGACAGACGGACGGACGGACAGCGAAGTCTCAGTAATAGGGTCTCGTTTTAACCCTTTGGGTACGGAACCCTAAAAAGTGGAACTCTGACGGCACATGTGTTTCCTCCTTTTCACAACATGGGACCCTTCAAACGAGGCGTGAAGAAGCATCTCTCGGGACAGCATGGCAGTGTCAACTGACTGCGATTGCGACTTGAGCTCCCCTATTTGCGAACCATCAGGCGAAGTGGAGCCACTATGTTGTGCCAATATAAATGTGTGTCTGTATGTGCATAGCTCACAAACCGACGCATCGATATAAATGTCTGATATTTTAATTCGAAATCTGTCTATTGAGATGGTTCTTAGGCATGTTTGATAGAAATAGGGGCATTAGACTCCAAGACATTTGGCTTCACTTCGAAAATGTGACAGGA
The DNA here is from genome assembly GCA_905147355.2 of Apotomis turbidana. Classification (NCBI taxonomy): domain Eukaryota; kingdom Metazoa; phylum Arthropoda; class Insecta; order Lepidoptera; family Tortricidae; genus Apotomis; species Apotomis turbidana. The sequence goes on from LR990288.1 coordinate 25,905,080, forward strand.
TTTCAGACAATATTGAAGTAAAAATTTCATATTATTAAGTATGTTCAGTTTCAGTTAGCATTTCCTATATCGCTCAATAAATCTCTCGCGATGACCAACTTGCGTCAGGGTTGTCTAAATTTTTTAGGTTATTATTTTTACAATATTATATCTCGTTATATTATATTTAGTTTGATTTAGGTTATCCCTTATTATTACACCTGAGAAATTGGATCCATTGGCAGTTGCATACACTGCTTTATGGATGCTAATACGGCCTTAGACAAACTCAGGAGGGGCATTCCTGAAGTTGTTTACCTTTAAAGGGTGTGAAATACCGGTAGATTTAGACGTAAAACTGTGCGATGTGGCTTACTTACAGAATAAACTTCATTATTACCATACCCGGGGTTTTCGGTATACACGAATGTCGGCTTAGTGTTAAATAGACATGTGCCGTTCTCGAGAACGTTTCCCGATTTAATTACTTTCATTAAAGCAGTAAAGTAAACCAAATGTCTGACAATGAAGCGAAAAGTTGAAAAAAAAAACAATGGCTCTGGCATCCGGTTCGGTGGTCCAGTTGGTAGGACGCCCGTGTTGGCCCGGAAAGCCGTTGGAGACGCAGGTTTGAATCCTGCCTGAACCGTTAAATTTTTCAACTTTTCGCTTCATTGTAAACTTTCGTTTCCTGATTTGTACGGGAAATAATATTACTATTAGAACGGCACATCTCTAGTGTTAAAGCATTCGTGCACCGAAAACTTCATTATGACATATATTTTTGAAGCATAAAAGAAACAAGATAAATGTTTGAGACGCTTTATTGTCATTCACAAGTGCACTCACTACTCTATGCCTACTGCGGTAGATACAGAACATACAGAGCGGTACGTTGTCTATCATACATACATCACAAATAAGACACAACATAATTAGTTGTTCCACGCATTCATGTTGGCAATATTTTATGCTTCCTTTGCTTATAGAAAATTGATTATTTCTTGCTTTAACGCATTCACTCCCAGCGACGCATACGCGTTCACCGTCATACAAGTTTATTCCTAGATCACGCCCCCTGGCAGTGCATGGCACGTGGTGGACCCTATAAGCTGAGAAAATTCGTTTAGTTAAATTAAAATTTAAAATCTTTAGGGTTTGGCACTAAAATATTGCCAACAATGTTACAAAAAAAAGTAATGCTTCGAAACTAATGTTTTTCATGTGACTCTCGCCATTCATACATACAACTTTACTGCATCTAGAATAGGTAACTAAATTCAACAAAAACGAATAACAACAATTTACAGTCACTACTAATATAGTAAGCTCTTTATACATTGGAATGTTTCTAATAGCAATTATGTCGGCTCTAGGCATTTGTTTCTACAAAGTTGTCTCAAATGTAACGGTTGAAATATTACATCAGAGCAAAATCGGTCGAACATGTTTTTTTTTTTTTAATTATTGATGAGTCGTTTTCACAAAACATGTACTTAGTTAAGGACTATAATTAACACAAAACATACCTAATTGCTTCCTTTGTGTAACGAATGTCATTCATATTTTTTGTATGACCAACTTTCGTTACACAAAGGACGCGATTGTAGTTTAGTTTTTTATTAAGCCCTTAACTTGTAAAGGTTAACAGGAAGAGATCCCTAATAGGGATAAGTTCGCCTTTGTACATGTTTCATTTGTTATCAATGTATTTATAACCAGTTGTTGTGTACAATAAAGTGTTTACATACATACATACTTGTAGGTACAATGAGCTGCAGAATTTCATTGAACGTTTATTAATGAATTCATTCATAAATGGGCCATGTCTATTTCACTAAATTCTTGCAGTTACATTTTATTCCGAAATTCGATAATATTCACAAGACAGTTCGGTTATCTGCGGAAATTCGAGGATACCCGAGCTAGTCAACGCGAGGTGGCACGTTGTCGCAACGTTCGATGTCACGTCGTGCCGTGGATTCTTGCGTAGCACGATGAAAAACGCAACGTCATGGCGCGGCCACAACATCGGTCTATGGCGTCATAGGTGGGAGCGAAAGGTCCGAGCCATGTGCCTCACTCCCTCCAATTGCACTTTGCGCGACAGCGGCGGCGGCAGCGATGTAGGTACGTGTGTCCCGCTCACTCGTTATGCCATCGCCGTCGGATCTCTCGCTCAGTCGCTTGTTCGCCACTGGTCGCGTAAAGTCGTGGCACCTCCGTTAGACCGATGTCGTAGCTTGGACGTAAGGCGGTCTTCTCCCTGGCCTTAGGTTGCGTTTCTATCAAAGATATGCGAGAATGCGTAGCGAACGATATATTTAATCCATACTAATATTATAAATGCGAAAGTGTGTCTGTCTGTCTGTCTGTCTGTTACCTCTTCACGCTAAAACCGTTGAACCGATTTATATGAAATTTGGTATACACATAGTTTCAGTCCCGGGGAAGGACATAGGATACTTTTCATCCCGAATAAATGTAGTGTTCCCGTGGGATGAGCGGGTAACACCGTGGGGCACAGCTAGTTGATTATAAATAATGACACAAAGGTAAATTAAGAAAGAAAAATTGAATGCGATCTACTACAATCGAAGCGGGGTTGTAGTAGATCGCATTCAATTTTTCTTTCTTAATTTACCTTTGTGTCATTATTTATAAAAATAAAAATGTGGTATTACCACATAAAAAATATGAATCGATAAAAAGATTCTATACAAATATTTAATTGATTGTTTTACGAAAATCATGTTTTTACTACTTTTACCGCAGTTATTAAAGTGAAATGTATTACTATTTCTTGATTTATAGCGTCTAAAAAATTTACTTTTTCTATCTTTGCTTTTGTAATATAGAAGGATTTAATAGTTAAGAACCAAGAAGAAGAACCGAGAAGCACTTCATTTGCCTATCCTCGTTCAGAGCAGCTTTGTATTGATTCTGATGGGACACATCCCTCGCTACGCACCCTCGCACATCTCTGGCGAAACGTTGCTGTAACGTGCGTTGTGCTTTGACTTTAAATTGTACTTGTACTACAGCAGTTACGATTATTTTTCTGTACAATTTAGCAATTGACCCGAATACTTTATTGTACAATGTTGCTTGCCGATCACAGCCGACAACAACCTACGAAGTACATACCGCTATCGTTACGAATATACAATTATATAGATATATAAATTCAATAAATACAGACTGGTTTTTAAGTTGCGCGCACAGTACGCGACGCAGTGGTGTGCGGCATGTCTCATACAATTTCATACAAAGAATACTTAAACGCGTCGCGTTGCGTCGGTCCGCTGCAGCTAGTGAGCACTCACCTTACAGTACAATCATTATTTATTAACAATAAAAACGGTCGGATTGTGTTTAAAAAAGAAAAATTCAGTTATCATGTGACTATGATTTTTTGACAGGCCGATAATAGCTGCAAGCTTATAAATTGGCAAGTATCTTTCAAGATCATAAACCTTTAATAAATTACAATACAAGCTAAAATAAATAAATGAATCTAATTTAGGTAATTCAACAATCAAACGTCCAAAGTCCTGTTCAAAAAGATTTGTCCTTTTAACATATATAAACCTTGGGACTTGTTCCGAGTTTATCTGATGGCAACTTATAATAATGTTCACTATATAATGGGACTATTTCTAGTCGCATACACATTGAAAGTCATAACATTATAGTTTGGCATAAAATCGTTAGCCATAATTCTGAAATTATTAACGTTCCAAAGTATTGATTGTCAAATCTATTAGCTTAACAATCCTGAAATGTTAACCTTTGTGAGAAAAATTTAATTACGTATGACCAACGCTTTTATGCCAGTCAATTTTATGCCAGCCGATACCCCTATACAATATAAGAAATTTGTGCAATTTGACATTTATGTTTTCTATGACACATATATGCTTTAAAATACATATTATATACACTAACGCTTACAGTTTTATTGACCTAATACAGATTCAGTTTAGTATAAATAGATATGATTACATTATATTAGTTATTTGTCATGAATATAAGACATTTTCGAAACGTTGGAGGCTCATTGAAAATTATTACAGAGCTTTTTTATTATAATTTGACAAACCAGCTGTCAAATGTAAATTCTTAATATCTATTAAGTAACTAGTAAGTGTCTAAGTAATTTTAATAGACAATAACATTATTCTTACACGTCTATATTACTTTTATAAAATTAGGAATAAATATGGGGGCAAGAGTTAGGATATGATTTTTTAGGAATAAATAATTTCATGCTGTCCAATACCAATTCATAGATTTAACATTGAGAAAACATTGAGTAACTTTGAAGTCTCATATATCAGATTTTTATTTATTTTTTCTCATTATTTTATGACATTCAATATTTTTTTATTCATTAGTATTTGCAATTATACTTAAGCAAGTAACGTAACACTTTGTGCATTTTACCAGGTATGGACAGCAAAATTGACAACTTTAAGTTAAAATAAATATTAAATAAACATGACATTATAAAGATTATTTGATATGCGCAAATTCTACTTAAGTTACATTCCTAAATTGTTTATAATTAAATTAATTAAGTACATTTTTTAGTTCATCAACTACGTACATTTTTTAGTTCATTAAATTAACAATTTAATACTAATCTAAAGAACATTTCGCCCGATTATCAAGCATCAATCATCAATTATATCCACACGCTTTCATACATACATACAAATTTTGATTATACATGTCAAACATCAGTCTTCGATGGCATATCGGAAAGCGATACCAGTGCATTCATTCACATAAGTTACAATACTACTAAGTTTTACATTATTTTGGAAATATTCCACTAGTTTTACTATTGATACAAAGATATAACACGAATAGATATTTTACAAGTATATATGACGTTTTCAACCTGAAGGATCCATTTTGTCGCTTAGCATAAGGACGAAATTTGTTTGGATCTCCATACTAACAATCTGTCAACGCGTTCTTATGGTAAGCGACAAAGTGGTATCTTTTGCTTAAAAATGTTACATTGTAATGTCGTTGATTTGGATTAATATTCTTGCTTTTTTCAAAACTTGGCATCAAGCAGAATTAAAACGCGCCTCTATTACATTACTGTCACAACTGACATTGGCAAAAGCCTCGAGCTGCCATTCTCGGCTTAATAATAATAATCAATAATTCAATATGCAATGTTGCCGTAAAAAGCAAAATTCCAGTTAATATTTTTTTTTGTCATTAGAGTGGCTCCGCTGTGACACTTGGAAATCTTATCAGGAAAATCGACAAATGGGTCTCACGCTTCACGTGATTAATGGATGTCCTAACTAAACTAAACTGGCAAACTGATGTGTCCGGCATTCGCATTTTTGAGTTTCATCTTTGTATCAATAAAACATTACAATAAAAATAAAAAAAAAACAAAGGTAAATAACAATATGTCACAACATACATGAGGTACAAGATGTGCGTTTGTTAGAGGAAGAGTCCTTAAGAGTGAAGCAAAAATAGTACCTATCATAATGTAATTGATAGTATTTAAAAATTGAAAAAAAAATAGTAGAAGTCTTACCTAACCTAACCTGATGACCAATGCCAAGTTATTATTTTAGCTGCCAAGTCAAGTCTGCCATTGCATCATATTAACTGCCCGGAAAAGAATACTACTTTTGAAATGTAGCCCTGAAATTGGTCTACCAGTTTTAAACCTTAATACACTTGAAAGAGTAGAAAAACAGTAGATAATTTTTTTGGCTGACTGTACTTTTTGTTGTCACTTTCAAAAAATTACCGTCTTTGACTTTACTAATTTTATCTTTTATTACCGACATATTCACCTGCCACATTGAGGTTAAAAAATATTAATAATAAATAATAACGATAAACATGATCTTAACTATATTCACATTTTATTGCATTGTCATTAAACTACATACGCATGTAAAACTTCAAGTCTTACGTATGACTTCTCGGTATGAAAATTTACTTACTATATTATGTACCTCCGAACATACACTACGAAGAGAAGTTTTGCTTATTAATAAGTAGATAAAATTCTTGAGTTGTAATAACAACTAGGTATTTCAAAATCCTTTGACAGGGTCTGGCACGCAAGCCTGGTGGGAAAGCTTCCAGCGTATGGGGTCCCTGAAGGTCTCTGCAAATGGATTGCTGATTTCCTGAGTGAGCGTTCGATCCGAGTAGTCCTTGATGGGTACACTTCGGATCCCAGGGCTATTATAATGGGCTATTATATTTATAATGTATCCCTATATGTGTGAAATAAATAAATCTAAATCTAAATCTATTGACGCCGGTGTTCCTCAGGGATCTGTTCTGTCTGCAACTCTTTATCTGCTGCATATTAACGACATGCTTATGCCCGGTACCTTTGGGTATGCTGATGACAGCACAGTTGTTGACAGATACACATCCAGCGCAAATTCCAAGAGGGACGAAATCCAGTCTTGTCAAGAGGCGATGGTGGATCGATTGAGCCACTCTCGTGGCAGTTTCCGAATGGGGAGATGCCAATTTAGTTGGATTCAATGCCACCAAGACTCAGGCGTGTCTGTTTTCCGCTAAGCGGAGTCCCTTTGACCTGACTCCCACTTTCCAGGGTGTATCCGTACCGATTTCAGACCACCTAGAGCTTCTTGGGATGACCTTATCATCCAACCTGAACTTCGGCCAATACATTGAATCCTTGGCTACAACTGCAGCAAAAAAACTTGGGATCCTATCTAAGGTGAGGCGGTACTCACGCTGGAACAGCTGCTTCAATTATATCAGGCGCAAGTCCGATCATGCATGGAGTACTGCTGCCATCTTTGGGATGGGTCCGCCAAATACCAACTGGACGCCTTGGATTCAATTGACAAACGTGCGAAGAAGCTCATTGGCGACCCTGCCTTAGTTCAGATAGAGCTGCAAAACCTCGAACACCGCAGGAAAGTCGCCTGTTTATCGGTTTTCTACCGGATACACTTTGGTGAGTGTGCACTAGGACTGCACGAATTAATTCCACCGTCTCTGTTCAGACAATTCAACACTCGGCGCGGACTTGGATTCCACCCTTATGTTTTCGATATACCACTGATACGTACGAAACGCTTTGCGTCTACATTCCTTATGAGGACAGCTAAGGAATGGAACTCTCTTCCTGCGCACCTGTTCCCCGATAAATATAACTTGGATCTCTTCAAGTCGAGAGTGAATAGGCATCTTCTAGCCAAGAATGCTCCATCTTAGGCCTTATTATCACTTAACATCAGGTGCAATCAAGATTAAATGCATGGATGGCTATTTTGAATTACAAAAAAAAACTCAAGAAATGTATCTTACTTATTATATAAATGTATGAAACACGTGACAACTATGTGAATTTTGTCACATTCGTCATTCAACAGGGCATTTAGTTACTAATACAACAAAGTAACTACTTACCGATCTTAATACCTTATTATTTGAAAATCCTACTTAAAGATATGTCCATTTAACACAACAGTATAGTCGACTACAGAAACATATATTATTTCTCACCTAATGGGTAATTTGTCATTGCTTCGAAAAAGGTAAAACGAATTTATCTACTTTGTGGTCTCCTGTACTGAAGAGTTAGAGGATTGCCTAAGGGTGCTTCTCCCTCCACTGAACCGGAGTGGAGCGGAGAAGTGCGGTATCGACCAATCACAAAAGTGAAGTGGAGTTGAGATACAGATTTCGACTCAGGTGATTGGTCGCCTCCGCAAATCTTCACTTCAGTGGAGACGCACCCTAAGGCTGCCTGTTCACTGAAGCGGATCGGAGGAAATTAACCAATCACTCTGCTATGCTGCTGGTTAACGAAATGAAATGTTGTCAACATTTCACTTCGTTAACCACCGCCTATGATGGTTGCGTTGATCACGTGATAAATAAGTGACAAAGCATCCGTCACTCTCACTCGCATCTTGTCAAAACGTGACGGATGCTTTATCACTTATTTATCGCGTGATAAAAGCAACCATCATAGGCCCCCTGGTTAACAAAATGAAATGTTGAGACCATTTCATTTGAGTTGACAATATAATCAAATATCGATATTTTCGAAAATATCCCAATTTATGATTAAACAATCCATTTCTAAAAGAGCGTAAGCGACTAGTAATTGTTGACAGCGCAGAAATAGTACATTCGGAGTATTGCTAAGACGGATTTAGTATGGAAATTGTACTACTGTTCTTTCTGTAGTTTGCGACTGTATTTTTTCCACAAGGTGACATCATTCGAGTGCTGATTCATAGACGACGCTGCTTTCACCATTTTTTTTTATATTTTCAAAACTAGTCCGTATAAACAAATCAAAATAATAGTTTTGGGTTCTGTGATAATAAAGTAATGAAATTAGTTTAAACTTAACACTTTTTTTTAAATTTGAAATATCGACAATTTGAGAAGCCAAACTAAGTGCATAATAATAAATCCATGTTACACAGCTCCGTTTCGTCCCGCTCCAGTGGACAGAAAGCCTAAAGCTCCCGACTAACGTGTTAATGCAACATTTGCCAGTAACATTAAAGCTACGACCTTAGATTTTTTTGATGTGATTAAACCAATCAGTCCAATCACATAGTACCCAATGACGCGACAATTTTAATGCTAATAATTCATTTACTAGAAATATAAGTTAGTGATTCCCAGCGGACGACATTATGCAGAAAACCAACCAAGTGTTATTTTATACCACTGTCACTTTTTGCATAATGCCGTCCCCATCCAAGTCTTGGCATCTTTATTCCTACCATACACTATTCTTAAGCATTAGTACCTGAGTTTAAAGTAAGAGTATAAAAGAGGAAGTAAGAGACATAAGTCTTTCGCATTTGTTCAGCATTAAACGTAGACTACGTTAAAGATACTTATATTCATATGTCTAGGTAGAAACTGCTTACAATGAAATGTTCCCTATTGTAGAAAATCATGCATTTTTCTATTCGCAAGAATCAGCTGGCCACTCCAAGTCACACAATGCTGTAAGACACAAGGTGTCATAAGAAGTAAGTTATGACATTGTTACCTCGCGTTTTAAAATTTTCAGATGATGATTCTCAACTCATGATTTTAACCTGTTCGTATTGTAATAATTGTAAAAGGTAGTTGACGCGTCGCATACCGTAATGAAAGAATGAGTTGAGAATGTAAATTAGCTCAGCTATGTTATGAGTTGCCTTTTCTCCTTTAATTATCCCTACCATCATCGAGCCGTGTTGAATAAAATAGGGTCATCAATTCATCATCCAACCCTGCTAGCAAATACAGTTGCTTCACAAGAGTCACCTGGTAGTAGATTAGGGTTGGCATCTAGGGCCCACCAGCCCGTCTAGCAAAACTATGCTTCGCGATTCCGGTCGACGGCATAGCGTTCCGTGTCACTCTCTCACAGTACTGCACAGAAAGAGACAGATACATATCTCGCGCGAGAAAGACTCGCGTACAGTTCGGCTAAAGCATGGTATAAAACAAGGTATGATACTCCGACTAGTGAAACTTTCTACGTCACTGTTTAGTTTCCACTTTATGGTAACAAAATAATTATAAGGAAAAAACTGTTTGTCGCCAATCGTACAAAAAATAATTATTATGCATTACGATTCTCATGTTCTTTGACTAAATTTTATTTTGTCTTAATAATTGATTTAAAACACCCACGATTTTATGAGATTCATACAGGTAAAGCCTCACCAGAAATATATGAGGATGCGCCATATTGCGGAATTTCACTGGAACTAATTTCTTACATTGGCAATGATTTTATGATGGTTTGTCAACAATGTCAATGTCATTCGTGGTGATTTCTTTACGACAAATATTTAAAATTATTCAAAGAAAATGCCGAAAATTTTTCACAATTGTGAACGTAAGATTATAAATAAAGTGTAAATGTGTTTACTACACGAAAAACAGTCAGGAAAATAGTGCATTCCATTAAATGATATTACGAGGTTAACATAGTGGAACTGGCAGGTATTTAAAACTAATGTCATTATAGTGGGTTGCGATTGGTTGCAAAATTGTTGCCATGTTAATCTTATAAATTGCGCCCTCTTGACAATCCTAATATATTTCTGGTCAGGCTTTAACAAGGGAATCGGGGAGCATGATATACCACTGGCAACACAGAAACGGATTGACAGAAACAACCAACCAATCATAGCCTGATGAGGTCAAAAGTCTCGACTGTCATACCTTGGTTTTCTTGTACCGTGGGATAGAGGTGCTGAGGTCATAGAAACTCTCACCGACTATTTAACAATGAGTTTTGCATCGGTTCTATGTTCAATTATGAGCCGCCCGTTTCCCCTGCATGTAACCCTCCCAGCGTTTAGCCGTGTTGATCAAAATAGGGTCATCATCCAACCCCGCCAGCAGATACAGCTGGTTCACGTGAGTCGCGTGATAGTCCCACCTGGCGATGTTAGGGCTGACACCGAGCGTGAAGTGCCGGAGGTCGTAGAAGCTGCCGCTGCCGGTGTCGAAGAGCGGGAGGAGGGTTTTGAGCGAGGTCATACCGTCGTCGAACATCTTCTTGGCGAGCGAGATGGAGTTCTCGCCCTCGATGGCGTGCAGGTCGTACAGCCCCAGCAGCGTGTAGATGAAGCCGTTGAGCACGAACAGGGGGGGCTTCGTGGGGTATTCCTCGTACCTGGAATGATAGTGACAATTTAAAATACATGCGAAACGGGTTTACCCACGTCGTAGAACTCGAATATCGTTCGACATGTTTCGATTCATCATCAGGACAGCCGACCAGTCGCGGTGGCCAATCGAACACTTGTATTTTAATCGAAACTTACGGGAGTTTGCTATGTATGTAAAATAGTAATATTCAGGCATCGGACGTTCGTTAGCACGGTAGGATGTTTGCGAGCTATGGAGCCGATATTAACATTAAAATACAATTTATACATGTGTATTTCATTCGTAATTTAAATTTTATAGTCTAGGACAATGACAGAAGAATATACAAAGACCTGATTTGTGTAGGCGTTATTTTACTAGTGATATTTTGTTGATGTATACGATTTAGCTTTTTGTCTTCCTTCGGTCGTCCTACTTTTCCTTGTACGAGTACAGTCAGGGAATTAAAGGTTAGTCACTTTTTTACCTTAAAACCATGACATAGAGTCCATAAATGTCGTACTATATATTCCTCGACTATTTGATGATATAATTGTGACCTAATAAAAAAAATCTAAATGGCCGGGCTATGCGCGCAAGAAATACAAAATGCTTCGTTACAAATAATAAAAAAAAAGGAAAAGCAATATAAATGGACGTAAATATTATTGCAACGTAATAGGTAAAATGCACTGCTAACTGTGCCTTTGTTTGTACGCTTAGCATCGGAGTACTACACAGGTTGGTCTTCGCCAAAAAACTGCATTGCAGTTTGGCGAAACATGTAAAGTGTACCAGTTTTGTAATTTTTTTTTAAGATAATAAATTAAAAAAAAAAAAATAGTATCGCACCTCATTCAGTTTGCGCTTCAGAGATGCCATGGCCTGGGATTCTGCACCGAAATAAAGGACTCACCACACGTGGCGGTCCATCCACAGCGCCTTGACCCCGCCGGCGTGGCTCGGCACGTCCAGCAGGTACAGCGCCCTCTTAGCCGCGCGCAGGTACGACGTGTCCCCGCTGCGGTGGAACGCGCGCGCTAGGAGCGAGATGCCGTGGCCCTGGCTCATCGCTGGATGAGGACACTCACCACACGTGGCGGTCCATCCACAGCGCCTTGACCCCGCCGGCGTGGCTCGGCACGTCCAGCAGGTACAGCGCCCTCTTAGCCGCGCGCAGGTACGACGTGTCCCCGCTGCGGTGGAACGCGCGCGCTAGGAGCGAGATGCCGTGGCCCTGGCTCATCGCTGGATGAGGACACTCACCATACGTGGCGGTCCATCCACAGCGCCTTGACCCCGCCGGCGTGGCTCGGCACGTCCAGCAGGTACAGCGCCCTCTTAGCCGCGCGCAGGTACGAAGTGTCCCCGCTGCGGTGGAAAGCGCGCGCTAGGAGCGAGATGCCGTGGCCCTGGCTCATCGCTGGATGAGGACACTCACCACACGTGGCGGTCCATCCACAGCGCCTTGACCCCGCCGGCGTGGCTCGGCACGTCCAGCAGGTACAGCGCCCTCTTAGCCGCGCGCAGGTACGAAGTGTCCCCGCTGCGGTGGAAAGCGCGCGCTAGGAGGGAGATGCCGTGGCCCTGACTCATCGCTGAATGCCTGAAGAGGGAAACATAGATGTTAGTAAAGAACTATCTGACAGACAAAAATGCATGGCCGGAACCAGAAACCGGGTAACTGACTCCTTCTTAGATTGTACCTGACTAGTTTAAGGGGCACAGTTCTAATAAGAAAGCATATCAAACGTACATACATTGTGATAAAACGTCAGACGTTCTTGTAGTTTCTATTTTATTCTTCCAATTTTCCTCATTTATATCTTAAAGTACACTTTTAAAATGTTTTCTTCGAGAACTACGTAAAGTAAAGTTTATATTACTGTAATAGTTAAGTGCTTATCCTTTCTGAAAAAATTACTATCTGTTGAGTTTCTTTCGGCGTTTCTTCTCAACAGTGGTCTTCTCTTGTGAAATGCCGGTAGACTCAGACATGAAAAAGTGCCCTTGTGGCCTACTTGCAGAATAAAGTTCAATATTTCATTATTTCGTTATGATTCGATGTTGGCGAGACACCCCGCAGGTGATAAAGTTACAGTCCGTGAGCCTTCAGATTGCGATTCGAGTTTGGGTGAAAACTGAGAGGTTCTTATCTGGACCGCGTAAGAGCGAGCGAGACAGGTATGCATTCTACATCTCAAGAACTGTAGCTTCCTTTATTAAAAAATATATATATCGGATAACATCACACAAATCGATCTAGTCCCACAGTAAGCTCTAGTAGGCTTGTGTTATGGGCACCAGACAACGATATACCTACCGATATACCTGCTTAAATGCATAGAAAACATTACAATCCACCAAAATGACACCTTATCTATGAAGCACGTTTCTCTTTTATGACTGAAGATGAGGTACAAAACCACACAACAGTACCGTTTTCTTTAATGAGATCGTACACGCCAATCGAAGGACTATACGAGTTGAGACAATTCCTACTGGCGTTTAGCAGGAACTGAATAAATTCGTACTCGCACTTATCAAAGTGTAAACAGGCCATTAAGCTAAAGTGAGACATTAATTTATGGCTAACTTGACAGTGAAAAACGAATGGTTGAAATGTAGATCCCATCCATATCCATTAGATGTTAAAATAAAACAATATTAAATGTGTTAAAACAGAACATTTACTGACACAGAAAAGATCCAGAAATATAAACTGTACCTCGTCGAATTAATGCTCAAAACTGCAGTAGCGCAAACGCATCAAAACACGCAGCGAGTGACATTTACCGATCTATAATTATCTCGGCTTAATCGCGTGCGCAGACGTGCGGCGCCGATTGAATTGGGTTATTGTACAGTCAGTTGGATTCATCATCTTTTTCGGTACTATCGAAGATACTGATAACTGTACATTTTGTAAACTGATATAAACCTTAGTATAGCGTTGGTTGAGGTCTATGAATGTAACTCGTGGTCTAGATACGCTATAGGCTATTAATAATAACAATGATGGCAGTCAGAACAGTACATACTGATCTGAGATACCATTACTTCACAAAGCTACGCAAACCAAATACTTAAAATGCACACAATTTCAAATGCAATCATTTTTGTAAGTGGCCATTTATTTTGTTAAATAGTTGCTTGTGTGTGTTTTATGCATGTTGTGTTCACATCGAGAAGAGCGTACAGCCGTACACGATTTATATTGTTGATTGTATTTGTGTTTAAACTTGTATATGTAACTTTCAGTTTTGTTATCTTAATAAAAAAACCGGCCAAGTGCGTTTCGGAATCGCGCACCGAGGGTTCCGTATAAACACTTATCGCATCATAACTGGCCGGGTTAAGTTTGCACCTGGAATGTATAAGGCGCCGGATACAAATGAGGTGAAAAATTTACGCAACCGATCATGTTTATTGTACGGAAGCCCCATTAAATATTTATTTTATTCTGTTTTTAGTACGTTTGTTGTAACAGTGGCAACAGAAATACATCTATGAAAAAAAACTGTCTAGCTATCACGGTTCATGAGATACAGCCTGGTGACAGACGTACAGACGGACAGCGGAGGCTTAGTAATAGGGTCCCGTTTTTACCCTTCGTGTACGGAACCCTGAAAACGCTACAAGTATTATCAAAGAATAAAGCTTTGCACAAATAACCCGGAGCTTGTTTCTGCGTCGCTTTTTTTGCTGCTGACTGTACTGATGAGATAGGTGGCTCGCTTTGTTGCAAACAGTTTGTCGATGCAATTTATTCATTCAATACATTAACGTTCGTGACGCACGTAACGCCAAACACCACTTAAATGAAATTGAGCTGTTGCTTTTATGAATAACGTTTTAGTTACCATTGTTATCAGGATATTTGAAGTTTATTGAAAAGTGAAAATCCTGCGTTGTTGTCGGCCGAAGAGATGGTACGCATGTTTCTGATGTCAACTCTATGTTCTAGTTATTCCATGTCTGTGTCTGTTTAACAGACATTTATATGTTCTAGGAATACTTTTTTTAAGCATGACTTGCTTTCTCCGCGCTACAGGATTGATTTGGGGAGGATGACGCGGGCGCACTAGGCTGCGTCATGAATAGACTGGTATAGGGATACAAATACCTCCCCGTCCGTTCAGATAGCAAACAGCTCTCTTCTGCTGATCGTGATTTGCGTTGGCGGAAGAGCTTCCGCCAACGCAAATCACGATCGCCGACGCCGCTAACGGTACAGCTATCCTAGTAAACCAGAGCTGGTTTACTAGGATAGCTGTACCGTTAGCGGCGAGTGGCGGCCATAGGTGGGAGCGCGAGGACCGAACGCGGTGTATCGCACTCTCCAATGGCTGCCGCTGACGTCACGGCTATCCTAAAACCAGAGGTTTACGGCGCGGTCGCGTCTTCGGTCTTAGCGGCGAGCGGCGCGGCGCATAGCATAACTGTAGTACGCGACTTTTTCTCGCGCGAGATAACCACCCGTCTCTTTCTGTGCTGTAATGTAGTTTCTGGAGCAGTAGGGCCTCGTGCAGGGTCCGTCCGAATTGTTAGTACCGTCTTGCCTGCTAACCCACCGCCAAACAGCAATGTTCGCATTGTTGTGTTCCGGTGTGGGGGTAAGATAGCCGGTGAAATTACTAGCATAGAGGCATTCTATCTTCTTCCTCCGGGTAGGCAAGCACTTGTGACTCCTCTGGTGTTGCAGGTGTTTATGGGCGACGGTAATCGCTTTCCATCAGGCGATACGTGTGCTCGTTTGCCCCCTATGACATAAAAAAAAAGTGAGGTAATGACGGGTAGCGCTATGTCGTGGTACAAGAGTCGCGAATCATAGTTGTGCTAGACGGACGGGGCGACAAGCATGCTACGTACACCGCGCGATTCGTCCGCGCGTACCGCCGCACGCACCGATAGTTACCGATATATTTGTTCCCGCCACGCATCGATTCGGTCGGCAAAACCGCTGGAGCGGCACCGCCCGCTTTTCGTGGCACGCTTCATACATCGGTTAATGCCACTCGCCGCTCACCATTGTCGCTGGCAACGCAGGGTCGTTGCTGGGCCGTTACGCAAAGAGGACCCTGCGCTTGTGCACCGAGCTAGGTTGGTTAGACCCTTAGACAGCACAACTTCAAGCACAATCACCCGACTTTTCACTGTTCAAGTGCGGATAAAGGAGCTCGTTACTTTTTATTATGGGGAACTTATTATCCCACTGCTGGGAAACAGGTCCTTCCGTTTTTCTTCCTATCCTTTTTACTTTGTGGGTGGTATCTTCAAGAAATACGGCAGTACTGACTTCTAACCTAGTAGAGAATAATTTAATGTAAAATGTATTATATTAATTTATAGTGCGCGATAGCGGCGTCGTCCATCACTCTGCGCGCACGCCGCTGATTTAAATGACACACATGATCGCTTCTTCAGAGGCGGCGTGAACTGGCGTATCGGTCACAATCATTATGAATGCATTGGATGTACCGACTTATATGAACCTGTGCTGTGTAATCATAAGGGAACGTAAGGGTGCATCTTCATTGAAGCGAGGTTATTCATTCCATCTTGCCAAACTACAAACGAGAAAAGAGTCCAAATAGTGGAAAGTCGTCATCGCATCACCATCTATGCTGTGGTAAACGATATACGATGGCTATGACACCAAAGGAGCTCTTTTTACAAGCTTTTATTTAACTTGCAATGTATGTATCCAAATAAAAGTACAGTCGGCTATAAAAGCTTGTCACTGAAATGAAATTTTTGACAGAAACTTATTCTTTGTTCGTTGCAGACCTTTGAATTTCCTATTGAGCCACTTCTTGGAGAACACCATCAATTTATTCTCCCCATTAAATAACTCTCTAGTGATGAGTCGGTTGGCCCTGTTAATTTTTTTATTGAGTAGTCGGACCATATTAATAAGCCGTTGTTTTTTATTGCGACAATAGCCCGGTAATTGTAGGGGCACTGAGATTGGTACATGACATCAATGTCACGCGTTGATTAAAATGAAGACGGAGATACATCGAGTTTAATTACTTCTAACATTGTAAGGTCAATAAATTTACGAGCCAGATAAACTTACTATTTGCAAGGCATTTTATCAACTGTTACACTTACATAGTTTAAATAAGTAATAGTCACAGTAGGATTCTCTTACACAATAAGAGAATTATTTATTACCCCTATCGACCAATCAATCAATCGATGTCAATGAAAAGACGACCAGTTGGTGAAGTTAAATACTGACGTTTACTTGTCAAGTTTACATTATTATCTCTATTACATATGAGATAGCTAAGATAGGTATATTTAGCTTGAATGTGATAAAAAGCTGATTGCGTACTATGACTAGGTCTTAACCCACCGCTAACGAAGTTCTTAGTATCATAATTTCAGGTTCTGCTACATTTTTGTACCGGGACTGGGACGTCACCCTCACATGGCTTTCTTTGTTTTCAAACTAGACAGTTTATTATTGTATTAAGCGGTGTACACTCACGTGAAATTGACAGGGACGGCCCGACATGTTTCGAACTCGAACGCGGCTCTTCAGCAGGGACTGCTATCCACAGCGGCGCGGTAACTTCGTCACTCAAGTTCGAAACATGTCGGGCCGTTCCTGAAAATTTCACGTGAGTGTAAACCCGCTACATCACTACATATTCGAAAACAGAGTAGCTTCCTGTTGTGTGTGTGTCTGTCCCTATGTATGCTTAGATCTTTAAGGCCACGCAACGGATTTTGATGCGGATATAGATAGAGTAATTCAAGAGGAAGGTTTGTATGTATATATATACAGTCATAATATAGTAGACCCGTGCGGGTCGCAAGTAATACAATAATTAAATATGACTTACGAAAGTTTAAATAAGATTTTTTTTTTTTTTTTACTTTGTGTTATAATGTCTTCAAACAAAGCAGGAGCCTAGGTATTATTAAATAAACGTACCAGCCGGGCTTGAGGTCGGTGACCCCGGCGGCGATGCGCCGGCGCACGGGGATGGGCCAGCCGCCGCTGCGCGCGCGCTGGCGCCGCACCAGCCACGCCGCCGCCGCGTAGAACTGCTCCATGTGCGCGCTCGTGCTGATCGTCAGGTTGTCCAGGGAGCCGGTGCCGCTGAGGATTATGCTCGAGATCTGTGCGATGGGATTATATCACACTTATATCGTCTGTTGAGAACCAAACTCACCAAGTAACAAATAGGCCAAACCACCTACCAAATAACCTACTTAATACAAAGCTCGTATCTCAGTACCAATCTACAAACTAGATACGAGGTTTTGAAGAGTAGGGACAGAATTTTTTGTGAGTTTTGGTTGTCACCAGGCGTTATTAGCCGTAGCCGTTTTATACGTATGAAGGTAACTGACACCCTGGATTAACGCATAGGCTACTTTATCCCGAATTATCTGTAAATGTATTGTTCCCGTGGGATGAGTGGGTAACGCCGCGCGGCACAGCTAGTATTGTTATAATGAATAGCTATTGGACAACCCACACAAATCGATGTAAGCTCTAGTAGGCTTGTGTTATGGACACTAGCCGACGCTAAACATACTTATACACATAAATACAAATAACATTCATGACTTAGGAACATATATTCGAGTTCATCACACAATTATTTGTCCCTGCCGGGATTCGAACCCAAGCCGGCTCAATAGACAGCTGCTGGTAATTTTATAACGACGCGGTTGGTGCAGCTACGCACCAACCGCGTCGTTATAAAATTACCAGCGACCTTAGTCTCTGGACGTTAATTATCTTTGATAATCCTTCTAGTCTTTACAAGCGTTGACAGCCCTACCAACAAACTGGACTGACCTTGAACTTGGTCCTCGGAGACCTGCGCTTGGGCCGGTCGAGCAGCGCCCAGCCCTTCTGCATGTCGACGATCAGGTCGCGACAGAACCGCCGCCACGCGAGCTCCGTGCCTATCCCGTAGTACACGTGATCCTCCTGTATACATAATGATTTAATGATCATACCTAGGATAACTCGGGGCACGTTCTAGGGATAGGATATCGATAAAAAAGATGTCGATATAATTAAATTAATATATGTGCTCATTGAACATTCTCGATTACTATAAAGAGGTTAGATGTCATATCTGATATCGAGCCTCTTAAATTAAGGTCATTAATAAACGTATGAGGATGTCATTTCAATCAAAATGACAATTTACGTATATTATGAAAATTATTTTAAAATAAACATGTAAATACACGTTTTAATACGTTTATTTGAATATGTGGAGAAATAAGTAATATTTATTTATGTCGATGACATTTAGATGTTGACAGTAACATCGATATATTTTTTGTCGATAAAATATTTTGCTACGTCACTTTCGTATAGGTGCCCCGAGTCATCCTAGGTATGAATTAATGATTTTTCTCAAACATGCAATGAAATATCGCCATAACGTGCGTTAGAACAGGCTTCGAAGTATCACGTTTCGGGCGGAACAACTCGAGAGAACTGTAAAGGAGTTTCGTCTAAAATTGAAGGCCTAGGCTGGGAAGTAATTTTTTTTAAACATGGCGTCTCTGTTCATGAACAGGCTAAACAGCTGAATTACTTATATATTTTTTGAGTGGTGTATTTTTTTATTTCATTGCATGTGTTTGAGTAAAGCACTATACATGCCTTAGCCGTGAATAGGGCTTGTCGGCTTCGTATCACTATCCGTCTATTAGGGGTGTAACGAATGTTGATTTTTGGACATTCGCGAATGCGAATGCGAATAATTGACTCTGACATTCGCGAATGCGAATGCGAATGCGAATATTGCCTATTTAGTCAGTAAACAATTCAAACACAACAGAGAACAATGAAACTAGCATGAAAAATGTTAGTTTCTTGCAAAATTCATGTAATTTGCTTAAGAGGCCTTATTCCTTTTAAAATGCTGATCTTTTTAGACATTTTTCTCTATAATCAAACATGTTTCTTAACATATCATTGATGTTACTACCTAGAACAGGGCTATTGGGATTTATTGGTATATATTGGAAACCTACAGTTTGAATTTTTCATTGATAAATTTTGTTTCAAAAACTACTCGAAATTGACAAAATTCACGCAGAAAATTAGTTATTTCAACTTATTTTCGACTGCACGCAATTAAAGCATCAAATAGCTATGTTACTACCTAGAAATCGGGGAAAAGTATTATTCACTTTAAAAAGTTGGTTGAAATTATCAATATATTTGTCATAATTTGAAAAAAATATTTTTTAAAAGGAATAAGGCCTCTTAAAACTTATATTCCTGATCTAAAAACGTAAACACATTGTCTTAGGTGAGCCCATTTTAAGTAATATATTAACTTAAAAATAAAACCATAAATTCCTGAACAAAAATAGTTACATATGTATATTTAATATATACTTGTAACTGGAATAGCGATGTGGGCGTATTTAACCCCCATACAAATATGACTCACGTTTAGCAGTCTTTATCTTTTGTTTATTCATTTTAGACGCCGAAATTGTATGAAAAATATTCGCACAATATTCGCAGATATTCTTGCGAATGCGAATATTCAAAAACTTGCGAATATTCGCGAATGCGAATGCGAATATTCGTTACACCCCTACCGTCTATACTTACTGACCCAGCAAGCCCTTCTTCCACGGCGTGGTTGGTTTAAAAGTATAAAGTATAAGTACACACACATTACAGGCACAGTTTACACGTGATGAATTGGCAGTCTAGACGAGTCATCCGCGAGCGCCCGCATTCACACGAAACATTACCATATCTACGTATGCATCTACAAATATATTTGTATATAACTGCAAATGACCTAACTAGAGAATATACTCTAGCTAGATAACGTATTTTTCTCAAACATGCAATGCGTCTAGACTGCAAGTCTATACCTACTCAGCCGGCAAGCCCTTATTTTCCGGCGTCTGCAGTAATGTACTATTTGGCATAAACAGGGATTTGAATGTATTTATGCCAAAATTAAGGACTTCGAGCTAGTCTCGAAACCAGCATCGCTAGCACAGCTGTAACACGCGAGACAATTACCTGTCTCTTTCTGTGCAGTAATGTGAGAATGTGACGGGTAGCGCTATGTCGCGCGACAAGAGTCGCGAATATAGTTGAGCTAGACGGGCAGTACGTTAAGCATAACTGTGACGTGCGACTCTTTGTTGCGCGACAAATACTCACTGTCACTTTCCTTTCAATATCGTGAGAGCAAGACAGGCGCTGAGCCGCACGACAAGCGAAATCGCTGCAAGATATGCTAGCCCCGTTGAGTAGAAACACGATCAGCTTAGTAAATTACAATAGATATAAATGCAAGGCGCAAGCACTCGAGCCAAGAGTTTAATATGCCCGGCTATACTGTAATATGCAAATTGGAATGATTGAAGCACTTTTTATGTGCTGCTTAATCATAGGTGCATTGTGTGTTGTGTGCACCAACCATTCCTTATATGTTGATGCAGGCACATGCGTTTGCATATTAACTTCCTTAATCTAACTATATATTAGTGACCGACCGAATTTTCTTTTTAGATTTTAGCCATTTTCGGCCAAAAATCCATGATTTTCTAGTTGGTAAAATTAACCCCTACCTACCATCCATGAATGGGAAAACAATTTTCCAACGGTAAAGTTAAGTTTGGCGCTCAGTACATCTTTTCGTTAGAGCAATATGTAGTCCTTTCATAGTTTGTACGGATTCCTCGGTGCGCGAATCCGACTCGCACTTGGCCATTTTCGTTTTCGGCCGAGGCCGAAAGCTTCGTTTTCGTTTCGGACACTATTTTACATATATGCGTCGTGGAATTATTAAGGGTCAATCTTGTAAATTTATATCTTGTATAAAATTCGAAAATTATATTCTGATACACAATTTTGTGTGACAAGAGGTTATGATTTCAACAAATCTTTACAGTGGCTTTTGCCTCGTATGGACATTGATTACAACGTCATCTATCAGTCAGAATATCTTGTGCTCTCACCAAAACGGTTAGACGGATTTTAACCAATTTTTGTGTAGGATAGTTGGATAGGTACCCTAAGATGGCTGTAACATATATTTCTCCTGATTACAGCAAATAATAAATAAACTAACAAACAGGGCAAGCTAAATAAAACCGTTTAAAAATAATCACGGGGACGAAGTTGTAGGCATCTTCCACAAGGTTCTAAAATTTACCTGAGTTACAAAATTCATTTGCATAAAATTTTAAAACTTTAGTAGATATTCTATGAGCTAAACTCACCTGAGCATAAATCAGCTGTGTATTAGTAACATAATGCAAATAAGCAGTCTCTTTCCTCTCCTTGTTCTGCAGCACCACCGTCAGCGAGGAGTTGGGCCTCAGCAGCAGGTCCGCGCTCAGCACGAAGTCCTGACTGATGTTCACCTTCAGCCACACTTGGCTAGACGGCAAATCCGTTGTAGAAAACTTCATAACCTTCGATTGAACTTTGGATTCAAACTCCCTTGACATAGCTGCGTCTTTACTGACGATCCAATTCTCAAGATGCTTTTCGCTATCATCTATCACTCTTATTCTTGGTTCTGGTTCAGTAATGTTCTTGCTGTAGTGTGACAACCCAAACTGGGCTATCTGTGTTGGGTAGTAAAACCCTCTAGGCTCCCATTGGGTAGAAACTGGTACCCCTTCGGTGCCACTAACACATTTGACTCGGTCCCTCACTTCCACGTTGTAGTTCTCGAATGTGGTGAAAGTACCGCGGGGATCGTATTTCTTCTTCGGGTGGTAGACTTTGCTGTAGCTGTGTGACCATTCGAATTTGTCTACGCCGTCGACTGTTGTTATTTTTCCGTAGACCTATGAACGAAATAACACATTGAAATAAAGTGGTCATACGACATACTTGTAACAATTTGTGATACTTTTACAATTAAACCAGTCGTGAGTCGAATAAAATTAATCAGCGCAAAGAATAATATAAAAAAACGTTATGTATTAATAGTGAGCTATAGACAACCAATCAACCAATGGATTAGATCAGTTTACAAAAGCGCTTCTACATAATAAAACATATCCTGGTCACGGCACCAAATAATTATGATCAAGCTAATTAAATATAAATAAGCATAAGTTCAGTATAGAGGGCAGCCTATGTGTCTTTTGACCGTAACTTTTTCCAGACATAAGAACACAACAACCTACCTCAAAATACTTGCGTATGAAGTTGAAGGGCACATAAACATCGTCCGGGTCCCGGCGGCACGCTATCGAGTACTCGCCGTTGATCGAGCACTCGATCTCATCGCGCGCGGTTCGTTCTGTCAATGCGTTTGATAGCATCGAACCGACTGGGAACAAAAAAGAAGGCAATAAGAGATGAGAAAGATGAGCAACAAACGGATATAAGACAGTTAGAGTTTCTGAATCAGTTGGCTAATAAACAAAGAATTGCATATTCATACATAGGGCTTGCAATATCGGATGGTTTTCCAATTCCGGAATGGACTTCGAGATTGGCACTCAATTCCGGAATTCCGGAACTGGTTCCGGAATTGACTAAACATACAAAAATACAAAAAACGAGTATTTTTTTTTACTATTGAAGGCGGAAATCGATGTACTATTGATGATTAGAGGTTTTCTATATGTCACGAGATTTTCACCCTAAATAGTCTATGAAATGTCTGGATATCTTATCTTACATGATAAGCATTTTTCAAAGTATTCACAGGACGGCAGGACCAATAATATATTTAGACGGTTGTACCTATTGCGTCATTCTCCATCGGTGTCGGGGTTAAGGTACAATTCATTTAATACACAAATGCCTCATATTTATGTCTGTTTCTTTGTTCTCATTCCTACAGTGATGTTCGCACAAACGCCCCAGTATCTTACTTAGTGTACACATCAAAAGTGTCGTAATCTAAAGCTTGCTTTGCAATGTCTTAGTCCATCTCTTGTTGATCTGCAAAGTACCACACAAGTCGCTTGTTATCAGTCATCCCACTGTCAAAAATACGTATTTTGAGCTTCCGTGGAGTCAACGGGAATCTAAAAAGGACCTCCTCATTCAATGGATTCTTAGATCAAAGTTTTTCCTTCAGTTGTTTTGATTCAGTTTTTCAGCTTTCTTATTCTGTCTTTGGTTGAAAGATTTATTGACCTGATTGTATAATTACTTGAGATACCCTATGACATTGTGTCATGTATGACTTTTTTTATCATACCTTGATATTTCATACCCCACTGATCACTATCGTAAGTTTTTACCGAGCACATAACTATCTTGAAAATGTTGTGACTCCCGATTCCTTACATTTCTATCATTAACAACATTGCCCTTGGATTTCCATCACGAGGCCGCAACCATGAATAAAGACATATCTCTAAAATGCTTAGTGGAGCCTTAATTATGAGAGATTTTGAAATGTCTATGTAGTGGGTAGATAAATAGTGGCAAGATCTTAGACAGATGTGAATTAAAACCGTTGAATTTGGCTCATTCCTGGTGAATAATCTGTAATTTAGTGTTTTACCAAAATAACCAGTAAAACATTTCGACTATAAATGGTTCTCACTGCTAACTGTAACAAATGCTAATGCTATATTTACAAATAGTGAACTTCATGCCTAATTAAATTCTCTACCCATCCACCATAGGGCCAAAAGTCAAAACAGAGATACTTCAAGTACCCACTTGTAGAGTAGAATTTTAACCGTTCTGAGAGCGTTAAAGATACAAGTGAATACATATATAATATGTATTTAAGCTTAACCAAACTTACCATCCGTAAAACATCTCATATTACTGTCTAGGAACTACATTAAATAATGTCGTTTCAATTCCGGAATTTTCGATATTGAGCGTCCTCAATTCCGGAATTGTAATATTGGAAAAACCATCCGAGATTCCGGAATTTCGAAATTCCGGAATTCCGGGATGCAAGCCCTATTCATACACGTTTGCATACTATTTATATACATGTATATTTAGATGAAGTGTGTCACTAATCCGTAACCGGTCAAAACACGCTACGTGTTACAGATAGTTGGATTTCTATCATATTTGGAGGAGTGTGCTGTTAATGAAATATTTTAATCAATACAGTAAGCAGTATCTTTGTGTTCATATAGAGCGCTGGCAACTGAAGACAGGCAGTGCCATTGCACCAATATGGGTCGCTATATACTTATTGTATTACCTGCTTCCGGACCTATGTGCCTCTCACCTGGCGGCCAGCTGAGCTCCTTTTATCGCGCTCAGAACAGCGCTAGAGCGAGCACGACGACGCACAGCGCCCTCAGAGCTACAGGTCTACAGCGTCACACCCAACCATTGGGGCCCCAGCTGCGACACGTAACTCACCTGGAGGCCGGCTGAGTTCCCCACAGCGCGCCCAGAGCAGCGTGAGCGCGAGCACGACGACGCACACCACCCCCGGCGCTACAGGTGCACACCTTCACTTCCAGCCCCTTAGGGCCCCAGCCGCAACACGTGACTCACCTGGAGGCCGGCTGAGTTCCCCACAGCGCGCCCAGAGCAGCGTGAGCGCGAGCACGACGACGCACACCACCCCCGGCGCTACTGGTCCACACCTTCACTTCCAGCCCCTTAGGGCCCCAGCCGCAACACGTGACTCACCTGGAGGCCGGCTGAGTTCCCCACAGCGCGCCCAGAGCAGCGTGAGCGCGAGCACGACGACGCACACCACCCCCGGCGCTACAGGTCCACACCTTCACTTCCAGCCCCTTAAGGCCCCAGCCGCAACACGTGACTCACCTGGAGGCCGGCTGAGTTCCCCACAGCGCGCCCAGAGCAGCGTGAGCGCGAGCACGACGACGCACACCACCCCCGGCGCTACAGGTCCACACCTTCACTTCCAGCCCCTTAGGGCCCCAGCCGCAACACGTGACTCACCTGGAGGCCGGCTGAGTTCCCCACAGCGCGCCCAGATCAGCGTGAGCGCGAGCACGACGACGCACACCACCCCCGGCGCTACTGGTCCACACCTTCACTTCCAGCCCCTTAGGGCCCCAGCCGCAACACGTGACTCACCTGGAGGCCGGCTGAGTTCCCCACAGCGCGCCCAGAACAGCGTGAGCGCGAGCACGACGACGCACAGCGCGCCCAGCGCCACGCGCAGGTTCACACGCACCACCATCATACCCGCGCCCTGCCAGACAAACAATGGTATTAAGTTTGTAGAGTCTGTGGTGTATGGCGAAGGTCGTGGGGCGGTTAAGTGATACAGCCTTGAAGTATGTTAATTATTTATTGTTACTTGTACTTGCGTGTACAGTGCCGGCGCAATACTGAACGCTAAGTGGGCAAGCTACTGAGTCGGGGACCGAATCGCGTTGTCAGCATTCTGTGCCCTATAAGTTCCTAGAATATAACATAGCTTTTTATTCATCCACTAGCTCTGGTCCTTACCCATCTTCTACCAATATTCTCGCCATCTTCGCTAAAAATCATCAGATCTAAGAGTTTTCTATATAAACTCCCGTGAGTCTCAAACATATTATCCCCTCGTATGCTTAGACGCGTATCCGTGCCAGTTCATGAACTGCCTAAGCACGGATACGCGTCTAAAGTATGAAGCGGGCACACAGTGACGTAACGTGGCCGCACCGAGGTGTCAAATTCTGAATTGGTTGCCGCATACGAGGGGTTAAAATACACGCGAAACGGGTTTACTCACGTCACAGAAGTCGAATGCAACCCGGCAATTGACATTGTGTGTGATAATGAGGGTAGATTTTCGCCCCCACTGGTGACGCCCGCATCTAGCAGCCGCGCGGAGAGAGCGTTAACGCGCAGTTTTCGATTGGCCGTTATAACCGCCGCCGCGACTGGTCGTAGTTTCTGATGATAGTCGCGTACCGATTCGAAACATGTCGACCGATATTCGACTTCAACGCCGTGAGGAATCCCGTTTCGTATGTAATTTTCGTTTCGCATGGATTCCACCCTTATGTTGTCGATATACCACTGATTCGTACGAAACGGTTTGCGTCTACTTTCCTTATGAGGACAGCTAAGGAATTTAACTCTCTTCCTTTCCTGCGCACCTGTTCCCCGAAAAATATAACTTGGATCTCTTCAAGTCGACAGTGAATAGGCATCTTCTAGCCAAGCATGCTCCATCTTAGCCCTTATTGTCACTTAACATCAGGTGCAATCGAGGTTAAATGCATGGCTATTTTGAATAAATTAAAAAATCTTAATATGATCTAAGATACTATTTTGCAGGACCTGGTGGCTGGTTGGTGAGTTATCGTGTGTATCGTAAGTCATCTAGCATGCGACAGTCACGTCCCGTCCAGCCCCATTGCAGCTTTGCGGCAAACATGCCTGCTCATCGTCTCCGTAAAGTTAGCTCTTCGTTCGTGGGGAACTGTGTACGTTTCTATAACAAAATACCTACCGAAGTAGTGAGTTTACCTTCCAGCAAATTCAAGTCATACGTAAAACGTCATCTAATAAATAAGGCGTATTATACTGTGAATGACTTTTTAGATGATAGGGATGTCTTTAAGCCAGTGGTTTAGTCATGTGAATGTAAAGTAAGCATTATTTTAGTCGGTAATATTAGTTTGTTTGTAATGTAACATGAGA
This sequence comes from Apotomis turbidana, assembly GCA_905147355.2. Lineage (NCBI taxonomy): Eukaryota > Metazoa > Arthropoda > Insecta > Lepidoptera > Tortricidae > Apotomis > Apotomis turbidana. The sequence goes on from LR990288.1 coordinate 25,932,309, forward strand.
GCACATTATGTTGTTTCTCACCGGGCAAATAGCATTAGTGATGAATGCCCGGCAGTGTGAGCAAGTCATGCTCGCTTAAAGGTCTTTGCTTACGGTGGCGTCGTTGATCGGGTCGCAACCTTCCCTATAATATGGTTGAGGGAGGCGATGGCTGAGATATGCGTCATGCTCGTGAACGGGTGCCGTTTGTGGGGTCCGGTCTGTTCATACTAGCAAGGGCCAAATTAGTTGTGTAGTAACTGCTTTCCAGTGTTCAATGAACTGACGTGAGAGACTTCATCCTGTACTCGACTGAAGTTATTTTTTACTTAGAGACTGTATACATCTCTAATAAACTTAGTGTACTGTACAATGACGCTCAGAGACCTTATACATCTCTGAGGAATGAAATTTAACTATTATCATATATTTATTATTTATATTTTTTTTTATTTTGTAAATTGTGACGCCTAGAGACCATATACATCTCTAAGAAATTTAGTTTAATTATTTATTTATTTATTTTTTCTTTTGTATAGTTAGTTTCTTATTCAGTCCTTAACTTTTCTAAGGATTTAAATTAATTTATTTTGTTTTGCATGTTGTGACGCCTAGAGACCATGTACATCTCTAAGAAATCTAAATTAAGTACTTAATTATTTTGTTGCATTAGTTATTGATTTTGACTCCTTGAGACCTTATACATCTCAACGGAATTGAATTATTTCATTAATTAATTATACCGATCTATATTGCGTGTCGTGACGCCTAGAGACCTTCTACATCTCTGAAAAAATCACTTTATTTTATATAATTTTTAGTGTAAACATTGATTTGGAGACTTGTACATCTCCTCTAACATATATGTATCAATTACCTAGCTATAATATAATTGTATTAGTTTTTAAGTATAATTCACGAAAAAATGACTTACTGTTGATTTTCTTTCGGCTTTCTTCTCAACAGCGGTCTCCTCTTGCGAAATGCCGGTAGACTCACAATCTGACTTGTAAAAGTGCCCTTGTGGCCTACTTACTGAATAAATTATTTCATTTCATTTCATTTCATTTCATTTCATGAACGGGCAAATTCTGCCTGATTGATGCGTCCTTTTTCCTGTCGTCCCTAACTTGATTCCCCCTTTCGAGGGCAATTTACAAAGTAGTTTATGTAAATAAATTTAAATTCTGGATGAGAGCAATTTCAACAATTGAAAACTTCTCATGGTCTTATTTTTATATTACATACTTGAGTTTAAAACTCGGGGGCTAGTCTAGATTTTATATAATTTCATGATATCGTAATTTTTGCGCTTTGCTTATTGCTTTGTTACATATTGAAATGAAATATATTTTTATTGAAACTTAGGATATAATACATCATATCATAAGGTATCCAGCGGGCCCCAAACTAGGCTGGGCCTATATCTTGGGACCCTAATTGTTTTATCATTATTTAAAACTATTACAAGCTATGTACACTGGTTTTTTCATGGAAAATTTATTACCAATGTTGGCAATATCAATGACCCATATTGAATTGATTATGACTGATTGTTGGCCTCTGTTGACCACAATATAAGTTTCATGGATATTATTGGTTAATGTATGATTAAGAATAAAATGTGGTGCGCTAAATACCATCCATTTCATAAACAAGCCCACACACACAGCAGCATATGTCAGCTTAACAAAAGAAGTTTGATTAATTACTCATGACCTACCTGTGATATGAATGAATAAATCTAGTTCCAAATTTTTTTATACAATAAATTTTTATTGCTTAGTTCTTGCAACAATGGATCAACTGCATTTTGAAATTGAGAATATTATATGGAAAATAAAGTTAAATGAAGTATATAAGTATGTATATGTATTGTAGAATAGAAGTCAAAGAAGCCACATTTTAACACAAGTTTTAATAATAACAATTGTAATGCATATGATATTGAGCTCTACAGAGAGCTGAATATCACACTAATAAAGGCGAAAGTTTGTGTGTATGTTTGTTACTTCTTCTCGATCAAACAGCTTGACGAATTTTGATAAATTTTGGTATGAATGAAGGTAGCTGACACCCATAGGCTACTTTTTATCCCAAAAATTTAGTGTCCCGTGGGATGAGCGGGTAAAGCCGCGCGGTGCAGCATATTCATATATTTTGGAATATGTATACATGAATATGTATACGTCGTGTCGTATCAGGCCGTCAAGGAGAGAGCTCAAGATAGAGAAAATTGGAAATTGCTTCACCGACAAGAGCTTAGCTCTTAAGTTTATGATGATGATACATTAAAAAAGGCAGGCTAGTTGCCATTAAAGCAAGTTTTAGATAGTGTTTGTAAACATAGATATCACTTGACAAGTGACAAGTGATAGTAATTGAGATAGTTCCCTTAATTGCACAATAACCCAGAATGAGGGATAATTGGAGCAATTAGTTGTTTAAACTGGGGCAAATCTGCTAATTGAGGCATATGACGTCCAGTTGCAGTTGTATTCCAGAGAAATCAGAGCAATGAGGCAGGTGGTTTAAAATTAGATTCTAATTAACTGTCCGTTCAAATATTCGTTCACATGGTAATTGGGAGCACCAAAGCTACTGCAATGTGATTAACTTTAACTAAGGTTAAAGTTGAGTAACTTTTTAATTTGTAATTGATCTTTCACTTAATATTTTATAACAAGTTGGACAATTTGTTTTGATTGCAAAGTTTGTACATTTTATGCAACAAGTAAAGCTAAATAAACAAATTCTTTACTCGAAAAGTAACATTTGAATAGAATAAAAAAATATACCAGACAACCTCACACAAATCAATCTAGTCCCAAATTAAGCCCAAGAAGGCTTGTGTTATGGGTACTAGATGACGATATTCATACTTATATAGATAAATATATACTTAAATACATAGAACAACCATGACACAAGCACAAATATTTGAGTTCATCACACGAATATTTGCCCTGGCCGGGATTCGAACCCACCAAACAAACCAAGCCAACCGCGTTGTCTGACAGAATGCCTTATACATTGATAAAAAATCTTGTGTAATGAAAACATTATCTATTGCCTTAAGATGAGCATTATATTTCAGATATACATATTACAGCAAAGTGGAAGCATTATACCTATCTTCATTCAGTAACCATGTTTTACTGTAGAAAATGATAAGTGCTACACAGGCGGTAATTCATAATGCCCCAGACCTGCTGACCCAGATACACACCTGTGATCTGGGACATTTGTGAATTCACCACCCTAGGTATGTAATGTACTATTGAATGTGACATTTTTTTATAAATATCTGTAGATCTTTTTATGGCACAAGTGGATAATGACAACATTATTAGTTTGGTCTAAGGTTAACCTACATATCTAGCCTCTCAGTACAATTTAAAAGATGATTGTCTGATTTATACATCAGACACAATTGTTGTTCAAATTGATTGTTGTTCAGGTTGAACCACGGTTACTTTAGAAGAAGAAATATATTTCTGCCTTCCGGTCACTGTAATGACATTAAAACTAAAAATTGCCTTTAAGAAAATATATTGGCTCCACTTAGTAAAGCACCAATTCAATGATTACCAAAGACGAACACAAACACGAATAAATTAACAGCCATACAATAATTATGTGCAAATAACAAGTCTTCCAAGAAATATAACAGGTACTTACCTAATAGGTACCTGCTATCTACATTCACTTAATACTTTGAAATCTGTGAGTACCCAAATATGCAAAATAAAAACCAAATACTTATTTAGCATTCAAAACAAACCGTTTCGTGTTTTCAAAAGTTAAACACCTGACTAACAAATTTTAAATCAAAGTCGCTCAAATCTTAATGTCTTTCTGAGTTTCGACCGAGTTATCGTAAATAGTTGTCGCGATGCGATCTCGGTAATTTGAACTCTAATTATAACCACAGGGCGATCAGCGGGCCCTCCGGACCTGCGTAGGTATTCTTGCGTGGGCGGCCGACACAAACAACATCTCATCACAATGCCAACTCTCTAGACTCCACATACACATTGACTATGTTTACAAGCACGCGCTTGACAAAAAACCTAATAACTGCTACATTTTCACACATTATACTCACTTTGAACAAGCCAAAGGCATTCCATCCGTGCCGATATTGTTTATTCAGCGATAAATGGCCACTTTCTATGAAAACAACACAAGATCACATCGTCTCAAGCACTAGAAGTTCCGTTTTGTTTTCAGTATCGGTTTAGCTTGGTTTTTATTAATGCAGTGAGCGATTGCGATGCTCACAGGACACGACACTGCCCGTTGCCCGTTCCGCAGATCTTATGATATTTTAGCATATTTTAGACGTTTCTTTGCAGCTGTAGGTGTTTGACAGTAAACGTCAAATGCGTTTCGTTTTAAGCATTTTACGTTTGAGTCATTTGTGTTGTATCGATTGATGTCGTTGTAGTAAACTGAATTGACGCTTGACGTTAAAATAAAAACAATGTTATTGTTATTTAAGATTTTTCCTTGCTAGGTGTGAATGATTAGCGAAAATAATAATAATTGATAAACTATTATCGTTATGTGCAACATCCCAATAATTATATCCTGAAATCAAAGTTTTTTTAGTAAGTACTTACGATTTTTTTACGCTTGGCTACTTATAAATTATATTATAATTTTATTATTTTACTTACAATGCAGTGATCTGATTAAGTGGCCTCCACTGTTCATTCAACGGGATTAATGATAAGTACGGCTTCCCATAAACAGGTTTATCAATAATTCGATTATTGGCGCGAAAGCGGATTGTGCATAGAGACACTTTGGCTTTATATACTTTAGCTAGTTGCCTTTTTGAGTAAGGACCTGACCTACCAGCTAACTTACGTACTGACTACGCACGTAAGCAAAAAAAGGGATGTAGGTAGTTAACTTGGAGGTTTGATTTTTTCACAGCTTTAAAGGACTATGGACCGGAGACTGAAGACCTGAGTATAGGTTTGGTTGTCATTTGAACTAGATACCTCCTTGCGTTACCAAGATAAAGGGTCTTGACAGACAGACGGATGTTTGAGGTATGGATGCCTCAAAAGAGATACCAGCTGCGTACCATCTGATCCATATATTGTGCAAAGCGGCCGCAGCACTAACGAGTCAAGTTTGAGGCTGAAGGCCACTCGACGCGAGTTCCAGCTTAGCGGCCACAGCACTTGTCGTCACGTCGTTGTAGCGCCACGACGATTGCTATGACGTACCGACGTAGCACTGATTGCTACACAATCGTCGCTCGTATGATTTAGTATGCTACATATACAATATACATCGTCATGCGTATAAAGCGGCTGCTGCACTAACAAGTTAAATTTGCGGCTGAAGTCCACTCGACGCGAGTGCCCGCTTAGCGGCTAGCGCTCTTGTCATCATGTCGTTGTAGCGCTGATTGCTACGATGTGCCGACGTAACACTGATTGCTACGACGTGCCGGCGTAGCACTGATTGCTACGCAATCGCAGCTCGTAGGCTTAAGAGGCCTTATTCCTTTTAAAATTTGTTTTTTTCATATTATGACGAATATATTGATAATTTCAACCAACTTTTTGAAGTGAATAATACTTTTTCCCGAGTTCTAGGTAGTAACGTAGCTATTTCATGCTTTCATTGCGTGCAGTCGAAAATAAGTTGAAAAAACGAATGTTCCAAGTGAATTTTGTCAATTTCGAGTAGTTTTTCGAACAAAAGTTATCAATGAAAAATTCAAACTGTAGGTTTCAAATATATACCAATAAATCCCAATAGCCCTGTTCTAGGTAGTAACATCAATAATATGTTAAGAAACATGTTTGATCATAGAGAAAAATGTCCAAACAATCAGCATTTTAAAAGGAATAAGGCCTCTTAACTATGCTCGTACACATGTTCACAGTTATTCGTGCAAGGCGGCTGCGCTAACAAGCCAAGTTTGCGCCTGGAGCGCACTTGAAGCGAGTGCCCGCTTAGTGGCCACGGCGCTTTTCATCATGTCATTGTGGCACTGAATGCTACGACGTTCCGGCATAGCACGTATTTGCTACTCAATCATCACTTGTAGATATTAGTGTAAATTAACATATGTTCATGGTCATCTATGCAAAGTAGCCGCTGCACTAACGAGTCAAATTTGCGGCTGGAGCGCACTCGACGCGAGTGCCCGCTTAGCGGCCTCAATCGGGGATTTTGCTACGACGTGTCGCTGTAGCGCTGACTGCTATGTATGCATCTTTGTAACGACTAGAAATGTGATCTGGTTAGCAGTGACGTGGCTTCAATAAAACTCGATTCCCACCGGCTTGTCCATTTTAGAAAATGGTGCCTCGTTTTGGAAAATAGTAACCTAATATTATATGTCATTCATCATTAGTATGTATCCTTAAAAATTACTGGTGAGAAAGATTAATCGATAAATAATAACCTATACATTTTCAGTCAAACTTAACCTACACGAATTAATCTCAAGAGGGCTTGTGCTATGGGTAATAGTTGACGATACACATACTTATACAAATAAATATATACTTAAATACATATAACATCCATGACCCAGGCACATTCGAGTTCGTCACACTAATATTTGCCCTTGCTGGGATCGAACCCAGGACCACCGGCTCTACTGAGCCTGTAGTGTAGCCTACTGGCTACACTTACCACTACGGCAATGTGAAAAGTTACTTAGTGTCTCTTAAACTATGGTACAAGGCTAAAACGAGTGTCATAAGAAACAAAATGAATAAGCGTAACCCACACAATACGTTGCGCTCTGAGTCTGTAAAGTTAAATCAAAGTTCGTGTATCACCGTCCCGTTCATTCAAATCCAGTTTAACTCGAGATCAAGAGTAATGGCACGATACGAACTGCAGACTCCGAACTACAGTGCAACCCCTCTACTAGATATCAAGCTAAACGATGAGATATTGGAGAATGTCGTCCCTCTCACTCAAATCTTGCTAAACGGAAGAGTGACAAGGATGGCAAGGAATTACGAGTGGCCAATGTTTAGTAACCGAAGGTGACCATTTGCGGAATCATTTTCTTATGAGTTTATATTAAAATAGTATTTGCCTATGAATATTGATCATAATATTTTAGTGTTTGGCTTTTCATATGGCCTTGCTCATTTGTAGTATGAAAGATATCAACGAGTTGCGTCAACTTAAAATACATAGTTCAACTTAACATGCAGATTAACCATGTTTAAATAAGAAACAGGTGTATTTTTGAAATACAATATATTCGATTTTAGGTGCTAAACATGGAGGTAATTTTAATTTAATTTATTGTTACATTCAATGTGAATGTTCGCGGTGAGGCAGCATCCTTATTTTGATGTGAGAGAACCTATGAAGTATGAATGCAATGCAAGTAATATTCTCATCGTTTTCTATACTTACGGATCATTAAGGTCTCATTTAAATAAGATATATGATGATATATTAAGTACCTACCTATAATACATATGTGGCTATGAATGAATTAAGTACTGTTTAAATGTATAGAGCTATACATTTTGACGACAAATAGGTATTAACATAAAGTTATCAGAATAACCGTTTAAAATAGCTATTATTAAACAAGTTAAACTTGCAACTGAAAAGCAAAATCGTGTAAGTTTCACAGTTGAAAGTGACTTTTAATACTGAGTTCAGTATTAAATTAGTTATCTGTAAATTTCAGCTGAACGCGACATACCTAGATAAATTACACCTTGTGTAAGCTTAACGTGCAACTTTTTTTGTTTTACAGCCAAACTTAGGTTAGCGCATCGATAGTTGAGAGGCATGCCGCATCCGACACCGAATCTTAGTGGCTCGGGGGTCGTAAGGAGGTCAGTGTGCATGCGAAGTGGGTCACCAGTGAGCCATGGTGCGGTGCAGCGCCGGCCCCGCTCGGGCCCAATCGGGGCGGCTCGTAGCACATCGGTCCCCCTCGGGAGCCGTCGGGCGCGCGTGCGCCGTGCGCCCATCGATCCCCGCCCACGCGGCCGCGGCGCTGCGAGGAGCGGAGTGCCGACGGACTCCCGGGCTCGGTGACCCGGCATGGCGGCGTGAGCGCGCGCCGCTGAGGCCTCCGGCGGAGATGCCGCGATGGCCAGAGAGGTAACCGCGACGGCCACCCGCCGGCCGAACCCCGGCCGCTTGCGTAACAGGGACGCTGACACGCCCGAAGACATGGTTACTGTAGTGCTCGCGTTCCACCGATACGTGTAGTCTCGCCGCGTCTCCGCCCCGCTCGCGTCTCGTCGACATCATCCCTGGACTCAGTGCATTGGTGAAAGCAGTGATGAAATCTGTGTAACGCTGTGCGGTTGCCGCATGTGGCGTCTCGCTCGCGCGCGCCGCGCCGCGCTAGCCGCGTCCCGCTCTCTACCGTACCCCGTATGCACATGCAGTCTGCATTATTCAGAATCTGTGCCAGCTTCGCCTTATTTGGGGATCGGACTATGGGGTATCGATCAGTTCTGGTGCTGGGAGTTTAAGACAACAAACATCTCCAGGCTGCGATCAATATGTGGCCAGATAGAGGCTTAGAGTTGCTGTAGAGTGAACCTTTCGTCCTTGAGGGCCATGGCTATGAATGCAAAGGTAGCTACCGTAGCCGTAGGCGTAGCGTAGCCTTGGTAGCGGTAGCTGTAGCCAGCGTAGCTAGCGTAGCGTAGCCACACCACGCGTACTACCGCATGAGACGAACCATACCTACACGTAGGGCATTTATGGGCACACACGTATCCTTATGGCAGTATCACGATTTCTTTTTTGTGAGCCGAAATGGTTAATTTAATTTAGGTGGAATGGAACAGGTTAGGTATTAAAGTCAGTATAATCCAATTTACGCGACTTTAGGTGTGATGTGTTAGTATATGGTAGGAAAACGCTAAATAATACCGTATTGCTTTAGACAGGTGATTATAATTATGTCGTGGCTGAAGATGTTTCCATAATTTGAGAACCTGCAATTTTGTAAAACTCTTTGCAGAATTCACGAAAGATGTGTAAGGTAGTAAGTACAACATTTTACATTTACATTTTCTAGAAATTATTCTTTGAATACTTATTTTTTATTTGCTTAATATTTTAAGCCATCCATCCCTATGAGGTCACTTATTAACAAAAAGTAATAGAACTTGTTATAAATAAGTTACACTCCCAGTCTTTTGATTAAACAAATTATTTATTTAACCAAAACACAGTTATAAAAACAGTATGTAGAATAGAATAGAATAGAATAGAATAATTTATTTTCGACCAACACCGATACCTAATTGACATTTAGATCATGCTAAATAATACATCACCCGTATTATATGCCTGTATTCGGCACGCGCAAAGGCATTACCTGCAATATAGCTAACTAGCGTCTTTTATGAATACACACGTATTACTTCGGTATTATAAAGATTATTTAAGTACAAGGAGATCCAAATACAATCTTACTATCAAATTATTACTTTCACAAATGGGTAAATATTCTCTCTCGCTCTCGCACACACCACGAGTTCGGTATTCGGTACCACACAAAGTGTTCAGATTCTAATCATGCTTATGTAATATGAAACTTGTTTTTTTAAAGCGCATAAAATACTAAAAAAAACACTGTTGACATAAATTTTAGGGTTTTTATCTCCCCTTTAAAAGTAGGGTTGTCAGACTAACTGTGTAGGATTTATCTATCCCTGATTCGTAAGAAACGCTTTGCGTCTGCTTTTATTATCGGGACAGCAAGAAAATTAAACTCTCTTCCTGTGCATCTTGAAACATATAACTTGGGCCTCAAACCGAGAGTGAATAGGCATCATCTAGGCAAGCATGCTGCATCTTAGGCCTTATTATCACTTAACATCAGGTGTGATCGAGGTCAATGCTTGGCTATCCTGACTTGTATTGTCGAAGAACACAGATGGTAAGCTTATTTAATGATCTTTTTTTAATGGATCTCAATCCCGTTTCGTAAAGTAAGTCGATATCGTCGGGCATAGCGCAATACCGCGTAACTAGCAAGTGTAGATACGAATCAATATGCAAACAAATGCTAAGTATTTTATTGAAATGAGAACTTTATCGACAGCTGTTATTTACGCGGTGCACTATCCCCGAAGATATGTAATTTTTATTTTTGATTATATAGCTTAATTTTTTGTTATCACAACAGCTAAGTATATTGCACATATTGGCAAAATTAAGAAGTGTTTATTTTTCACATATATTAAAAGGTCTCTACCCGTCCTGTGGCATACAGGCTGATGGCAGGACGGATAATCCAGTCTTAGTAATAAAATTCCATTGACACACTTTGAGCGGAGCCCTAAAAATTGTATGTCTAGCTTGCGTAGGTTTTAAATTATTTAGATGGTCCATTCAAAGCGCCGGTCCAATCATAGCAACCTTCCCCTAAACGATACTTTAACCGACTAAGTTAAAAACAATTTTTTACGCGGACGACGTTGGGTACCTTCCAGTTTTGAAAAATAAGTCAAGTACGAGCCATTTTCTGAAATATCTCGCTCTATTGCTTAACATGGGCTCCATCTGACCATCTCGACGGAACCCTAATAAATGTAGGTCATCTAGGTTCGCTGCATAGTCTGCTTGTGAAGCATTCACATTATTTCTTTTGAGAATTTACAAGCCAAAAGATGTAGAAAGTTCAGTTAGGCTAGTTTATCATGATAACGTAAAAGGGCATTCTTTGTAAGGGGCCAAGAATAAGAAAGGGTCCCTAAAAACCATTTTACACTGACTATGGAAATAATTATTTAAAAACCGGGGCCATGATGGTATCTTCATTATTATTTAAATGCTCGAGAGTTTGTGCGCTGGGAAAAATAGGACATAAACTTAACCCATACAATTATTCATGCATGCCTTGTGCTATAGTACCAGGGTACCTATAAAAATTGGCATCCATATAACAGCCGTTTCAGCATGGTAACACTATAAAACCACATCCATAGAAACAGTAAAAAAATAATTAACTTTAATTTGCAGCTTAGCGTATTTTACTAATAAAAAAATTTAGGCCCATATTTACTTTTTTTATAGGTTGTGAGTGTATTTTTGTATGTTTGTTACTTCACGTTTAAACGGCGGGACCAATTTTGATAAAATTCTATATGAAGGTAGCTGACAACCTGGATTAACACATAGGCCACTTTTTGTCCCGAACGCGGGTAACACTGCGGGGCACAGCTACTAATGTTACAAAATCATTAACCACTGACTAATTGACACATACTGACATTCCTCTTTACAATGTTAAGAGACATACTAAAAAAACCTAGTCTGTCTCTTCTAACCACGAGTCATATCAATGTTTCCAGATTTGGTAGAGTCAGACCCATTAACCCCTTGTATGCTTAGCTAAGGCACAGGTCTGTGCGATCCAATTATAGCAACCTTCCCCTAAACGATACTTTTAACCGACTAAGTTAAAAACAATTTTTTACGCGGACGACGTTAGGTACCTTCCAGTTTTGAAAAATAAGTCAAGTACGAGCCATTTTCTGAAATATCTCGCTCTATTGCTTAACATGGGTTCCATCTGACCATCTCGACGGAACCCTAATAAATGTAGGTCATCTAGGTTCGCTGCATAGTCTGCTTGTGCCGCACAGGTCTGTGCGGGACATTTGAAGCTTACGATAAAATATTAGTTAATTTCAATTTGATTAACAAATTTTTGACGTGGCATACGAGGGGTTAAGATCCTTCGCGGTATTGTAGAATAACGTTTTGAATGATTTTGACACCGTATTTTATCGTAATAGCCGCCGGTGCCATGATTTATATCTCCGTAGTCGGTTAAAAAAGTCACATTTATTGCCATATTTGCGTGTCAAGTAGGTATCATAAATATTTTCAGCGATACTTACTCGCTTCCGATGGTGCCTCAGCCACTGATAAGAGTGAAGTTACAGCTTTATGACTTTGCCTTCACAATCTTGCTCCAGTTATTGCTGTACTTCAGGGTCAAAGCGACGACGCGGTTGGCGCAGTTTGTAGTTCACCTGTCTATTGAGCCGGTAGTCTTGGGTTCGAATTTTCAGTGTCGGTTTAAGAGTGAAGACAGAACAGTAACAGTGAGACGGACACACTTTCGCATTTATAATATTAGTATGGATTTATACCTTTTTTGCTTGCTGCTTATATTAGTAGGAGATACAATATTAAGAACGACCTCCCCTTATTATTTTAATATGTGGTTTATGTTCATATGACATTGTCAGGAACGGCCCGACATGTTTCGAAATAAATAACGTTCATACCACTCCATAGTGATGTTCAAATGCTCTTATGTCAAAGCCTACGTCTTAAAAAGGAGTAAAGTATTATACCAGTGTCGCGTCGTGTCATGAAACATAATCTGAGTGAAGTCAGAGCACATTTTAATAATTTATTCTCCTGGATAAATAGGACCTAGAAGTAAAAAAAAATCTTATACTCGCTTCCTGCGCACATTTTCCCTGAAAAATGTTACTCGGATCTCTTTAAGTCGACATTGCATAGGCATTTTCTTGACAAGCATGCTCCATCGAGGACAAATGCTTGTTATTGTAAAAAAGGTCAAGCTAGTGGGAATCGTGTTCTATGGACGTCATGCCACGGGTAAGTACTTTTCACTTTTCAGTATCACCGAAAATCTTCTCATAATTTTTGTCGAACACAAAACAATCGCGATATCGATTGCAGCTCTTAAGAGACATTATCACATTAGTCCTGCAGTATCGTCCTGAAAAGTCGCACGTCTTTTGTTATTTGTCCAGTAGGGCTAGCATATCTTACCGCGACATCGCATCAATCAGCTTTATTTGCAAATGATTATTTGCACGGTTTTAATAGGAAAGTGACAGATAGTGTTTGTCGCGCGACAAAGAGTCGCGTGTCAATCTACGCTAGACCATCGCTAGACGTACTGAGATTCAACTCCAGGTATTATCATAGTATAATGGTCCGTCAAACATATCATCAAAATATCAAAACGGAGACAGGATAAGATTATGAATAATTGATCGTGTTTAAGGGTGAAGCCATATTATAGAGGTGAAGTGCTCGTCCTCTCAGTGCTGAAAGACTACTGAAAACACAAAATAAAAATTATATATTTTTATTAAAAACCTTAAGGAACTTATGACCTAATTAACCCTAACTAGTTGATTTCTGTTATTTTTTAACTTGTTTTTCGTTACCCTAACTTAAACTATCGGGACCTAAATTATATGCAAAAAAAATAATAATAGAAAACATAGATAGTTCCCAAACGTCAAGAAAATAACCACATAGGCAAAGTCATGACAATAATATAGCAGACTATATTGATAAACGTTGAAAATGTCCAAGGCCTCTTAATTCGTTGGAATCGCCTCTCGTCGCAGAAGCACAGAAAGAGGGGGAAAATTTAATTTCCCTTATCGCGCCTGGCCGCTTTATCTGTCGGTTATTTTTCAAATAGCGTTTTACGCGCGATTCGATGATTTTTTTATTCAATTTATTTTGACATATCTTCTATTTCCGACGTGGAAATGTAGGCTATACTTAAACTCGTATATTTGTGTGTATTACGAGCTCATGAAATAGCAATCGTTGCACAATGAAGGTTCTTAAAGTCGAGTAGGTACCGCGTTTAGGCCACGAGGCTTGCCGAGTGGACTAAGTAGGTAAGGTACGAGATTTTAAGACCTAATTGTGTAACTATTGCATACAATACTTTTTATACGAGCAAAACGCAGAAAAAAAATTGTTACTTTAACCGTCATTCACCTGCATATGTTTTAAAAATTGAAACACTTTGACTTTGACATATTCTACATAAATAATTATACTAGTATGTCCCATAAATCGCTACCATTACATTAAATAAATATTAAGTGACAATCTTACACAAATCGACCTAGTCCCAAACAAAGCTCGTACTATGGGTACTGGGTACTGGATGACGATATATGAACATAATATATAAATACATATATAGATAAACATCTATGACCCAAAAATAAATATTCGACTTCATCACACAAATATTTGTCCTTACCGGGATTCGAACCCAGGACCGGCGGCTCAGTAGGCAGGTGCACCACAAACTGCACCAACCGCGACGTCGTCATTGGGCAGTGCCCGTAGAGCTAGCGCGTTACCTAGCTGATGGCAATGCCAATTATTGTGAGTAACTGTACTGAGTGAGGTTCTTTTTCACTTATACTAGTTTTACAAAATGAAATGCCTTAACTTTTCAAGAAAGTTGCTGGACTTTTCTCGTAACTAATATAATCTGTAAGAGGCCTTATTCCTTTTAAATTTTAGTTTTTCCATATTATGACTATGGATAATTTCAACCAACATTTTAAAGTGAATAATACTTTTCCCTGAGTTCTAGAAATAACACAGCTATTTCATGCTTTCATTGCATGTAGTCGAAAATAAGTTGGAAAAAACAGTTTTCTACGTGAATTTATGTTCATTTCGAGTATAGTCTTTGAAAAAAAATATATTAATGTAAAAATTCAATTTGCAGGTTTCAAATATACACCATTAAATCTCAATAGCCCTGTTCTAAGTAGTAACATTGATAATATGTTAAGAAACATGTTTGATCATAGAGAAAAATTTCTAAAACAATCAACATTTTTGAACGGATAAGGAGCCTCGCGAGACTTTCTCTCTCGCTCTTGACTGTCGCTCGGGTCCGTTTTAATTCGTCCCTCCATTAATCCGCTCATAAAGACCCCATAAACTCCCCCAAGGATTTCTGCAGACGCCAGAGTTATTGCAAATCAATGGTTTCCCGATCAGACCCCTACTCTACCTAGACAATAAAGGCTTAAGCGCCATGGGACCCTCAAGACGTTATGCTTTTCAGGACGGTTGTAGTTTTCCTTGATGAAGAGTGAAGACGATGTAACAAAAATACAAATCTTTTCACTATGTATATGGATAGAGACAGCAATAGTTGCGTAAAATTATGAACAAAATCTTATGAACTTACATTAAAGTGGAAAGTTCGCTGACGAAATCTAAATGTTTATAGTAAAGTGAACAGAATGGTTCCCCTCCGTTAGCCGGAAAAACTTTCATCCTAATTTCATTGGCCCTAATTTTGGTAACCCTAAAATCACTAACCCGAATTATCATTCATCCTAATTAATGAATAGCCCTAATTTCAGGATTCCGAATTTTCATAATACCTAATTCCTTCATAGCGAATTCTCACTAGCCCTAATTTGCACTTAGCCGATTTTTTTAGACTACTAATATTATAATACCTAATAATGCTAAAACCTAAATTTTATTAAAGCTATTTATCTATAAACCTAAGGCGAGGGCTGCTCTCCCTCCGCGCCTCCGGTTTTGGAATAACATTAGGGTAGGACAGGCAAGACCACGTGGAGTCGGAATTGCCATAGACTCAGGATGTACATGGGAATCTTTTGACGCTCCGCTCGCTTCGCTCGCTCCGCTATACATTGTCACAATAGAAACCTAACCTAACCTACAGTTTTCGGGGTTCAGCCAATTCGAAATTTTGTCCAAATCCGTATTTTCTGTTTTAACGTAAAAATAGGTTTAATAATCTTTAGTACTCTTGACATTTAGTGTCAGTAATGATTAGGTTTAATAATCATTAGGTGTGGTAATTATTAGGTTATTTCATATTAGTATTGTTGACAATTAGTACAAATCATTATTAGAGTATTGGACTATTAGGTCTAACAACTAATTAGGGTATACAAATTAGGTGAAATGACATTAGGGCTAATGAAAATTAGAGCTAACGTTGATAGGTGTAAAAATATTAGCACTTGCGTTATTAGATCAAGTAGGGGAGTACCGAACAGAATAGTCTCTTGCTAAGCATCACATTTTGAACACAACATAGCCTAAGCCGAATCTAGATACCTATATTTTAATCTAATGAGTAGTTCTGTGATATTTAAGTATGTTCCCTTGGACATTTTAGTTAATTAGTGAAATACGAACCTCTCATAGGCATCTATACTATTATAAAATTGTAATATTGTATTAAATCTCTTAATTTATAAAATAATGACTATGGAGACGACGACCTATGGAGAAGGTCGTCGTCTCCATAGTCATTATTTTAGGAAAATAAATTCAGCGCTATCTGTTGTCTTCTGATCAAGCCGAAACAGCTGGACACATTTTAACCAACTTTAGTACCTACAGAGATAGCTCAAATTCCAATAATTGTTATAGGTTACTAAGTAATACAAATTACGCGAAAATTTCTCCACCTATTACGGTGCACGATGAAAAGATAAACTTTGTGACAGGCAGACAGCGGTGGCTAAATAAGTAATGGCTCTTAGCGCCTTTTGGGTACGGAACCTTACAAATGAAATTTTGACAATTAAGGGTAAGTACCAATTGGATCCAGTTTGCATTAAGCTGTGACCTACACTGCCCCTAATTTATGTCCATGTGCCTGTCATCCCACGTCAAACGCGAAATTAAACTTAATCTCACTCTTACGCAGTCAAGCACCGCCTACAATAGGCGGGTAGACTGAAGTTGAATTGACAACATTAATGAAATGAAATGAAATGATTTATTCAGTAAGTAGGCCACAAGAGCACTTTTACTAGTCAGATTGTGAATCTACCGGCATTTCCCAAGAGGAGACCGCTGTTGAGAAGAAAGCCGAAAGAAACTCAACAGTAAGACATTTGTTTTAATTATATTATTTATGGTATACCATAATAATACGGTGAATAGATACTAAAGTACTACGTGTCACCTTACAAACGGTCCGGTAGTTTTGAATTTTTGATATGTTGTCTAGGATGGTTAGTCAGTGCTTAAAATGCAAAATGCACAATTTCCCCCCCTCCGCGCCCGCCGCCATATTGAAAAAACCGGCACGTTCTTCATATTTTTGCTCATATCTTCCTTTAGGAGCATTTTAGCTAGATGAAAGCTTCGACAATGTTATAGAGAGTTAAATTTACTACATTCTTCATTTCAACTAATTTCTTCTAAGACAGACAGTTACGGAGATATCGACATTTAAAAAAACGTAGAAAATCGCAATTTCCTACTGAAAAACAAACTTCTGGATTTTATCTTCGCTTAGGAGCATTTTAGCTACAACAAATCTCGGGCAATGTTGTAGAGAATTAAATTTACTATAATTTACACTTCAAATTTTGTTTCAAGGACGGTTAGTTACGGAGATATGCACATTTAAAAAACAGGAAAAGTCGAATTTTCCGATTTTTTTTTTCAAAATTCTTGGTTTAGAACGCTGTCATTCAGTTACGGACTAGTCTAGGACAAATTAAAACATGTAGGAAATATAATTGCTTATAAAACTCAGGTCCATTTTTACATACATTTTCGGAAAATGTGACTTTATTTTTTACATATCTCCGTAATTATCTGTCCTAGAAACAAAATTTGAAATGTAAATTATAGTAAATTTAATTGTCTACGAAATTGCTCAAGCGCTGTTCTAGCTAAAATGCTCCTAAACGAAGATATAATCCAGAAGTTTGTTTTTGAGTTGGAAATTGCAATTTCTTAAGTTTTTTTAAATGTGCATATCTTCGTAACTATCTGTCCTAGAAACAAAATATAAAATGGAAAATGTAGTAAATTTAACTCTATAACATTGTCGAAGCTTTCTTCTAGCTATAATGCTCCTAAAGGAAGATATGAGCAAAAATATGAAGAGAGTGCCGGTTTTTTCAATATGGCGGCGGGCGCGGAGGCGGGGGGAATTGTGCATTTTACATTTTAAACACTGCCTAACCATCCTAGACAACATATCAAAAATTCAAAACTACCGGACAGTTTGTAAGGTCAAAATCCTTTATTCACTGAATTATAAATTTAATGATTGTTTTAAGTATGATTTACGAAAAAAAATCTTAGTTATAACTAAAAACATTTAATTTTTAACTTTTCCAATATCACACTTTATATATTATTATTTTATGATCAATACTGTAAAGGTGAAAGTTTGTGAGTGTGTTTATGTGTTTGTTTGTTACTTCTTCACAATGAAACTGCTGGACGGATTTGCAAAAAAAATTAAACAAATATATTTAGTTATACCCTAACCTAACCAAAGACAACTATAGGCTTCTTTTCTCGAAAAAAAAAAGTGTAGTTCCATTACAATAGAGTATGTGATTGCGCTGAAGCTAATATATTATAACTAAGACATCTATTAACAATTTTAGCAGCTGTAGGCGTTAAAGGCTATCTGACACGTATTGGGTTTATAATTTGCAATTAACATTTACTTTATAATCACCACGTGGGCAGAACCGCCCATCATACCCGTCAGTTTTACTTTGCGCCCTTTACACCCGTAAAGGGCGCAGACTGATACTCGAGTTAAATAGCATGTTTTAGTTAATTCCTGAAAGATAATTTAATTCGAGATAATTCCCCTTCGGTCGCCGACGAAACCATGCTAACCGGTTACGTGTGAAGTATTGTTTTTCTTGCTACGAAACCAGTTACGTACAAAGAGGTTTTTTTCTTCCTACAAAACTGGTTTCGTAGAAAGAAGAATATTTTTTTCAATAGCCTTCTACTGGCTAAGTTTATCGTTGTTTTCCGACGGAATAGCGAAATAAAAGTAGCTCCTATGCTTATGAATTGCAGGCGGTTCTCTTCTATATATTTCTTTTATTATTGTATTGTTTTGCGATTTAAATGTATAATTGTTGTTAACCAAAACCTTCTCCAGAATGTAATGCTTTCCTGAAAACCGCATCAAAATCGGTTCTGCCAAATGGGAGATATTCGCGGACAAACATCTATATAGTACAAAGATACGGGTCAAACTATAAGAACCTCCTTTTTACATTTCGATTGTGTACTAAGCTTTATGATTCCATTTAGTCACATAATCGTTCCGGTAGTATATCACGTTACTAATCGGACGTGATAAATTCTACCCCAACAATTTAAAATCAAGATTTCAACTTGTCTGAACCAATTCAATGTTTTTTTGTTTACTTCCGGATAGTTTGTTAAATATCTAATTGTGTTTAAAAAAAATAATTATAGGTAATCTCCTTCACCAAAAAACTGTGACTATCCCGGAATCCTCTTTTTTACATGGAACTGACGCTATATTTGTTGTGGCGGCCGATGCTTATACCATTCTAATGTTGCCAGGATTGAAAAAATAACGCTTATAAGGGAATATAATAATAATAATAATACAATACTTTATTGCACACCAATAAAAGTTTACAAATGGAAACAAGACAAATACAATTTATAAATAACGGTAGACAACAGGCGGTCTTATCGCTAAAAAGCGATCTCTTCCAGACAACCTTTGGGTAGTGAAATATCTATTGCACAAGTCTGTTAAAATCGCTTATGAATATCTCCGCAGGTTCCGGTCTGTCGATTTCTTTGGACATAGGAAAAAGTAGCTTTTTGGCATTATCGACCGTATTATTTTATAATTAAAGCACACGACTAGACTCGTAACTCTATCTGTGTGGCCACATTCAACATTCACACTTTATTTCGAGTTTCTGCAAGCCTCTGAATATGACTGAGCGACGTGGGACATACTCTTTTTAGCACTTTTCGTATCTTTATTTTGTAATAAATCTAGTCATCATCATCATCAGCCTGTTTCAGTCCACTGCTGGACATAGGCCTCTCCCATGGCACGCCACTGAGCTCGATTTTCAACTCTCGTCCTCCAGTTACTACCCGCTGTTCTACGAATGTCGTCGCTCCACCTTGTTACAGGGCGCCCTACACTACGTTTACCGATTCGTGGCCTCCACTCCAGAACTCGTTTGCCCCAGTGGTCATCGGCTCTACGGCAGATATGACCAGCCCACTGCCACTTCAGCTTGCTTATCCGCTGTGCTATGTCGGTAACTTTGGTCCTCTGTCGAATTACTTCGTTTCGGATCTGATCCCTAAGAGACACACCAAGCATAGCTCTTTCCATGGCTCGCTGAGCGACTTTAAATTGGTGGACTAGTCGTATGGTGAGTGGCCACGTCTCGGCTCCGTAGGTCATAACAGGTAAGACGCACTGATTAAAAACTTTAGTTTTTAGACTTTGAGGTATGGGCGACGTGAAGACTCGACGCAGTTTTCCGAACGCTGCCCAGCCCAGTTGTATTCGCCTCTTAGCCTCCTTGTCGAAGTTGCCTCTACCTAGTTGGAGCATTTGCCCTAGGTATACGTATTCGGAAACAACTTCGATGGAGACTCCATTTACGGCGACCGGTCCCGGATCGATATGTTCATTGAACATAACTTTGGTTTTATCCAAATTCATCCGAAGACCGATACGCTGAGACGAATTTGCCAGGCTGTCTAGCATGTGATTTAGGTCCTGCAACGTCTCGGCCATGATCACGATGTCGTCTGCGAATCGTAGATGAGAGATGTGTTGACCATTTATATTAATGCCACGAGTTTTCCAGTCCAGCATCTTGAACATATCCTCCAGTGCGTTAGTGAACAGTTTCGGTGATATAACGTCACCTTGTCGCACTCCTCGACGCAGGTGGATATGTTCTGTCTGCTGGTTCTGTACTTGCACAGTCATCGTGGCGGCTGAATATAAACATCTCATCACCTCGATGTATCGCCAGTCGGCTTGACATCGTTGCAAGGACTCCAGAACAGACCAAGTTTCGATTGAGACAAAGGCCTTTTCATAGTCCACAAAGGCCAGACACAGGGGCCGATTATACTCTTCGGTCTTCTGTATAATCTGCCGCAATGTGTGAATGTGGTCTATGGTGCCATACCCACTTCGAAAACCGGCCTGTTCCGGGGGTTGGAACTCGTCGAGTCTTCGGGCAAGGCGGTTCGTAATAACCCTTGAAAACAGCTTATATACGTGGCTCAGAAGCGATATGGGCCGATAGTTTTTCAACAGGGTGGTGTCGCCTTTCTTGAAAAACAGAACAACCACGCTTCTGTTCCACGCTTGCGGAGTTCTCCCATTGAAGAGGACAGTATTAAACAACTCCTGGAGCTCCCTTAGTATGGGGGTACCCCCTGCCTTCAGGAGCTCTGTCGTGATACCATCCTCTCCAGGGGCTTTTCCATTTTTAAGCTGTTTTAGGGCCAATACGACCTCGTCTAGGCTGATCTCAGGCAGGTCTTCTGTAAAGTGGCGTATGAGGGTGGCTCTGGGATCATCATCCTGTGGGTCAGATCGGGGTGCGTGCGAGGCGTAGAGCTGGCTGTAGAAATCCTTAACTTGCGAGAGAATCTCCGGCCTTGAGGTGACCGCTGTCCCCGTGCGTGTGGTCAACTTCGTCAGGTGGCTTCTTCCGAGTGATAAATCTAGTAATAAATATTAAATAATAGTTTTATAAACATCATGAATGCCTCACATCTATAGAATCAAAGATAGCACTCATATAAAGGTAAAGTGAAAATCAAATCTTGCCATGTACACTTTTTTTGAAAAATGCTATGTCCCTCATGTGTTATGTCCCTCTCCCAGAAATGCAAAGATAGTGTCAGAAACTGGTTTCGTAGCAAGTAAAATAATTCTTCCCACGTAACTGGTTACGTAGCACTGGTTTCGTAGGCAGTCGTACGTAACTAGTTTTGTAGGAAGAAAAAAAACCTCTTTGTACGTAACTGGTTTCGTAGCAAGAAAAACAATCCTTCACACGTAAGTGGTTACCTAGTATGGTTTCGTCGGCGGCCGAAGGGGATAATACGTAGGTTGTATTGCTATTGTGAACGCCCAAGTGTTTTGGTTTTTATCATATGATAGTTATGTTTGGGCGAATATTTAACGTATTTACGATGTTTTTTCGGCATTGTCAGGAACGGCCCGACATGTTTCGGACTCGTATGGAGCTTTTTACCGGGAACTGCTACCCGCATGTATCGGTCAGCAAGCGTCGGTCCGGCTCAGGGATAGTGGCGCTAAAAACAGCTTTCATATGGCAATGTGCATACGTCATATTTGCATTATTAAACGACAGTCAAGGATTTCTCTTTATCAAAATTCAAAACATTTTTTACCGGAATGACGCTCAATCCTTCGTTCTTCTTGCGAAATATATACTGAATCCTATTGAAAAAACTCGACTTTCATCACTGTGGATATGTTTGGCTTTATTATGCAAAAATTACTTGCAATTTGCGGAATATTTAGTCCTGTGTCCTCTTTGTTTACATCAGTGACATTCACCGACTTTCAACGTCAGTTACCAAAAATTTGTCTTTGCCAGTAAAATAATTTAGTACCACAGAAAATCCGCAATATGGCGTGGGTTGTGAAACCCCTTGCAAGGCTATGCTATGGGCTGCACAGATGCATGGCACATTCATGAATGCATTTATTTTTAAACGGGCCATGCAATTCTGCAGCTCATTCTACATCGGCTCGGTAACTTCGTCACTGATTTTTTTGATCGACGCTCCGCTTAATACTATAATTAAATATGTCTCACGAAATTTTTATAGCTTATTGGGAGAATATCTCAAGATATACTAGGATTAAATATTACTAGGGTCAGATAATGGTTAAAGTATTGATTTTCTAATAAACTCGAAGGCCTCTCGAAAGTCTTATTCCATTCTGATGCGCAAACCGCTTAGTCAGTAATTTTACAAAAGTGGCCGTGTAAATTCTCAGTATGTTAGTGTAGAATTTAAACTGTCCCAGTATTTTAGAAGTTTTCGCGAATAGAAATGCATTATACCTCATACGTTATTCGCAGTGGATGTGTCGGTCAGCGGACTATTCCCATCCGGCGTGCACCTAGGGTTGTCAGGTGGTTGGAATTTGGCTCTTTTTTTCTTTTTAGAAAACTTTTTAAAAACTATTACTGAGACTTCGCTGTCCATCCGTCCGTCCGTCTGTCGCCAGGTTGTATCTCAAGAACGGTGATAGCTAGACAGTTGAATTTTTTACAGATGATGTATTTCTATTGCAGCTCTAAGAACAAACACTAAAAATAAAATAAAATAAATATTTAAGGGGGGCTCCCATACAACAAACTTACAGAACTTACAGATAATGGTACGGAACCCTTCGTGCGCGAGTCCCACTCGCACTTGGCCGGATTTTTTATTTATTACAAACAGTAACACACATTGCCAAACACAATTTATAAAAGAATTTCAGAATTGTGACCAACCACGTCATCCACATGGTATTACATAGTCATATTTATGGTATGGTTTCTTCAAATATTTCGCATCACTCCCACGCAATATATAATTCCTAGCAATAAAATAAAATAACCTAAATTCAATCTGTTGCCTGCTGTTTACCTCTGCCTGTTATTTGAATGTATCTCACGTTGTGTTGTATATTCCTTGATGTGTGGAGGTGTGCAATAAAGAGTATTTGTACTCGTATTTGTATTCAAATTCTGGGAGCTACGATACCTCAGACAGGGTTACCTACCATAATCCCGAATTTTTGTTTCCCCGCTGTAACGTTTCGCCAAATTTTCATTTGCCCCAAAAGCTATTTATTCCAAAACTATTAATATTTCAAAATAATTATAAAACAAACCTTACCCAACCTAACAGGTTCTTTACAACGACGTTTATAAAATCCTGATAATATTATGTGTTTCAGGAAAATTTGCTTTTGGGCAAATGAAAATTCAGCGAAACGATACAGTGGGGAAACAAATATTTCGAAATTGCGATAGGTTACCCTCAGACAGACTTTCTTGTCGAAGGTTCTTTTTAACACGATTTTATTATAGCAGCTTTACTTATAACTAAATTAATTGTTTGTTTATATGTTTGTATAGTACAAATTATCTAAGCTAAGCTAATCCACTTACCTGCATTCAGAATGGTATTGTGTCTAATACAATCCTATCTGCTTTTGTTCTCGTAAGCGCCAACCAGTTACTTACATAGAACTACATTGCGTGGATATTGAATTTTCAACCTTATTCCTTGTTGAATAGGTTTAAAATGTTTGTTGACGAGAGTTCATAGTCCTTTTTCAAGAGAATACGTTCTTGTGAAGAGTCGGATGGTTGTTAAATTCCAAAAAAGTTATGATCACCATTATTCTGTTAGTGCATTTTGTAGTCTAATGTCCAAGGAAATAGAGTCGATAATCTGTATATTAACCTTCCAAGGTGGTTACAATCTGCTTTTACTACGAGCTCGTTATCTTAATTTGTGGTTTACCAGTGGTGGTTTGTTCAATGGTATTCAGTTCTTAAGTGGATTAGCTTAGCTTAGATAATTTTTACTATAATTGACTTTTTTTTTATTATTGCTCCAAGTGTCCATAGTTAAAGTACATGAGTACACCAACGACGCGGTGGGCGTAGTGGTAGTGCAACAGCCTACTGAGCTGGTTGTCCTTGGGTTCGAATCCCAAGCAGGGGCAAATATTTGTTCCTACAATTATTTGGGCAAATATAGTATTTAGTGCCCATAACACAAGCCTAGAGCTTACCTCGGGACTAGATGGATTTGTGTGAGAATGTCCGATATTCATTTATTTATTTTCCGCATGTCGTTCTAATACGTCGGCCCATCATCGCATCAATGTAGTGATATTGTAGCGTTATAAAGAACTATGCATGAATACCAAATCTTACCTTTAGGTTAATATTCTAATATGTCCATTAAGTAGTTAGTTACATAAGACGGAATAAAAGCTTGTACCATTCATACACAGATCAAAGCACAAAGAAAAACAATTAAAATGCGTAAGCGGAAGAGACCGGGAATCGAACCCGGTACCTCCGGATTACCGGTCCACCGTGTTCACTATAAAAAAAATGTGGTGTATCAACATTAAAAATAATGAGACACTTCATGTTTCTCAAATCTGTATTATAAGCTTGTTAAGCGATACATAACACAGAAAAAAAGTTAATATAACTATAATTACTCCCGGTTTTATTATATAAATTCCCGAAATATAATATCCTATATTTTAGTTCAACCTGGCAACCCTAATGCACCGCCAAATATACCGGACAATAACGATCGCGGCTGGCCAGGTTATGCTCATTTATACTGTTATAAATACCAGTATTTATAACAGTATAAATGAGCATAAAAGTCCAGACTTTCCGGATAAAAATATCGGACGTTGACGACCAAATCAAAGCTCGATATTAGAGTCTGCGGAAAGAGAAAGAGCCGCGGCAGAAACAGAAACTAAAATTATGAGATTTACATGGCAATCGAACCTTAAACACCTGTCTAAGCAAACTTCTGTCATTTATATGTCATTTGTCATTTCATTGCGTATGAGTATCTCTATTGAGTACTTACACTCAAAACCGGTTACTATTCTTAAAAATCGTGTAACACTGTATTAAATCTAAATTGAGAAACGAAGATTACTTTAAGTATGTATGTAAGGTAAACGTCCCTGTACTCGACACTGTCCCAATAGTTGCCATCTTGTTATGTCATGAATTAGGTACCAATAGAGGTGACAGCATGGTGTCAACACTGTCAACTAGTAGGCATTATAGTGTGTCGAGCACAGGGACGTTTACCTTACTTAGTGAATTTAAATTCTTAACGGAATGTTAGCTACAATGTGTCACAATTTTTTTTACAAAACCTTGCATCTCGGTACTACAGAGATAGATAGAGATAATTTACCCTAAAAAAGTGATTTCTTTGGTTCTCATTTTATTAATAACACCAAATAGCGGTTTACTCTTAAAAACGCACATTAATTTAGTATTATTTTTATTTTCTTCTATAATTTAACATGTTTCTTAGTATTTCATCACTGTTAAAACATTTAAAATTCTATAATTAAAATTAGTTCGGTGAATAGAGACTAAAGTACTATGGGTGACCTTACAAACGGTCCGGTAGTTTTAAATTTTTGATATGTTATCTAGGATGGTTAGTCAGTGTTTAAAATACAAAATGCACAATTCCCCCCACTCCACGCCATATTGAAAAAACCGGCACTTATCCTTATTTTTGCTCATATCTTCCTTTAGGAGCAATTTAGCTATGTTCTAGAGAGTTAAATTTAATATATTCTTCATTTTATATTTTGTTTCTAGGATAGATAGTTACGGAGATATGCACATTAAAAAAAACGTAAAAAATCGCAATTTTCAACTCAAAAACAAACTTTTGGATTATATCTTCGTTTAGGAGCATTTTAGCTTAAACAGAGCTTGGGCAATGTTGTAGAAAATTAAATTTACTATAATTTACATTTCAAATTTTGTTTCAAGGACGGTTAGTTACGGAGATATACACATTTAAAAAACTGGAAAAGTCGCATTTTCCGGAAATTGAAAAAATTCTTGGTTTAGAACGCTGCCATTCAGTTACGGACTAGTCTAGCACCAATTTAAAACATGTACCTAGGAAATATAATTGGTTATAAAATTCGTGTCCATTTTTACATACATTTTCGGAAAATGTGACTTTATTTTTTACATATCTCCGTAAGTATCTCTCCTAGAAACAAAATTTTAAATGTAAATTATACTAAATTTAATTCTCTACAACATTACCTAAGCTCTGTTCTAGCTAAAAGGCTCCTAAACGAAGATATAATCCAAAAGTTTGTTTTTAGTTGGAAATTGAGATTTTTTACGGTTTTTTAAATGTGCATATTTCCGTTACTATCTGTCCTAGAAACAAAATATAAAATGGAGAATGTAGTAAATTTAACTCTCTATAACATTGTCGAAGATTTCTTCTAGCTAAAATACTCCTAAAGGAAGATATGAGCAAAAATATGAAGAAAGTGCCGGTTTTTTCAATATGGCGGCGGGCGCGGATGAGGGGGGAATTGTGCATTTTGCATTTTAAACACTGACTAACCATCTCAGACAACATATCAAAAATTCAAAACTACTGGACCGTTTGTAAGGTGAAACTCCTTTATAAGCTGGATTAAATAATATAACTAACACAATATGTTATTCGGTTGACGTCAACCCCTTGACAACGATCAGTAAAGTTATTGCAACGTTTGGAAAATAACGAAAATCCGTTTAAATTGTCTTATTTAAATACCCAACACAGTTAAAATTCTCAAACCAAGACTCCTTGCTACGCTACTACGGCGTAGCACACGTCCACACGTAACCGATCTACGGCGCGGCGTAGCGGCATCGATATTAGCTACGAAGAAAGTGCAATATACCATATTGGAAATTTTTAACACCCGATATTGAAAAGCCATCTTGGCTTAGTTGACTTTTAGGATGACTCAAGCCTAGCCATGTTTTAAGTGCCTAGGACCTCATTTGGCATTGGTAAAGGGATCTTAAATTTTAAGAGTTTACTCATCAGCGTCAAATTGGGTGTTGAATTAACTTATTCAGCATTAGAAGTAATTTTTACGTCTCAGTCAGAGTTGACTACTAACACTTTCGTTGCTTTACGCTGCGTTCTTTGAGTTTCATTCCAGTGTGACTGTAGGACGAGTTTAAGAGATAGTCGTACGTTAGCGATGATGTTGCTAAGCCTTTGCGCGTGCCAATAGGAGGCTAATATTACCAGCTACACTAAGATATTTAAATATATGTCCCAACAGACATAATACTGTATTGACTATTGTTTTCGATTACTTAATTATGTTTTAGCACTGAAAAATCTAAAAAAATGTTATCGGGGGGGGCTACTAGTAACCAAAAAGAAATTGGGTAAAATTTGCATAATTTTAGTTACTACTAACTAAGCACAATTTGGCTATTTCTCAATTAGATAAACTAGTTGAGCTTTTTTTTCAGTGCGTCTCGCTTTTCGCACGTCACAATAAATTATACTGAATGGAATTACTATTCAGCGCGTATAAGTTAGTGAAAATCGAAATAAATCCATACTTATACGCGCTATCGCCAATAAATGTACTACGACTAGACTTTGTAGTATATAAAAAAAATTGGGAAATAGTTTTAATTAATAGCGATTGCCGACATTGGCACATTTGACACAGTGACCTACATAGTCGCTCACTAAACTGCACTATTTAAGCACGTTCTATCCAATTAAACTCCAACTCCCAACGAAACACAATCCGCGTCAGCTCCAATGAGCCCTCAGTCTCCCACGACCCCACTGTCTAACGCCTAATAACTCCGAAAGTGCATCATCGGGCTCCTGATTCCAAGAACTTACGGCGAGATTACGAGCGCGCTGCAGTGCGGGGCCGGGAGGGGCCGGAGGCCTCGGGGAGGCCGGGGGAGGCCGCGGGTGTCGGGGGTGGCGCGACCCGGTCACGAGCGCCCAGTGCGGCCGCGGCGTGCCGCCGGGGCGGACGGCCCGCATGCGCTGTCCCCGATGCACGTATATCAGTGAAAATGATAGTCGAAATACAGGAGGTACCTACATCCGTGAATCTGGATACGTTTTTTGCGGGGCGTTTATGTTATGATCGCAGCGGTTGTTGGGAAAATTAAAGATCGTAGGCGATGTCAGTGGGTCAACGCATGGTGCGTGAGGGGCGGGGCGTGTCAGCGGGGCAGGGGGGCGCGGGGGGTCGGGCGTTGCACCGCTGCAGACGATGCACCGCTTCGTGGCGCCGCGGGGCGTAGCGCTCACCTGATGCTTAGACCGTAGTGTTTTTAAATCGAGCTTCCAAATGAAGACTGATACGGTTGTTCATATCATATCATTCATGTAGAATCATCGGTACAACATACCTATTCATATATTATTAAGCATTTGTCCCAATTACATGGTATCAATCAATTAGTATTTCAAATCAAGTCTGATATTTGGATTATATTCCAAACAAGAAATACGACCACGAATCTCACTCTATCAAAAGATGCATTTGTGACACATTTTTCAATTCAATAAAACTTTTTCATGATGATTATATATTACTAACAAGCAGTAAATTTCACAAAAACTAGTATCAAATGAACAAACACCTCTCAAAGTGAGTGAACATTGACTTTAGACAAAATATCACTAGCTAAATAAAAATGGATCACATCACCCATTGAAGTGCATATTGATGACTCTGTGTTCAATCCGGATGCAACCGGTTATCGTGGTGTTCCTAATTGTGTGTGTGTTTGTGCAGGAAGTTAGAGGAAAGAGGCCTTTCAAGATATGGGACAGCTCGAGGAACGTGAGGAAGGGGCTGGTCGTCACTAGCTTCGAGGAGCTCATACATAGAGGTACATCATTATCATTATTAGCAGACATCGGACTGTCCTTAGCACGGTAGGACTAATGGAGAGCTATGGAGCCGATATTAACATTAAAATACGCATGTTATATAATACGTGTATTTCATTTGCATTGTCCTTTTGGCCAGCATAAAATACGTAAATATTTGCGACTTTTTCCATGTTTTCCGGAGTAAATTGGGTTCTATATTGACAATTAATGGAGTTAAATTAGGAGTTTGAAATATTGTAAAAAAATATATTTTATTTATAATTTTAGTCATTTAATGCTTGGGAATGTTAACCATAATAACCATAAACGCTGTTTGGAATGACATAGATGAATGTGTATGAGTATGAATAGTATTTTAATGTTAATATCGGCTCCATAGCTCTCCATTAGTCCTACCGTGCCAAGGAAAGTCCGATGTCTAATTATTACCATAGGTACCCAAGTAGCATACAGGCTGCGGAAGCGCTTATACAGCCCTTGTACATCTAATTTAAGTTGTATATGTATCATATCCCGGGGTTTTGGGTGCACGAATGATTTCACTCTACGCGGACAGTAGGCGTCAAATTAATAATGCCCCCAAAACCCCTAGCGTACAGGCTACACCATCTCGGCAGCCCCAACAGCATCCTAAATGTGTTATTGTACCTACTGCACTCGTAGGGCACTATAAGCTCTTTTCGTATAATCATCCACAGGCTGCTCGAGTAGGTAAAAGGAAGCACACGCTTTAAACAAAGTTAGCTTCACCAGTTGAACATCGAGCAAACCTGCGGGCCAACGTGTTACTCCGAACTGATAGCGCCCTACGCTTCCTTTATATGTCAGAGTCATCCTTCATAATTATGAAGTGGTGACGGGAAAAACTGACTTAGACTACAAATTGATGTTTTTTAGTTCACGGCTACAGAAATCTCACGTTATCATATGACTACTCGTATCTAAAACGGATAATCTCGCTAAGTCCCATTGTTTTATGCATAAGGTGATTTCGCAACTTCAATCGTCTGTGTATTGTAAAATTTTGCAAACGGGTCTTAGCCAGTCCATCCCCTTAGCCCTTCATATCCCAGGATCTTTTCCATGACAAATACTTTGTAGTGCAATGTCCGGTAACCTAGCTCCGCTTACGTGATAACTGATAACGATAGATATATTTAGTTATTTTTAGTACCGTCTTTCGCAATCACTTTTTGTTTCAACAATTATTAAAAAGTGTCCTAGGTAATGGCTCTAATAAACGTTGTTCGAGTTTAAATGATTCCAGTTTTTACAAGCTTTTATTTAACTTGCATTGTATGTATGTACCTATGTAATGTATGTAAGTATGTTTGTTCGGGTGGAATCTTGCAACTCAATTTTGAAGCAGATATCGTCAACCGATTGAGCTGAAATTTTGCATACTTACTTAACTTTGATGACAATATAATAATATAGTACCATGGGGCTGATCTGATGATGGAGCCGGAAGGTGGCCATAGGAACTCTAAAAAAAAGCAATCCTACCGAGTTTGGGCTCTTTAGAATTGTCTCAGTGAGCATTTGATGGATATCCAAAGAAAAGTACAGTCGGCTATAAAAGCTTGCCACTAAAATGTCATTTTTGACAGAAACTTATTATTAACTTGCATTGTATGTTTAATGTATGTTTGTTCGGGTGAAATCTTGCAACTCAATTTTGAAGCAGATATCGTCAACCGATTGAGCTGAAATTTTGCATACTTACTTAACTTTGATGACAATACAATAATATGGTACCATGGGGCTGATCTGATGATGGAGCCGGAAGGTGGCCATAGGAAGTCTATAAAAGAAAAAGCAATCCTACCGAGCTTGGGCTCTTTAGAATCGTCTCAGTGAGCATTTGATGGATATCCAAAGAAAAGTTCAGTCGGCTATAAAAGCTTGCCACTAAAATGTCATTTTTGACAGAAACTTATTATATCATCAGTTCGTCATCCCTATTGCAACAACTAGATCTTGCAACCACGGCGTCAAACATAATTATTCATTGCACCACCTAGTCATGTTGCTTACTAGGTCAAAGTGCAAACAAGACGCGCTGACTTTGCCATGGACAATTTAGCTCATTATGAGCATAACCCGTCTTCGATTTTCGATTTTTTGTATCATTTCGGTGTGATTCTTTATTTTTGATTATTTTTGAGTTTTTTAAATGTGAAGAGATACTTTAGACTATATTATTAAACATATGTAAAAGGGACCCTGAAATCTGAAATAGTTTTCGAGATATTCGAGATCGAATATGAAACACACCACGGAATGATAAAGGTACACCAGGATGATAAAATAAGTGCACCGCAATGAAATTTCATACACCGAAATGAAAGAAAAGTGGCATATTATGAAAGCAATTGTACGTTTTATATTCGTAATATATATTATATTGCCATTACATAATAATATAAACACATATCTTAGTCTGGCGTTAAAAACAAAATAAAAAAAATATTATTATTACTACAATATCTATGAAAAGTGAAGCTACTTTTGATGTCATTCCGGTGTTTTCCTCATTTTGGTGGGGTATAAAGTCATTTTACTACACCGGAAACACCGAAATGAGAATGGTGGAATGAGAAACACGACATATTTTTATTTCTTAAAAAAAAGTAAGCACTATATTCTAAAACTAATTCAACTCTTGAAATCACGAGTATACTTTACCTGATATATATAAATTCCAAACCACGCAGTTAAAAAATAAGGAAGCTATAACAAACTCCGGAATGACATTTTTTTTGTCCCCAGTCCACCGCGATGAAATATTCACGTTTATACAAGCCAACGTATTGCCACTATACACAACCTTCCTCGTCGAGCGCCGCAGCTAGACTAATTCTTTGAAGTGCGTGGGGGACGGGGGGCATACTTGATCAAATTTGGGAAATAAATCGTTTCGAAACATTGTCGGCGGTAATGAGAAGTTTTCTCGGGACAAACGTACATGCACTTATTCAAGGGTATACAAAGGAGATATAAAACGGGTATTGTGCTTTTTTCGTTACCTATTTATATGGTAATAAAATAATGGTAACAGATTTTCTTTGTCATGCATAGTATTTGACTTACCCGGCATTTTACAAACAAAACTGGCTTGGGGACAACCCACCTTGATGAGAAATTCGGTCTAAATATATATTTTTAAATTATTATATATACTAATATTTTAATTTTAGCTGTTGCCCGAGGTAGACAATGGCGGGCTGAATCCGAAAAAAAATGGTACTTTATTATTCAACCTTTCTGCACCTACGTTTTCAGTCTTGCCATCAAAAAATACTGCTTGGGAAATTGACCCGGGTACGGTTTTATTAATACCTTTTGCCCACGTCTTAGTTACAATTTAGGTGTGGTTTTTAGTTTTTACAACCTCAGACGACGTAATTACTGATAGGGATCGTAAAATGCGAGTAAAATCGATTGAAATAACGTGACCAGTGACGACTGACACTTCAATGAATTTTGCTTGCATTTTCGAACCCTGAAAACCACATGATGGACTTATTTCGGTTAAGTCAACTTTAAAAAGAAGCTACTACAAGTAACTAAGTTAAATCAAGTCTTATATAGCCTAATAGGCAAGTCAAGAAGATGACTGCAGATTACATGGTGAAGAGTTCTACTTCATCAGCTATACTCCGACAGCAGTTTTGAATATATTATGATAACGTAAAATATTTTAATAACGATGTCGCAGTAAAACCCCGTGTAATCTTAGTTTCCAAAATGCGAGCAAAATTTATTGAAATGATGTATGACAACCAGAACCAGTGACGACCAACCACTTCACTTAATTTTGCTCGCATTTTACGATCCCTGAATATGAGTATTCATGAGCTCAATCACGCACGCACAATAATCCCCTAAGCGTGGCTAGCACAATTGCCTAATTAGCCGTAAGCGCGAGCATACTAGGCCGCCGCGTGCTCCAAAAAGACTTATATCCAGGTTAAACCAAGTGTGCACCTCGTTCGTACGCAGCGTAATACATACTAGGTGCAAATTGAACGCAGCCGGGTGTCACCTGATAAATATAGGTGTTTAGATGGGGGAGGCCAGGTCAGGTAATGTTGCACGTGACCTGCTTTGGGGCTAGTCTGTGCTGAACGTGTTTGAAGGACTGACGTGTCGTATAAGTGGATTGATTGTGAGTCAAATATGTAGGGTAGATCCTTGACCTCTCCCCATCATCGGTCGAGATTCATTAGGTGGTTAGTAGTACCAGTAGTACAGAGCTTTAATCGTGCGTGACTGTTTTAGTAAGTAACTCAATATATCTTAATAATAAAGCATAGTCAGATTTACCTAGTAAAATATACGTGAAAATTGTAAGATTCTATCACTCTATCGTTTTACTGTAGGTACTGTCACATAAAGCAATCTAATTATTTGTCCGATAATCTTAATAAAGCTGATAGTCTTACGTACCCCAAACTCAAGTCAGTGCTGTGCGGTATCATCCAACAAGCAAAATTATCCAATCCTAGCCGATTTCGGCTACGGCGACTGGACACACTACCTAGGCAGAGCGTCGTTCGTGTGCTCTCAGGTGACTGTCATGGCCAATTTTTGCTGCAAATGTACGGCCACAAATGCTGCAAGTCAGCACTCCTCCGACGAAATTATAATTAATGATCACAGGTGGTCGGGTCTTCAACTCGTCGCGCATAGCGTCGAGTTCTTTTCGCCTTTTTTTTTCGAAGGCTTGCACTTTTACCTGCACTGTATGTCCCGTTCTTGGGCCAAAGTCTCCCAGCGCGAAGGTTCAATGTCACATCTTCGCATGTGGCGCTTCAGCACATCTTTGTACCGCAGGAGTTGGCCGCCTTGTTTCCGCTTGCCTTCCTGCAACTCTAAAGAAGCGCTTATCCACTCTTTCTTCTGACATTCGGGAGACATGGCCAGACCACCGCAGCTGCCGCCTCATTAGATTAAGCTTCAATTCCGTTGACATTAGCACGTCGCAGAACTTCCGTGTTCCGAACTCGGTCCGACCAGGAGATGTTCATAATGTCACGGAGGCCCTTTAGATGAAACCTATCCAATGTGCGAATATGTCTGCGATAGAGGCACCATGTTTCCGAGGCATACAGGAGATTGGGCAGAACGATTGCCATGTACATAGAGACCTTAGTCGTGAGCTCTGTGTCATGTGAGCGGAACACCTTGACGCGAAGTTTCCCGAAGGCAGCAGCAGCCGCTCCGATCCTGCTGTTTATTTCGTCGTCAAGGTGGCACTTTGCAGTGACAGTGCTCCCCAGATATCTGAACCTGTCTACCTGCTTAAGCGAGTCACCATCAAGCCGTATGTCAGGTGGCATCAATGTCTCCACCCCCATTATTTCGGCCAACAAGCAAGCTTCTACGACCGAATTTGACCTTAATAAATAACTTTCACAAGACCGTTTTAACCCTTAATTTCACAATGTATAGCCAGATACACATATTTTTTACCAACTTTTTGTATTTATTATTTGTTAACAGAATTAATAAGACTATTAAAGGCACCGTGGTATTTGGGTGTCTTTTTTATTTTGCAACGTTTGGGGCTAAACTTTTATCTCTGTTCCGCAGGAAAAGAGAAGTTATCAGTATCAGCGTCGGAGCCGGTGCGGCTGGTGCTCGAGAGTGACGGGACACAAGTGGAGGACGGCGACTACTGGCGCACCCTCCCTCCTAACACCGTACTCCTGTTGCTGAGGCAAGGCGAGCGCTGGTACC
Source organism: Apotomis turbidana (assembly GCA_905147355.2). Taxonomy (NCBI): domain Eukaryota; kingdom Metazoa; phylum Arthropoda; class Insecta; order Lepidoptera; family Tortricidae; genus Apotomis; species Apotomis turbidana. Next base: position 25,967,145 of record LR990288.1, read on the forward strand.
CCACCGGTGTTGACGTCATCAAGGCTGGTGGGTATAACACTATAGCGACCACTAACTGGCTCACTACCTTCTCTTCCGTCTCCAACACCGTACTAAGTACTTCTGTTGGCACAGAGCCGACGTCGCGGCTAAGTAGTCGGTGCACTGAGGAGAACGACGGTATCGGATGCCCTTATAGATTTATATCGTCTAAAACTCTGTAGACGGTGAGATCAGAATGTGCTTTTTAGGGTTCCGTAGTCAACTAGGAACCCTTATAGTTTCGCCATGTCCGTCTGTCTATGTGTCCGTCTGTCCGTCCGCGGCTCCATGATCATAAGTACTAGAAAGCTAAAATTTGGTATGAGTAAAAGTTGTAGCATAGTATAAAGATGCGAGATGATTTTTTTTATATTTTTAAAATAACGTTCTTGCCTCCGCGTCGCTGTAAAGAATTCAAAAAATGTGGAAAGTGGTCCAATTTAAAAAAAACACTGAGAAGGAATTATTAGCCTTAATGATCACAAGATGAAAAAACATTATGAAGAGGATATAAATTCATTAAATTAACAATAAGGGTTATTCAGAAACTATTATTATAAAACCCATTCATTTTACTATTTTGCCTAATTTTGGCATGATTTTTCTTGAGGTTAACTTTGAAAGAATCAGGCCTTCCTTTAAATGAATAACTATGTATTTAATGAGAATAACTATAGTCAACGTCATATATATAATTATAAATGCGATTAGAGTTTTGAAAAATTTGGGTCTAGTATAGGTTTTTAGGAAACTTCAACGACCTTGCGGAGGCAAAAAACCTATTCCGATTGCTATCGTGTAGAACTAAATCTTAATCGTAATCCACTAGAGCAAGTTCTAATTACTATTAGAATATTTAATTCCAAAAAAAAATATTTTGATCCACCCTAATGTGTATACAAGATGATTTTTAATCGGTGATCAGGAGTAGAAAAATATTAATATTTAGCTACAATTAAACTTAATATGCGAGGTCCCGCGCAATTACCTCACTGTTAAATTAATTAAAAGTTAAAACACAATTAAAACTACTAACCACTACATACATGGTCATCCTACATAAATTTCATGAAGTACGATACCTACGTCAAGTGTCATCGCTTTGGCGGGAAATTTTTCGAAATATTCTACGACTTTGTTTATGTAATGACAGTGACAATGACAAGTTATTACTCATAAATTGTCATTCCCATTAAATTATTAAAGAGGTTGTAAGTACACCGATACAGATTAGTTCGGTGACAAGGAATTTAAGACAAAATTGGTTTCAAAATAAAAATTATCATAGAAAAATAAAAGTTTTGTTTTCATGTAATTACGACTTCAACGTGACCGCCATCAATTACTGAGTTAGAAAAGTTGGTACCTGATCACCGATTAAAAATCATCGTGTATATCACGCCAACAAAAGGGTAAAATAGAAAGTAAAAAAAAAAAAAAATTTTTCGGATTACTACCTCCCGTACACCTAAAGTGGGGGTGATTTTTTTTTTCCTTCCAACACTAGCCTGTGGGGTGTCGTTGAATAGGTTTTTAAAAATAATAGGGGTCTTCCAACGTCATTTTTTGATAAAGTCAGCAGTTTTGTAAATATTCGCTCGGGAAATCCATAAAATAGTGTCCCCCCCCCTCCCCCCTCCCCCCCTCTAACTTCTCAACCACGGATCAACAAATTATGGAAAAATTGATGAAAATGAGGCCTTATTAGTACTTTCAATGAAAACTATATTGAATAAAATTGATCGAGCCGTTTTTGAGGTATCGCAAAATTTCATAATTTTCTTTAAAATTAAGTAAGTGCCGCGCGGTGTTCTTTTACTTCGAACGTTACACATATTAGTTACGTGGCATACCGCATTAAAACATTTCGCTCAATCTGGCGCGTATAATTGATAACTTCCAGAAGGTAATAAGTAATTACAGTTACTTTGGCGTTTACGACCTTTTTATAGAGCTTGAAATCTTTCTCGTAATTTAAATTTTATTGTATTGTCTATTGTGAAGGATGGGCAACTACGGAACCCTACACTGAGCGTGGCCCGACATCCTCTTGGCCGGTTTTTTATTTGATGGTGCAAGGATGGTAAAGGTGATGTGCTTAATACTACCTATATTATTTCATTTATCTACTCTCTTTATAAAGAAGAGCGGTGGTTCAACGCAACGCAACAAAATCGTATCTAAGACATAAGTCTCAGACTAGCTATAAATACAGGTTTTTTTATTTTAATTGTCTGTTACTAAACTCTGCAAAGGATGTGTAACTAAGGGGAAAGCCATAATGGTAGGTTAGGTCCAAATGACAAAATAGATCTTTTCCTACCGCTATATTCGTCGGGCAGCTCATTTTCATACATTATGAATTATTTACCTTATAGAAATACAGAATGAAAAAAATGATTCGGTAATTTTTTACACTTTATAACTTTTCCACCTTGACAAGAGTTAAAATTTCTCTAAATTAACCGTCTTTTAAACATTTCCAGCGATATCGGCGATCCCAAAGATAGTATGCGAGACAATCCACGCCCTCGAGCTACACGATGAGACGCCCTCATGGAAGATCATGGACAACAAGGGGCGCGTCACGGTGGTGCTGCACTGGGACCAGCGGCCGCAGGCGTCGCCGGCCGCGCGCTCGCCCTCGCGCCAGGCCAAGCCCGACCGCCGGCCCTCGCTCGTGATCCAGACCTCGCTGGAGCGGCCGCAGCCGCCACCGCCGCACATCACCGTCGTCAACCACGACGAGCCCGGCCCTGCGCGTGCGCGGCTCGCGCGCTCCGGCGGCTCGCTCGAGCACGCGCCGCCCGGCGCCGGCGCCGTGCACGTGCACACCGCCGAGTGCTCGCAGCCGCCGCACCACCACCCCGGCGCGCACTCGCCGCGCCCGCCCCCCGACGAGTGCGACTTCCACTGCTGCGCGCTGCACGAGGAGGGCCGCCGCATCGCCGTGCACAAGTCCGTCGCCACCTCGCCCATCCAGGACTCCCAGCCGCGCGCCTCTCCCCAGGGCCGCCCCAAAGGCCATGTGCGATTTCTCGACGCCGAGTCCGCGCGCCGCGGTGAGCGAGACTCCTCCGAGAGCGAAACGGAAAACACCCTCGTCGAGGACGAGGCGGTCACCTCCGAGAAGTTTCTTCTGCTCATAGACCAGCTCAGCGTCGACCAGAAGCGGCATCTCACGATCAAGGATATCGGCATCATTTTAGAAAGGCTCAGCTCGAAGATCCTCGACGTGGAGCGGCTCGACCGCGAGTCCGAGTCGGACGACTGCTACAACTGGACGATCAAGGCGACGATCAGGGGCGACGCGCTGCGCGAGCTCGGCGTCATATACAACGGGAACTACTACGCGATCAGCGAGCACCCCGGCTACCGGGACGAGAACGAGGAGGCCGGTGACGAGGCGGAGGAGGAGGAGGAGGAGGACCGGCTCTGATCGGGCCTGTGCGGCGCCGCCGTGCCGGCCGCCGCCGCCGCCGTGCGGCTCGCGCTGTGCCGCATCGCCGCGCGCTAGTGGCGCCGCACGCCCGCCGCACGCACACCGCACGCATCGACACCGCAGGACACACGCCGTAGCGTGAACACTTAGAGACTTGTTATGAAATTGTCGCGGCCCGCCGTCTCAAGACGGTCGCGCCAACACTAATTAATAATAGCGAAATTACATATTGTAAGTAAAACTGACTTCCTATCGATTTCTAAGGTGATTACTTAAGTGTGGCAGCCCGCGGGCCGCGCGTCAGCACAAATGTTCGTTATCCGAGTGTCAGTTGTATTCTTAGGTAAATAATAAATTATACAAGTGTTAGCAAAGGTTTAGTTTCCGTCGCCGCACGCCGCGCTCGCGCTCCGCTCGCGACGAGACCTAATGGATACGTGCGAGTGCACGTCGTGTCACGATCCTCGTTTGCTTGCTCGCATAAAGAATCACCTGGATGGATGTGCGAAAACGGAGAAGCGCTATAAGTCGACTGATCGATGGTTTTCCAATAATCATTAAAAACTAACAAGAAAAATGTTTGTAAATTGAAATTGTTTGCGTGAAACACGAATGGTTTGAAAGCAATCTGATTTAATACTAAGTGAGTGGAAGTCTAGTGAGAGGGACATATTGTAGTACTGAATGAGGACAGCCGGCGCAGCCGCGGCGGCGCGGCCGGAGCGGACGGGAAGAGCTGTTTCAGAGAGAAATTAAATAAAGAAAGCACGTACTTAACACTATACAATAGATATATTAAATTATAATTAATAAAAGATGTTTAAAAGGTTGTAACTAAAGATACGAATATACCGTCAAAGCAAAACATCGTGCCAAAAAGGTATTGGTAGGTCGTAAGTTAATTCTTGTATTTATTAGCCGTATGGTACGTAGTCTTATTGTATAATGTTTTTAATTTTTGTATAGTACCGAGAGGTGATTAGTTCACTCACTAATGTACATGATATTGGTATAAATGAGGTTCAATAAGATCCCAGCCCGAGAGGGCTCGTAACTTGTATAGCTACTTAAGACGTAACGTTAACAATTACTATTATTATAATTATCGAATACGTTCGCGAGTTGCACTGATAAGGTATCGTTCGGTGGCGTGAGTGTGCCCGGGGCGGCGCGGGCGCGGGCGGGCCATCCTGTGCATATTGTACAGGAACGAACCATCCCTACTCATTTACAATACTTTGGTGTGTGTATAATAAATGGGAATCACCCGCTCGCGTCCGCGGCCAACCCCGAATCGTGAAGTGATCGTGCATTTTTGTTCATGTTGCTTTGTCTTGTTGCGTTATTAATTCTGTTGAACGATGAATCTTGTGCCGTCAGTCCGTTTGCATCATGTCTGCTGAGTGAAACGAAATCGATCGGAACTATCAGAGCTAATATTATGTCTAATGACGTGTTAGAATACTGTAGACTAGAATGCGGTATTATCATTTATTTGTTCATGTTTTGGATGGATTTATAGGAACTTTTTAGTTTTATTTTAAGGTTTGATATTGTGATTGTCTTAAATTAATTTCAAAATAAGTACTTACTCTTTCGCGGATAAGATAGAAAATGGAAGAATATAATATGTTTTGTTTCTCCCAAATATTTCTGCTCCCAGCCGATGATTTGCGTAACTTATTGATGTCCAATTGTCGTGATAATTTCGCTCAAACTGTCATTTTAGTTATTCGAAAGAATACAGCTTGGCCCTCCTGGAGCCGACTTAGGCCAGAACTTGATCTCGCCGCTGGGACGCGGTCACTACTATTTTTCAGATCAGATCGATTTATTTTGTATTTATATTTATAGCATACATTCCATGCAGAACTGCTGCGACTTTACTTACAATTGTTCTACCTCTGACCTCCTTCCTTTACGTCGATAGCTTTTATTATCGTGGCATGAATGCTCCAATATAGTACTAATAAGTGTGCCGAGCGCAGGCGGTTTAGTGGCTGGCAAGCTGGCTAGTGGCAAGCTACCGCGCGCTGCGTGCTCCTACTGTCTACTTGCACCAGTAACTTGCATACAAGTTACTCGCACGTGCGAGTTGAGCGGGCGGGGCACGGGGCGCCTGCGCCGGCCACAGTTAGCGTAGGTGCGGTGAAGTTTGCGATCATGCGTTATTCCTCTTTCTTGAATGTTTAGTCGCGATTCGTTTGTACAGCTATTGAGGAGTCTATGGTGTTACGGTCCGTTACGCACATTATATTAATATCTAGTTAAATATTCCGTTTTAAATATTTTTTATGTGTATAGGAGTAATAATAACGTATATTGTAAATGGATTGATGCCGCTCGCGTTTCTCATTTGCGGCGAATGCGACTGAGAAATTAAGTTATGTTTATGTGTGAAGTAAAGTTGACTGGGATATCAATATGTTGGGGTACAGATGAAGATCGGGTTTCGGTTGGTTTGGATTGCGCAATTAGTTTATTGACTTTTTGTACCACCGTGATAGAGACGGTGTTGGGCTGGGTGCTGCATGAAGTTAATTTCTCGGTCGCCATTGGGGCGTTGTGCTCGGCGTCAGCGGAGGGGCACAGTGGCGCTCGCGCAGCGAATTTAGACTAAATTGATACAGGTAAAGACGTCACGCCTCAATAGTGATAAAAACCCTACAAATGGTCAGTGATTCGTTTCAGGCAGAATCGAATAGAAAATCGGTTCATTTAGTCCCTTACGATCAATTCTGAAAAGAGATGCTTTCACTGAAGTTTATATCGTGTCGCTCCTCCCACTTTTATGTGTTTGCACATCCAAAACTGCTAGTTGCGCGCGCGCCGCTAAGTGCCAAGCGTTGTCTACGCCCTTGCCTTAGTTAAATCAAGTATGGCTATTTTGACTGAAATTATAATTAAGCAATCACTGTCAACTGGACGCAGCCAGCGCAGAAGTTTTGAGCCGAGCTGCCCCGTCATGCTGTTAATACACTGTCTTTATTGCCGTCCTTTTTAGCATTATATTACAGTATAGTACAAGTATACATAGAAGGCTCACTCGTTTGATTGTAGTTAAAGTTCCGGTTAACCACAAGCGAATGAAACTGCAAACCGCAATGAAACGAAATAAGACGCTCAATATAAGTGAACGTTTGTCGAACAGCCTTAAGACTGAAAATCGCGAGTCAGATTTATTTTTGTTCTTCGGCGTATTTACGAAAAGCACTGCATGGTTTCCCGTATCAAGATGACGTGGGATGTATTTGGATTACTCCTATTTAAAAAAAAAAAACTACCAAATGGCTACATCAAGATTGCTACTTGGACATCCTAATAGAACAGCAAAAATGACAGTGTAATGCAGCCTATGCCCGCATCGGGCGAAGAGTACAGTCAAGCTCAAAAAAATCTACACGGAAAAGACGTTATGCGCCCACGTCTTTTTTGTCAGATATTTTATGCCCTCGATACCGTGTACATAATTATTATGATCTTGACTGTACTTAATGAAAAGCCTATTGTAATACCGTTACTCGTACATAAGGACACGTTATTCGAATATACATAACGTTTAGAAATAATAGCTAATATAACAATACATTCGTAAGAGACTTTCCGTTTTTCTAACACCATTTTTATAGACGGATCCCATTGTGAAAGACATGTTCTGTTCCATCGTAGACGAACCAACATTCAATATTCATTTATGTAGTACAAAAGAGCAATATGTGTGGGAATCTAACTAACCGCCTCGTTGAAGACGTATTTTCTCTCAAATCACTGAATCTCACATTTATTGTCAATTTTAAGGAGCAAAAGATATTCGGTGAATCCCGTGTGAAATCTTTGACACAACGTCTCGTGGATATTAGTGAACTAAAGGATTTACAAACATCTACATGAATTTTTGCTATGGTTCCCATGCTTATCTTGTACTTTTTTACTAGCATAATCGGCACCGAATCGTCATGTACTATTATTATTTGCGTACGTTGGTGCGTTATCCGCTTTGGCCTACGATTGCCTAGTTATCGGCTGAGCTCCCGAACTTACACGGAGTTGATGTACCAACGCACGCGAATAATCATGCCAATTTATAGCTTTTGGGAACAAAGACTAATCTTACTTTGACATTTCTTTGTTACCAAGGGCAGAAAATGTTGCTTTGTCTATTCATTGTTGCCAAACCAGACGAATTACGCATACGTAAAGTAATAAATGTTACTAGCAAATAATGACCACGGATCAATATAGGCCGTTAGCACCTAAGTAGGGGGAATAAGTAACTGCCGTTGTCAAACCTATGTGCCAAAATCGGTTTTTACAAATGCATTTGTGAGTTTGATATGCATTTCGCAAACTATATGAACGAGACGAGAAATGGCATCTTTTATAAAGCAACAGAGAGTCCTAGCATGGTGTGTGAATATTGTTAAGGTCAAAAGTATGTAATGCAATATGTCAACAAACAGTGTTCTTTTCGGGTAAGATCTCACGAATTTTAAAAAGCTCAAGGCACTTTGTACATGTTTCTCAAATTCGAACCGAACTGTCACACCCTTATTGTTACATTACTATAACAAGTTCAGATACCATAGGTACCAGATACCTACATTACAAAGCAGCGACGGCGTCGGAGCATGGAGGAGCAATGTTATTCGACATTACGATTCCTATATGACAATGTTATGCGGACCTCGCGCGCGCTGCCGACGCTTCATTATTCCCGCCGCGGTAATGACTGGATCGGTATGATAATTAATGTGTATAGATAAATTAGTGTATGCAACTGTACATAATTAGGCCTTAACACACTTGTGTTTTAAAATCTCTCATTATGCAACAGTTGCATATTTAACCTGTTAATAAAGTAACTTTGGAATTTGTACGAAAATGTGCATTTTTGCTTAGATGACGTAATACACGTACTACCTATATAGTTTGCGAAATACATAACAAAATGTGATTGAAGTTCTTTATTAGAGTGCCAATTGCCAAATTCAAAGTCGATTAGTGCTACAAGCTCGTATCATTCAAATTACAGTCTCACAAAAGCAAACTTTATTTCACGCTGCGAGAGTCGAAACTTAACGGAACCTCAAAACACGAGCTTGTATACGTTGGGTCATACACAGGTTTATAACCAATTTTATCATGCCCTGTTAGTTAAGAACAGCTGTTTATCCCTGTCAAATTGAAATCAACAGATGTAATCAAAGTAACGGAAAATAGGGACTATAGTTTTAATTCCTCCTTTGGGAAATAATTAATAATATTATAGGAGTAAAAATACCTACATATTTTTTTTTCATTTTCAAAAATAACCATTTATTTTTTTCTCAATTCCCAAATATTTAGAAAATTTATCCACATGGATCCATTGATAATTTAAAGGAAGAAATTATCAATGAAGCCTTTAGATCGCAGTATACTCGTACTGTGTATGACCCAGTCTTTCGATAGCCTACCCGATGAGTTGTGAATCGTACGTATTATATAATTTATATATTGCCGAATGTATGAAGTCTAGTGGACTCAGGTGTGCAGGAGGATTCACAGTTATTGATGTATAATTAACTTAAATGTAAGTTTTTTATGGAAAGCACGCGGTGACTACAAGCGATGTGAACTATGGTATATAAATTACAAAGTGTTGTGGTTTGTCGTACGTAGAGATGTCCCTTTTCTGAATTTTTTTAAAATTTCTTTCTTAATTCTGTAAGGTAAAAGAGGAAAATTTCCGAAAATCTTCGATAATGGTACCTCTAACCGTACGTTAAAGTGTGTCAAACATTGGCTGATAGGTATATGTTCCAAAAGGATGAGAAAGGATTACTTTTTGAGTCGAGGAAAAGAAAGGGCTCAGTTAGGTTATAGGACCCTTGCCTATTTCTTTTACATGGAAGTAGCTCTTTAAATCCGGGATACGTCTCTGATTGAATCGTTATATCGTTACAAAAACAAGTACCTATAATGCTCACATTATATTCTCACTTCATCGTTTGAAATAATTATCGGTAATTTGTCTACTATACTGAAACTTACCGGTAAAATAACATTATTATTGAATAAACATCGTAACATTCATAACTATTCCTATGCTATGATACCACCAAGCTCACTGTAAATCGTTTAGATCAGATTTTAGAGAAATTAAATCCCCTGTGAATCTTTACAGCACATGCTTCAGAATTAAAGTAATTTATAGTTATTTTAGTTAAGTACATTTCCCATCTCTATTTCTTACCTAAAGACAGAGATGGGAAATGTACCTACTTAACTGAAGGTACAATCTGTAAAAAAGAGATTGACGGTACAGATCAGTCTTGGCATACTAATTGTAATTTATATATCACAGTAAAAAATAGTGATGGCCAGTTTCAAGCGCCTATGACCGAAGCCGGAGTGGTACCGCTCAGTACCAATTTTTACTGGTTTGTTACCAGTGTGTACTGACCAGTACCTCTATGCACCGCACGGTACCGGTTTCTACGGCTCAATAGGTACCGGTACGTCCGGCAGGCGAGGCGCGCTGCCCCACTTATTTTTGTACCGGATACCACGACCGACGACCGAGGCAGTACCGGCTTTTGTTTGAATTTAAACGACGTATCCGAAAAAACTTCACTGCCACTAATTTAAAATAAAAATATTGGAAACGAAGCCAATGACTTTTATTGAAATTCCTATTAAATGTGAAAATAATTATGTATACGAAGAGCACATACCTATTTTTAATAAATCTGGATTCCATAGGACCACCAGATCTGTTTCACTTTGCAAGTATACCTTATCTCACCATATCACTAACGTTGCGGTAACGTTTCTTGATTTTTGCTCATTGCGCGATGATTACTGCGCAATTTAGAGGGAGATATATTTCTTGGCAGACTTGTTTAATCTAAGAGACACTATTACCTATTTCAAAACGTTTATGGTAATTTTAATTTTAATTTAAAAACGAAAACTATAAGAGATAGGGAAATCTGTTCTTAGGAACCATGGCTTCGACTTTAGATTTAATAACTGCATTTTTTTACAAATCTATACACTATATGTAAAGAATGTTACAATACGACATGCGATATCTTACAGAATTTTAACCAGTTTGAATTCCCGGTTATATACACGATGATTTTTAATCGGTGATCAGGCGTAGAAAAATATTAATATTTAGCTAAAATTAAACTTAATACGCGAGGTCCCGCGCAATTACCTTACTGTTAAATTAATTAAAAGTTAAAACATAATTAAAACTAATGACCACTAGATACATGGTCATCCTACATAAATTATTGAAGTACGATACCTACGTCACGTGTCATCGCTTTGGCGGGAAATTTTACGAAATTTTCTACGACTTTGTTTATGTATAGTTAAAGTATTACAAGCTGAGCTAATCCTCTTACCTGCATTCACAATAGCATTGTGTCTAATACAATCCTATCTGCTTTTGTTCTCATAAACGCGAACCTGGCGCCAACCAGTTACTTACAAAAAAAGGTTAGAACTACATTGCGTGGATATTGAATTTTCAGCCATATTCCTTGTTGAATAGGTTTAAAATGTTTGTTGACGAGAGATCATAGTCCTTTTTCAAGAGAATACGTTCTTGAGCAGGGTCAGACGGTTGTAAAGTTCCAAAAAGTTATGATCACCATTATTCTGTTAGTGCATTTTGTAGTCTAATGCCCAAGGAAATAGAGTCGATAATCTATATTAACCTTCCAAGGTGGTTACAATCTGCTTTTACTACGAGCTCGTTATCTTAATTTGCGGTTTACCAGTTGTTGTTTGGTCAATGGTATTCAGTTCTTAAGTGGATTAGCTCAGCTTAGATAATGAATGAATGAATGAATGAAAATCATTTATTTGCGAGAATTCAAGTGTGTACAATTAGGTGACATTTTATCGAATCATGAAACATGTGAATTCTGCCTCATATAGGCGTGCAACATTATTTATTAATATCTTAACTAATAATAAATTATCATTTACTTAAATTACACAAATTCCTTACAACTAAACAATAACCTGTTATTCCATATTATTTATGTCTACTCGTATTTTAAATTATAATAATTACCTATAATTTTATTTTTAAAATTAAAAATTATAATATAAATGTCATGAATTGGATTTAGAATAATAATTACTTACATCAAGTTGACATTTTAAAATAATTATGGCACCAATTAATAATTACAAAGTAACTTCATCCTCTAAGTACTCCCTTACTGAGTAGAAGCATTTTTCAACTAGCCATTTATGAATTTTTGTTTTAAATAAATTTAGTGGTAATATTTTAATATCATTCGGCAATTTATTAAATATTTCTATTGACATAAAATATGCATTGTTTCTTACAATTTTTAACTTATATGCAGGGACACGTAAACGGATGTCTGTTCTTTGAGGTATTGGCCTCTGTCGTAGTGACTTACTAACCTCAAAAAATTGTGAGTGCTGCTTAACAAATATAGCTATCTGCTTTATGTACATGCTAGCGAGAGTAAGTAATTTATGTTTTTTAAAAAGAGGTTTACATGATTCATTATATCCTGCTTGACATAAAGCTCTTACACATTTTTTTTGGACTAGAAAGACATTATTTGCATATGTTGAGTTTCCCCATAACAGTATACCGTACTGCAAAACAGAGCCGACATATCCATGGTAAGCAGTCAAGGCTATTTCTACCGTACCCACTTCTCTTAATCGCCTTAGCGCAAAAACAAAGCATGTTAACTTTTTACACATTCCTTCGATATGCATTTTCCAATTACAATATTTATCTAAACTTATACCTAAAAATTTTGTACATTCTACCTCTTCTATTTGAATATTTGAATACTTTACTATTAACCTAGTAGGATTTTTTCTCACTGAATGAAACTGCATCATTTTCGTTTTTGCCAGATTTACATTTAAATTATTTTCATCCAGCCATTTTATAATTTTAGTGATAGTTTGGTTAATGTCATCTTCAAAATTTACAATATTGTTACACTTAATCAGAACCGTGATGTCGTCAGCGAATAATATTGTTTCATGGGAAGTTATTTCTGGTAAGTCGTTTATATAAAGGAGGAATAAAATCGGCCCCAAAATACTTCCCTGCGGAACTCCATAGCCATTCCTTTTGTACTCCGATCTTATTTTTTCCCTTTTTGCGGATTTTGACATCTGGGTTGCTTCCGTGCACTGAAACCTGTTATTGAGATAGCTTGCTATCAAATCTCCAGCTGTGCCTCTAAACCCATATCTATACAGTTTTGAGAGTAGTTTCCCATGATGAACAAAATCAAAGGCTTTGCTCATGTCAAAAAACAGTGCAACGATTGGTATGTTGTTATCTACGCTTTCTGTTACCGATTTAACTAGTTTAAAGTTAGCTAAAGTCGTTGATTTCTGACTCTGGAAACCGTTCTGTTCATCTTTTATAATTTTATATTTTGTAATGAACTCCTTGATTCTACTATAAATAGCCTTTTCTATTACTTTTGATAAAACTGGTATGAGTGTAACTGGTCTGTAATTATCTATATTTTTAGGATCATTCTTTTTGAATAGAGGCTTGACTAGCGAATATTTCAGTCTATCAGGAAAGGTTCCCTGTTGGAAGCATAAATTAATGATGTAGCTCAGTACAGGGGCAACAAAGATCGCGCATTTTTTTAAAATCTTTGTATTTAGTTCATCGTATCCGACAGCATTCGTATTATTTAATGATAAAATTATTCGACATATTTCATCAGGACTAGTAGGAGTTAAGAATATGGTAGCATTACAACTTATCGACAGTGAATGTTCAGGTTTACAAAATGTATTACATCTAGTTTTTATAAAGTGGTCATTGAATGTCGACGCAATCTTTTCTGCTTCTGTTATCGTAGTACTTTCATGTTCTATTTCTTTTATTAAGTCTTGATACTGTTTGTTTGAAGTGTGGGACTTTATTATGTTCCAAACAGCTTTGCACTTGTTTTTTGACTTTTGCAATAATTGCTGGCTCCCTAGCTGATGAGATCTTGAAATACATTTCCTTAATGTACGTGAATACTTTATATAATTATTTTTATGCTTAGTTTTATTGAAGGTTGTATACTGGTATCGGAAATACAGTTTCCTTTTGACTGCACAAGATCTTTTAATGCCTTTTGTAATCCACCTTAGTTTATTTGATTTATTCGTGAATTTAACTGTATTTTTAGGGAAACATAAGTTAAAAAATAGTATCAATGTTTCATGGAAGCAAGCAAATGCTTGGTTGCTATCCGTTTCCATAAGCACTTCAGAGAAAGACAGTGAAGCCAAGCAATCCACAAATTTGTTTATATTACTTTTATGAAATCTCTTTTTGGGTGATTATCTCAGCGAAAAAAAATTGCGGCGGAATTGATAACTATAGTGTGAAACAATTGTTTTAAAAGTTTTAATTTTTTTCTGAAAAGAAGATACAAATTACTATCTTAAGCCAAATCGCAAAGTATTTTGAAAGTCATTTATGTTCAATAATTTTTTTTTTTGCGGTAAAATGATAATTTTGGTGCGGCGTCCAGTATTCGTTGTTCCTCATAAATGTCTTTGATAGAACCATATCATCAATGTTTTAAACTAAAATTGCATTTATTTATAATCTTTATTAGTTTAAGTATATTATAAGGATATATAAATAAAGATTAATACATAAATAGATACTCAAAATTGAGCACTAAGAGTTGTCCGGGTGAAATTGATAATTTTGGTGGTAAATATTGAAAATGTGTTTATGGTTGAATGAAACGCAACAAGACCAGCAAACGTGTGTTAACCTGTTCGTTTAGTTCCGCTCCGGCATGGAGCGACGACATACACGTCGTACCTTGCTGGATCTGTCCACCAGCACGTAAGTATCTAATTTTGGTGTGTTCAAAATACTTTTTGACACAATTTTTGTGGTATATGTTTCTAGTGACTTAGCAATCATTGACTGTGTGTGAATTGTGTGTAAGACGTGTTAAAGGTTTCTTTTTTAAAATATAAAGTTAAATTGGAATTAAATAATACGGATATTTTTTAAATATTTTTTTAATCACTGTTTCTAATTTCGGTGGATCAATTTTGGTGGTTTTGGTGGTAATTTGAAAGTCACCAAAATTGCTTGATGCCACCAGAATTGCTAATTCTGTAATCTGTATATAATTACACATTTGTAATCGCATTTCCAACACTTTTGACTCGGTGAATTTATTTGAAGTCAAGTATAAACACAATACATTTAATATTACACGCTGTCGGTGAGGGTAATCTTAGCTTAGATATGCTTATGCTGGTGGCGGATTCTATAGCTCCTATCCTTTCCTATATTACTTGTTTTTAAGATCACCGACGATATTCGTCTTAATATAGAATATAGAAAAGTGACTATATTGGTGCTCCTAGATTTTAGTAGTGTTTTTAACACTGTTGATTTTGATATTCTTCTCAGTTTACTTAGTACTTTAAATATATCTCCAACTTCACTGTCCTGGTTTCGTGATTACCTCTTTGGGGGACAGCAGCGGGTTCGAGTTGATGACCGATTTTCTAGCTGGTGTGAACTGTCTTCTGGTGTCCCTCAAGGGGCATACTCTCTACATTACTCTTTTCTGTCTTCATTAACGGAATCACCAACCACAGTCACTCTCCTCCTCGTTCCATGTCTATGCAGACGATTTGCAGCTTTATGCGGTGGCCAGCATTGATGATTTTGGCTCCTTTGTTTCGCAAATCAATTTAGACCTGGAATCAATCCGTGCTTGGGCTTGATTCTTTGGTTTGATGAAGAATGCCAAGAAGTCGCAGGCTATTGTCGTTGTTCGCCTGCGGTCAAGTGCAAATCTGGCTCTATCTATCCCACAGGATAGATCTCATGTTTACGATGTATCTTTTGCTGTGCGCGCCGTGAAATTATAAAATAAATTGTCTCCCACCCTAAGGCAGACGTAGTCCGTATATAGCATCGTTCAAGGGGAAGTTCAAGAAATTATGGCTGTCGAATTAATGATTATTTGATTAGGTTGCTGTTTTTGTTATAATTATGATTATATTTATGTTATATGTATTTATATAGATATAACGTAATATGTATTACGTTGACTGTTTGCCTATCTCTCTCTCATTTGGTTTTTGCATTTTCATTTGTACTATTGTAAAGTTATCGTATTGTACATGTTGCTTGGTTTGTCTGCCATTTACTTGTGTTTAACACTCATTTACTCGAAGGTTATGGAAGAAATCCCTTAGAGAGATAAGTTCGCTTTTGTACATGCTTATTTTTTTGAAATGTATGTAGGGTTTTTAATGGCTAATCGCAAGAAAAATCAATCAAGAGAAGTCCTCGAAAAAAATATATACTGTTGTTACAAACGAGTTAGTGATTGTATTTTCATAGATATTTTGGTATAATTAAAATGATTAATTAAACATACTTTCTTTTCATTTCCAGCAGGCAATTTCATTGACAAATATAAATTTTTAGCACAAGTAACTAATTTTGGTGTAGATGTACAATTTTGGTGGCAGGCCAATTACTAAAATCGTAATATCTTTAAAACTATTATGTATAACAAAGGGCCATTACTACACAATATTGGTTATGACTTTATTCGTATTATTGATATATAATTTTGGCTCTACCATCAAAAATAAAAAATGCCACCAAAATTAGGTTAATTTCGAGCTTGTTGAAATTCACCCTTTTACTTCCTGCCAGCATTTGTTTAACTGTTTTAGATTGAGTTTAAATTTTAACATTTGCGCCGTATCATGATCAGATAGTCCTAATTTACATATAGATCCCTTAGCATTTCTTACGTTACTAGCTATATGGTCTATGCACGTAGTTTTTCTCGTTGGCTTGTTAATATGTAATTGTAGATGGTATGTGGACAATACTGTCTTCAGTTTTTTTGAACATATGTTTTCTTTAAGGGTATCTATATTCAGGTCTCCTGTTACTATTATACGTTTTTTATCACGTTTTGTTAATTTAGCTAACAGCTTATTTAATTTATCAAAGAAGATGGTGATGTCAGACTTTGGAGTTCTATAAATACATAATACAACTAGATTACTATTTATTACTTCAATGCCACAGCATTCAAAACTTTTATAGGTAGTAAATGCATTTGTCAATTCTAAACTTTTACAATCGACATCATTGCGAACCAAAATACACACCCCACCTCTCTTTTCATTTGGCCGTGAGTAAAAAAATTTTATTTGAATATTATTTACTTTAACCAGTTTTTCGTCCCCTGGTTTTAAGAAGGTTTCAGTAAGACAAATCGCCATTATATCATTTTTGCATTCCATACTTTCAATTCCGAGTAGTAGTAGGTCTTGTTTGTTTAATATTCCTGCTATATTTTGATGAAAGACAATATGATTATTGTGACTCTTGTTATTCACGAAAAAATTTGTTCGTTGATTTCGTTATTCCTGTGTTTTCTACATCACTTCTATTGTTGGACTTATCGTTCCGATGTAAGGTGTCATTTTCTTTCTTGGAGTTGACGTCGTTTTTACTGGTGGCTACCGTCGTGTTGTGTAGATTCTTTTGTAGTTCATCCTCATCTACATCATAATACTCTTCCATGTCTTTATTTGAACAGTGTTCGATTTCCGTTATATTGTTTTTCAGTTTCATAAAAATATGTTTTAGTCCATTATTGTTAATTTCCCCTGACTTTCTTTTAAACATATCGATGTTATAAGACAACTCTTGGTTTGAATCCAGAAAGTAGGCATGTCGATGTGTCAATATGTCAAGGTATAAAAGATTGTTGAAAGTCTCTACACGCCAATTGTAGAAATTCTTTGTTTCGCTACATTTATAGGTCGGTGCACATAATATGTAGTTTGTGTGATTCAAGGTTTGTAGCGTTTCTTTTAAATAAATAATTAAGTCAGTAGTTCTTGGTTGTTTCGAAGTCTTCCTCTCCAATTAGAACGACGCAGTAATCTTTTATTGTCAGCTCCTTTGTAATTGAGCAAACACCTGTAATAATATCCTTTAAATTGGAACCAGGATACATGTGGTGACATATTTCTGAATTTGGGAAGGTACTACGGGCGACGTTTAATACTCTATTCTTATTGTTGGCACTTACTATGACGATTTTATTTTTATTGACCTGTTCTGTTGATTGTTTCGTATCTCTTCTGGTATTATTATTTTCTTGCAACTCGCGGGTTTGTGATGGGTGCTCCTCATCTGTGGAATTATTATTGAATTCATTCTCTTGATAATCTAAATCCTTATTATGCCTATTGCTGAGTGGCGTTGAAGATGGCGGCTTCCCCACTGATGCCAAATGCCTAGCCGTCGTGTCCAGTTCTAAACTTCTATTCCCTATTCTACTGTTCTCTTTCTTCTTTGTTTTTTGTTTCTTACTGGAACCTAGCCACATACTTTTATTTATAAAGAATACTATAATGACAATGACAATGACAAGTTATTACTCATAAATTGTCATTCCCATTAAATTATTAAAGAGGTTGTAAGCACACCGATACAGATAAGTTCGGTGACAAGGAATTTAAGACAAAATTGGTTTCAAAATAAAAATTATCATAGAAAAATAAAAGTTTGTTTTCATGTAATTACGACTTCAATGTGACCGCCATCAATTACTGAGTTAGAAAAGTCGGTACCTGATCACCGATTAAAAATCATCGTGTATATATAAATAAAAAAAAATTAATGCAGTTTCTATTAAATCTAAAATCGACGCCATGGTTCCTGAGAACAGATTTCATTATCTCTTATAGTTTTCGTTTTCTCCCTGCTGCCCCACTTGGATTGATCATCCTGTATAATATCTGGAGTGTCCGTTGCAAGGCGTGAACGAGCAAGCGAGAGAGCGAGAGAGTGCGGTAAGATTTTATTTATTTAAACTTTATTGCACAAAACAAGTCAGTACAAATGGCGGACTTAATGCCAAATGCCATTCTCTACCAGTCAACCATAGGGCCAAACAGAGATACTAGAAGTGGGTGCAAATTAGAAATCTGATGGTACAGAGAGGATCTAGAGTACAAGTAAATAGTATATTATTGACGATGCAAAAGTGATTCCCATGAATCCTACTTGAATAAATGATTTTTATCTTATCTTAATACAAAATATTATATTACTGTTTATACAAAAATACATATGTCTACATTTACACACTATAATATAATATATATATAAATACTAGCTGTTGCCCGCGACTTCGTCCGCGTGGAACCTTTATCTTGAAAATTTTACATCTTTATTATTTTCAGATCTAAGTAATGTTGAAATTGCTAAACGTGCTTTTTTTGCATTTTTTTACGAAATAGTAATGAAACCTTCGTATGCGAGTGCGACTCGCTCTTGGCCTTTTTTACTTTTTTTTCGGCTCATTAAAAAAAAATCGATGAGTTTAAGAACGATGTTTATAAATGCTTTGATTGGAATAATAATGCCGTTACACAAAGATTCAAGATACGCACTCAATAAAATGTTTGATCTACATAAAAATTTTCAACCCTGAAATTACTATTCTTGTATTCTAATGAAATGCCTTTATATAAAGTTTGAAATCCCGCAATCAAATAAAAATTTTGATCTTCATACAAATTTTCAACCCCTTTTTCACCACCTTCGGGGCTGAATTTTCAAAAACGCTGAAATTACTTTTCTTGTATTTTTATAATATGCTTTTATATAAAGTTTCAAGTCCCGCACTCAAAAAAAATTTTGATCGTCATACATACTTTCAACCCCTTTTTAACCCTTTTAGGGGATGAATTTTTGAAAACGCTGAAATTACTTTTCTCGTATTTTAATAGTAGGTATGCCTCTATACAAAGATTCAAGTCCCGCACTCAATAAAGCATTTGATCTCCATACAAACTTTCAACCCCTATTTTACCACCTTAGGGGATGAATTTTCAAAAACGCTGAAATTAGTTTTCTTTTATTCTATTTTAATACATTTTTACGAAGTTTCAAGTTCCTAACATAAAAAAAACTTGTACCCCATACAACCTTTCATCCCCTTTTTAATCCCCTTAGGGGTTGAATTTTTCAAAATCACTTCTTATCTCTTGTACACTTTATAAATGCAACCTACTGTGCAAATTTTAACTCTCTAGCATTTGTAGTTTCGGCTCTGCGTTGATGAGTCGGTCAGGACTTCTTCTTTTATATATATAGATATACAAAGTCTACAGCATGGATGGATGGATATAAGATGTGAAAGAGATAGAGGTCGCTAAGGTGCAAAGACTGCAAAGCATATCAAATTATACAATGCAAAGATCGACACACAAAGCATAAGGAAAAAAATTAAAGATTATCTGGCGTTAGGGCGGTGGAGAGGTTAACAGATTGGACTGGTAATCCCGGTCTCTTCCACACCAGGTTACGCAGTTCAATTTTTTTGCGCTTTGATCTTTGTATCTTTGCGGTACAATTAACTTATTTCGTTTTATTATCTCGAACGGTCTTGCTCCACCCTCCCGCATTGGCGTATCTAAGATTATTTTTCAGACAAACAAGGCCTGGGTAGGGGCCTGGCCATGACCTATGAGATGAAGCCATGAAATTCTATCGAAACCCCAACATCCTGGGGTGGGCACGACCCCCCCTTAATACAGCTATGCCCTCCCGTGCCCGGCGGTGCAGCGGGCGTGAACGAGCGCCCTACAGCTCGAGTGGCTGTGGTGCAGACATCTTCAGTTACGCTTTACCCTCGACGTAAATACTTGTATGCAGTGTTACGTCACATCTACGTAGCAACGTATCCCTTAACTTCACCTGTCTTCGTTTAGAAATACCTAGTGGCTCTGTGAGATCTAGACATCGCGAGTTTGTTTCGATATGGCTGACATTTGTATTTTTTTACAAACATCATTTATTTATTCCTTTTAAATTTTTGCCTACTGAGCCGGCGGTCCTGGGTTCGAATCCCGGCCAGGGCAAGTATTTGTGTGATGAACTCGAATATTTGTGCTTGGGTCATGGATGTTATCTATATATGTATTTATTTATTTATTTAAACTTTATTGCACAAAAGAAGAACTTAACGTACAAAAGGCGAACTTAATGCCACGAGGCATTCTCTACCTTAGGGCAAAGCAGAGAAATTGTAGGCGGTACATCAAACAACATAATCACATATTTATATATTATGTATATCGTCGTCTTAGTACCCATAGTACAAGCTTTGCTTAGTTTGGGACTAGGTCGATTTGTGTAAGATTGTCCCGTAATATTTATTTTTTTTTTTTCCTTATATGGAAAATATATTGAAAATATCAACCAACTTTTTATATTGAATAATATTTTCAGAAAAATTCTAACTAGGTTTCAAATATTATATGATAATATTGGTTCCCCCTGTTTTGGCATAATATATTTAGTCATAATTTTGCATGGCATAATCTATGTAGGCAGAATTGACTTTCTGCATAAACTGTTTCGGCATAATCAAGATTCGCATATTTTGATTACGCAGATATTCATTTGTCATAAATTTATTTCGCATATTTTTGTTTGTCCGAATCATGTCTACGCATAAAATAACTAGGCATAATTTCATTTGTCATATTTTATTTGCGCATATTTTTGTTTGTCCTAATCATGTCTACGCATAAAATAAATAGGCATATTCATCACACCGAAAATTTTATGGCCGCAGACATGCAACAACGATGCTTTTTGCATTTGCTGAGTAATTATGTAATGTAACGTAACCTACTTTTCTGCTAGCAGTTCGTTTTTTTGAGGGACGCAATTCTAACCTAACCTAACCTACTTTTCTGCTAGCTGATCGTTTTTGCGAGGGACGCAGTTCTACCCTAACCTACTTTTCTGCTAGCAGTTCGTTTTTTTGAGGGACGCAATTCTAACCTAACCCACTTTTCTGCTAGCTGATCGTATTTGCGAGGGACGCAGTTCTAACCTAACCTAACCTACTTTTCTGCTAGCAGTTTGTTTTTTGAGCGATGAAGTTCCAACCTAACCTACTTTTCTGCTAGCAGTTCGTTTTTGCGAGGGACGCAGTTCTACCCTAACCTACTTTTCTGCTAGCAGTTTGTTTTTTGAGGGACGAAGTTCTAACCTAACTTAACCTACTTTTCTGCTAGCAGTTCGTTTTTGCGAGGGACGTAGTTGTAACCTAACCTACTTTTCTGCTAGCAATTTGTTTTTTGAGGGACGAAGTTCTGACCTAACCTAACCTACTTTTCTGCTAGCAGTTCGTTTTTTTGAGGGACGCAATTCTAACCTAACCCACTTTTCTGCTAGCTGATCGTATTTGCGAGGGACGCAGTTCTAACCTAACCTAACCTACTTTTCTGCTAGCAGTTCGTTTTTGCGAGGGACGTAGTTCTAACCTAACCTAACCTACTTTTCTGCTAGCAGTTTGTTTTTTTGAGGGACGCAGTTCTACCCTAACCTACTTTTCTGCTAGCAATTTGTTTTTTTGAGGGACGAAGTTCTGACCTAACCTAACCTACTTTTCTGCTAGCAGTTCGTTTTTTTGAGGGACGCAATTCTAACCTAACCGACTTTTCTGCTAGCTGATCGTATTTGCGAGGGACGCAGTTCTAACCTAACCTAACCTACTTTTCTGCTAGCAGTTTGTTTTTTTGAGCGACGAAGTTCCAACCTAACCTACTTTTCTGCTAGCAGTTCGTTTTTGCGAGGGACGCAGTTCTACCCTAACCTACTTTTCTGCTAGCAGTTTGTTTTTTTGAGGGACGAAGTTCTAACCTAACCTAACCTACTTTTCTGCTAGCAGTTCGTTTTTGCGAGGGACGTAGTTTTAACCTAACCTACTTTTCTGCTAGCAATTTTTTTTGAGGGACGAAGTTCTAACCTAACCTAACCTACTTTTCTGCTAGCAGTTCGTTTTTGCGAGGGACGTAGTTCTAACCTAACCTAACCTACTTTTCTGCTAGCAGTTCCTTTTTTTGAGGGACGCAATTCTAACCTAACCTAACCTACTTTTCTGCTAGCAGTTTGTTTTTTTGAGCGACGAAGTTCTAACCTAACCTAACCTACTTTTCTGCTAGCAGTTCGTTTTTGCGAGGAACGTAGTTCTAACCTAACCTAACCTACTTTTCTGCTAGCAGTTCGTTTTTTTGAGGGACGCAATTCCAACCTAACCTAACCTAACCTAACCCACTTTTCTGCTAGCTGATCGTATTTGCGAGGGACGCAGTTCTAACCTAACCTAGCCTATTTTTATGCTAGCAGTTTGTTTTTTTGAGCGACGAAGTTCTAACCTAACATAACCTACTTTTCTGCTAGCAGTTCGTTTTTGCGAGGGACGTAGTTCTAACCTAACCTAACCTACTTTTCTGCTAGCAGTTTGTTTTTTTGAGGGACGCAATTGTAACCTAACCTAACGTACTTTTCTGCTAGCTGATCGTTTTTGCGAGGGATTCAGTTATAACCTAACCTAACCTGCTTTTCTTGTAGCACTAACCTGCTTTTCTTGTAGCAATTTAAGTATGCCAAGATAGATTCGGACAAAAGATAATATGCCAAATACCACTATGCTAAACCAAATTATTCGTAAATATAATCGGCCAAAACAATAGTATGCGAATACAATTTTGGGCAAACACATTTTCGGTAAGTTAGAACTTATGCCAAATAAGGTTTCTGTCACATTACCATTCGTCGAAAACTTAATATGCCAAGCTAAAACAGTTTCGGACAAACAAAAGTATGCGACATAGAGGGAACCCGATAATATTATGTTAAGAAACATGTTTTATCATAAAGCAAAAATATCTAAACTCTATTTTTGGACGGATAAGGAGCCTTATCTTCTTTTTATACGAATCTACTATGGAAAAAGAAAATAAGGAGAGAGAAGGGAGGGTTCCACTCCTTTATTTTCTTTCTCCAGGAAATAGCATTCCTATCCTTCTCCTTACTACACTTATGGTATGATTAAGTCTGCGCTAAATCTCAGGAATCTAACTAACCCACGCTTGGGCTAATGAAATGAAAAAAAAAACAATAGAAGGGGGAAAATGTTATTTTTGAATGACTGATATTAAGTATCTTATAATATATTATAGAGTGCTGCAAAGCAACTACTACATATCACTTAATTTGTTAAATAAATAAGGCGTAGCATTCACGTTAAAATTTTATTTTCATAAAGGGCCGAACTTGTTTAAATTAGATGACAAAAAAATAACTAACACCGATAATAACAAGTTCACAACGACAAAGCACGGACCTGCTAAGGGCAGGTCGAAATATATAAAAAAAACAGTTTATTCGCACAGGCTAAAATATATTGTAACCGGTATAGTCAGATCTGTAGGACGCAGTTTGCATAGACGTGATTATTGTTGAAAAGAAAGATTTTAAGTGGTTCCAGATCCAAGTGGAAACTCCGTACTTATCTACACCTTCATATATCGGCATAGGTCACTAAAAGGTGGTGAGGCGTGGTGAAATGAGATGAAAATGGGTGAGCTTAGCCGAAAAATGAACGTTTAAAAAGATAATTCACCCGACATAGAGGTAGCTTTGGAATTTGGAGGAAATTTCCAACAATAAAAGTCAAACCTGCACGTTAATAACTTAAGAACTTAACTCAGAAAGTAAACTATACACTATTATGCTCCTAGCCTTAAATGCTATAAACGTTACGTATGGCGTTCCACGCGTAAATAATCCATGGTTGTGACCCACGAATGTCCCGATGGTTGGTCGCAGCCGTCGGTATCTGTCTTCAACCAAGCCGAGAGTTGCGCGCGGTAATAGAGCCGCTGACAACAGCCTCCAGGTCAGCCGAACACCGCATTCGTAGTTGCTCGCCGAAATAGAGCGCAGGGCCTGAGATGATCAGCCCGTAACCGGAAGCTATGGAATATTTAAGAAGGTAAATACTAGTCCTTACAAGCAAACTGTTACGTCACTAAAGAACCAAATAGAATAATATGAAACTTACCCAGTCCAGAAGAGTGAACTGGCTTTAACGATCCGAAAACCCCCTTTTTAGAGAATAGTTGGAACCTAAAAAGAAATCACGAAATTTAAAATATAGGCCTACGAAAACGGATCACACAAGAAGAAATTGGAAGCGCAGTAGACGGCACAACTCACCTGAACACACCATCACAAGATATAGCATCTCCGGGTGGATATCCCAAATTACACGTTCATATTCCTCGCACAAACAACAGACGCTCATCAGCGCAACCACAGAATTAGTAAACAGACCACTACACAGTCCAGAAACACTGATATTTAGCTCTTCAGGAGTAAACACACCATTTCACCATGAATCCAGAAACAGAATTGACGTCGTCAAAATTATCGATCCAAAATAAAACACGCTCAATATGAATTTTAAATAATAAAAAGAAAACCGCTGAACAAAAAAGATATAAAAAAACTCCTAGCATACCATCAGCTCACGTAACAGCAAGCCATGAGGGTTAATAACAACACCACCTGCACATCGTAGCCGAAACTACCAAGCGTGATATTAGCTCGTACCAAAAACATTATCTAGACCTGAAAAGACGTCAACACTTGCACAAGTTAATACCGACAAAATTGGCCAGATGACGGTTTAAGCAATAGCGGCTAGCTACAACAGTTTAGAATAAACATGTAGCGATTTTTAACGCTACAAGAGACAAAGGCGTCCAGGCGTCGTCCGCTGGCTCGGGCACGTTGAGAGGATGAGAGAGGATCGTGCCGCGAAAACCGCTTATCTGGGACGACCGAGTGGTCGCAGACCCGTACGACGGCCTAGATATTTCATAAGCAATGAAGTCCAAAAAGATCTCAGGAGCCTAGGCATCCTTGATTGATGACTGGTGTTGGTGGCTCAGGATCGTAGTGTCAGAGGCCAAGATCCACTTTGGGCCGTTGCTTTCGTAAGACATATTTAATTATTGCATTAAGCGGTTTACGTGCGTCGAACTCGTACGGAGCTCTTCTTCAGGGACTGCTACCCGTACAGCGATGCGGTAACATGTCGGGCCGTTCCTGACAATTTCATGTGAGTGTAAAGTTAACCGCTTACCATCCATGCATTTGGGAGCTGAGATTCCACAGTGCACAGACACATGTTTAACTTATAATTATAACACCCCTTTTTGTCGGAGGCTAAAAAATAGTCACAGGCAATCTCACCCCGCATAAACGAAACAAATCGAGGACTGTATTACCTCCGCTCGATAGCGGTGCATTAAAAAGGAAAATCCGAGGGCGAGCGTCAAAGGACGGGATTTCTTTCGGAAAGCTCGCTGCAGCAATCACGACGGGCCGGGTCGGGTGCTACGATATTCAGATAATTGTTATACCTTGAACGGGAGCTGCCCGTCTAGCACAATTACGCATCGCGACTTGTCGCACGACATAATATCGCCTGTCACTCTCTCACAGCACAGCGAAGAAAGAGATAAGTAATATTTCTCGCGCGAGAAACAGTCGCGTGTCACAGTTGTGCTAGAGGTGCAAGTCTCAATTTCATGTAAAGCTTACGCTACCAATTTTGAACTTCTGTAAGGCGGTGGACATAAGTATAACCTTAAACGCGTGTAAGCATCCACAGTTAATGTCAAGTTATATAATTGGAAAATATAGAACTCACATATGATCGGATGACACTGAGCGAATATATGAATACACAATAATACTACATAGTAGCGTTTAAAAAAATGTGTAAACGTCTGAAACGCTTATATGCGTTCCCGCTATTCAATAGCAGTGAATGCGTTAATTTTTCTGGTTTTCAGAAGCATAGTCTCAGTTTCAAAAGTGGCAAAACGGAGGTTGATATTTTATTCGTTGATGTGGTTGTATGTTGATGCCAACCCAGTAAAGATATTCCCCAAAAGACATTGTAGCAGACAATTTCTAGAATATGACATCTTTCATCCCTGTCTTACATTTCACTGCAGTTGAATAAATAAATAAATAAATACTACGGGACAATCTTACACAAATCGACCTAGTCCCAAACTAAGGTTTGAGGGTAATTTAGGCTCGCATATCATCAGTTCACCACGTTGGACACGGACAGGTGTATATTAGTGTAGCTTCGACTTTCTTTTCCACATAAGTAAATGCAAAACTAGGGCTGTACTAAATATAGCAGTGTCAGGAGCCAACATTTAACCCTTCTTTGCATGATTTTTTTTTTACTTGTGAAATAAATCAGGATAATGCTAGTTGACCTCTACATTAAGGTAAAAATGTATAAAAAAATATATAAGGTATGATTAAGAGAATATATCAATTTTTTTATATGATGGAAATATCCATCATTATGCAAACTCGGATCATAAGCGTAGTACCACGGGATATGCAATCGACGCTGCTTGTCACGAAATATACCTGCTAATTTCGCCCGCCCATAGCTCCGCCTGTCTTCGGCTAGGGTCGGCAAGTTCGAAGCGGAGCCAACGCATCGATTGTATTTTTATTATTTACTAGCTGTGCCCGCGGCTCCGCACGCGTGGTAATCGATCCAACTTCAAAAAGTGTTAGTATGTACGTTTACCGGTTTTAACCGTAAAATGTTAACAGTTTTTTTTATTCATAATCATAAGAGTATACAACTACGGTTTTCCTATTGTCATTAATTCAGAATCTGATGATACAACACTTGCTTACCTGCCTACTAGATCTCAGGGTTGGTTCAACGCAGACACGTTCGTCTCCCCTCAATAGACATTTAAACCCAATATCATAAAATTTACCTGATGATGGATCGTGGAAATGTTTACTTGATCTCAAGACTGGTTTAACACAGACATAGATTAAGACAGGATGTGGCGAAGACAGTAGGAAATCCGAAAATCCAGGCATATAAATGATTTTTTGGCCAAGCTGAAACGAAAATCGGGAACAAATCGATGCTTCGCTCGCTAATTATAGTTAGTTATTTATTGTATTAATAATAAAGACGACGCGGTTGGCGCAGTTTCTAGACACCTGCCTACTGAGCCGGCGGTCCCGGGTTCGAATCCCGGCCAGGGCAAATATTGGTGTGATGAACTCGAATATTTGTGCTTGGGTCATGGTTGTTCTATATATTTAAGTATATATTTATCTATATCCGTATGTATATCGTCATCTAGTACCCATATCACAAGCCTTCGTGAGCTTAATTTGGGACTAGATCGATTTGTGTAAGGTTGTCCGATATTTATGATAAATAATTCGCCATACTTTACAAGTGAAGTCTTTGCATAATGATGTAAATTTCCATCACATACTTTGGAACTACTTTATGTTCGAATCTTGAAATTGTATGCACAAAAAGTAACATAATATCTAATTACACATCTGATACACTTTTATTATTCCGAATAAATCAATATTTTCACAGTAATATCCTCCAGAAAACGTCAAAGTAGATCAACAGTTTTCAACAGTAAGATAGTTTTCAACAGGGAATAGATCAACAGTAGTCGTAAATGGCGCGATACGGCGACCCCCCGAATTCAAATTTAAAATGTCAAAATACTGTTTAATTATTTTTTCACAACTATGTTCTATTTTATGCTGTACTGTTGTTGTAACTTGGCAGTCTTAAAAATAAATATCAATCACCCGCAAAACAAGCTTTAATTAATGCGATAACTTTATGATGGAAATTTCCATCACCATGCAAAGAAGGGTTAAATGGATTAGATCCGTGACGCAGCGTCGAATGCAAAAGTGTGAAGTGAACTACGCCCCTGGGGGGGGGGACAAACACTGGCACCTTCGATTTACGATCGCCCTGTGTCTACAAGCGCTAGTCTGCTGTCTAACGAACTTAATACAAAGCTCCGCACATGACTCGCATCGACAAAATATTTCATGAAAAATAATGATGATAAGAGAGGTATAATTAGTTAATGTGCGTCTTGGAATCTATATACAGTCGCCACGAGATATATCGCAGCATATAAGGCGTATAAATATCTGAACATGTACTGTAACGCCCAGTCAATAAGAGTCGTGTTTAGATATTTATGAACGCCTTATATGCTGCGATATATCTGATGGCGACTGTACCTGTACGTCTGTCTATAGCATCGCAAACGAACGATCAGCGGGCACATGATGCAGATGGTTGCATTAGTCACTCGATAAATAAATGACAAAGGATCCGTCACTTTTTGAAAGTACGTTAGTGAGAGAGAGAGTATGCTTTATCATAATATCATTTATTTATCGCGAATTAAACACAAGCCCGGGGCTTCAGTGAAAATTGGCACGCAGATAAATTATTCGATGAATTAAAAGATTTGATTCGTCAATAAAATTGAAGTATATTAAAAATTTACTAAAGACGCCACATGAAAAAAATAAAAAAATAAATAGTGTAAGAAAACAAACGATCACAATCACAATCTGAAGCCAGTTTTGAGCTTCTTGATAATTTAAGCGTTGGCCCAGGAAAATGATCATTTTTAACCACTCAAACCATAATTTTAAATCACAAAACAGCCCCGATTTTTAATTTATCACTCAAAGGAACAAGTTCCTATAACAGGAAAAGAACTTGAAAGGCATTTCAGTGTCCAACCAATGTTACGCATAAAAAATTGCGTTTGTTTATGGTCTACAGCCACATTTGGTCTGTGGACAATCAAAACTCACTAAGTAAGTACCTAAAGCTCGTATCTCAGTATCAATCTGCTAACCATATACGAGGTTTCGAGGAGTAGTAGCAGAAATTTAAGTGAGTTTTGGTCACCAGGCAATTTATGACTTCCCGCAAGTGTCGACCCGCGTCTGCAGGCGGTGCTCGGCGGCGTGCATCTTGTCCAGGACGTCTTGCATCTCGTTCCAGGGCTCGTACCGCTGGTAGAACACCAAGTTCTTGTGGATGGTGGGGTTCCGCAGGTCCATGTTGCGAGATATGCAGTTCCAGTTGTGGCCGCTCAACTGGATGTCTACCTGCAATTCGAAGTTTCAGCGTGGTTGGTTGAGTCAGTACAAGTATAAGGCTGCCTCTGCCTGGCCACTGAAGCGGAGCGGAGCTGGATAAAACCGGCCAAGTGCGAGTCAGACTCGCGCACAGTGTTCCGTACAACTAAATAATTTTTAACTTTTTTGTTTTCTGGAATTTGTTGTTATAGTGGAAACAGAACGGTTCATGAGATACAGCCTGGTGACAGTATCGAGCAAAAAACGACAGACGCATACTGATAGACGGACAGACAGACAGGTGGACAGCGGAGTCTTATTAATAAGGTCCCGTTTTTAACCTTTTGGGTACGGAACCCTACAAATGAACCAATACATTCCTCAGATTTAAATGCACTTCTTTTGTGCTTCACAAAGATGCCTGATGGGTGTAATTTTCTCCGCTCCGTGTTGGTGTGGACAGGTAGCCTTAGTGTAGGCACCGAGAACTCGAGATTGATTTAATATAAGTCATTCAGTTCACCAAAGTCAAAGCTGTATTTATTTATTTTAAGACATGAACTGAACTGACTTGAACTGTATCAGGGCTGGCTAGCCCTCACTACCAGTAGTCGGACTTTGTGTGGGAGTATAACCCCCTAATGGGTAAATTTGGGTTGGGGTGACGCGGGCGCACTAGGCGTATGGACTGCGTCGTGAATAGACTGAACCGAATCAGTCTGACTTTGGGCGGGAGGAGAGTGGAAAGAGAATCGGGTTATGATAAAGAAAAAACGTGAACTAAGTAGCGGTAGTTCCCCGCTGGCGGGGATTACGCTGAGGCGCCGTTCGGAGAGTTCGCGGCGACCATCGCTTGGAAAAACTGTATTTACTTGAAATCAGTTTACACGAGGACAGTGTCAAGTCACCAAAACTACAACTGTTTGACTTTAAGAACTATCTTAGCGCTTCTAGAAGCGTCAATGATGGTAACTCATGTTGACGAAAAACTGTGCTCTAGAAGACACGATGTTGTTTGCCGTTATACAGACTTTTTTCTGTCATAGGACGCAAACGAGAAAACGGATCACCCGGTGGAAAGCGATTACACCTGCAACATCACAGGAGTCACACGTGCGTTGCCGGCCTTTCACGTGGGAGTACGCTCTTTTCTTGAAGGTTTGAAGGTCGTATCGCTCCGGTAACACCTAAAGCGACAATAATTCATTCCACAATGCAGTCGTGCGAGGCAGGAAATTTCTGGTAAAACGCACATATGTGGACTGCCGACTATCTATGTGGTGAGGATGGAAGTATTAGAGACTATGGTTATCGTGTCATATTTTTACTTGACGTCCGCGGCACAGTTTCCCGTCATCTTTGGTGCTGTGGCACTGATAGAACCCTCTATAAAACAGAACCCGCTCGGTTATTTTGTTATTCGAGCACCTGACTCTATTGCTACTAAAGAAAACTGCAGTTTGAAATACTTATAGTGCATCGGAGCTAGATATATGTAGTTACTGCAAAAAAAAGAAAAACAGTGAAACATAGAACCTCCTCCTTTTTTGAAGTCGGTTAAAATGAAAATAA
This sequence comes from Apotomis turbidana, assembly GCA_905147355.2. NCBI lineage: Eukaryota > Metazoa > Arthropoda > Insecta > Lepidoptera > Tortricidae > Apotomis > Apotomis turbidana. The sequence goes on from LR990288.1 coordinate 25,998,077, forward strand.
TTTGCTAACTTACCCTGTGTATAACGGAATTGTACAAGGATCCGCACAGAACAAAGACCAGATCAAAGGCGACTACAAGGAACAGCGGAATGATCTCCCAGTGGTGTATCAACGCGTAGCCAAGATGGAGCTTTTTGGGGAGCTTGTTATTCTCATACTGGTTCTTCGGGACGCAACCGAAGATGTTGCGGGAGGGCGCCCGGGAACCCTGGCTCGGGACCTTGGGTACCAGGAGCCCGGGCGCCAGAAACTTCGGCACCCCCTCCCGCAGTGCCGAACTCGCTTTGTATAATTTAGATAGAAACATATCAAAAAATAAAAGATAATTTAGAAATAATCAAGAAACTGCCTAAAACGTCATTTAAATATTTGTCAAATTTTGATGGTTTATCATTTCTTTATTTGAACAAGATTAGAACCATGGACCTAGTAAATACTATAGTATTAGAACAAATGGGTATAGTTCAACGTTCTTTAATTATTGTTTCTGGTTATGTTGTTTTTGATAAAAGAAGATCATCGTTATTAAAATTTCACGAATAAGTAGGTAAATACTAAACATATTATTTTGCCGATAGCCCTGGATTGTAGTTGGGAGTAAATAAATAATGAGATATTATAAAATAATTATCTGCAGGTAGATCAAAGAGAATTCGTTTCTCCAGACAGTAAGATACAGTCAGCAACTTACTATAGATAGGTAACGAAATTGTAAGCCATACGGCGACGGCCATGTAACCACTAACTAGGATTAAGTACTTATTCACCCTCATTGTTTTAACATAATGGTATTAAAATGTTAATAGTAAGTTTTATAATTTTGTTTACAAGATAGGTACAATCTAATAAAAAGCTCATTTTCCACAATCCCGAAGACCACAAGGACAGACATGTGCCTCCTCCTCCGTCATTAAGTCCAGCACACGCTGCATCTCGGGCCACGGCTCGTACTTTTGGTTAATGGTCAGCAGCTTGTGGACGGTGGGCTGGCACAGGTCCATGTTGCGGCAGATACAGTTCCAGTTGCGTCCTGTTAGCTGGACGTCCACCTGGATGGAGATATAGATTCCTATAAGCTTGTCATTATAGCATAACCGACTGGGAACCACTAGTCTCTTTCGCGTTGTACTCAGTGGAAAGGGATAGATAAAATATATCGCGCGATAAAGACTCGCGTTTCACCGTTATGCTAGACGTAGGTACAAATGTATCCGATTTGTACTGTCTATCACTCTCAAAGAGTTAATTAAGAGGCCTTATTCCTTTTAAAAGCTGATTGTTTTAGACACTTTTCTCTATGATCAAACATGTTTCTTAACGTATTATTGATGTTGCTACCTAGAACAGGGCTATTGAGATATATTGGTATATATTAGAAACCTACAGTTTGAATTATTCATTGATAATTTTTGATTCCAAAAAACTACTCGAAATTGACAAAATTTACGCGGAAAATTAGTTTTTAGGGTTCCGTTCCCAAAGGGTAAAAATGGGACCCTATTACTGTACTGCGACTTCGCTGTACGTCCGTCTGTCACCAGGCTGTATCTCAAGAACGGTGATAGCTAGACAGTTGACATTTTCACAGGTGATGTACTTCTATTGCCGCTATAACAACAAATACTAAAAATAAAATAAAATAAATATTTAAGGGGGGCTGCCATACAACAAACTTGTTATAGATTATGGTACGGAACCCTTCATGCGCGAGTCGGACTCGCACTTGCCCAATTTTTTCAACTTATTTTCGACTGCACGCAATGAAAGCATGAACTAGCTATGTTACTACCTAGAACTCGGGGAAAAGTATTATTCACTTCAAATTTTGTACAGCAGTGAGGATGAAGCTTCGCGTTATATTATAACACACCAATTTATATATTATACAATAACTACCTACTAAATTATGTGTTTGTATGTAATCGATGTCAGGCAACCCAAAGGAAGATAGATCCATTTCAATAATAATCATTTTTAAAACCAGTTGACAAACAAAGTTGACTTGAAGACCTCACTCTTTATTCAAAGTCGATTTTAAGATTATACTTTTTTTTATAATAATAATAATCGTTACTGAATTAGGATCTAATACGAGAATCTCGAAATAACATAAAATAAACAGCGAATGAGCGAAGTCTCAGTAATAGGGTTCCGTTTTTACTCTTTGGGTAGGGAATCCTAAAAACGATCTTTTAACGACTAAATAAAATATAAATACCTTATCGTGGAAACTTCTGTACGTAGCGCCACACACGCACAGACCGGCTGCGGTGACGACGGCAAAGAGCGGAATCAGCTCCCAATGGTGGGTCAACAGGTGGATGAGGGAACGGAAATTGGGCGACATCGGCTGCCGATACTGCTTCGGGAACCCAAACAGTTGGCGGGAAGCGGGCGCCCGAAGCGCCTGGAGCCCAGGCTCCAATAGTGATGGTGCCAGCCGCGCCCGCAACGCCCAAGCCGGCTTGTGTAATTTGGACAATATCATCCTTGCATTGGTTAAATAAATTGGTTATGTTAATGTCAAAAAAGTTATATCGTGGCTACATAGATTAACTTCGTCATTTGAGTGAATCTCATCTGTTTGGCCCTGCGGTTGACTGGTAGAGAATGCCTCATGGCATTAAGTTCGCCATTTTTACTTTTACTTCTTTATTTTGTGCAATAAAGTTTAAATAAATAAATACATGTAATGATTTATATATGTCGAGTATGAGTTGAGAATAGGACTGAGTGGGCGATCATTTCCTTCAGGATCCGTCATTATAGGTTGCCTCAAGCAATAACACGAGAACTAAAAATTACTTGATCACTTTTATTGGATGATTAAACACGTTTACAGTAATCGATATAGAATAATCACACAAAGGTACGACCGAACAGACACGTCCGCTCGCTACGAGCTCTTCAAGCAGACTGCCCGTGCGCACCGACGGCCGCGCCCAAGCCTGACTGGTTGTGACGTCATGCTTGCGTTCGGGGTAGTTCGGATGCCGGTTTTGATTCTCCGACACGGCCATCTCTGATGTATCACACGTCCTCGTGTGGGTTGCCTGTAAAGACAATAACAACGCAGTATTTTTTGCTCGGCTATTCTGACTACGCACACTCAAGAACTTGCGACAATGTGTATTGAAACTCTCACCTCAAAACAATTACACTTTAATTTATTTCGATTGGAAAACAAGAAAACCATACACATCATTACAATTTCCACAATGAATTATAGTAAAATTATTTAAAAACTTATTTAAAAATTTAATCAACACCAAATGGCGCCGCACCAACGACTCATCTCATGTTCGCACCAACGAAGAGGGGGGTAACCATGAAAGAATGTTGTCGCACCAACGACTTATCTCGCTAACGCACCAACGCAACGATAGTGAACATGCCGCCGCAACAACGGCTCATCTCATCTTCGCACCAACGAAGAAGAGGGTAACCATGAAGGCATGTTGTCGCACCAACGACTCGTCTCGCTAACGCACCAACGCAACGATAGTGAACATGCCGCCGCAACAACGGATCATCTCATCTTCGCACCAACGAAGAAGAGGGTTGCCATGAAGGCATGTTGTCGCACCAACGACTCGTCTCGATAACGCACCAACGTAACGATAGTAAACATGCCGCCGCAACAACGGCTCATCTTATCAGTAGGGACTACAGGAACTAAATCTAAGGTGCTACAACGCCTGTTCCAGAATAGAACGCATCGAAATAATTCTAAGGCGCCACAACGCCAGTTCAAGTACAAAGCGCATCAACGCTGATAGAATTGCTCAAAGGCGCTACAACGCCATGTGGGATTTAAACGTTACTGCGACTCTCACTGGATGCACATTAATCAATTACGAATCATCTAATTTGACAGGAACCTCATGGTCCGGTACTTTCCCTACTCTGTCGTGTGATACGTGTATGTTCTTTTAGAATTCAAGGATTTTAGCCGACACCTATCGTTTTCCAAAACTTCTTTAATCTTAAATGGACCTTTAACTTAGGATACAATTTGGTTTGGTTTCTTTCCTCGTTTTCTTAACGAACATAGTCACCTACACCAACCAACCATTAACAGCAGCTTTACTCTTGTCGAACCTAGCCTTATAATACAAAGCAGATCGTTGTATGTTCTCTGCTGCACGTTCCCTTATTACATCAAGTTCAACCTCATTAACGTCATCATCAGTAACTGTCATTAGCCTCAAAGGCCTAGCCACCTTTCCAATCATTAGTTCCAGTGAGCTAGCTTTTATTACCCGATTAATAGTTGAATTATTCGCCTATTGTACTTCACCAAGGGCAACTTGCCATGAACGATCCCTACTTGACTACTTGAAGCATATACTTCAGAGCACTGATCACCTTCTCTTGTCATCAAATAGTTTTAAACTAACAAAAAAAAACATTTTGACAACCAAGTGAAAGTTTTTGTTTTATAACCGCAAGATTTCAAAAGATACAAATCGAATTATGGTATCCAACAACCAAATACCAATTGTATCATAACTTATTCTTTCAATAGTGCAATACGTTTTAAATTGCAATTGTACTACAAAGTTACTCGAGAAGAGAAGTTACTTAGAAAACACATTAGGAATCATGTACCACCATTTAACTTCCTTATGGTTCGCCTTATTGACAATATCAAAACATTTAAATCAACAAAAATCCGTTCGACAAAACAGGTATCTCATTCGTGGCCTAGGCCTAATCTAGCCACCCACTACGCGCATCTCCACGGGATCGCCGAGTCAACCCTATGAGTCTACCGTCTCTGCGAGAGAGACCCGACCTCCGCGTATCCACGGACTGCTCAGAGCAGATGCCGACTTCTACCGGACTAGGGATACGGTGAAGTGACTGGTATGGTCGACCAACCGAATTGAGAACCTCCCTATTAGTATCACTACTACTGTCTTGTTCAACTACTTGAAATGGTACATAGCTCCCGGGCATTTCCCTCAACCTATCGTGCAAGTACGCGCATGTTCGAAAGTCAAATTTATGGCAAATGGTCTTGCAATTTACAATACTACATGTCAACATTTCTACTAGGCTCACTTCAGTAGCTCGATTTACTGCACAGTCCAACAATTTTATAGCTAGACTGATACAAGTCATACATAGTCACTGAATTATACAACCAATTGCCACGGAATTTGTTGGAAATCAACTCTTCCATAAGCGATCACTCGGCAACCAAATCACAATAAAATGAGAACTCCTCACCAGATTGCCTCATATGGTGTGTTGGCGTCACACGTCAACTGTCGCTCGCCTTCGCGCAGTTCTTTGCGTGATGTCTTTATACCGCGGTAGCTGAAGCAGACGTCTCATGGCTTCGCTGTTAGCTGCTGAGGTCGCGTATCTTTTCCTGAAACAAAAACTCCAAGCACAGTATCCGAAGCTCGGTCAATCCAACGAAAACAAGGAAATTCAAATCAATCTACCAAAGTTAGGTACACTGAAATTATGTTTCGTTAATGTGAACAAATAATCTACGACGTAGATACAAGAAAAGATTTAAATCAAATCATTATTTGCACTTGATACGCGGGACCCTACTAGTGCCCGCACCCTACTTGTGGCGCCATCTGTGTCCGATGAAGGAAGTTACTCTCCTAGCCGCCCGCGCCGATTGGCGCGCCGGCCAGTGTGCGAATTCGTGATGGCGGAGAATGATTGTTATTGAGTTTCTGTTGCATGTCAATCTAATAGTAATTAGAGTTTAAGAGTGAACCCATGTGTAAGACACCAGTTAGACTGATTCCTCATTGTTTGAACTAAAGTGCTGTGTGTGTTTCAATAAAACTAAAAAGTACAATAATGAGTGATCATTTAAAACAAATAGACTCACACCCGTTTCACACTTTAATAACAAATTTTACTTTGTATGATAACTTTTGGATTACCAAGCCTTACCGATTATGAAACATTAATAATAAAAATCAAACTTCAAATCCAAATTCTTGTGTCCTAATATTTTCCTAATGCTATTAGTGTCTCGAGTTTATTTATTGAAGGCTATAGCAATCACCACAATTTAAAGTATCATTAGGATCGTTTAAACGAATCTCAAGCTCACTAGTTCTTACGGAAGTTATAGGCGTTAAACTATACGCCAGCTAAAGTACCCAACACATGGTAAGAAACTATTCAAGACGTCAACAAATTCAATTCAGAAATTCAATACAGAACGATTGGATAATCATGAACAGAAAGTAGATTATTAACGCAGCCGCCCCTACTAGTAAGTATTGTGTATGATTGATGCACTCTCATAGCGCAATTTTTACATCTTAAACCTCAATAATGGTAAACTGTGTAGTGGCCATATTAATCGACACTAAATCTCTCTAGCGAAATTACGCGTCCGGTCATTACATCAATACGAAAACAAACGTTACAAAAACGTGCAATAAACTTTCTTTGAAATGATTATTAATTTCTAGCAGGCAATAATCAACTTTAATTGGAGGGTACCGGTAATACTTTTTTTTGACTAATACCCACTAAACTGAATGAGTGTAACTCAAGTCTATGCTAGGGCATCTAGCTACACTTTCTTTTAGTGAACACTATTTCGGAATCGTATAGTGAAAAGTTAACGACTGACCTGATGTGATTTTAAAATATGTCGGTGGGGCATGGTGCCTACGTCCATGCGTCGCTCGGTCACTTCCACTGGTGCAACGACTGACGATGTGTCCCGCTGTTATTGAAGTAAACAATGAACTTAGATGTGGTTTGCTGTTAACTGCTGGCCTTTGTCGCCGAGGTGGTAAGTTGTAGCCCCGATGATTTATCTTTTATACGAAGTAAACAATCGAATTTTTCATGTCCGTTTCTCTCGCAATGAAAACCATTTAAACAGTGCAATCTTCATTTGTTTTCATACGGTTTTGTAGGTCTCCGTGATGCAAACGCTTGTAGCTCCCGTTCCTTGATTTAGGGATGTCAAGTTCGTTGTATGTGGAAGAGTAGCCACTTATTTTGGCTATTTCATTTTCTTTGCTTCGAGTTCCATTTTTTCGCTCAGTGGCCCGTAGGTACTATCCCAAGTTCTGATGTCGAGTATGAGTTGAGAATAGGACTGAGTGGGCGATCATTTCCTTCAGGATCCGTCATTATAGGTTGCCTCAAGCAATAACACGAGAACTAAAAATTACTTGATCACTTTTATTGGATGATTAAACACGTTTACAGTAATCGATATAGAATAATCACACAAAGGTACGACCGAACAGACACGTCCGCTCGCTACGAGCTCTTCAAGCAGACTGCCCGTGCGCACCGACGGCCGCGCCCAAGCCTGACTGGTTGTGACGTCATGCTTGCGTTCGGGGTAGTTCGGATGCCGGTTTTGATTCTCCGACATATACTTATCAATTAATTGCGTGTAAGTACTAAATTTGGAACAGCATTGAGGATTTGTTTATCGTTTGGAAGTTATTTACAGCTTTTTTTCTGACGCTACCTACACCTTATAAAGAATACATTTGATTGCACACCTACTTACTTTCTATTACATTGTAACTGCATTGTCACTGGCAGCTAACAAATGCAGCTACGACAAAAAACATAAATGACACTGACAATTTCATGAATTAACAAAATTTAGTTTAAGCGCAATTTTTCCGATTTTTTTTGGCGTATTCAAAAACATGAAATTCGTAAAGCTTAGGAGATCTCAGATTATAAGATATAGTAATAGGTTATGAAGGAGAGGGAATGACATTGCGGACGCCGCGCCGTCGGATCTCGCCGCGCGCTAGGCGGCGGTGTCTGGCCATCCGCAATTTCTTTCAAAGGACTATCAGTAAGCACACATTACCTATTTTTATGACACACGTAGTAGAAAAAAATGTATTCGACGCATGAGAATACGTCACATAACTAGTGGTATATACCTCTCAAGAAGCATGCACACCACCAGACGATTGGTTCAAAAGAGAGGTCTATTACTTTTCCAGCAATGTAATGTAAAGCAATACTTAACACGTTGGTTGCCCACCATACTACACCTACCTACAGTATTCCTCCCACGCCCCATACTAATTTACTGATCCCACCGGTGATGTTCAAAGCATCGCTCTATTACTGAGATGCCATGAGCATCACCGGCGGGATCGCTTAATATTCTCTGTGTTGCCATCACCGGTGGGGTCGTTTAATCTTCTGTGTGTGGCCATGAGCATCACCGGTGGGATTAGAATTAGATGCTCATTTTTCAGGGTATTGTTTTGCGGATTTTTTTGGAGGCCAGAATGCAATTTTGTAGAGGATACTCTACATATAGTTAATAACTAAAACTTGATTATTTAGAATGTTTAGATACCTAGCTTTTGAGGGGTTCCTAAAATTGGTAGACCATCATTACTTTATACCATACCATCACGTAAGTGGGCCTGCCAAGTTTATTGAATATGGTAACGGTGATGCTCATGGCAGCGCACGTCGCCAGATAAGTTGCCTGATTTTTCTTCTACGAATCCCATCAAATCCTAATAGCTAAAAAATAATTATACATCTATATGTATAATTATTTTTCTCAAAAAAGACCCAAGTACGGAATCGAGTCAAATACGCCTAAACAGATCCAATGCGTTTTTTCTCCATCTTATTAAACTTTGCTTTCAGGTTCCCTCACGTCGCCGTCTGGCATCAGAATAAATTCTAGCATAGCATTGAATGTCACTGATTTGAAGCGTAAGGCAGCACGTCACGAACGTCAAGTAAATAGTCAAGTCTATCGCGACTTACACCTTGGACACCTTTCTAGAAGAGATAATGCAAGTTCGACGCTGACCGCGCAAAATGGTATAGGCACTTCTGAAAATCGTAGACGACATTTATGGGACGGGGATTCGGAACAAGCGGAGCCTAAACTACTATATAAGACAACGGAGAATCTGTGCACAGATTCTGACGATCACGTTCCAAACTCAAATAATGAACTGAGCGATAGTCCTCACCATTCATCGGGCAGAATGAATTACGAAGAGTATACCTCGAGTCCCTGCGTTCCAAAACATAAGCCGAAAAGAAATGACTACGATTCTTCCCGTGATCTTAATAGACTTAGATCGAGACTTCGAAATCGTGACGCTTATTTGATCATTGAAAATTCCTCGTCTGGTTTACGCAGCCTCGACGACTCGCGTGCCCACCAAATCCACCAAAGCGATCGGCTCGCAGACCTCGTTAGCCCATGTTCCAGTAGACAGCAATTTGAATACAGCCGATATCTTCCCCCTGATGACGTAGTGGTAGACGATAGAAAGAAAAAACGCAAAAACAAATCTAAACGTCACAAATCACAAAGCCCGTCCAGGCTGGAAGACATCAGACGTAAGAATAAGAAAAGTAAAGTACCTAGCGATGAATACATTACAGATGTAATAAATCAGCAGTATAAGCCATTGAACGTTCTTGGTAAAAAGGCATCAAATTTCAGTCGAATATCTGCTCCTGTGTGCCGAGACCATCGGTACTCTGCGCGCGACATGGTGATGGCGGACAGTGATATGTATACGTGCTCCAGAGCGCCCACAGCGGGCCATCGATATCCCTGTGCCGCCGGTGTGAGTGGTATGCGAAGTGTCTGCGACACGCGCCTTTACAGCTCGCAGCGGCAACCGCGCCTGCGGCACCGCCGGCGTCACGACGACTACAATGACTCTAGCCTCTACGATGTTGTCCCGGTCAAAGAAAAGTCCAGCCCCAAATCCAGAAGAAAATTTATAGAAAATATTGTTCTAACTGAAGTGCCTCCATCTCCGAGGACTCTGAGACATCGGTTCAATCTAGAGACGCAGAGCTATAGTGACTGTGAAGAACACGAGCGTCGTGTAAGCCAGTCCCGTAGAAAAAAGTCGCCGAACCATCACCGGAAACCAGAGTACATAGACACTTTTAGGCACGATTTGACATCAGAGGATTGTCCTCAAAACATAAACAGTAGAATCAGTCCGAAAATGGCGAGGCGTACAATAAATACCACCATGTTGCAAGACGCGGTGGCCAATGACCAGCAATATTACGAATATCCGAACGAAGTACCTCCGTCACCGAGAACTCGCAGGCCGCGTCTTAATCTAGAGACGCGGAACTATAGTGAATATGAAGACTACGATCAGCGGCCTACCCAGTCACGAAGAAAACAATCACCGTACCGGCCAAAGAGATCAGAGTATCCTGAAACCTTGAGGGATGATGAGTTATCAGAGTCCCCGCAAAACAGATGTAATATAGTTAGCCGAAAGTTGGCTCCACGTACAAAATATACCAATAGGTTACCAGAAAACATGGGCCCGACACTAAACGGCCAAGAAGATGTCGCGTTCCAGAATAATATCACAAACGCTGCTGGTAATGGCAAAGTCCAAAACGAAGAGTTCACCCTTGACGCCGATAAGACCGATAAAGCTTTATCTGAAATAAAGGATATACTTGCAACTTTCCTACAAGAACTCAAAAAGGACTCCTCGACATCCCAATCGGACGAGGCGACAAGTAATAAAAATAGCGGGAAACCGCTCGAAAATAGTCCTCGGGGGAGCGGAAATGGGACTAGTAATGCGATGAAGAATAGCACAGAATCTTCTTTCAATTCCGGTCTTGTACAAGGCGGTATGACGACCATGCCTCCGCAGTTCATGCCGAGTTACGGAAATCCTTACTGCTATCAGCCAGTGATTCCCGTCTGTGGGGCACACCCGATGCCGTGCATGCACAACAGCTGCGTACCAAGCTGCATGTGTGTGGGTGCCGCATGTGCCCAACAACAAGCAACTGATTCCCTTGACGCTCAATATCGCACAAGTTCAGGAGTCAACTGTACTGCTGAGACGGATGCTACGGAAAAAGAAAACGAGACTGATGAGCTGTTAAGAGAAATATACAATTACGTGTCACAAAACCCCTCCATTACCAGAAAAGTCCCGTCTAAAAATGTGCCTATGTCTATGGCTAAAAGTATGCATAAGCTACGGCAGGATGCGCAAGTGGGGACTCCTCTGCTCAGGTATCTACATTTTTTTTATCTTTCTTGATATAAACGAAACCTTAGGTATTGTATGAAAGCCGGACTGAACGCCATAAAGCATTCTCTTCCATTGATTGCTTTCTTCCATCACGTGTCCAATTGCTTTCTTCCATGACATCTGCAACTGCAAATTGTACTCGTAAACCGCAGTGATAGTGCCCCTCATTTCTTTGATTCCAGGAAGCTTTTAACAAAGTCCTTAATTATCTGTCACAGGTGCTACTCGAAGAGCTGTGAAGCCATCGCCTCGCGAGAGCTTTTTGACACATATTACGCCCCCAACCCGTGCTACTCCGACTCGGTCCTCGGCCACGAACCAATGGACATGGCATATAACATACCGTATGAAAGTAACGAAAGTAAATTCGTTGAGAAGGTAATATACCATTCGACAAACTAAAATCCCATTTCAGTCATCTGAACTGAAACATTAGAAGTCTTCCTCTGTTGTTTTTCTCCAAAGATCCGAAAACTTTGATAAAGTAATTATTATTATTAAAAGATATTAACATATATTTAGAAGCATTACCTGAATGAAAATGTTGAAGTACGAGTATGTTCAAGTTAAGTCAAATTAGAAAAATTCAAAAGCTTCGTCAGAATGTAAAACTAATATATATCAACAGAAAAGAAAATCTGATCGGTTCATGTTATATACATAATGTCTATTTTTTCCGCAGAAACCACCTAAGCGACCTCCCAAGCAACAGTCGCAAAACAGCAAATTTGTTGACGCTTTACGACTCATTCTTAAGAACAAGAAGAGTAAGAGGGAACACATCCATGAAGTGTGTCAAAGTGAGCATTCGATCGAGGTAGACGTGCTACCGAAAAGGAGGCCCAATTTTCAGCAGGACTTCTTAGCGTACTCTATGCACGGCCAAGAGTATCTGCACCCACCGCCTCAGCATCATCCAAGGCCTCCACCCCGATTTGAATATAATTATCCCCCATACGACCCTATGATGGCTGGCTATCCCAGCGCTGGGCCAGTGAGCGAGAAACACCCGTACTACGACTACATGGCCGCACAATCCGCGCCAATGTACGAAGCCCATGACATGCAGCCACAAATACCTCTGTGTCTAAAAGAAGTTGAAGTTAGGAGCATCGGGGTACAAAGCGAAAGAAAGGCACCTTACTTCAAATTGTTTCCTCAGGTAAAAAAGGTACCACCAACTCCGATGCCTGAACCTGAACGACCTGTCAGCATCTTACGTGACGTCCGGAGGAACACCTCAAAGTTCTCCAATTCAAGTGACACAAAGCCAAGAAAATTATTTAATTTAAATCCGAAAGTTGCAGCTAGTAAAACAGAGCCGTCGTTGTATGAGAAAATCCAGAAGGATTTGAATAAAGATGCCAAGGTCAATCACGCGCTGATTAAGAAACTATTCCACAAGAGGAATCCATTTTCTCCTCAAAACCGATTTGTTAGAACCATTCTGGAGAAAGATACCCCGGTGTACAAGTGGCGTCCGCGATTTTTCCTCTGATGTTATGGCGTCGTGTCGTGTTGTCCTAGTCCTTTCATAAACGTGTATAGTGCAAATTAAAATGTATAAGTGGAATCGTACTGTGTCAAGTGTATTTGGTAATTTAAATTGATATTTTAAGATTGTTTGGGAAATATCAAACACATTGTTTCATTTCATCTAAACAAGCTTGCAGATAAGCTAGCTTTTTGGTGGGTTTCAGTTTCACATTTGCAAACATAAACTAATGTGCCAAATATATACGTCGTGACATAGTCGTGAGGAGGTACATTACGTCTGAGGGTATTCAATGTAAAACCAACGTAACCCCAAAACTTTAATACAGAGTATTTTATTAGCCTCGCGCCACATGAGTAAAGAAACGGAACAGAGACTAAGCTTTATACAACCGCGCTGCGATAGGAAAACTACTACAAACGCAATGTGCGTGAGGGCGTGTCCACAAACTCCACGTCACGTACACGAAAAAACACAGGTTTAGACCAGTTCAATTTGGGGACAAGCGCAGGGTGCGCGCCGTGTCTTGTTCGACTTCGCTATATTTATTATGAACTTATGAATGTCGAACCAAATTAAATTCAAAATGACGAATGGCTTTTTTTCCAAAATTTCAAATTGGTCCGAGGGGGCTGAAACTCGGTATCGGGTGCTTTTGGGTCCTCAGAGTCAGAATATGAAATCGGATTTTGAAAATTCGGTCAACTTCGGAAAATATCGGACAAACAAAATTTTGTAATTTAGTATGCCGCGAGGCCGAAGGCCGATCTCCGCGTAGCACCGAAGCGAAGGAAGGGAAGGTGCCGGTAGCGCGCGAGCCCAAGGGCCCGAAGGGCCCGCAGGGCGTGCCCACGCAGAACATTGCTACCCCCCTAAGTGATTTTAGCTCGACGGGGAGCGTCAACGCCGCGGGGCCCAAGGCCGAGCTCCGCGTACCACCTGGTCCCAGGGAAGTCACCTGAAGCGCGCGAGCCCAAGGGCCCGAAGGGCCCGTAGGGCGAGGCCACCCAGTCACTTGCACTTGCCTTCAGGTCTTCCCATGCAAATACACCTTAGTGAAATTTTTTAGGAATCCCGCATCTCGGGAACTGTCGCATATAGGTAGGGAGTGCTCGATTAAATGTCATAGAGATACAACAAATTATTAAAAAACAAAATCTTTGGCGTAAGTAATTTGTAATCAATCAATAAATAAAAAAAACGATCAATATAATTTTTATTTCGTTTTGTCCACCAGTGCCAACCCTACTATAGGCAGGCGGGGCGCACTCCGCGATTAACGTTTCCCGCTACAAGTACATGCCGGTGGCCGCATGCATGCGGACTATTCAGTGGCTGACACGCTCTGTCTCGGAACGCACGTACCTACACGATTTTCGCGCGCGTCTCGCTCACGATTTAGGTACGTCGCAAGTGAACGTTCCGCATTCATCTGTTGATACCAGTGTTATATTATAATATAAAGTGTTTAAATGAGTAAAAAGACAGCGAAAATATATTGTATCGCAGCGGGTTGTAGGAACAATGATCGAAATTGGAATCACGCGTTTTTAGTTCTCCCAACACGTCCGAAGGATGCTGAAAGGTAAGAAAATTAACATAATATATAATAAGTAGTAACTGAATAATAATAAAAAACATATTGCAGGTGTATCTACTTCCATATTTAACACTGGTTACTCAGAACAATTTTAGTAATTGTCAATTGTAGATTATTTGCTGATACCTATTTGTCAATTTAAATTCTAGTAAAATAAGTATGTCTACTACTAAATCAACAATCATAGAGGTTTTTATAATAATATTTAATATCAAGTTTGTAAAATTACTAGTAATGAATAAACGATTGAGTAATAGTTTGATAGGTAAGTATATATATATATTTTTTTTTTATTCAAAATAGCCATGCATTTAACCTCGATTGCACCTGATGTTAAGTGACAATAAGGCCTAAGATGGAGCATGCTTGGCTAGAAGATGCCTATTCACTCTCGACTTGAAGAGATCCAAGTTATATTTTTCAGGAAACAGGTGCGCAGGAAGAGAGTTCCATTCCTTAGCTGTCCTCATAAGGAAAGTAGACGCAAAGCGTTTCGTACGAATCAGTGGTATATCGACAACATAAGGGTGGAATCCAAGTCCGCGCCGAGTACTGTATTGTCTGAACGGAGACGGTGGAATTAATTCATGCAGTCCTAGTGCACACTCACCAAAGAATATAAAATATATAAATAATGAGTTAAAAGAAATGTATTGGAAGAGATCCCTAATAGGGATAAGTTCGCCTTCGTACATGTTTTATTTTTTACTAGCGACCCGCCCCGGCTTCGCACGGTGCGTCCGTGCGTATTTTTAAAGATCTAAGCATACATAGGGGCAGACCGACAGACGGACAGCAGGAAACGACTTTGTTTTATACTAGGTGTGTAGTGATGAATATATATAAATAAATAAATATCGGACAACTAAGCAAAAACAAAATGAAGCTCAAGAATTTCATTGCATGGTAACGCATTCGTTGCATTATTTTATTATATTATACGTAGTAAAATGTTTAAAAACTGTTTTGCGGCCTGGTCGTTTTTTCGTCCAAATTCTGAGATTGATTATTTTATAGTTAAATAATGAAATAATAAATATAATGGCGCCAGGGGGCACGCCGCCTGGTTAAATGTGTCAGCAAGCGCTTGCGGGACGCGACAGGCGATCCACGCGCGGGCAGCTTTCTCGCGCAAAGGTTAGCCATTGCTATCCAGCGCGGGAATGCTGCCTGCGTTTTGGGTACCCTACCACGGGGTCCCGATATTTTTTAATGTTATTTAGTTATAGTTCCTATTTTAATGTTTTTATAGACATAATCTTGTACATCTCCTCTATATTATAATATAAATTATAACATATGATGATATTAAAAAAATATATAATGTATAAAGAATATAAATATATTGCTCTCTATATTGAATGCAAGAAATAAATGGGAAATACATTTTTATTTTTAGTCGTTGACAGCCCTCGCTCTCGGCGACGCGGCAAGCGAGCCAATTCATTTTCACCGTTGGCACGCAGCTTTAACGTTCCGTTTGGCTTGCGCTGTGGACGACGACTTGAGAAGGGCCATAAATCATATTTTTTCGGCTAAAAAAAGCGGCTTTTGTAAAGATCAAAGTAGTGTGCCTTCTGTACTTGTACTATTTTCTATTCTGTGCTATAGGTATGAATTTTGCGCGCTCTTTAGAAGCTTAGTCTCCGTTGCGATTTGGCATGTGGTTGGAACATTTCACGTCGAGATTCATCGGCCATTTTTGTTCATGTTCATTTCATCTCATGTTTTAATAATTTATTTTTTATTTTTTGATAAGTTTTTTAACACGGAAGCCATGCATTGGTTATAAACCAAAAAAACTGATACTGATAATAATAATAACATTTCACGTCACGGCATAGTGCCGTCAAGTTTTACGTTGCACGACATAATATACTGTCGCGACGACACGACCACGACATAACGAAGATGCCACGACTTTAAGCGACAGCAGCGGCAGCATTGCACGGCGCGCGTGTCTCGCCCACTCGTATGGCCGCCGCACTCTACTACAAAAGCGTCAAAATACAGAGCTGTGGTTTATGATGGGTTGGTGGATCTTAGAAAAGCCTCCCTCGCCTCTCCTCAGAGGAATAAAAACACTGTTCTAAATCTAGGATTAAGGTTCTAAATAGTCCGTGCATGGTCCATGCGTGCAACCGACGCCATGTTGCGGAATTTTAATGGTTAGTGTGGCAAGTTTTTTTTGCAGGCTGGGAGTATTCTTTGGTAATTAACTGACGCTATCGTATCGATAGTAAAAGGTCAAATTCCTTATACCCTCCGTACGTTAGAACCTAACCTAACCAGTTGTTATATGACATTCATATGAATACTCTTTCTATCGCCTCTATCCCATGGTCAAACCGCAATTTACCGGGCTATACAATGGGACAAACGTAGACGGGACAATCAATTTTGATACTGGCACATATTAATAAGAAATCGTGTCTAAAAAGAAGAATGTCAAACTGTCAATTTAAAACGCTATCCACTAAGCATGCAATACTATCATAAAAACTTGCACGAATGAAGATTTAAGAGTTTTCCAGGATAATTTAACCATCAATGTTTTGGAGCTTCAAAATTAAGTGTTTTTTCTAAAAAGAAGATACCGAGTGGTGGCCAAACCAATGTTGTTCAGATGACGGCGTCATGGTGTCGTCAATAAAAAAGAGCGACCGCGTGAAGTGTCATCGGTACAAGGGCATCGAGGGTCTCCTACGCAGGATTGCTTTCAATCTAGGTAGGTACTTTAATCTTATCTTTTTTAACTTTAGGTAAATATTTATTTATCTGAACTTTATTGCTAGTACAAATAGCATACATGGCATTTTACTGTCGCGTGCGCGTAAGACATACATGCATTACGAGTAAGTGTGGCATTAATGCCACACTTACTCGTAATGGTAAAACAAATTCATGTACCCAGTGAAAACATCTTTTCAATAATTCATATTGGAACAAAAGTCTTTAGACAAATAGGGTATGGGACCTGAAATGAAATGAAATTTATTTGGAGCTGAACATGAGTTCTTACAGAAATACATATGAGGTCTTAATAGTAACTTTGGTTCCAGTACATAACATGTTCTACTGTATTTACAGTTTGCACTTACATTTGACACTTAATAATAAGAGATATTTTAATTAAAATAGTTAATCAAATACATAATTTAAGTATTCCGTGACTGAGTAAAAACTTCTCTCTATTAGCCATTCATTTATCCTTTTGAGAAAGGGACGTAATGCACATGGGGCCATTCGCAAAGAAGACGTTTTGGGAGTGTCATTCTGTTGTTTAATTAGCCGTTTTGCATCGAGGCCTTGCAAGCGACGCTCCTCAAAATCGGTGACGGCCTTATGAATGAATAGAACTGCGCCATAGTCCTCTCTGTTGTGCAAGTTCTTCCCAACCTTCGCGTGGGATTGCACGCGATAGGCTTACCCACTTCAGTATGATGAACACCATTTTCTATTTTTACTGAAGAAAAAGTAACCGAAACTACCCTGGCTTGCCCTGAGTTTTTGTTTAACGTCACGCCACGCGACTGCTAGCAAGGAAAGTAGAAGTAAATAAAAGCGCTTCGTGCGATATTTTTTTTCCATCTTGTTTTGTCCTTTTTGACTATCTATAAAATCATAATTGACACAGGATTTATTTTTAGGAAATACGCCTTCTCTAACCGAAGTCAAGATCATATCGTGTATACCCATCGACGTGACAGACTTGCAAGAGAAGATCGTCTCTTTAGAGCGACAACTGGAACACACAAACGGTCAGCAACAACCGCCGCCTAATCGGACGGGGTCGAAGACGGTTAATTCCATGACGGTAAACAGGTTCCAAGTGTTGTACCCTCAAAAGTCGATAGAATCTGTCGACAAACAGTCCGCCGCCTTATGCCCACCAGTCGACAGTTCTGAGAATGAGTATGCATCACCGACGGGTTCACCAGCCACAAACCAGGGTTTAGCGAAACCACGGGGTGAATCAGGTGCCGCGGAAGCCGAGTGCCGGCGTGGTAAGCCCGCGATCCCGGAGAAGGCCCGCACGCAACTAGTCTACTTTGCGCAAGCCGAGACGGACAGTCCGTTCAAAAATTATGAAAAGGTTAATACGAATAATAACGAGACAATTGAAGAAACTATTGATAAAAAGTATTTATCATCGATTATACAGCGACAGTATGAAACTGGGGAGGTGCATGACGGTCTCAGTCAGATATCGACACCGGTTTGTCGCGATGCTATAGAACCTGTAGTGCAAGCTGACATCTCTGAGGACTTATGCTCTTGCTGTCAAGGACAGTTCTTTGACCTCGACCATACAAAATGTCGTGAAATGACTAAACAGTTAACCTACACGCAGAACATCAACAGAAGCAACATCTACTACGACTCCAATTATTATGATGTAAAACCGGTGAAAGAACAACGTAATAAAAATAACAAAGTTCCAAAGAAAGAAGTATCAGACACCGACTTGACATTTTGTCCAGAATATTATCCTTTCAAGCCAGAATATTTTTTAAATTCGAATTGTTTGGCGTCACATGCTCATGTCGATAACAAAACCATTAAAAGATGTCCGAAGAAGAAGTATCATACTCGACAAGTATTCCTTCAGAATGATTCGTCACAAACTGACGGCTTTGTTGAATTTAGCCACGTTTACTCAAAGCGACTGCCGTCGAAACATAAATCTAAATTGAAACCTATATCAAGAAATGCGAAATGTATGGCCAAAATCGAGTGTAACATCGGTTACATGAACTCCAAGCTCATTCAAACGTCATCCTTATCAAAACTTTCGAGTCCTACTAGTATGAATAAAGCAGCTGAAAATTATGCATATATTGAACGGATTATAAGCAACGCCAAATGTCCCGTGCAGCCAACGAAGCCTCTTCAAACAGTTTCTATGTCACAGCTCACATCCACGCAGATTGGTTTAAATAAAGTCACGTTCAAAAATGCAGAGTGTGTCACCCTAGCTTTTAACGAAATAGAATGCCAGACGGATCCTATGAAGTGTGCTCAGTTGGAGATGGTCAGCCCGCCTGAACCGAATAAAACAGAAGCTACTCTGGAACAAATCAAAAGTATTCTTCAAACTGTGCTGACAGAGGTCAAGACGAGTCAAATGCAGACCATCGAAGAAGGCAAAAAAACAAAAGAAAGGATTGTGCAGGACGAATCGATACTAAGTCCAGACTGTGAGCGTCTACTCGGTAATGTGAACTACAGCCCGTTCGCTATGAATAACCCGTATCAGCAGATGGCTTCGTGTTCTCGCTGTCTGCCCGCGTACCGCAGTTCTCTAATGCAACAAAGGCTGGCAATGCAACCTCAAGCTTTCGAGATACCAACAGATATGGGTTGCGTGCAAAACTTCCCTGTGTTCGTCCACCGGCAGATCGCCACGCAGGCTTGCTGCCCCAAAACAAGCGCTGTAATGCGACCAAAGCAGACCTCCACAAACACGTTGCGAGAAAAACCTAAAAAACGAACCCCAGAAACCGAAACTCTTATAAAGGAAATATACAAATCGATGGCGCTAAATGTGGATTGCCCAATACCGACTACGTCGTGTGCTGAACTAGGCGAAGCAAAGCCCACAAAGGTACATGAGGATGCGCCGAACGAATTTAGGACAGCCAATACCATGACGCAGGATCGTGAAGAAATCATATACCGCGGAGATGTGACCTCTGCTAGGCGCGAAGCGAAATTGAAAGAACATCATAGCAGCGATTCGTTTGTAAGCACGCGGCCTCAGAGGCGAGACTCCTTCTACAGAAGTCCGAGACAAGTGACCAGTGCTATGCGACGCGAAATTCAAGCCAAGACTTTCAACAAGCTTGCCGACGGAGCTGAGGTGAAGGAACGGTTGGCAGAGAAAGCCTCCGACGTTGAAAACGACGACGTCATCTCTCACACTTCATCAACACCTATTAAACCCCCGGTAAGGAATAAATACTGTTTAAGCCACACAATGCATTTTAAATCTATGTGACCTATTATTTTACTTCAATTATAATTTTTCTACAGAAAGGCTTCTTCGGAAAAGTCCTATCTTCAGTTTTCAAGAAAATGCGTAAAAAAGAGGAGCAACCACCTCAAAAGGAACAGGGTATAACTCGCGCCTCGTGGTCAGATCACGATCTCGGCCGTCCAAAGCCTAGACGCGTGAAGCACGTGTCGTATGCCCCGGACCACCCGTCCAGGAACGCGCGGTCGATCAGCCCGAGTGCCGTCACGTCGAAGACCCGCCGCCTGGCCTATTTGAACCCTCCCGCTCCCGCCGCGGCTTCCTCCCGCCGGGAGCGAGACCGACGCGACACGCCCTACCCATCACCAGAGATGCCCAGGTACTAAAGTTTGGTACTAATCTGTTAGTTCATTAAAAAATAAGGGTGTGTAATGATCGATATAAAAATAAATGGTATAAGTAGGTTGGATATAACAACATTTGATATAATTTCAAAGGTTATAATCACTCATTTGATATAATAAACGTTTGGTATAATTTTAAAATATCTATTTTCATTTCGTATATTTATCATTTGGTAGAACACTTATTTCCTATAACCATCATACGGTATAATGTTCATTTGGTACAACAACATTTGGTATAATTTCATATGGTATAATTTCTTTATTGTTGTATTAAGCGGTTTACACTCACGTGAAATTGTCAGGAACGGCCCGACATGTTATAATTTCTTATGGTTTGTGGTTGGTATTTCTTTCTTTGGTATAATTTCTTATGGTATCATATCAATTAGTATAAAATACATTTGATATAACAACATTAGGTATACATATTATGCTTTTTGAAAAATGTATAAATTTTTGTGTGCGAATTGCGTTTTATTTACCTAACCCAAAGTTTTCTTTCGTTTTGTGTAGTGCTCGTACCTAACCTATTTTTCTGGTAGCTATCCATTTTTTCTGGGGGATGCAGTTCAAACTTTTCTTTTTTTTTCTAACCTAACCTAACCTACGTTTCTAATTGAACTTATGGTTTGTTTTTTTTTAAAGCCCCCCACATGTGCTTTATAGCACTTAGTCATGGTGGTAAATTTCACTTAAGCATCTAATTAGATATGATATACGAGCTATTTAGACCCAGTTGTGCTACTTGGGATATGCATTATACTTAAAGAGTGTTATATTAAATGTTATTCGATAAAATGATCAGTATATGAAACAATATTTATATCAAATGTTGATATATTAAGTGTTGTTATATCATTCAATAATTATATCAAATGAGCGTTACAGCGATTGAAATTATATAAAAAATTGTTATAGCCATCGTTACGCACCCAAAAAATAAGGATATTTAAAGGTAAATCTGCGTGGAAATTTTGGTAGCCCCAACGTAATAGTATATCTACAATAGAACGTATTTGGATCAAGCATCTGCCAAGTAAGATTACCTTTTAGATGGCCTAATCCACCACAAATCAATTTTATTTCGACACAATTCTAAAACACTAAATTTAAGGATTAGGTTTCTATATTGTTTACCATGACGTTGCCGATCTATTCTATGCAGCTTTCGCTTTCTCAGTATGTATACCATTTACTACTAAATTAAAAAAGCGTCGCCGCAGTGTTCGATTCACCGCCGCAGGCACTGATCGGAGCTCCTGATGATGAATCGCGTTCCGATTCAAAACATGTCGAGCAATAGTCGACCATAAACGACATGAGTATATACACGGTGCTCGCGAGGAATCCAAATGACTGAATTCACCAGCGCATTCCTGGGTATGTGTAGAAAATAAAATGTCGTATAAGGTGAGCCGAAATCGGCTTAGTTTTCGAGATATTATCATTTTTTGTTTTAAAACATCTCCAGTGTAAATCATCTTTATCATTGCGATGTTGCGAGACCGTCACATTATCTGACAAACGTTGACTATTGAAAACCGTTTGTGTCATGATCATTGTTTATGTGTCAATCATTACAAATTTCCTTCAAAAATTCAGTGAAGAAATTAATTATGTAGAGTCTTACATTGAGGTATTATTTATAATAGAGCCACAGACCCGAACAAAATTGTCGAAAAAAGTGGCACTGCTGTCATGTTCAAGTAGATGCCAATAACGCTTATTTATAATTTACAACAACATAATTACTTCGTACAAAATAACTCTTTACTCAAACGTTTAACTGTCAAATTGGCTTACGTACTTATTACCACAAATATTTTTCGTGTAAATTAACTTTTTTAGCGTATTCTGACTCATGTCTCTTGTCAAACTTGGAACATGGCACGAATGGAGCAGATTTTAATAGTTTTACATACGAAAAATATTTTCATTATTATTTTATTTAGGTATTAAAATATATTTGTTGTTTGAACTAAATAATCTCGTAAATTGTTAATAACAAATTAAGTTACGTTTTTATTTAACGACTGCATAAAAGGGTCCCGACACTGTATAGAAGGGATCAGTAATAATGACCTAATGATTTCTCAACTCATCTTCTTCTAGTAGGTATGTGAAATGAGAGTAAGGCAAGTGCAAAATATTAACATTTTTAACCCTTTAAAGTTTGATGGCGTGGCGTGAAAGTCGGTGGCGTAGTATGCACGGCAGCACACATTGTCTTTAGGTGTTCTTGGCATTCAAAGGTTTAAACTGACAGTGTCTAGACTCTGAGACAAAATAAAACAATGACAACAGAGCAATTTTTTTATTAATTTATTAATGTAACCTGTAGGATCTGCCTGTAAAAGGCATATGTTCATAACACTGGCTCACTCACCGCCGCACACATAGCAATGTCATGCGTCCACTCTTGCCCTCGGCTCGCGTGTAACTAAACGCAGCATCCTATGTGACGTGCGCCTGAGACAGTGTATATCTATTTATGTATAGATACCTACTACCACAAACACTACATAACCATTTTACGCTTCTTTTGTATACATTGTATTTTTTTTACGTTTTTATTGAGATATTAAAGCTGTGTTGAGTGAAAGACTTTTACGCTTCTTTTGATTAAACATAAAAAATATATATATGATTATGCCGAACGAACACACGAGAGACGAATTATTTGGCTGAAATTATTCTTGACGTCTGTCTCTTACTAAACGTGACCTCAATTTTTCACGTTGTTTAAGATCGCGTGGGAATCTTAATAAAAAAAAATAGGATAATTATTTATTGCACTCCTTTATTAATTAATAAAAAATAAAACTATAGCGACTCCTTAGATTTTTGTTCTGTGATGAGGTGCATTTTGTAGGGACAAAGTTAATAATTCTAATCTAAAATATGCTATGATTTTACATAGGATTCGTTAATTAATCAATAGAATCTGCGTAAAAAAGAATATTCCGACCTTTTTCTTTATTTTATAGCTGTTATTTCTGCAATTTTTCACTGAAAATTAAGTCATTTTTGAGACCCGTCACGTGTCATGGTCTAAACGAGACTGATCGCCCAACTAATGCGATTTGTGATTTTGCATTAGTTGGGAGGGTGCCATTTTTTCCGTCGGATTGTGTGTCCATGTAATTAATACGTCAATGGAGTCTTAGCATAAATACGCCTAGAACGATAGTCTTCGTACAACAGATTTGCACAGTATGACGCCGGTTTTGATATTCCTTTTGATGGTGGAAAAACGATGGCTTAAGTTGTGAGAACTGCGTTATCTAGTTAAAACCTTGAAAACTAAATGGTTCGTGATACTAAACGTATTGTTTTTTTACTGGTCATATGTAATATTTATTTAATACTTTGTTATTACCTAATTTATTTGATTAAAGTTTACAATAAACATCATGTTACTAATTCCCTAAATAAACAAACACAATCATTAATCAAATTATTTATTTATTACACTACATGCAGTATGATTATTCTTAACAATTGCTGTATGCTTCTCACTGTATCAGCTACGTGCAGTTCATTGGAATCCAAGGCTGCTGAACTAGAATCCGCAAAATCTTTTTCAGTTTTACACCACCCTTGTGATATTATGCACCTTGGAGTACACAAAAACATATTTTTCTTCAGTTGTTATAAAAGTTGACTGCGTGAGCTAGACACCGCAATTTATTCGATGGCTAATGTAATTATTATTTGTAATAATGAGATTACATACGTAACACCGTTAAAATCAATCACAACAATGACTTGTCATATGACTGGTCATTGTCAAAAGTAGTTATAAACGAAACGAGTAAAGGGTATTTCTTAGTGGCCAGTCTGTATTATAATCATAATCCATGGAGTTTAATAGCAAAGTTATTAAAAGAGAGTTTAGAGCAGCCATTAGATAAATCACAAGATTCATGAGTAAGGAGTTTAGATCGCATATTTAAGTAAAGCCTGTTTTGAAAAAAACATTGCCCAACAAGAAAACTTCTTTATGACATTGACTCCCCTTTTAATGAAAAGAGATAACAATAACAAACGTTGCCAGCTCGTTCTAAACATTGAGGTATTATTTATTATAGAGCCACATACCCGAACAAAAGTGTCAAATAAAGTGGCACCGTTGTCATGTTCAAGTAGATGCCAATAACGCTTATTTATAATTTGCAGCAACATATTGACTTCGTACAAAAGAACTCTTTGTTTAAACGTTAAGTGTCAAATTGACTTAATTACTTATTACCACAAATATTTTACGTGTAAATTAACTTTTTTAGCATATTCTGACTGAAGTCTCTTGTCAAACTTGGAACATGGCACGAATGGATCAGATTTTAATATTTTTACATACTAAAAATATTTTCACTATTATTTTATTTAGGTATTAAAATATATTTTTGTTGTTGTGTTAATTGTTAATAACCAATTTAGTTAAGTTTTTATTGTAAATTGTTAATAACAAATTAGTTACGTTTTTATTTAACAACTGCATAAAAAGTTTCCGATAGAAGGGATCAGTAATAATGACATTATTTCTCCTTGTTCCAGTATGTGAAATGAGAGTAAGACAAGTGCAAAATATTGACATTATTAACCCTTTAAAGTTTGATCTTGTCGGTGGCGTGGTATGCACGGCAGCACACGTCGCCGTCGCCTTTATGTGTTCTTGGCGTTCAAAGGTTTAAACTGACAGTGTCTAGACTCTGTGACAAAATAAAACAATAACAACAGAGCTATTTTTTAGTAATTTATAAATGTCACCATTTTACGCATCTGTTGATTAACATAAAAAAAAACATGATTATGCCGAACACACGAGAGACGAACTATTTGGCTTCAATTATTCTTCGCGTTTGTCTCTTGCTAAATGTGATCTCCATTTTTACTTTGTTGAGAATGGGAATCTTGAATAAAAAAAATAGGATAATTATTTATTGCACTCCTTAATTTATTAATAAAATATAAAACTATAGCGACTCCTTGGATTTTTGTTCTGTGATGAGGTGCATTTTGTAGGGACAAAGTTAATAATTCTAATACAAAAATTGCTATGATTTTACATAGGATTCGTTAATTAATCAATAGAACTTAAGTAAAAAAGAATATTCCGTCCTGTTCCTTTATTTTATAGTTGTTATTTCTGTAATTTTTCACTGAAAATTAAGTCACTTTTGAGACCCGTCACGTGTCATGGTCTAAACGAGACTGATCGCCCAACTAATGCGATTTGTGATTTTGCATTAGTTGGGAGGGTGCCATTTTTTCCGTCTGATTGTGTGTCCATGTAATTATTACGTCAATGGTTCTAAAGCATTGTTTTACTGGTGAAGTAAAGGTAATTTATTTATTATGTATGAAAATATAAAAAAAGTTAAAAATCATATTTCGACATAGGTTCATATAACATTTTTTACTCCATACGACCTCAGGAATCCGCTGTTAAAAGCATTTGGTTTCCTCACGAGAACCGTGTATAGAGTTTCGTATGGATTTAAGTATAGCTGTCCGTCTTTGTTGTATGTGTAGTTGTAGAAGAATGAATAAGCTGATATTGACCGAGCTACATCTTCAACGCCTCAGGCACTTAACCTCTCACCCGCTCACCCGCTCGAGAGAAAACTGTCCCACATGCCAAACTGACAGTAGATAGTATAGCATTGTATAGCGGCAAATGACGCCATGGCGTCTGGGGCACAGCTTTCCGTCACGTGATTCGCGGTTTTTAACGCTCAAAAGGTTAAAAAGATAATCTGTGTTTTGTGCTAGGTGTGCGCCTCGCAGCGCGCTCCGCCCTCAGCCCGGCAGCTCGCAGGACCGTCGGGCCCAGTGCCAACCACCATCGTACCGCAAATCCTCATCCTTCGACGTCCGGAGACAGCCCCAAAACCAGCTGCAGTGGCGCCGCATGGACGCCAGCCACAGCTACCCGAACGAGCCGCTCAGAGCCAAGCCCCTGAACACGGGCATCAAGCTCACCAACAAGACTTGGATGCAGAAGCCGGTGTATCACCTCGGGTTCGCGTGCGGCCCGGAGAAGAGGAAGATTATGATGAATTACTGAAGTTTTGTTCACGTTTGGTTGGTCAAATTTGTTAGTGGTATTTTAAAATTTGCATTTGACTTGTGTGATCGGGAAATAAAGTTATGAAATCTCTGAATGTCTTGTTATTTGGGAGGCTAAGTATTGTTTTAAAAAAAAAAGCTATTTGTATTGGTAAGCATTTATTTATTTAATATTATATCTATTAGACATGGGTCAATTAGGCATAACGAAACCATAAAGAAACTTTAAAACAACCGGCATTTATTACCAAGAATAATATGATAACTACTACTATTACGACAGCTTGATGTCATCTTTGGCGCTCTGTTTCTCATTTTGTAAAAATTTCAAGTCGTCAATAACGAATCTGAAAAGAAAAAAGATGTTGCTGGTTTAAAACGGAATCTTATGACCGAAAGTTAATATGAAAATATAAGAGCTTATAATTAGGATCGGGACTTTTGTTAGCATACCGTGGTTCTAAAATATAAGAGCTTATAATTAGGATCGGGACTTTTGTTAGCATACCGTGGTTCTAAAATATAAGAGCTTATAATTAGGATCGGGACTTTTGTTAGCATACCGTGGTTCTAAAATCCACAGTAGTTCTGCTGTCTCTGATGAATATTTGAGGTTCTGCGAGAGGATGAATGTCCGTCTGTCTTTAGTCTAAATTTGTAAATGGTACTTTATTTTTTTACGATTCTTTATTTACAACTTGAAGAAATAAATAATATGAAGGTTTTTTAGGTCGAGGGAGACCATGGCCGTGGTTGGAGTTGTTAGGTCACAGCACACATATCAACTCGGAAAGGGATCGTCACCGTATCAACTCGAGCCGTTCAGCATTTGTATGAAACTCCCTACTGCAACGCAGACTAATCGGAATCGTAACGTAATCGCCTCACCTCGGGACAAGTTCACGAACCGCGGCGCGGTGCGTGGTCGACTTGCAGTTCCCGCGCTTGAGCCTCCGTACCCTAGCTGACGTCTTCGTCCACGCCCCTCCCGCGGCCGGCGTTACCGAACAACCGTACGGTCCGCGAGCCGTAAGCGCGGCGTCGCCTAGCCGTAGCCGTTTTATTCTGTATTTTGAAATGCTTAAAACGCTGTCCGCCATTTTCGCTCATGATAGTGCGTCACCGGTCCCGTAAAAAATACTGAAGGGCTACTCCGACGACTCCGAATAGTGCCGTCCCTCTCAATCTTCTGTCAAAGTATATATGAGTGAGCGGGTCGGCACTATACGAGGATCGAATTTCGAACATTGGAGTAGCCCTTCTGTTTATTTACTCGGTATTCTACGTCACGCCACAGATAAGCAAATGTGAAAAATTACGGACGGTGTTTTTGTCTATTAATGAAATGTCTATTTTCAATGAATACAATAATTTAGCTCTCACAAAAATACAATAAAAAAAATATATTTCGAAAATGGGTCAACTAGCCTATCAACTGGTTTTGTGTACGGAGGCCTTCCGTCTAGTAGGGTCTCGTTGAAGTTTGCTGGCATGGCCTTCTTAATGTCAAGAAACTGTAAATTTGCATATCTTGGCATAGCTGGAAGCGCGATGCGAAAGTTGGTGACGTACCTGTAGAACAGAAGAGGCAGCGGGGCTGTGGCGAGAAGCCGGTCCTCGGAGGGACGTCCAGCAACTCCTGTGGCAATGTCGAGCCCACGCAGCGTGAACACGAGCACCTCTAGCAGAACTGTGATACTTTCCGTGCAGTACTATGAGAGAGTGACAGGACGCTATGCCGCTCGTTAAGAGTCGCGGAGCACAGTGCTGCTAGACGGGCAGATGGGCGGTATATAGTCGCAGGCTGACGTACCTGTAGAACAGTAAAGGTAGCGGCGCCGTGGCGAGGTGCCACAGCGCATGCGCGTCGAAGCCGGTCCTCGGGGGGAAGTCCAGCAGCTCCAGTGAGAGTGCCGAGCCCGACCACAGCGTGAACACCAGAAGCCTGGCTGCATAATGCCGTCCACGGACGAGCTGTGTGCACGCCCAGAGCGTCCACAGCAAGCCACCCGCTACGCCTGGCGGTAGTTCAGTAAGAGTGATATAGTCGAGAAGTATGCCCAATGGATTTACCGATGCCCAATTTCACCATGCCTAAGAGGATAGCCTCTTGACGTATTTTTATGCAAAAGGGAACCAGCCCACATATAAAACTGTTTACATTGAACCCTCTAACTATAGCATAAAAATACCAATGTTTAATGTGGGATATAATCTGTGAAAGTGGGTTAGTTCCCTTTATGTCCAATTATGCTTGTCAAATGGGTCCTAAATACCTATAGAAATTTTATTCTGCTAATAGTTGTTTTGACATAAAAACCAACAGGATAATATTGTCATATGTTAGATGTAGGCATGGTAGGTAGGTAATCAAATTGAAAACTTAGAAAAGAAACCTATTTAGTGCTTGAAAGGCTTAGTTTCGTCCGCGTGCGCATCTGTCACAACGTCAATGTCACAAGCAAATCGTCTCTATGATTGGTTCGTAGACACGCACACATAAAACCAAAACCGGCTTCATCTTTCGCAAATCAGTTGTATGAAGACTCTCGTTCGAGGCGTATTTATTGTAAGATTGAAACTAAATCACAATTTAACGTAAGGTTGAAATTAATGAATTCATCATCATCGTACTCTCTTGTCATCACAAACTCTTTTCGGTGTAGCTGATGAATTAGGTGCCTATAATTCTCCATCCAACTCAATCCATAGCCACTCCATGAATTAGGTGCCTATAATTCTCCATCCAACTCAATCCATAGCCACTCCATGAATTAGGTGCCTATAATTCTCCATCCAACTCAATCCATAGCCACTCCATGAATTAGGTGCCTATAATTCTCCATCCAACTCAATCCATAGCCACTCCATGAATTAGGTACCTATAATTCTCCATCCAACTCAATCCATAGCCACTCCATGAATTAGGTGCCTATAATTCTCCATCCAACTCAATCCATAGCCACTCCATGAATTAGGTGCCTATAATTCTCCATCCAACTCAATCCATAGCCACTCCATGAATTAGGTACCTATAATTCTCCATCCAACTCAATCCATAGCCACTCCATGAATTAGGTACCTATAATTCTCCATCCAACTCAATCCGTAGCCACTCCATGAATTCCCTAAACGAAATGACGTATGTCTTCTCTTTAATGAATTCATACGAGGGTTTAATTACTGTAATTTTAATCATTGGGTCTTGTCGATACATTTTCTTGGCGCTCATCTTACTTATAAATAGTTTTAAAGCGAATACTTTAAAAGCAAATTAATTGTACAAAAACTCAACTGCCATCAAATTAAAATGTTTGACACTTCACTTCACTATCACTGTCACGATGAGCCCACAGGTATAGTATATTATTTAATTTACTTATAAATTAGCACTTTATATAAGCGCAGCACTAATGCAGCCTCAGTTGGCGTTTAAACCTTTATGGAATTAGGTAGTTTAGTTTTATCAAAAAAAGTGGTTAAAACTTAATATAAAACAAAAAGAAAAAATACGGCCCCTGTAATTTTGATTATACTATTATATGAATCAATCAGATTAGGTGGTAAAAAAAATGAAATGTTGTCCATTGGTAATTGAAATCAGCAGACTAACCACAAACAACGTTGACTAGCATGTTGAACCCGTAGTCGATACGCTCGATGTAGAGAGAGCGCGCGTGCGCCACGTAGTAGCATAAGATAAACAGGAGCAAGGCCAGTGGGAACCGCTTCTTTCTTCCGTGGAACACTCTGGAACAAATCGATGTTGAGTGACGAAGTTACCGCGCCGCTGTACGGGTAGCAGTCCCTGACGAAGAGCTGCGTACGAGTTAAAGGGTATGCTATGACAACTCCGGAACATTGTGTCCCATCTATAACGTACGAGTTAAAGGGTATCCTATGACAACTCCGGAACATTGTGTCCCATCTATAACGTTTCGCCAAATTTTTAATTCGTCCGAAAGTATTTTTTTTCCTGACACCCGTAATATTATCAGGGTTTTATATACCTACATCGTTTTAAAGAACCCATTAGTTTAGGTACCCTAATGATACCCTAGCACCGTCACACCTTCCACGGACCTCGATCCGGGCCTGCGGGGCGGCGGAGACGGCTGAAAACCGCAAAAAACACAAATACCCGGGTCTCGGCTCTCATTTATTGATAATTATTCAATTACATGTAATTTTTTTTTTTACATATTTAATTTACATTAAAAAATTCATCTACTGTGTAGAATGTGTCTCTCGATACCACTTCACCGCATTTGGTGTCGAGACCCTGGGCCCGTGGGGTCCAAGCGCTAGAATTCTTTTTAAAGAGCTTGCGAAACGGCTCATCGACACCACTGGTGACCAAAGGGCTGGCAATTTCCTCGCTCAGCGTCTTAGTATGGCAATACAGCGAGGTAATGCTGCCAGCGTCTTTGGTACAATGAAGCAAAAATTTGTGTTTCAGATAGGTAACCGAGTTCAAGACATGTCGGACCGTTCCTGACAATGTCACGTGAGTGTAAACCGCTTAATACAATAATTAAATCGATAAACGTTTGATGAGGAGATGAAGGCATCTGAGAAAACGAGTAGGACTTTATCATTTCGTTTTCGCTAGCAGCGGGCTGCGACGCGTCAGGCTAAAAACGCTGGCCCGGCTAGAACGCCGGGCACTGTCGCTCCTGCATAAACTGGCTATCCAAAGCCCTGAGAGATCCGATACGTGTTCCTCGACCCATCTGGCTCTTTTGGCAGAGCTGTATGTATATTTTCAGGTTATATTATGTAAATAGTAATCACAGGATTGCACGGTTGAAGTTGCAATGGGCAGGCCATTGTACCCTGGAGAATGGATGGTCATAGGGACACCAAAGTGCTAGAGTGGCGACCAAGTTTAGGAAAGCGCGTCGTGGGACGGCCACCCACTAGATGGACGGCTGACCTCGTGAGGGGGGTCAATGAATGCGGTCTACACGGGATCGCACCTTCTGGCGAGCTATGGAGGAGGCCTATATTCAGCAGTGGACGTCTGTGTCTGTGGGTGATAGATAGATGTGTAGTGATAAGGTGTTAATTCGTTTAGAAGCCCCTTGACACAAAGCACTCACACACACACAATAACCTCACCTGACGATGACGGCGGCCAGGAGCGCCATGACCATGGACAGAGCGCACGCGTAATCCATGAACTCCGTGAATGGAGTGTCCCGTGTATGGAAGATAATGGACCACATCCACGCGTTTTCACACACCTGAAATAAAAGCATACATATTGGAATTATAATAAATAAAAACGAACCACTGTTCATCAGAGGTATACATAGAATAAAATAAATAAATATTAAGGGGCAATCTTATACAAACGACGTCAAAGTTATTTATTCTTTATCACTCCAAAACGGTTAACGGTTGGGTACAGTCGAATTCATTTACATCTACACACTTACGAGAACAACAATATCTGAACACGACCCTATTGTCAGGAGCATAAAGTCGTGTTCAGATATTTTTGTTCTATCGTACGTCAGAATTTCTGATTGACCTATTAAGAAATATTAGAGTTCATCACACATCCTTTTTCCCTTGCTGAGATTCGAACCCAGGATCGCCGGCTCCACACTACCACTGTGTGAACCGCGTCGTCAACTTGTCTGATAACTAAACAATAAGTGTTAAAATAGGCCAGCCAATCAGAATCAAATCAAGTTCTATGAATGATGCTACACTTGCATAACAAAAGTTGATACTTTGTGATATACTTACGACAGCAAACCCGTGCCAGAAGAGCAGCAACGGGGCAGTTTTCACGGAGAACTGTGTTGCGAGCTCATAATGCATGTAGACATGGGCAGCTAGGTTCAACAGGGATGCCAGGGTGGATGCAGGCTCCTGGACTCCAAGCACTCGGGCAAATGGCCACTGGAATTAAGAGAAAGGGTGAGAATACAAATTTAGTGACCATGTCAAATTTTCCTTAAAATAACATACAAAGAGCAAAAAAAAGGATCAGTGAAGTCACAATTGACATTAGCAAAATCTTACAGTACACAATTAAAGTTATCACAAATCTTTATTGTTTTATGTAAAAATATTCCTAAACAAATCGGGACCCAGCAAATTTTACGCCTGTTTTTTGTGGCCATAGACAAATAAAAAAATTAAATAGGCCAGTTAGTTTTAGTTAACCAATTTTCCCCTTACCCTTTCATATTAACTCCCAATTAAAATTAATGCTACTTCAAAAGGCCTATTATTCAGTTGATTAATTTTTAAACTAAATAAATGGATATGGATATTCTATAATTAAACTGGATAAAATATTTCATCAATTTTACATTCATAATAATTTAATTATTTTCTGTTTGTTTGAAAATTTAACTACACACTTAATTAATAAAATAATATATTTTCACCTCCCCATGACTATATATAAGTTATAAAAACTCAATTATGAGTTCTTTTACATATATTAGAATATTGTAAATATATTGTGCACTTAAATAAACTTACTTTCCCATGAAACTTGGGTACATCATAACCTCTCTCTGCGAATGCATCTACCGTCCTCCACATGCAGTGGTAGCGGCACTCGTCCCGGCAGCCCCATTGCAGCAGCCAGCTCCAGATCTCCAGCTGCCGGGCAGCCTCGGGGGTGAAGTTGCCATCTAAAAAAATAAACACATAAAATCAATAACAGAATATGAACAGATATTATGACTTTTTATTTTATTTATTTATTAAGAAACAAACAATCTTGTAATAATATTACATTGGTATTGTCATGGGACTAGAAATAGCCTTAATTGTAGACCTATAGTTCCATACATATATTAAAGTGTTGAAAATGACTTGTAGTTTGTGTTGTAAATGTGCTAATTTTAAGAATCTTTACAGACATGCTAGCCAGGAAATATTAAGAATAATTAAAAATAAAAACTATGCAATATTTTAAAATATATTGCTACTTTTGTAAGACTAACTAATCGACAAAAAAATATCTATTAAATATTACTAAAATATGTATAGACTGTGAAATATTTAATAATATTAATAACTATTAACAAAATAGGATAACACACCTTTTGTGCAGTTTGTATTCATACATCGTTTGACACAGGTCTGATAAAACGGAGACCGATCACCATCACTAGCTAAAACTAAGCTGCTTTTTAATAAAATAAGTAAAATTAGTGTTAAAGTTAAATCTGCCTTCATGTTCTAAGGATTTTATTACTTGTAAGAATCGCATTACAGAGTATATGTTGGACTTTTAGCAGGCTACTTTCATTATCAAAAGTTTTGCGGCACCAGCATCTGCGACAAGAGCGCTTAACCATAATATGAATAATCAAACCGAAATAAGAATCTCATCAGAATTCACAACAAAGTGATAACAAATCAAATTACTGACATGTCAATTTTGACATTTCATTGCGGGATCGTTCAAAAGTTTATACACTATCCTACATAGCTGTGAAAATCAGTGCTAAAAAGCTATAGATTAGAATAATATTCATAACCACTTAAAATATAAATATATTTTTTAAATATTGTTCGTTCTTATTCAAGTCATAAGTTTGTGTCATCATTTCAACAATTTCGAATTAATAAAGTTTGTACATTTTGGGACGACTCCTTACTATAGAGCTGTCAAACTCAGCTGTTCTTTTTTAGTTGCCATATGAAAACGTATTTTTATAGCGTTTTATCTAGTTGCTCAAAAAGCTTTTATTATTAGTAATGGCAATATTAATTATAAATGTCACTGTAATGTAAATAAATTGTAACCTATAATACCTAAATGTAATCAAATCACGATTTTCACTTCTTTTAAAATGGTATTTATATTGAGGACTTTATTTACTAAACAAATCAAACTACCACGCAATTACTTGCGTAGTAGATTTGTCGATTCCATAAGACTCCATGTGAAAGGTGGTACTGGAGGTACCGGTTTGCCCAAGTTCGGAGGCTTGGGAGGACAGGGAGGATGTGTTTATTGCATCGGCAAAGAGAAAGCGACACTGCTGAGTATAGCCAATAAGCATCGTGCGAAAACAATAAACGCAGGGCACGGGGAAGATAGTCGCAAAGCGAAAATTGTCGGTAATCCAGGTGCAGACGTCCAACTTGAGGTTCCTCTGGGCGTAACGATTTACAGAGAAGATGGGAAGGTCCTAGGCTCCATTGACAAAGAAGACCAAACCATAATATTAGCCAGAGGTGGCCCTGGAGGTAACCCTCAGAACAATTTCTTAGGACACTTTGGTCAGGTATATCACATCAGACTGGATCTTAAATTAATTGCTGACATAGGCCTTGTCGGATTTCCGAATGCTGGTAAAAGTTCCCTTCTGAAAGCGATATCCAGAGCCAAGCCTAAAATAGCAAATTATCCATTCACAACTATTAAGCCTAATAAAGGGATAATGCAGTTTGAAGATTTGAGGCAGATCTCTATAGCAGACCTGCCCGGTCTTATTGAGGGAGCTCACAACAATGTAGGCCTCGGACACAGTTTCTTAAAGCATGTAGAGAGAACAAAACTGCTCCTATTCATAGCTGATGTTCAGGGCTTCCAGCTTAGCCCCAAATACCCTAAAAGATCATGTCTCGAAACAGTGCTACTACTGAATAAAGAATTAGAACTTTATGACCCTGAGTTACTCGAGAAGCCGGCTATCCTAGCTGTAAATAAAATGGACTTGGAAAATGCTAAAGACATATTTCAGGAAGTTAAAGATTCCCTTAAGAATATAGAAAGGCTTGGATCTATACCAAAGGAAATAATGCCTGAGAAAATCATTGCATTTGAAGATATAATCGGCATCTCTGCCCTGAACAGCAATGACAGTATTCAGGAACTAAAGCAGTTGCTGAGGAAGAGGCTGGACCAGTATGCAGAAGAGAATAACCCAGATATTGTTGATGCAAGTGACCTGTTCCGGAAAAGTAGAGCAATAATGACAGAAAGAGGACCTAAAGTCACTTAAACATCATCATAGTAAACTTTACAAATGTGTGGGCATTTTATTTTACTTTGAAGTAAGGAATAATGTAAATTTCTCATAATCCATTGAGGGAAAGTTGTATTATGTTTACCTGCATGCAAAGTTTCAAAAAGCTATAGTATGAGATCTAAGTGTAAATAATGTAAAAAAAATAATAAACTAAAAATATTTTATTTATTTGTGATATTATTCCAAGACAAGTTTAATTCTGAGACAAAAAGTCAAATTCCCCTACTGCTTAGCCAATTTTCATAATTTTGCTTGATTTAACCATTTCGAATAATTTCAGTATATTGAAGCTGCATGGTCAAACGTGTCAAGAAAAATGACAATGAAATAGAAACTACATGTAGTGTGCATAGAGTACTTATTTCAAAGACCATTTTTTTCGACTTACCGGGTTTGAGCATGCATATTACGATGATGGTTGGTGGTATCAAAATATTTAATTATTTGACTGTCCCATAATATTTATTTATTATCATATATTACCTGTCATGCTTAAAAAAAACATTTCTGGAGTGCTTATGTCTGATTAGGGATGTCTAAATCACCATTAAGTATTCATTCATCAAATAAAACAGCATTATATTGCTTACATTTTTATTAAAACATATTAAAAGCTCTACAATATTTATATCTCTCTTACAACTACATGGACAATGAATGTAGCTCGACGTTCACTCCCAGTTCACGACCAACTGGTTCCAATATTATCACAGTAGACGACGGGCTCTGCTCCGTCTGTGATGCCCGGCCTAACAACCAACTAATTTGACTTCTGGTCACTATGGAACTCTTGCATACTAAGTTAGACGGTTAAAACGTGAACGGTGCGTCCTTATCGTCCGTCAGAGTGTTATTGCGATAGGGTCCTATAGTAGCCTAGTAATAAGATTAGTTGATTGTATATATTTACACGATATTCAGGCCTATCTGCGATAGGTGCTAACATTGATGTGTCGTAGATGGTTATCTATTATTCCATTATGAAAAGATCATATATGAGAAAAACAGATTCTGACATCAGTACACCAATTCATTCAATGCAAAATATTGTATTTTCAACCCGGGCTAAGTTGTTTTTGTCCTGAATATCGTGTAATCTACGAGGCCTCACATTATCTCCGCCGATGCCTTCTAATGAAGCAATCTCAAGGGCCAGCACAACTGTGCGCTTGTGACAGCCACAGCGAAAGTGATGGTGAACGGTTGTGCTAGTCCTTTTGAAACCTAAAAACAATGTTGTTGTGCCATTTCTAACCTAATATAACATATAAATCGTAATCGAGATTACACACGAAATTAATGTTACATCTAAACTCAAATTCATCCTAATGCGGTCGGCTACTTTTTATTGTATTCAAAGAAAATCATAAGAATGACTTCCAGGCCAATTTCTTAAGGTACCTATTTTTTTAGTTAGAAAGGTAACTAGTTTAGAAGTTTCAATTTACAATCTAAGTTTAAAACGTTAAATAATAGTTCGATTCAACATAATAAAATAAATAAGACACATAATGTTTACGCTAAAAGACCACACAAGTTTCGTCAAAGAAATATATGTAGATATAGGTACCCTTGTATCACATAACATTTGAGTCAAGTACCTAAATATTCAGAAGTGAGGGTACATAGTAAATTTATTTTCTTCTTCTCTGAAATGACGATATTATTAGTAAAATACATTAACGATTACGCAAAAAAATCATTTGATCAAATGGTATGTGATCCAAAGACTCTATAGTATATATAATGTATAGTTTGCTTGCGATAGATAATATAATGTTTAACTTTACTTTACAGGTATACCGGGTGATCAATCCAAATGGGTCAGTTCAGTAGGGAGAAATCACACACTATATGAGATAAGGAAATCTGTTCTTAGGAACCATGGCGTCGATTTTAGTTTTGGTAAAAACTGCATTATTTGTTTTTCTCATACATACGACATGCGATTACTTACTAACCAGGTTTAATTCCCGGTTATGTATGAGATTTATAAATATAATATTGAATCTCTATTAAATCTAAAATCGACGCCATGATTCCTAAGAACAGACTTCTCTATCTTTTATAGTTTTCGTTTTCTCCCTACTGACCCATTTGGATTGATCACCCTGTATATCACGGGGCGGGCACATCAATGAACTAGGGTGCTTTTCCTCTGAGGCGGAATTCTAGCACAACTACGCTTCACGACTCTCTACCTAGCATCGCCCGTCACTCTCTCACAGTACAGCGAAGAAAGCGATAGGTAATATCGTCTGTTGACAAACAAAACTCACTAAGTAACAAATACCTACTTAAAACAAAGCTCGTATCACAGTATCAATTTACTAAGAAGATACGAGGTTTTAAAGAGCA
Organism: Apotomis turbidana; assembly: GCA_905147355.2. Lineage (NCBI taxonomy): Eukaryota > Metazoa > Arthropoda > Insecta > Lepidoptera > Tortricidae > Apotomis > Apotomis turbidana. Next base: position 26,036,051 of record LR990288.1, read on the forward strand.
GTGACAGAAATTTTAGTAAGTTTTGTTAGTCACAAGGCGTTATTTACCATCGTTGCGAGAGCTGTTGGTCAAACACGAACCACTTCGCTCCGCCCCGCCCAGCTCCGCGTCAGTGGAAACTCACCCTTATACTAAGGCGTCCGTTCTATTGTGTTCAATTACATTGTATTGTATTATCATTATCATCATTAACGCCATTACACAGCTTATCAAAACCTTAGCTTATACAATTAAAACGATACAACATAGAAATAAATTCAGGGAAATGTCCAAGGGAACGTTAAAGCACTAAAATGGTCAAAGACACTGTAAATGTGTGACATACCACTTGAAAGATAGCTTATACCAACACTGGTAGATTAACTGTCAAAAAAGTAAGTAAGATTTATCCACATAATAAGGTTATCTATTTCTTGTAACGCTTATATGCAGGGATTGGATATTCGTGTATAAACTTTAGCGGTGGATTAGTTGCTCAGTTGTAGGTACCTACCGGGCGGCTGTTTGATGTATGAGTGAGATAGCAATAGGAATTTTTAACCAGACTTCGCGAGAGTTTAAAAATTATAACCCTTACGGCCTGATCATGAATTCGGCGACAAGTGGCGGCCAAACGGGTGGCTCGTTCACTAGTATAGCCACCGCGCTCGGGCCTTTCGCTCCCACCTATGACCGCCGCTCGCCGCCTGCCGCTTGCCGTTGAAGTCGCGGCATGTCCGGTAGCTTGCTTAATTTGCCTCGGTGTAATCAACAATGTAATCGAGCAGTTGGATGGACGATTAAAATGGATCGAAATCTGTTCAACGGACTGTTATTCAATTGTGACATGCACTTTTTCTGTGGTATGTCACGTATACGTTTCTGAAAGAACGACAGGTTGCTTGGTCATATTGGTCACGATTTCGAGTCATCTCCACAATGTCAGACCCTGTACTGCTTGGAGGTTTGGAGCGTAAGTACGCGTCTCCACTGAAGCGAAGCGAACCGTCCGGATTCGACCAATCACGCGAGGCGAATCAGAATCTCCGCTCCAATTCTCTTTTGTGATTGGTCGATTCCGGACGGTTCGCTTCGTCCCGCTCCAGAGGAGACGCCCCTAATTCACATAACTGACACTGACAGGTGACATAATGTTACAGTAAAGACATTTATGAAACAGCGTTTGATCAGGATCGGGTTAACTACCTTTCAAAAATAAAGTACAGAAATCAAAACGGACGGGGAAATAGAAAGCGTACGTACAGTACGCCTCTGGTTGAAAGGTTAAAAATATATAAAATATAATTGAACATTAATGACGTCTTAATTGTGTATTTTTTTTTTCAGAAATGCTCTAAAACGTAATCCAAATCGAAATTTATTTTTTCTTTGCACATTGATCTTTGTATCTATATAGCAGCGTTTGTTCAATTGATTGGCAAATACGCCAAAAGATATCACGAATATTTGGCAAATATGACCAAGTGATATGCCAAAAGATATAGACTAGAAAATACCTTAACGACTAAATAACTAATATTGACGTCGAGCCAACTACGCTAACAACAATGTGGAATAACTTACAGCAACAGTATCACGATCTAAGGGCAAACATATTGCCTGCTGCACACACTCGATGAGATCAATCATACCTTTTGAAACCACATAAAAAAATGGTCAGTTAACAGTCTGGCAAAAAAGAGTTTCTAAAAAGTAGCAACACTGCAGTGTCGTCCCTTTCTAATCAATCTAATAAAACAAGGACGACACTACAATATTGCCACTTTTTAATTTCTAATCTTTTTTTGTCAGACTGTAACATGAAACGGATGGACACATGAAATTATGGAAGACTCGATTTGTGCAGAAACTTCTGCTGTACAATGCGTTGAAATATATTTGTGACAAAAACCTACATGTCTAGACCAGTCTGGTCGAATGTGTACAGCAAGCATTACAATGAAACGTATAACACTTCTACCAGTAGCACTAACATTAATTAGAGAATTAGTCAAATTCGTGAATAGGGTAAAAAAAAATTTGACCAACCTTTGTGCAACTGGCCATTACAATCTCAACCAGATAACCACGTACATCAAGGTTTTGAAAAGATCAGTTAAATCTAATATAATATATGTAACATGGGTCCACTTAAATTAGATCAGGGTTACTTTTATCAATATCCTGCAAAAAATATTCGAAAGAATATATGCGGCATTTGAAAATTATGTCATCCAAAAGAGACCGAATGGCAAAAAGATACTAAAAACTATTTATTTACTGTATGATGCGATTATTTTAACATAGATTAAAATTCTAACAAAGCGTTATATTATAACACCCGCCAATATTGAAAGACAATTTTAACAATACTTAAGCCTGATCTTACAATAACATGATATTTTTTATGGTACAGTTAGTTACTATACGTGATATAGATAGTCAACTTACAAAGCTGTCTACATTAATAAGGTAAAGGTAAATATTTTTACATATAATAACGTCTGTTACAACCAGTATAATATAGTAACTTAACACTCGAAATTTCGCCCACTATTTTCAGCTACCATTCAAGTACACTATTCATTAAAAAATATCGACAAAAATAATAATAATGTTTAAAACATACTGCCAACTTGAAAACATTTTTTTTAAAGTTTGTTGTGAACTTCCAAGGGTAAGGCTCAGGAGTTTGAACGCTCCTTGACTTATGTTTTCACGAATAAACAAGGGAACGGGCAGTTGAAGCGATCCTGCGCCTTACCCTAATCACCTCGAAATGAATCAAACAGTTTTGTCTTAAGAAGTTGTTCATTGCCAACAGACGACTGATTACTTCGAACTCTATATCTTTGACATAGAACCGAAAATCACAACTATTCACACAATACCTCATTAATGCACTAATATTCGTTAGAGTTTCTCCCTTTCACACTTACCAGCTTTGCTAGTTAGAAAGATATGAATATATTTTGCGTGAAAACACTAATGATAGGGATTTTAATTCACTGGCTATGATAAGATAATGTCAAAACCAGACGACATATTATATTCATTATGCCTACAAACAACTGTATTGTGAGTTTTATATCAAATACATTAAAAGGCTGCTAATGTTTCATCAGTAAGTATATAATAGGGGTAAGTAAAAGCAATGTTAAACTCATTACGCAGTAGTTATTTTATACTAGGCAATGACTTTGACACCGCTTTTTTAACGTGAGATTTCATATACTACGATTAGTGAGAGTTGATTCCATTCACAACCCGTTTAATTCTGCTCTTTTCAGTTCTATTGCAGAAATCGTCACTCCATTTAACCAAAGCGTGTGTTTTCCATGTTTATTAAGTTTTTGTATTGTATCCAGTGAGAACGCTAACTAACGTAACCTAACTTACCTAATGGTATAAAGCTCTTGAAGAGTGACTGGTGTAGTCATACAACTAGAAGGCTCATGTGCAGTTACGCGATAATCTCGAAGATTCGTTGGAAATTTCAAATGTGAGAAATATTTGTGGGACCGTTCCACACTTGATTTTGTATGTAGGCTTGTATGCTAGGTTTGAATGCGCTTTAGTAAATCAGGCCGAAGGTTTTGTAGTTTTGACTGCAATTTAGTACTAAAATAAATACTACAAATACCAGCGAACGTTTGTTTTAACGTAACGTAACGATTAATTAGGATGAATTTCCCATTGCATATCCTGGTACGTTGTAATCTCACAAAGCAACGTTAAATTCATCACACTCTGTATATTTACGAACGATACTTCAATTAATAACATCTCAAACAATGTCAATGTTGTCTATCAGAAGTACACAACCTTCGGTCCACGACCACTGGCGCTTGGTTTCAAACAGTTTACACAGGTACAAAAATCGACGCCCCAGCATCTACTCAACTGTGACACGCGATTCTTTCTCGAGCAAGATACATTACCTATCCCTTTCTAAGCGGTACTAAGTCGCCCGACCATAGTCGCGTAGCATAGTTGTTCTAGAGGTGCAATCTACCTTTAGGCATGTTCAAGTGTGTCAGGTCCGTGTGGAGGTGTCCTCACTCGTCGTACCGCTCCTCTGCTTCGGTGGCGGTCTCTGCGGGCGGCAGCGCGCGCGCCGCGGGTTCCGCGTCGGGGGGCGGGGACGCCGCGCGCGGGACCGCGCCCGAGCACGCCGCGGGGCCCCCCGCCGCTGCTGCGGGATATTATATTATGGTTCAATGTCACCAATAGGCATGACGAAAAAACATTTTTGAGGATATTTTTTATTGGGATCAAATGTCTATATGGAACTCACTAGGTATCTTATAGAAGAATTTCTGACTTTTAGAGCAGTCTCACTCAGACTGCTAGAAGAATTTCTGACTTTTATAGCAGTCCCGCTCAGCTTCTAGCAGTCTGAGTGAGACTGCTCTAAAAGTCAGAGCACCTTCTTGGCGGCGGGTCAGCGCGCACCTCCTCCACCTGCGACGGACACTCCAGGTGCAGCAGGTGGGACACCTGTATGTTGTGTATATATCTCACCGTCGGCATTGCTAGCTGCAGCGGGCAGCGCGGGCGGCGGGTCGGCGCGCACCTTCTTGGCGGCGGGGTCGTCGCGCGCCTCCTCCACCTGCGACGGACACTCCAGGTGCAGCAGGTGGGACACCTGTATGTTGTGTATATATCTCACCGTTGGCATTGCTAGCTGCAGCGGGCAGCGCGGGCGGCGGGTCGGCGCGCACCTTCTTGGCGGCGGGGTCGTCGCGCGCCTCCTCCACCTGCGACGGACACTCCAGGTGCAGCAGGTGGGACACCTGTATGTTGTGTATATGTCTCACCGTTGGCATTGCTAGCTGCAGCGGGCAGCGCGGGCGGCGGGTCGGCGCGCACCTTCTTGGCGGCGGGGTCGTCGCGCGCCTCCTCCACCTGCGACGGACACTCCAGGTGCAGCAGGTGGGACACCTGTATGTTGTGTATATGTCTCACCGTTGGCATTGCTAGCTGCAGCGGGCAGCGCGGGCGGCGGGTCGGCGCGCACCTTCTTGGCGGCGGGGTCGTCGCGCGCCTCCTCCACCTGCGACGGACACTCCAGGTGCAGCAGGTGGGACACCTGTATGTTGTGTATATGTCTCACCGTTGGCATTGCTAGCTGCAGCGGGCAGCGCGGGCGGCGGGTCGGCGCGCACCTTCTTGGCGGCGGGGTCGTCGCGCGCCTCCTCCACCTGCGACGGACACTCCAGGTGCAGCAGGTGGGACACCTGTATGTTGTGTATATGTCTCACCGTTGGCATTGCTAGCTGCAGCGGGCAGCGCGGGCGGCGGGTCGGCGCGCACCTTCTTGGCGGCGGGGTCGTCGCGCGCCTCCTCCACCTGCGACGGACACTCCAGGTGCAGCAGGTGGGACACCTGTATGTTGTGTATATATCTCACCGTTGGCATTGCTAGCTGCAGCGGGCAGCGCGGGCGGCGGGTCGGCGCGCACCTTCTTGGCGGCGGGGTCGTCGCGCGCCTCCTCCACCTGCGACGGACACTCCAGGTGCAGCAGGTGGGACACCTGTATGTTGTGTATATGTCTCACCGTTGGCATTGCTAGCTGCAGCGGGCAGCGCGGGCGGCGGGTCGGCGCGCACCTTCTTGGCGGCGGGGTCGTCGCGCGCCTCCTCCACCTGCGACGGACACTCCAGGTGCAGCAGGTGGGACACCTGTATGTTGTGTATATGTCTCACCGTTGGCATTGCTAGCTGCAGCGGGCAGCGCGGGCGGCGGGTCGGCGCGCACCTTCTTGGCGGCGGGGTCGTCGCGCGCCTCCTCCACCTGCGACGGACACTCCAGGTGCAGCAGGTGGGACACCTGTATGTTGTGTATATGTCTCACCGTTGGCATTGCTAGCTGCAGCGGGCAGCGCGGGCGGCGGGTCGGCGCGCACCTTCTTGGCGGCGGGGTCGTCGCGCGCCTCCTCCACCTGCGACGGACACTCCAGGTGCAGCAGGTGGGACACCTGTATGTTGTGTATATGTCTCACCGTTGGCATTGCTAGCTGCAGCGGGCAGCGCGGGCGGCGGGTCGGCGCGCACCTTCTTGGCGGCGGGGTCGTCGCGCGCCTCCTCCACCTGCGACGGACACTCCAGGTGCAGCAGGTGGGACACCTGTATGTTGTGTATATATCTCACCGTTGGCATTGCTAGCTGCAGCGGGCAGCGCGGGCGGCGGGTCGGCGCGCACCTTCTTGGCGGCGGGGTCGTCGCGCGCCTCCTCCACCTGCGACGGACACTCCAGGTGCAGCAGGTGGGACACCTGTATGTTGTGTATATGTCTCACCGTTGGCATTGCTAGCTGCAGCGGGCAGCGCGGGCGGCGGGTCGGCGCGCACCTTCTTGGCGGCGGGGTCGTCGCGCGCCTCCTCCACCTGCGACGGACACTCCAGGTGCAGCAGGTGGGACACCTGTATGTTGTGTATATGTCTCACCGTTGGCATTGCTAGCTGCAGCGGGCAGCGCGGGCGGCGGGTCGGCGCGCACCTTCTTGGCGGCGGGGTCGTCGCGCGCCTCCTCCACCTGCGACGGACACTCCAGGTGCAGCAGGTGGGACACCTGTATGTTGTGTATATGTCTCACCGTTGGCATTGCTAGCTGCAGCGGGCAGCGCGGGCGGCGGGTCGGCGCGCACCTTCTTGGCGGCGGGGTCGTCGCGCGCCTCCTCCACCTGCGACGGACACTCCAGGTGCACCAGGTGGAATACCTGTGTATTGTGTACAGTTATTATTTATTTAACGTCATACATCTTGCAACAATTAAGATAACTGTACGTCTTTAACGTGTTCAAAAATTAATCAATGAACAACACGGGACTTAATCGCGTTCAAAGTTATTTAATTACTTAAATGGTTCATGGCCTCGAAGGGACTCAAGAGTACATGAACAACCGTAACAGTTCGAAACGTTGAGATAATTAAATACACTTTTTGAACGCGATTTTTTATAATAATGCGTGAAAATTGCGCCAGTTTAAATCATGTCAATCAATGGTTTTTCAATTCAAATGTTTTGATTTAACGAAGCTGCGAAAGCACATTCAATCAAACTTCAAATAAAACCTCAAAAATATTTTTTCTTTGCGTTAATTGTAACATTAAATAGCAGTAATTATTATAAATAATTTTAAAGGCACATCGATTGCTTAGAATGGAACTTAAATATTACCTCGTTAACAGAGTTGTTCGTTCCGACGATGCGAATGATGGAGACTGGTCGCGGCGAGAAGTAGATCACTTGCCACGATCTGAAATATAATTATAACCGGTCATCATATATGAGGAAATAGGTTATATCATAATCTAAGCTCTGTGTTTTTGCATGGGTTTTCCAAAATGTGCATATTGTGCATAAGATGACCTCTTATCCGCTTTTATTTCATTTCCAGTTTTTGTTACTAGACTGTATGGCGCAGTCGGTAGGATGGACGAGCTGGTAGCGCAGCCTTGCTGCCACTAGACTATAGCTGACCTGGCCGCGTCTCGGGTGCGGTCGCACACCGTCTCCCAGTCCCAGTAGTTGACGCTCGTCTCCACGTAGTTGGGGTAGTGACGCATTCCCCGGTATGGCGCAGTCGGTAGGATGGAGGATATGGTAGCGCAGCCTTGCTGCCACTAGACTATAGCTGACCTGGCCGCGTCTCGGGTGCGTTCGCACACCGTCTCCCAGTCCCAGTAGTTGACGCTCGTCTCCACGTAGTTGGGGTAGTGACGCCTACCCCGGTATAGCGCAGTCGGTAGGATGGACAAGCTGGTAGCGCAGCCTTGCTGCCACTAGACTATAGCTGACCTGGCCGCGTCTCGGGTGCGGTCGCACACCGTCTCCCAGTCCCAGTAGTTAACGCTCGTCTCCACGTAGTAGGAGTAGTGGCGGTAGTCGCAGTCCCACAGCAGTAGTCGTATGGAAGACAGCAGGTAGGGCTGCGCCAGCTGGACCACGATGGCACCCGAGCCTAGCTGGTGGCACGTGTAGCCTTGCTCCCAGTCGTAGTGCTCTGTGTCACCGTTGAGGAGCGCGTTGCGCGAGCGGCTATAAAAAACAAAATATATTTTCTAGCATTTACAGATGGAAGGACGGATGGATGATTATCATGTCTAAGTTCTTAATTTTTGGCTCTCATTCAAATATAAAACTATTGTAAACGAAACGCTGGTGTATAGGGCTCGTTTCTTAATTTTAAGGAATTTGAGGGTTTAGGATTTATGACCTATGGATAAAAAGACTTCGGTCGCTACGCTAAGCCATTGGTGATTAAAGAAGTCAGGAAAACTGATTTGGTCTTAGAATTCGCATTTAGGACTCACTAAAAATACTAAAAGCTGGGAATGTACTAGTCGTTGTTCAAAACCAATAGCAAGGCCTTCTCCAAACGGATCTCGGACGGCGGTCTGACCTGATGCCCTCGATGACCACGGCGGACAGCTCGACGGTGGCCACGTTGTGCAGCGGCCGCACCAGCCCGCCGCTGAGCGGCGGCACGCGCGCCGTGTGCAGCGCCTCCAGCGCCACCGCGTGGAACACCTGTCACCAACAGTTACACATACTTCCAATGTTACATTTCAGTATGCCCCACGTACCATAATGGTACAATAGTATATTACTGCCGAGGCCGGGAAATAAGGGATTGTAGGTGATACGAAGCCGGCAAGCTCTTAAATAAAATTACTTCCCGGCCTAGGCCTTAAATTTTGTATGAAATTCCTTTACAGTTCTCTCGAGTTGTTCCGCCCGAAACATGATACCAAAGAGTATGTAATCACTACGTTTTAAGAGACGGGAGTGCCTTACAAAAAGCGTGAACTCGCATTAGTATGAAACGGGGGCGAAAACATACTGCCAATATGAAGCCGCAAACGATATCAGTGTCAGTGTCAATTCATGACATAATGCCAACATCAAGAACAAAATAGGGATGTTACACAAATTATCGAATTATCGATATCGATATCGGTATTTAAAAAAAATGGTTCAGGCGGGGTTCGCATTCGCACCCGCGTCTCCAACGCTAAACTATTTCGCTTCAATGTAAACATTTGGTTTACTTTAGGTTACTGACTTCATAAAAAAAACAAAAGTGTGCAAATAATTTTATTTCATTCAAACTTTGCTTGGCTTGCTGATAAACATAGACGAAAAAAGCCGTTTCATCACTCCAGTCTGTGCTCCAGGTTGGAAGTTCTGCAACACAAATAATACAGGCTAAACAGAAAATTACAGAGTAAAAATGTATCTGTTTGTCCAGATGAAACCGTACCATTCATAATCCATTGAAGATTTTTCGTAAAATATATCTGTGACCATAATCTAACTCAAACTGGCATAAAAAGTAGTGATAATAATGTCTTATCCTCTCATCTGAGACGGCTTTAACAGCTGTATTCAAGTGCACACTTTTGTATAAGTACACATACCAATAGGCTTTTGCTTGAAGAAAGATATTCCGTATTTACCCAGGTATTTTTCACTTCAAATGAAAATTATCGATAAAACTTACATACAGCACTATTGTTTACATACGTATAAGGGTATGTATTATTTTACCCGAAATACCAAGTTTTCAATGAAAGTTACGATTAACATGGTTATAACACGCAGTAATTAATTATATTTTTTACTTACCGATCTTCGTTCGGTGGAAATCTTGCCAAGAATAGTCTTTTTTGACCGTCCATTCGACACGTTTTCTTTCTGCATATTTCGCACTTTTTCCTTTTCAATCCACTCATTTTTGCAATTGTGATTGTCTTGTGTACCTTCTAGACGACCACTACACCCAAAGAATGAAAAATAATTAGATTATTTGTGAAATTTGAATTATTTGAAAAGATCGCAGAACCTTGACAGAACCAGACTACACAACAAAAGTTAACATGGCATGGCGGACAAAAATGGCGGCTGAAGTACAACCCGCCTAAATTCGATTGTCGCCAATTATCTAATGCTTTGTAGGTTTCAACGTTCTTTCAAACTTAGATAGGTAAAAAATTCGCCTCCGTTTCATATAGCCGTTGTCGATCGTTTTTTACCTTGAGAGTTGCGCGAGGCTGCATGATACTTCGAAGCCTGTTATAACGCACGTTATGACGACATTTCATTGTATGTTTGAGAAAAATATATTCTCTTTGGATTACTCTATAATTTGGGTTTCTACATATTACTATTAAGTGGATCGTCTTGTTTTTGTAAAGAAACCACAATAGCCTTTGTTGCCTTGTCTTGGGATAGCGCGGAGCAGCTGCGTAAAATTACTCGTTATTAAAAGAACCGACCTCTATCAATCCTGGTCTACGGCACCGAGCTGTAAATAGACCCACCTTATTGACGGTGTTGCTGGTGCCCACGATTTTGATGAACTGCACGACTCGTGCGGGGAAGTACAGGTTCTGCCAGGAGCGGCAGTAGTACTTGCTGTGGTCGATCACCCGCACCCAGTCCTTCTGGTCCACTGACACTTCTATGAAGTATGCATATGACCTGCGAATGTGTTATGAGATCAGAGGTTGTTTTGCAAAGAGGATTGAAGAACTTAAAGATTTCATATCCACTGTAGAATTTCGACTATAACTTTGTACAGTCAGCATCAGATAGTTAGTAGCAGTCAAAATGGCCGAATATAATGTAACACAACCTTACGTCTATACAAATAATAGTAGCATTGCATCAACATTTATATTAGTATCTCTGTTTAGTCATAGGACCAAACAGATATCAATCATAGGGTTGACTGATAGATGACATTTGGCATTAAGTCCGCATTTGTACTGACTTTTGTTTTGTGCAATAAAGTTTAAATAAATATTAGTCCGCCTGAGGATTTTATACGAATGAGATTGAAATACGAAAGATTTCCTAGAATCGTAGTGTTAAGCATTAAGTAGCCGAGTTCCTTATAGTAATTTTCGTAGCCATCACTTACATAGACAAGTCAACTTATCCTAAAGGTTTTCCTTGAGGAAATGAGAGACACACGCCTGTGGGAATCGATTTTCTATCCGCACTGACCTGTTGTCCCGGTCCCACAACAACAGCCTCAAGTGGTTGAGTATAGTGGGCGCGGGCAGCCGCACCAGGATGCCGGGGTTGTCGGGCGCGTCGCTGATGGTGTGCCGCGTGTAGCCGCGCTCCATGTCGTAGTTCTCGCAGTCCCCGTCCAACAGCGCCGAGCGCATGTCTCTGTATCCGCACTGACCTGTTGTCCCGGTCCCACAACAACAGCCTCAAGTGGTTGAGTATAGTGGGCGCGGGCAGCCGCACCAGGATGCCGGGGTTGTCGGGCGCGTCGCTGATGGTGTGCCGCGTGTAGCCGCGCTCCATGTCGTAGTTCTCGCAGTCCCCGTCCAACAGCGCCGAGCGCATGTCTCTCTATCCGCACTGACCTGTTGTCCCGGTCCCACAACAACAGCCTCAAGTGGTTGAGTATAGTGGGCGCGGGCAGCCGCACCAGGATGCCGGGGTTGTCGGGCGCGTCGCTGATGGTGTGCCGCGTGTAGCCGCGCTCCATGTCGTAGTTCTGGCAGTCCCCGTCCAACAGCGCCGAGCGCATGTCTCTCTATCCGCACTGACCTGTTGTCCCGGTCCCACAACAACAGCCTCAAGTGGTTGAGTATAGTGGGCGCGGGCAGCCGCACCAGGATGCCGGGGTTGTCGGGCGCGTCGCTGATGGTGTGCCGCGTGTAGCCGCGCTCCATGTCGTAGTTCTCGCAGTCCCCGTCCAACAGCGCCGAGCGCATGTCTCTCTATCCGCACTGACCTGTTGTCCCGGTCCCACAACAACAGCCTCAAGTGGTTGAGTATAGTGGGCGCGGGCAGCCGCACCAGGATGCCGGGGTTGTCGGGCGCGTCGCTGATGGTGTGCCGCGTGTAGCCGCGCTCCATGTCGTAGTTCTGGCAGTCCCCGTCCAACAGCGCCGAGCGCATGTCTCTCTATCCGCACTGACCTGTTGTCCCGGTCCCACAACAACAGCCTCAAGTGGTTGAGTATAGTGGGCGCGGGCAGCCGCACCAGGATGCTGGGATTGTCGGGCGCGTCGCTGATGGTGTGCCGCGTGTAGCCGCGCTCCATGTCGTAGTTCTCGCAGTCCCCGTCCAACAGCGCCGAGCGCATGTCTCTCTATCCGCACTGACCTGTTGTCCCGGTCCCACAACAACAGCCTCAAGTGGTTGAGTATAGTGGGCGCGGGCAGCCGCACCAGGATGCTGGGGTTGTCGGGCGCGTCGCTGATGGTGTGCCGCGTGTAGCCGCGCTCCATGTCGTAGTTCTCGCAGTCCCCGTCCAACAGCGCCGAGCGCATGTCTCTCTATCCGCACTGACCTGTTGTCCCGGTCCCACAACAACAGCCTCAAGTGGTTGAGTATAGTGGGCGCGGGCAGCCGCACCAGGATGCTGGGGTTGTCGGGCGCGTCGCTGATGGTGTGCCGCGTGTAGCCGCGCTCCATGTCGTAGTTCTCGCAGTCCCCGTCCAACAGCGCCGAGCGCATGTCTCTCTATCCGCACTGACCTGTTGTCCCGGTCCCACAACAACAGCCTCAAGTGGTTGAGTATAGTGGGCGCGGGCAGCCGCACCGGGATGCCGGGGTTGTCGGGCGCGTCGCTGATGGTGTGCCGCGTGTAGCCGCGCTCCATGTCGTAGTTCTGGCAGTCCCCGTCCAACAGCGCCGAGCGCATGTCTCTCTATCCGCACTGACCTATTGTCCCGGTCCCACAACAACAGCCTCAAGTGGTTGAGTATAGTGGGCGCGGGCAGCCGCACCAGGATGCCGGGGTTGTCGGGCGCGTCGCTGATGGTGTGCCGCGTGTAGCCGCGCTCCATGTCGTAGTTCTCGCAGTCCCCGTCCAACAGCGCCGAGCGCATGTCTCTCTATCCGCACTGACCTGTTGTCCCGGTCCCACAACAACAGCCTCAAGTGGTTGAGTATAGTGGGCGCGGGCAGCCGCACCAGGATGCCGGGGTTGTCGGGCGCGTCGCTGATGGTGTGCCGCGTGTAGCCGCGCTCCATGTCGTAGTTCTGGCAGTCCCCGTCCAACAGCGCCGAGCGCATGTCTCTCTATCCGCACTGACCTGTTGTCCCGGTCCCACAACAACAGCCTCAAGTGGTTGAGTATAGTGGGCGCGGGCAGCCGCACCAGGATGCCGGGGTTGTCGGGCGCGTCGCTGATGGTGTGCCGCGTGTAGCCGCGCTCCATGTCGTAGTTCTGGCAGTCCCCGTCCAACAGCGCCGAGCGCATGTCTCTCTATCCGCACTGACCTGTTGTCCCGGTCCCACAACAACAGCCTCAAGTGGTTGAGTATAGTGGGCGCGGGCAGCCGCACCAGGATGCCGGGGTTGTCGGGCGCGTCGCTGATGGTGTGCCGCGTGTAGCCGCGCTCCATGTCGTAGTTCTGGCAGTCCCCGTCCAACAGCGCCGAGCGCATGTCTCTCTATCCGCACTGACCTGTTGTCCCGGTCCCACAACAACAGCCTCAAGTGGTTGAGTATAGTGTGTAACAGAACGCAACGTTCACCTGCCTACTATGCTCTGTGGCGCCTTCCCCGCCACCGGCTTGCCTAGCTGTCAGAACACAGGACACACGGTATCTTAATTCTTGATATTTTGATTGTCATATTATAAAACTAAGTGGTATAAGAAATACATTAATTCTTTAAACTAACATCACATCTTTCATTAATAATAATACATGGCGCAGCCGTCGTGAAAGAACTGTCATAGATACAAGCGGATTAAAAATAACAAGGTACGAGTATCACTAATGGCCGCCGGCCCGCTGAACAATAGGAGAAATTGTTGAAGAATGCTGGAGGAAGCTAGCGAAAATAACACAGAGGTAGAAAAGATGTGTGCAATAGAGTATAAAATGCCCCAAGGGCTCAATCTTGAAGATGTTGGCAATTGCTGGCCACAGTGGCAACGTTTTAAACAAAGTTTCAAAATCTTTTTACTGGCGGCCGGTTTTGACCGGTTGGTAGAAACAAGAAAAGCGGCAATATTATTGAATTGCATCGGCCAGCAGGCTCAAGAATTATACTTCAACGTGTTAAAACAAGACGAAGAGAAAAACAAATTGGACGATATTATTAAATTGTTCGACGAACATTTCAAACCCAAACAGAATGAAGTAATCAACAGTTATCACTTCAACAAGCGCAGTCAAGAACTTGGGGAATCCTTCGATGCGTTCTATTCAGACCTGAGAAAAATAGCGGAAAATTGTAATTATACGGAGAAGGACAGAATGCTCAGAGACCGCATAGTAATTGGTGTTCGAGAGCAGCGAGTGCAACAGAAACTTTTAGAAATTAAAGATCTCACCCTGGAAAAAGCTGTAGAAATATGCCGCTCTGCTGAACTTTCTAAAGAACATATGAAGACTCTGAATAAAATGGAAGTACATGCAGTACACACACGAGGCGCATCACATCAACCTGGCTCTTCGGGTCCACTGCAGCGGCATCATGACTCCTCAGATTTTAAAGATAAGTACAATAGCAATGCTAGGTTCGTACATAGAAATAACATTGAAAGCAGACTATATAGCAAGAATTATTATTTGTGTAGAAAGTGTAAGACTGAACATGGCCCGAGGAACTGCCCGGCCTATGGAAAAATGTGCAGTAAATGTAAAAAACTGAATCATTTCAGTGTTGGATGTCCAGGGACACATAGAAAAGTTCATGAAGTCAATAATGATAACATTAATGACAGTATTAACAATGTGCATGATTTGTGACTAGTATATTCTATAGATTTAAATAAAAATGAGTGGACTGAGCAACTTAGGGTTGAAAATAAAAGAGTATGTTTTAAATGTGACACCGGTGCTCAAATTAATGTGCTTTCATTAAAAGATCTCAAATTAATTGTCAATGATGATAATAAAATAAAATTATCTGAGACTAGGAGTTTAATTGAAGTATTTGGAGGCGGCAAGTTAATGCCGTTAGGAAAAATTTCATTAAAAACATATTCTAAAAATGATGAAGAAATGTGTGAAACAGAATATATAATTGTCAATGAAAATGTTCGACCTATTTTAGGATTAAAGTCTTTAATAAAGCACAGAGTTTTAACTAATAATAATATTAATACACTAATGAAGAAAACTTTAAGCACCAGTAAAGACACAATTGTTAATAGTAATTCTGCATTATTCCAGGGTGTTGGAGAATTTGAGCAGCCATTGGAGTTGCGCATTCAGCCAGGGGTGCAACCAGTAGTGAGACCGCCTCGGCGAGTGCCTCACGCTTTGATGACACGCCTCGCAGAGAAGCTGAAGGTTCTAGTGGAGCACAAAGTAATAGCCGAGGTCGACCATCCTAAAAATTTTGTAAGCAATCTTGTCATAATAGAGAAAAAAGATCATTCACTAAGAATATGTCTTGATCCAAAAGACCTTAACAAAGTATTAATAAGAGAGCATCACTTAATCCCGACTGGATGAAATTATCCCAAAATTATGTAACAAAAAATTCTTTTCAGTACTCGATTTGTCTGATGGGTTTTACAATATTAAATTAACAGAGGATTCCAGTCATCTGTGCACTTTTAACAGCCCATATGGGTGCTATAGATTTTTAAGATGTCCGTTTGGGATTTCAGTAGCTCCAGAAGTTTTCCAAAGATACAGTGAAACTGCCTTTGGGGACATTCCAGGGGTAATAGTGTACTGTGATGATTTATTAATATGTGGTGAGACTGAACTAGAGCATGATGCAATATTAAAGAAAGTTTTTGAGCGTGCTAATGAACATAATGTTCGATTTAATAAAAATAAATTTCAGTATAAGTTACATGAAGTTAAATACTTTGGACACATTTTCTCAGAACAAGGCATGAAAATTGATCCTGAAAGGGTAAATGCCATTATTAACATGAAAAGCCCAGGTAATAAAAAAGAGTTACAAATCTTTCTTGGAATGATAAATTATTTGAGAAAATTCATACCTAATTTGGCTGATATTGCATCATCGCTTCAGTTATTATTAAAAAAGGATGTAAACTGGCTATGGACGGAAACTCATGAACAGGTTTATAATAATATTAAGAAAAAGTTAACTGAAGCCCCCACTTTACAGAATTTTAATCATAAACTTCCAATAGTAATTCAATCAGATGCATCAAAAGATGGCTTGGGATGTTGCCTGTTACAAAACGGAAAGCCTGTTAGTTTTGCCTCAAGAAGTTTAACAGCAGCTGAACAAAATTTCTCCCAAATAGAAAAAGAACTGCTGAGTATTGTCTGGGCTACACATAAATTTCATTATTATATTTATGGACAGAAATGTATAGTTGTAAATGACCACAAACCATTAGAGTCTTTGTTAAAAAAACATATTCATGAAGTTCCTTCTCCAAGGCTACAACGGATGAAACTAAAACTTTTAAAATATGAAATAGAATTTAAATATTTAAAAGGAAAATACATGTACATTGCTGATCTGCTCTCACGTGCATATATTAAAGGTGATGAGATTGATGAACCATATTTAAATGACATGATACATTGTGTAGGACTTGCAAGTCACCTACAATGCACGCAGGAGCAGAAACAAGAGCTAATAAATGAAACTATTCATGATTCGGAATTATCAATATTATTAGAATACACCAAAAACGGGTGGCCAGATAAGAAATATGTGGCAGATAATTTGCAATATTATTATAAATTTAGAGCTGAAATACATACAGATGAAGATTTAATATTTTTGAATCACAGGTTGATAATACCGACGTCATTACGTTTGAAAATTATGAAACTGTTACATGAAGGACATCTTGGGACAACTAAAATGAAGCAATTAGCGAGAAATTTGTACTATTGGCCAAAAATTGACGAGCATTTAGAGACTTTTGTAAAACGATGTTTCATTTGTCAAACTTATCAAAATAACAATGTGAAAGAACCCCTGCTACCGCATGAAGTGCCGGGCCTGCCATTTTTAAAAATTGGAACTGACATAATGGATTTTAAAACAAAAAGTTATCTTGTAATATACGACTACTTTTCTAAATGGCTAGATATTAAATTAATTTCAAACAAGAGTGCAAAATGTATAATTAATAGTCTGATTGATGTTTTTAGTAACTTTGGTATTCCTAATGAAGTAGTATCTGATCATGTACCTTTTGACTCTAGGGAGTGCCAACAATTTGCTCATGAATGGGGCTTTAAATTTACTTACACAAGTCCAAGATATCCACAGTCCAATGGAATGGCGGAAAGGGGTGTCCAAATAGCTAAGAAAATTTTAGTTAAATGCAACGAAGACAAGACCGATTTTAGATTAGCTCTACTACAATATAGGGCTTCACCCACTTGTGGAACAAATTTTTCACCAGGCCAATTAATGATGAATAGGAATATAAAAACCAAAGGTATTGTTAATTATGAATATTTAAAACCCAAAATGAATGTTAATGTTAAACAGCAATTTGATAAAGGATTACAGCGAAATGTGATATATTATAATAATACAGTTAGAAGTAAGAATGTATTTTATAACGGGCAACAGGTCTGGTTCAAGAAAGATGTGAATAAAAACAAATGGCTAGAAGGAAAAATTGTTAAAAATAACGGGTTTAGATCATATAATTTAGTGGATAAAGACAATGTAGAGTACACTAGAACCTCCTTCCATATTCGACCGGCTTAATACTTTGTGGTCCAGCGGAGTCACAGCACCTGGCTGATGCCTGACTTCTGTGGCTGCTCATAAATTATTTGTGAAAGGGGGGAGAAAATGTAAGAGTTTAAGTTGTATACTTTAGGTAAAATAAGGTATAACCTAAGTATCACTATATAGATAAGTAAAAGTTTAATTTGTATTGTTTGTTAAGTTTATAAATAATGTATAACTTCAGTACTACTGTAGGAAAAGTTGTATGATTTTGCTTAAAAGGGGAAGATGTAACAGAACGCAACGTTCACCTGCCTACTATGCTCTGTGGCGCCTTCCCCGCCACCGGCTTGCCTAGCTGTCAGAACACAGGACACACGGTATCTTAATTCTTGATATTTTGATTGTCATATTATAAAACTAAGTGGTATAAGAAATACATTAATTCTTTAAACTAACATCACATCTTTCATTAATAATAATACATAGTGGGCGCGGGCAGCCGCACCAGGATGCCGGGGTTGTCGGGCGCGTCGCTGATGGTGTGCCGCGTGTAGCCGCGCTCCATGTCGTAGTTCTCGCAGTCCCCGTCCAACAGCGCCGAGCGCATGTCTCTCTATCCGCACTGACCTGTTGTCCCGGGCCCACAACAACAGCCTCAAGTGGTTGAGTATAGTGGGCGCGGGCAGCCGCACCAGGATGCCGGGGTTGTCGGGCGCGTCGCTGATGGTGTGCCGCGTGTAGCCGCGCTCCATGTCGTAGTTCTCGCAGTCCCCGTCCAACAGCGCCGAGCGCATGTCTCTCTATCCGCACTGACCTGTTGTCCCGGGCCCACAACAACAGCCTCAAGTGGTTGAGTATAGTGGGCGCGGGCAGCCGCACCAGGATGCCGGGGTTGTCGGGCGCGTCGCTGATGGTGTGCCGCGTGTAGCCGCGCTCCATGTCGTAGTTCTCGCAGTCCCCGTCCAACAGCGCCGAGCGCATGTCTCTCTATCCGCACTGACCTGTTGTCCCGGGCCCACAACAACAGCCTCAAGTGGTTGAGTATAGTGGGCGCGGGCAGCCGCACCAGGATGCCGGGGTTGTCGGGCGCGTCGCTGATGGTGTGCCGCGTGTAGCCGCGCTCCATGTCGTAGTTCTGGCAGTCCCCGTCCAACAGCGCCGAGCGCATGTCTCTCTATCCGCACTGACCTGTTGTCCCGGGCCCACAACAACAGCCTCAAGTGGTTGAGTATAGTGGGCGCGGGCAGCCGCACCAGGATGCCGGGGTTGTCGGGCGCGTCGCTGATGGTGTGCCGCGTGTAGCCGCGCTCCATGTCGTAGTTCTGGCAGTCCCCGTCCAACAGCGCCGAGCGCATGTCTCTCTATCCGCACTGACCTGTTGTCCCGGTCCCACAACAACAGCCTCAAGTGGTTGAGTATAGTGGGCGCGGGCAGCCGCACCAGGATGCCGGGGTTGTCGGGCGCGTCGCTGATGGTGTGCCGCGTGTAGCCGCGCTCCATGTCGTAGTTCTGGCAGTCCCCGTCCAACAGCGCCGAGCGCATGTCTCTCTATCCGCACTGACCTGTTGTCCCGGGCCCACAACAACAGCCTCAAGTGGTTGAGTATAGTGGGCGCGGGCAGCCGCACCAGGATGCCGGGGTTGTCGGGCGCGTCGCTGATGGTGTGCCGCGTGTAGCCGCGCTCCATGTCGTAGTTCTGGCAGTCCCCGTCCAACAGCGCCGAGCGCATGTCTCTCTATCCGCACTGACCTGTTGTCCCGGTCCCACAACAACAGCCTCAAGTGGTTGAGTATAGTGGGCGCGGGCAGCCGCACCAGGATGCCGGGGTTGTCGGGCGCGTCGCTGATGGTGTGCCGCGTGTAGCCGCGCTCCATGTCGTAGTTCTGGCAGTCCCCGTCCAACAGCGCCGAGCGCATGTCTCTCTATCCGCACTGACCTGTTGTCCCGGGCCCACAACAACAGCCTCAAGTGGTTGAGTATAGTGGGCGCGGGCAGCCGCACCAGGATGCCGGGGTTGTCGGGCGCGTCGCTGATGGTGTGCCGCGTGTAGCCGCGCTCCATGTCGTAGTTCTGGCAGTCCCCGTCCAACAGCGCCGAGCGCATGTCTCTCTATCCGCACTGACCTGTTGTCCCGGTCCCACAACAACAGCCTCAAGTGGTTGAGTATAGTGGGCGCGGGCAGCCGCACCAGGATGCCGGGGTTGTCGGGCGCGTCGCTGATGGTGTGCCGCGTGTAGCCGCGCTCCATGTCGTAGTTCTCGCAGTCCCCGTCCAGCAGCGCCGAGCGCATGTCTCTCTATCCGCACTGACCTGTTGTCCCGGTCCCACAACAACAGCCTCAAGTGGTTGAGTATGGTGGGCGCGGGCAGCCGCACCAGGATGCCGGGGTTGTCGGGCGCGTCGCTGATGGTGTGCCGCGTGTAGCCGCGCTCCATGTCGTAGTTCTGGCAGTCCCCGTCCAACAGCGCCGAGCGCATGTCTCTCTATCCGCACTGACCTGTTGTCCCGGTCCCACAACAACAGCCTCAAGTGGTTGAGTATAGTGGGCGCGGGCAGCCGCACCAGGATGCCGGGGTTGTCGGGCGCGTCGCTGATGGTGTGCCGCGTGTAGCCGCGCTCCATGTCGTAGTTCTCGCAGTCCCCGTCCAACAGCGCCGAGCGCATGTCTCTCTATCCGCACTGACCTGTTGTCCCGGTCCCACAACAACAGCCTCAAGTGGTTGAGTATAGTGGGCGCGGGCAGCCGCACCAGAATGCCGGGGTTGTCGGGCGCGTCGCTGATGGTGTGCCGCGTGTAGCCGCGCTCCATGTCGTAGTTCTGGCAGTCCCCGTCCAACAGCGCCGAGCGCATGTCTCTCTATCCGCACTGACCTGTTGTCCCGGTCCCACAACAACAGCCTCAAGTGGTTGAGTATAGTGGGCGCGGGCAGCCGCACCAGGATGCCGGGGTTGTCGGGCGCGTCGCTGATGGTGTGCCGCGTGTAGCCGCGCTCCATGTCGTAGTTCTCGCAGTCCCCGTCCAGCAGCGCCGAGCGCATGTCCCCGGCGATGACGCGGGCGCCTCGCTTTAGTGTTGCTACGTTTTCTTCTGGAACTGTAGGGGGAAACAAAGTGTCATAAGGATTTAAGGTCTCACACCATCACTAAGGCTGCCTGTCCACAAAAGCGGAGTGGAGGCAGGCAACATAAGGGCCTCATTTCAGAGTAATAAAACTGTCACCTATGTTTTTTCTACAGTTGTCGGGACCCCGCCTGTTAGGGTGCGCCTCCACAGAAGCGGAGATGTGCGGAATCGACCAATCACAAAACTGAAGCGGAGATTAGATACAGATTTCATCTCAGGTGATTGGTCTATTCCGTACGTCTTTGCTCCGCCTCGCTTCAGTCCCTAAGGGAGCTCTCGTGGACTTTGCATACGTGTCCAGCGTACCCAGTGACAAAAGAGGGGTCGATGATGGGGGGTAATTGGTTTCCCAGCAACACATCAACAAAGATCGCCTGTCCTGACAGATAAGCAAATGGTGTAGTTACGCAGCAAGCCCCGGTGGCGCAGGTCGGTGCTGCGCGTGCGCGTCTTGTCCTCGATGGCGTCCAGCAGCAGGTCCGGGGTCACCGGGGCGAACGGGCGCACTACGCGGAGAAGCTCTTCGAGGCTCATTAGAGTGAGACGCACGCATTTTAGGATCTTCTCCTGGTGACAAAGGGTTTATTTTATTTATTTATTGAATCGTATGGTGAAAATGTTATAGGAAATTATTAATTTATATCCAGGTTACGCAACCAGACGGTAGTTTCAGGTGACAAATTAAAATAGAGTAGGTATATACATATAGGTCCTTTGGGTCACCCCAGGAGCGTCGTTTTGGACAGCGCTCCACGATATGCTGCACAGTTGATCTTCAAGACCACAGTCAAACATTGGCATCAAATAGAACACTAACACAGTCAAACTGTGTAACTCACGTCGTATAAGTCGAATATCGCTCGACATGTTTCGAAACACATCGAGTGTTAGATTGCCCGCCCCCGCGACTGACCGGCGCTCCTGATGTCGAGCAATATACGACGTGAGTAAACCTGTTCCATATGTACTTATTTTTTATTAAAGCAGTAACGTCTGCTAACGTAAACTAAATGTTTACAAATGAAGCGAAAATTGAAAAATTTAATAACGCAGGTTCGAATCCTGTCCGAATCATTAAATTTTTCAATTTTCGCTTCATTTGTAAACATTCTGTTCCATATGTGTTTTAATATCGGATGATTTATATCAGATGCCACAGTAGAAAACTTTAGTTTATTGACAAAGATTTCAATGCGCAATATGAATATTCCGGGGATTTTTCAGGGCAGTGTTCATAGTGTATAGTGTGTCGTTATAACTTTATATGAAAAAAACAGTACTTACGTAGCTCGAAGAACTGATGGCCGTTGGGGTAGAAAGGTTGAGTGGAGACCACGTACTGGCAAGCGCAGTCTAGGACGGCCACCCGCAAGGTAGTCGGACGACCTGGTTAGTCGCATGGACTAGCTGGATGAGGGTCGCTGCTATCCGGCCCATGTGGAAGTGTATTGAGACCTGTGTCCAGCAGTGGACGTTCTATGGCTGGAATGATGATGAGTACTTACGACCTGCGCCTGCCCGCTCTCCGACTTGACCCAGTGCTGGTTGGCGTCGAACCACTTGCAGACCGCCTTGAAGATGTCCACCTCTGGCGCGAAGAACGAGTCGCGCTCGAGGAGACCCTGCAGTGCTTCCTACACCACAATTTGCGAACATTAAGTTTCATATTATATGTTTTCCCGATAGTTATACGTTATTTGCATGCGTAATCTACGATTCGTTTATGTTTACGTCGTATAGTTTTTTAACGACGGATAGGTAAAGCCTGGAGGAGCTATTGGTCCATGAAACACTTAATGAAAGGTGACCTCCCGCTTTCACTCAAAAGGAGGCTCATGGACATATGCATACTTCCTGTTATCACCTATGGGGCTCAGACTTGGTTGACAGAAGCTCAGAAGTCCAAACACAGGGTCTGCCAAAGGGCCATGGAGCGTAGCCTATTAGGTGTCAAATTAATAAATGAATACCATTCTACGCTCCAAAACCCAAATTGTAGACGTAGCTCGGAAAGCAGCCAAGTTAAAGTGGGACTGGGCTGGTCATGTTTGCCGCATGCCGGATGAGTTGTCAGCTAAGACCATTACAAAGTGGAAGCCCAAAAACTCGTATGATGTAGTAATATGTGAATGAAGACTCACGACAGACAGCTGCAAGAATGAATCGTGCTGAAGAACCTCCGTCGCATTCCTGTCCAGGAAGTTGTAGCAGTAGTCCATCAGCGCATCCAGGCCGTACAGCCTGCAGAAATCGGCATTCATTATAACCAGTTTAAATAATAACAAATAAATATAAGGGGACAATCTTACACAAATTGACCTAGTCCCAAACTAAGCAGAGCTTGTACTATAGGTACTGGACGACGACATACATAATATATTAATACATTTATAGATAACTTCCATGACCCAGGAACAAACATTCGAAGTCATCACACAAATAATTGCCCTGGCCGGGATTCGAACCGCCGGCTAAGTAGGCAGGCGCACTACATACTGCGCCAACGTCGTCGTCAAATCGGAGAAATGTGATTGGTCGATTTTACAGATCTCCGCCTCTGTGTGAAGACAGCTTTACTATAAGAGTTGGATTTGTAATAACAGATTTATCTGGTTACCTAGCTGCGTCCAGGACAGCGCACACATTGCGCAGCGCAAGCACTTGCCGCAGGTAGTCGGAGATGGCGGCCTCCAACTCCTGGAAGTCGAACTGGTGCGCCAGCCCCAGCATGTCCAGGACCGTGTCCTCGCGCAGCAGGGACAGACCCATGTGACCTACAAAATGTATGTGGATTTATTAATCCTTGTATAAGGAATTGCACGATCTAATTACGCCATCCCCATTTCAGGGGAGCCATTTTACCTCTATGTAACATATGTTGTCAGTTTACCACTTATTCGCACGAAGCGATTTACTTCATCATTTCTAATGCGAACCGCTAAGGAATGGAACTTGCTCCCAACGTGTGTATTTCCAGAAAATAATAATTTTGGTTTCATCAAGGAAAGAATGAATGGGATATTAATTACTGAACCGGCGAGCTACATCCTCGACCCCGTAGTCACTTACTATCAGGTGATACTGAGGTCAAACGCTGGTCAGTTAAAAACGTCGTTAACTTAGCCCTCGAAAATCTTGCACATCGCTAAAGTAACACTTACCAGAGTAGACATATCGTAGCAGCGCTTTGAATGCTTGAAGTGGTGCTTGCAATTCCACTTCGGCCTGGAATAATATTCAAAATTATTCATTACCATGTCATTTTATTGAATATTGTTTTCGTTGCAATTTATTGAATTGAGGCACTAAGAACTATTGAATGCAGTGTACACATGAACCTACGTGCATTCAGTGGTAGTTTAAAGTTAGAATCACCAGCTTCAGTAGCTCAGCTCCTACAGATGTAACCAGGGATCAGATAAAATCGAGTCCGCCTCCTTACAACTCGGACAACATCGGCGTTGACACCAAATTTTAGGTATAAAATCATCTGGAAACCCAATGCCAGGATAAAGCTGCGATTCCACTAGAGATGTGCGAGGATGCGTATCCTTGCTCAGGGCACCTGATTCTATGACAACCAAATGTCAACTCTAGAAGCACAGTTGATAGTATGGACAGTAGTCAGTCACCTGGTTGGCCTCCCTCATGCCGCCATAGAGAAGCGCGCGGAAGTAGTCGCTGCTCGCCGCGAGGATGACCTTGTGCGCAGGGATCCGCTGCCCCTCCACGATCAGAGTCACGTCCGAGTACTCTGATGAGAGGCACAGCGACCCGATGTGTTCCGACAGGTGGCCTGAACATCACAGAAACATTCTCCACTACAGTATAATATAAATCCCAAATTGGCATACTTTAATCTGTGTTTGGCAACTAGACTTAGATAATTCCCTTTGATGTTTCTATAAAAATAAAAAGTAAATAAAGAACTGAGAAAATGCACTATTCATTTTACAATTTTTGTGTGCAGTGCAAGTGACACTGTGGATGCAAAATTGACGAACAAACAGTTGGCACACACAGCAAATGTTTGTGCAAAATATACACAAAATGCAAATAGGTTAAAACATGGTGTTGAAGTACCGCTATACATTTTGGTATGTGTGGGTTAGGTAAGTTTATAAATTTCTTTTTTCTTTGAATTTTTATTATTATTATTATTTAAGCCTTCTATCGGTCATTTTTTTAAATATATTCCCCAATGATTTTTTCCATTTATTTTTTTTGTTTCATTATTTTTCTTTTTATTCGTATATATCCCTTTTTTTTAATTTTTGCATGTCCGTTTGCCAGGTGGCAAAGGCCTCCTCCAATCTTCTCCATTCTGGCCTTTCTATGGCCACTCTACCCCATGATATTCCCGCTACCTGTCTTATCTTTCTTTGAAATAGCTAAGAAAAATAAATAATGCTTGCAATAAATTAAATGTGATCACAGATTTGGCGACTTTAGGACAATATGCGATTAGGTCATTATGCGTTTAGGTCAATTTGCGTTTAGGACATTTTGCGTTCGTAAATTAGGGCATTATGCGCCTGAGGGATGTCGGAGCAGTGAAACTTTCCTTAAAATGCACTTGTAATCATCTGTCCTTCTATAACTAAAAAGATACTTAGTCTTAAGCTGTAAATGTAAAGAGACAACACCTGTTATACAACACTTATTGGTGAAGGTCTAATTTAAATGATGCCAAATTAAAGTGCAATACTCACTGATATGCTCAATGTCCCCGACGCGCGTGCTCGGCGTGTTGTTGACGGTCATGTACTGGTGCTGGCTACTCATCTTTTATCTCTAACTGCCAACTGTTAGAGCTACAAACAAAAGGAAAGAATGACAAGTTTTAGTCAATGTAAAAATAAGTTAAAAAAAAAACACTTTTATTGCCAACTGTACTTTCTTACAAAATATTATTTGCTCATCAAGACCAAACAAATCTTGTGCTGTTTAGGAGTTCATACAGCCACCTTCCATCTACATCTTCAGAACAGCTCCAAGATACCAAATTATTGTATTGTCACATGAACTACACATACATGCTAAGTTTCATGTTCATATGACAAATTAGAAGTGGGTTCGACTGACTTCCATGATTTGAATACATTGTTACAAACTAACAAACTTAGTTATTTAAATTTTTATTTATAGCCTTTTCTCAGATACATATTATAGTTAATTTATACATATATTTTAATTTATACTAATCTGTGTGCCCTTTGGCAAAGGCCTCCTCCAACACTTTCCACTGTTCTCTTTTCATTGCCAGTCTAGTCCAGGTTTTGATTAAGACAGCTGGCAAAACCTGGCAAAACTTAGTTATAAGTGAACTTAATTATAAAAATAGCATAGTCACAAATGAATATGCATCGTAATCATTTATTTTCAGTGCACAAATGATTTGACGCCTTCTGTCTAATAATGTGAAATTATCTTGTTAGAATAAGAAATTTGAGATACATAGCAGCAGTTTGAAAAGGTTTCGTGAATGACAAGCTAAACATGGATGATACAAGCATATCAATGTGATTTTACTTCTACCAGTTAAACTGATATTGCACAGGCCACTGTACAATATTGAAGACAAAAGTAGTTGCAAGAAATTACATAAATGAAGAAGTTCATAGAAATATTAAATAAAGATACAGATGATATATACGCTTTAACTTGTGGTTTTATATCTACTTAAGCATTTATTGCGGTATATTAAAAAAAAGTTGTAATGTTTTGATAATTGGAAAAACAATTGTTACTAAATACAACTTTTAGTAAACTGTTAATGTTTTTATTCAAGTTATAACTGCATTGCATTGAAAACTTATACAGATTAAAAGTTTGAGAGGATACTATAATGTTAACAAAATAGTAATGTATTGATGTTTACTATGTAGAAATACTATTGCACTCACAAATGATGTCACGGTATTTCTTGAGGCTATTAGAAAGTTTAGGTTCTTATACACCAGAGGAATTGGAAATGCGTTATATCACTAACGATAGGCATATATACATATAGAATTAATTTCTCAGTAGTGAAAACTATTTTCCTCACAACAAAAAAATATTACAGGAAAATGCAAACAGCGCAGATGACATTTCGGATTCTGACAATTCTGACATTCAACAGCAGGACTGTTTAAACCATGGCACCGTAATGATATGATATGATTTAAAGATAAATGACGTTTTTAAGTTCAGCTGAAACAGCCATGTTGTAGAACTAACGAGCCATTTTATTAAAATTAAACTTTTAATATTTTTATGTAACAATAAAACATGTTTAATTTTCCTTTACGTGCAATGAAAACCTATCCCGTCGTAACATTAAACGAGTATGGTAAATTGAATTACAAAATAACTAGCCGTGAATTTTCTTTTTTTGTCACTGCCACAGCGGGAAAAGGATAGGCATGGCTGACGGGGAAATCGGATATCCGGTCATTGAATTACTGTATCTATTATTTTTACGATGATAATCTGAGTTTTCCAAAAATACGGTATGATCCGTCGATACAATATATAGTATTTTATATAAATTTGATTAGAATTTTATTCCTTATTTACTTGAGCAATATTTATTGCAAGTCTATAAATAGCATAGCAACAACATTGAAACGAACTTTTGGTTATATATTATTTCATTTATTTACACGGTTTCATTTAAATGACTATAATTACGGGACCATCTAGAGTACTGAACATATTATAATAATAATAAACCAGGATTCGAGAATGCGTCGGCAAATATTAAATTATATATCAGAGTTATATGTGTTCCATGATGATCATGATCTGTTGACTTTTTTTTAGAACATTCGGGCGCGAAAGCTTCGTCACGGAAATGCTTACTCGTAATTGGTCGAACATTTTGCTAATACCAACTTAACAGATTCAGCAAATTTGGCTATGTTGTCAGAATTCTTACCAGTTGTGTGCCAGGCAGGTAAATATCGTCGCTTTATTCCACATTATTTATTTATATTAAATTGTTTTCAACACGATAATGATGTTGTAATAGTTAGAATAATTCTAGTTAATGTAATCTTCGAGTTGATATATTAATCTGTGAATTACGAACGGTCGTTTCAATATTTCGTGAACTTTTCGAAGGAAGGTTGTGGATCTGCAAAAGTAGCTGCACAATTGATAGAGTGCGATACTCGCGAAAGAAAATTTTGATGGAACGAATAAAGTGTAACAAGTTGTTTATGTTTATTTAATTTATAGTGCATGTTTTACTTGGCCGATTTTCACAAATAACTTTGTCGTCACGCGTTTTTTACATTCAAAGTCGGTGGAGCGTCGAGATGATTTTTCACCTTTCAATATTTTATTTTTATGTACATTGCAGGTCGACAATAATGAATCGCAAAAGGTAGCCGAACGTCTGTAATGCGTTCGCAAGCAATGTCGATGCCGAGAAATGGAGAGACAGCAGTGTAATCCACTTCAAAACTTTGACGATTCAAAAAGTGAGATTTTGAAAAAAAGATTACTTAAATCGAGCAGCGCTCCCGCCTACAACAACCTTGCTCCGACAAGCTCGCAGCACAATGTGCTGCTGAATACCTTGCGTGTAAGTAGATTTATTCTAGTCGAAAGTGATAAGTTAATTTGTGATGACGCGTGTGACGTTCTTTTTATCTTTTCAGGCGCCAATATCAAGCAGCATGATAGTGTCGTCGGTGAGCGGCGGCCAGGGCTCGCTGCCGCTGCAGCACGGCCTGGTGACGCACTCCCTAGCACCTGTGAAGTTGCACCCCAACCCGGCACCTTACCCTCTTCAGCTGTCCACAGTGCATGTGCCAGTGCAGATCCCTGGTACCAGTGCCAACATCAATGTGCCCGTCCAGCTCTCCGGACCCACCAGCAGTGTGCCCCTGCAAATTGCCCCAGGCAGTCTCCCGATGCAAGTGTCCGGGACTACTAGTGTGCCAGTTCAGTTACCTCAGGGAGAGACTATCAATGTTCCCCTGCAATTGCCGGGAGCTAGCCAAAATATTCAACTTGGTGCTCCAGGAATGCCCTCAATGCCAATACTCCAAAGTACTAGTCAGCCTATGAGTTCTATTATTCATGTCCATATGGGGTCCAACCCTAGGTCTAACAATATGGATGGAAGCACTGAAATGACGGTGACTAGTTCCTCTCATTTACAAATGCCAGACTCTACCGGGATGAAGATTAGTGCAACAACAGTGTCTCAAGTGCAAATGGGGAATAATTCTACAGTAGTGCAGATACCAAATTCAGTGAACAATTCAATACAACTAGCTCTTCCAAACGTGAACTCTGGCACTGTGCAGCTGCGAGGATCAACCAGGAATGTGCCTCATGTAGTGTATATTCAGACTCCGACCGGGCTGAAGCCAGTGACAAGTACTGAAGTTATCAGCCAAGCCAGCACCAGTGGGAACCCACCACAGATCATAGTCAGGAGACCTGTAAGTAAATTTTCATTAACTTGATTTGCAAAATTTATATTGTCAATTTAATCAAAGATTTCACAGAATATAATTTCTTATGATTTATTTTTCATATTTTATTTTGAAAGAATATGAATTACAACTATGACATTTTCACAGCAAACAGACTGACATTGCTGCTTACCAGAGAAAGTATGCATGAATTTTATGCATACTCTGCTAAGCATATATAAAAGAGGGTCCATTTGGTCAAAAGTTCCACAAATATGTAATTGATAAAAGGCTTGTGTGACTCAAAAAGTTTCTTCTAATAAATAGTGCTCTATAAAAATAAAAGTTTTAACATTATCATATAATACTAATAATTTGCGATGTCATGCTGTTTTTAACCTGATAAAGAAAAGGAGTGTTATAAATTTAATGTGTATGTGTAAATTTAATTGTGGCATTGCATCTCCCAAATGGATAGTCCAATTTGAATGTTTTGAGACAAACATTTGGTTCTTATTCTTAACTTTCTTGTTACAAACAGGATATGGATCTTGCATCTGAAATAAAAGTTTTTTTTAGCTAGCTTTGGTTGGGCGGGGGTTTTGAATTTGGGTTATTACTTTAAGAGGCCTTAGAATTTAGTCTTCTACTCAAATTATGATATCCAGACATAATTTTTCAAATTTTTGGCAAACGTTTTAAAATTCCAAATATTAGGTACTTTTTTAGGGTTCCGTAGTCAACTAGGAACGCTTATAGTTTTGCCATGTCCGTCCGTCCGCGGCTAACTCCGTGATCATTAGTACTAGAAAGCTGAAATTTGGTATGAGTATGTGTATGTATCACGCCGACAAAACGGTAAAATAAAAATTTAAAAAAAAAATTTTTTCGGGTACCTCTCGAACACCTAAAGTGAGGGTGATTTTTTTTTTTCGTTTCAACCCTAGTGTATGGGGTGCCGTTGAATAGGTCTGTTAAAAATAATAGGGGTCTCTAAACATTACTTTTTGATAAAGTCAGTAGTCTTGTAAATATTCGCTCCGAAAATAAAAAAAATAGTGCCCCCCCCCCATCTAACTTGTCAACCACGGGTCAAAAAATATGGAAAAATTCATGAAAATGAGGCCTTATAAGTAATTTCAATGAAAACTATATTGATCAAAATCGGTCCATCCGTTTTTGAGTTATCGCAAAATTACATCATTTTCTTTAAAACTACGTAAGTTGACTTCCAGAAGGTAACAAGTAATTACAGTTACTTTGGCGTTTACGACCTTTTTACAGAACTTGAAATCTTTCTCATAACTTAAACCTGCCCGACTAGCATAACTTGGTTTCGCGACTCTTGTCGTGCGAGATATCATCGCCCATCACTCTCCCACAGTACTGTGAAGATAGAGACAGGTAATATATCTCGCGCGAGATAGAGTCGCGTGTGACAGTTGTGCTAGAGGTTCAGGGGCTTAAAACCGCTGTTTTAAGCCCGTCTCTTGTGAAGGATGAGCACTACGGAACCCTACACTGAGCGTGGCCCGACATGCTCTTGGCCGGTTTTTTTTTTTTTGTTTATATTGCATCTATAAATAATGATAAGACATCTTTCGTTTGAATTTAATATTTGTCAAAATAATTCACTGAAAAATAAAAAAATTATTTATCAGAATGCAAAATGCTATTCATTCAGCAGTAATTCTGTTCAGGAAAGTAAGGAGGAGAAACCACATTAATATTATTAAGGTGAAAGTTTGTGAGTGTGTTTGTATCCTTTTTTATTTGTTCACACTCAAACAGTTAGACCAACCTGGATTAACACATAGGCTAGTTTTTATCCCGAGGCTGGGTAACAATTTTATAAGTGTCTTAATTCTATTTTAAGAATATCACTTGGAAAATCATTAGAGATGTTTTAATCATTAATTATGACATACCTGTCCATAATGTCTCTGTTTGACCTTGTGGTTGACTGGCAGAGAATGCCTCATGGCATTAAGTCCGCCATTTGTACTTTACTTATGTATTTTGTGCAATAAAGTTTAAATAAATAAATAAATAAATACCTCAAAATTAAATCTTTATATTGATAAATGTGTAATTGTACTGCTTCACCTATGTACACCTGACAACTTCATTTTGTTCTTTATAGGTTACCAGCAATTCCAATATTCATTTAATATCAAATGTCAACAACAAGCCAAATATTGCACCTAAATTGCCAGGTCAGGGCAAAACCTCTGTTCTGGCCCCAGCGGCCACACCACCTATTGTTATACAGAAACCCAAAAACAATGAGAAGATGATAGTTCCGGTCAGCATAGCACCGGGAAACCCGAGCAAGCAAGCCATTGCCTACCTCAGCTCTGTCAAAAAACCTAACACCAAGAACATGCAGGACAACCAATCCATCTTGATATCAAACAACCAATCAACTGTTAATGCTAACAACCAGAAGCTATTTTTGACTCCAATGAACATGCCTAAGATACAAAATACAAAGTTCATTCTGCCAGTAACTCTGCCTGCTACCATGGCTTCCAAAGGACCGATAATCAACCTACAGATTGCCAATGGACAAATACAAAACGATCCTCAGGGCAATATCACCGTAATGAGGGATAGTGCAGGATTAGAGTCTACAGATATGCCACCACTGCAACCGCTAGGCAAGGTGGGGAATATCAATGGCAAAGAAGCAACTCCAGCACCACAGGATCCGAACAAATGTGAAACTTACACAATATCCATTCCTGGCTCCAGGGCAGAGCCCACAGGAGCGCAAGGGGAATATACCCTCTCTATACCAGAGACCAATGCCTCCATGAACGATGATATCTACACAGTGTCGATAGCTAACGATGAGGGTGGTCAGAGTCGCGAGAAATCCTTCACTCTGGCCATACCAGAGAAGGGAAAGAGCTTGTTGAACAGGAATATGATAGAAAGAAATGAAGTGAGCTCCCACGTAACAATCGCTGCCCCAGCGATTCTGAGGCGCTCGAACTCCGATAACAGCGAAAGGAAAGCGTCTAACGCTAACCTCAAGAGGCGGATATCGTTATGCAATGACAACTTGTCCAACAAAAATTTAAAACTTACTCATCCACTGCCAAAGACTACAGAAAAATCTGATGAGCCACCAGACTCCGACAACAACGACGATCACCGCGTGCCATCTCTGTTCTGCGACGAAAAATTAGACAAGGACCTAGAATGTAAAGTGATTCTGGGCGATTCAGACGAGGATTACAAGGATAGTATCAAGGATAAATCGGAGAGCAATCAGAAGTTGTACTACCCGAAAACTGATTTCGGAAAGGATAGGGTGAAGAGGGAAAGCGTCGACAGTGCGCTAGAAGAGGATCCGCCAGGGTTACTCTGGAACAACGGTGTAGCGCAACTACAGGGAAGCACGCTACAGTTTCAAACGAACGAGTTCGGGCTCATAGATCTGATCGACGGCTCCGACCCTGAAGAACTACCTCTACCACCGAGTGCCAAGTACCACACGCCGTTGAAGCAACGGCTAGAACGTACGCGCGAGAAAAAACCCACGTCTCCCGAAGATCTGTACCGCTGCGACGGCTGCGGCTGCCACGGCATGGCCGCAGAGTTCATCACTCCTAACTTCTGCAGTGTCACATGCCAGAGCGAGGTCCAGAAGGTCACGCAGAAGAGGCGAGATCGCGAGCGCGCCGAGCTGACCCGACGGCGGAACAAGATGAAGAAACTCCTCATGCGAAAGCAATTGACTGACGAGCCTCGAGACCTTGACGATCTACCTCTAAAACAGCCTGATCCAGACGAGAATAAGCTGTCAGAGGATATGATAGAGAACGAGAAATACCCGTGGATGTGCGGAAAGAACGGTTTCTCATGGATGCGGTATCTAGACTTCTGCAAAGCGAAGGCGGCCCCAGTGAAGCTCTTCAAAGATCCATTCCCGTACAATCGAAATGGGTTCAAAGTGGGCATGAGGATGGAAGCTATCGACCCTCAGCGCGCTTCCGTATGGGCTGTGGTGTCCGTAGCGGAGGTGCAGGGTTACCGTTTGAGGCTGCACTTCGACGAGTACCCGGACATCCACGACTACTGGGTGAACGCGGACTGTCCGGACGTGTTCCCGGCGGGCTGGTGCGAGAAGAACGGGCGTTCGCTGCGGCCGCCGCAGGGGCATGCGGCGGGCTTTTCCTGGCCCATGTATCTCAAGCAGATGCGCGCTATTGCCGCTCCTAGACATCTCTTCCCGCATATCACTACCACGGTAAGTTATTTTTTTCTTCGGTTTTTTTTTTAGCTTATCCGACCTTCTCGGCCTGTCCCCTAGAGTTCCACAATCCCTGAATCCCAACAGATGCTTCTACTGACCATTTCCATTATAACTTATAAGTGTCAATATTATTAGAACCTCACTCACTCATGTTGCCTGCATGCGCTCAGGCATGTACAGTAGCCGGCAAACAACTTGAACCAAAATGGCGGATCTGCGCATGTAAATTTGTACGTAAATCGGCTACTGCGCAGTCAAGGTCACGCTCAAGTTGTTTGCCGGCTACTGTAGTTAATTCATCAAATGACATAAAGCTATTTATTAGGTAAGAAAGCAATTCAGTTTGTGCGTCGATTTTCAATTGCTGCCCATCATCAAATCATTATCGGTATAATTTAGCGTAGATTCCGTAGAGGTTAGTAATTGAGAGGGATTTACGTAAAGATGTGTTATAATACTACTTTATATTTCTGTTTAAACAGACGGTAAGACCCAACGGGTTCCGCATCGGCATGAAGCTGGAGGCCGAGGACCGCAAGAACGACATGGTGTGCGTGGCCACCGTGGCGGACATGCTGGACGCGCGGCTGCTCATCAACTTCGACTCCTGGGACGAGATGTACGACGTGTGGCTCGACCCCACCTCGCCCTACATACACTCGGTCGGCTGGGCTGAGGAGAACGGAATCGCGCTCACTCCACCCAACTGTAAGTGCTTTTTTTCCGTACTCAAAGGGTAAATAAGTTTAAAATTAAATAAGTATTATGGGACAATCATACACAAATCGACATAGTCCCAAACTAAGCAAAGCTTGTAGTATGGGTACTAGACGACGATATGCATAATATATAAATACACATATAGATAACATCCATGACCCAAGAACAAATATTCGAGTTCATCACACAAATATTTGCTCCGGCCGGGATTCGAACCCGGGACCGCCGGCTCAGTAGGCTGGTGTCTGCAAACTGCGCCAAACGTTTCTGTCAAAAAGTATTTTATAGCGACTGTACTTTTCTTTGAACATCTATTGCTCACAGAGACGATTCTAAAGAGCCCAAGCTCGATATGATTGCTTTATTTATTACGGAGTTCCTGTGGCCACCTTCCAGCTCCATCATCAGATCAGCTCCACGTCATCATAATATTGCATTGTCACGCGATTTGCATATTCGTGCAAAATTTCAGCTCAATCGGAAACCGGCATGTGGGTCAAATTTAACTTGCAAAATTCCATTACAACAGTACAGGTGAAAGTAAATAAAAGCTTGTAAAAATGGGACCATATTACTAAGACTCCGCTGTCCGTCTGTCACCAGGCTGTATCTCATGAACCGTGATAGTTCGACAGTTGAAATTTTCACAGACGTTGTATTTCTGGTGCCGCTATAACAACAAATACTAAAAACAGAATATAATAAATATTTAAGTGGGGCTCCCATACAACAAACGTGATCGGTTGCTTTAACTTTGCACCTCATTTGTATGTGGCGCCATATATACCAGGTGCACACTTAACTTAACCCGGTCAGTTAAGATGGGAAGTGTTTGTACAGAACCCCCGGTGCGCGAGTCTGAGTCGCACTTGGCCGGTTTTTTTTAAACAATTCCTGGGTGATTAACGCTCAATGCCGGCTGTAAACAGTCGCCTAAAGCACATTCCACAATGTAAGAAAAGGATACGTAGCTTGCTCAGTGTGGAGCTGTGTGCAGTCCGGGTGATGGTGACCAAAGATTTAGTAGCTCGGTAGGTTATATTTATCAGGACATCTGTATGTCTGCGAGCCAGTTCCATTCCTTAGAATGTCGAACTATTATTGTGTAAATTAAGTCGATATTATCAACATAAATCTGAACCAGCTCTCAATGCCTGAACGTGTGGAGGCTCGGATGGCATAATAAAATTGTGTGATTCTGCTGACTCCTAAAAACGTAACTGAGTGGATCAACTTTTTCTTGCTGTTATTCTGTCCCGTGACCCAGGGGACAATAGTGATTAAACTTCTAAGAAAAGTGTCGATAATTTATATGACTGGTATTCAGGAGATAGTCTACATAAGAATGGGCTTATAACTGCTTAAACTACAAAGCTTTTGCTAAATAAACCACGCAAAATTGTAGTTTTAAAAAGTGACCCAGAGGACATCACCATGGCAACGAGTGTCAGAAAATAGTTGATTGACCCAACTGATAGAAAACAGGCAAGTCAGCAATGTTGGAACGTGAACAGGTAGGAAACAGAAGATATTCACGTAACACAAATTCTCGGGCTCAATTGAAATTTTTAGGTTCCATAGAGATGACGTTGATATTTCACACGGTAAACTAGGGGCCAAAACACAATTACAAGATACGACATTGTATCGTGTTATGACGCGACATCGTGCCACGATGCGACGTCGTGAGATTGTAAATGATTGATTGATTTTGCATCTTTTCACATGAAGATAAAGTTCATTTTGGATTTAACGACTTCGCATCGTGGCACGATGTCGCGTCGTCAGACGATGCGATGTCGTATCTTGTAATTGTGTTTGGCCCTAAGCCGGCAATATTCATTGCCTGATCAAGAGGACTCCTATATCCCTAATTGTTATTCTTCTTTAATCAGATACACTAAAATGCCACATGATAACAAACTAAATATAATTCTTGCTACTGTTTATACTGCTCTACAAATTGCATAAATATTTAGATATATCTGTTAATAACTCATACTCATTTATTATTTTCAGTTCACACCTTACTTGAGGTGATTTCGTGGTGTGTAATAGGTTTTAGAATACAGGAATTTAATATAGTAATATGTAGTAGATATGAATACATATTTTTATGATACAAAGCTTTCACTTTCCCTTCACGCCGGCTCTACTGTTTTAAGTAATGTTTAATTCATAGCCAACAATGTTGAATTATTATCCTTGCTCTGAATAACACCGATTAGAGATTCACTGGGCGATTATTTGAGCTTTTTAACCGTCTTATGTCTTATATGTCTAAAACATTAGTTGATTCATAAAAAAAATTAACATAATTTTCATAACAATTATAAAATTTTGCGACTTCTACAAGACAACAGAAAATGGCGCCTCAGTTCATGTTCATACTGATATTGTGGACATATAATAAATAAGGCGGTTAAAATAATCACCCTACTAGGCTTTTTATTACTCTATCAGAATACAACCAGCAAACATGACTACCCTACACATTGATCGGGTATTGCTAGTACATAAACTACTGTATATATACTAAATAATATAATCTACTATGTGTATACTAAAACCTCCAATAATAAGCTCTATTAAAACATCATCAACATGATACACAAAATATTGTATATATAAGTAAATCTTGACTCTATCAGATAAGGTTTTTCTTATCTCTACATTGATATAAAAATGTCGTAATATAACTAAAGTTATTGTACAGTAAAATAAAGCAAACAGCTAGAAATTCTTATTAATAATTTTCCATCCCCCACATTAGTAGAATCATAACAAACACATTAACTATACTTCGGACGGCAATCAATCGAGGACAAAGTCGGAGAAATACATTATCAGTGTAGTTTACATGTAAACGACGTTCCGAGCCCATTAGTCGGCGGCCGACCGTCGCGGCGAGCGCACGCGCACGGTCACGTCCTATAGCGTTGCTTCACTGCTCTTATCCGATCCCGTATCGGTGACAATCTCATGCCGCTCAAACGAGGTAACATTCTTGTTATGTCACAATATTTACAACAAAAACGAAATCATGTATGAATATTGTACGTATTGTTTGAGGATTTTAAGCATACGAAACGAGCTGAATTATACAGGAAGCTGTAGTTAAACGAAATGTTAAATATCGCCTTTGTAACGTTATTAACATACGAATTAATGTGCGTGTATGTGTAGATATTTAAGTTTGCTAAAAACGCATGTATGTATTATCTTTAGTCGTATAAGGACACTGCCAAAATATTATTATAATGCTGTACGGATTTTTGAAGGCAATCGAGTAGGTACGGCACATTGAAGTCACCTTCAACAGATACTTAGTATTTACAAGAATAAATACATCTGTATGAAACCACATTCAGATAACAAATAATGCGGTTGACAGATGCCAGGTTTCCAAACGATTAACATTTGAATTCATGTTTTAAAGATATTTATTCATAAATTGTTCTGATCTGTTTGTTTCCAAGGTCCAATTTGGTTACTCAGGATTGATTGGTGCACTTATGAAAATTATAATTTCTGTCTGTTTACGTCATTGTCGAAGGTGATATGGTTTCCAATATCGGGATATATTATGTGGGTGACACCAGGATCTCGGGATTCACCTATAGAAAAAATAGCTTTGGATGCCCTTTATGTATATTCTTCCCAGCTTACATTTGAACGTTGCCCATCAAATATAAACTAAATAAATACATCGTCATATATTAAACTAGCATTAACCCGCGGCTTTGCTCGCGTGCCTATATAATATACATCATCCTACGGGAACAATGCTCTTTTTTTCAGGATTAAAAGTAGGCTATTTGTTAAGTTAGTGTATAATCTGCAATCTGCATTTCCCTCATGCATATCCGTCCAGCCGTTTTAGCGTGAAGAAGTAACAAAACATACACAGACTTTTGCTTTTCTAATATTACTGGGTAATACTTTTTATTTTATCATAACTCCACTTTATCAAATCAAACCGAAAACTCAAGCACTCAAATCAAGCGATCTCAGCTTTTACTGTACCAAATAAAGTTCACTTCAAAATTCATAACTCGAAGTGAAGCTAAGACACCGGGATATGTGTGCATTTTATTTGTATAAAGCTTTTATAATGTCCCGAGCCTCCGCTTATCGATTTGGGATATTCGAGATTGGTTTAATGATTCTAAGCCATGTTCTAAGTTACGTCATGTTCTATTGTAAGATATTGAGGTTCTCTTCGTTGATGAATAGATCCTCTCTGTACCATCAGATTTCTGATTTGCACCCACTTCTAGTATCTCTGTTTGGCCCTATGGTTGACTGGTAGAGAATGCCATTTGGCATTAAGTCCGCCATTTGTATTGACTTTTGTTCTGTGCAATAAAGTTTAAATAAATAAATAAATAAATAAATGAATAAAAAATGTATTATTCTGAGCCAGATAAACGTAATTCAGAATTCTGAAATGACTTATTATTGAAAAGCTTGAATGTATTTATTACGGATGCAGGTATCCCGTCCCAACGCGCCGCCTGCCTATAGGTACCGATTGACGACGATCGAGATGCCACCAAATACAATTTTTTTAATCAATTAGGATAACGCGGGTCTCTATCCATACCTCAAAAGCAAAAAAAGAACCCCCTTATAGGATCACGTGTAGCTGTCTTTCAGTCCGTCTGTTACAATTGATTTGCTGCAAAACTACTGGACCGATTAAATTGCAATTTGGCGCAAATGCTTTCAAGAATTTTCATGACCACAAATAAAATTTCAAAATCGGTGGCATTTTCGTAATTAACGTCCCAACAAACCATAAAAATTACACCCGTACTCATATTTAGTCATTTCAACCCCATCGCACCCCAACAGGCGACCCGACCCGATAAACCATAAAAGCATTACCAATGGATTTTCAGACTTTGTCACCACATTTCTCCCTTTTAGGGGTTGAATTAAAAAAAAAAACCTGAAACACGTGTTTACTCATTTATTGTTAGAAATACTCCTGTGAAGTTTCGAATAAAATAGTCTAACTAATCTTGTTTCCTCATACAAACTCTGGAAAAGTTTTGAAAAATCCTTTCTTAGTGCACCGCTACACCTTATAAGGAACCTACGTGCTAAATTTGAACTCTCTAGAACCAGCGGTTTAGTATTTAGACATTTCAATCTCATCTCACCCCAACAGGGGAGATGGTAACTCACGTTGGATTTTAAAATCGTTGTGGTTTTCGTAATCAGCGACCTGATAAACCATAAAAATAATACCCATGCTGATTTTCAGACTTTGTCACCACATTTCTCCCTTATAGGGGTTGAATTTTCAAAAAACCTGAAACACGTGTTTACTCATTTATCGTTAGAAATACTCCTGTAAAGTTTCGAATAAAATAGTCTTACTAATCTTCTTTCCCCATACAAACTTTGGACCCCCATTTCACCCCTTTAGGGGGTAAATTTAGAAAAATCCTTTCTTAGTGCACCCCTACACCTTATAAGGAACCTACGTGCCAAATTTGAACTCTCTAGAACCAGCGGTTTAGTATTTAGACATTTCAACCCCATTTCACCCCAACAGGGGAGATGGTAACTCACGTCCGCCACGTTGGATTTTAAAATCGTTGCGGTTTTTGTAATCAGCGACCCGATAAACAATAAAAACAATACCCATGCTGATTTTCAGACTTTGTCACCACATTTCTCCCTTTTAGGGGTTGAATTTTCAAAAAACCTGAAACACGTGTTTACTCATTTATCGTTAGGAATACTCCTGTGAAGTTTCGAATAAAATAGTCTAACTAATCTTGTTTCCCCATACAAACTTTTGAACCCCATTTCACCCCTTTAGGGGGTGAGTTTTGAAAAATCCTTTCTTAGCGGATGCCTACGTCATAACATCTACCTGCATGCCAAATTTCAGCCCGATTCGTCCAGTGGTTTGGGCTGTGCGTTGATAGATCACTATGTCAGTCAGTCAGTCACCTTTGAGTTTTATATATATAGACAATATATATAGACAAAGACAATAGGGTGTTTACATACTATTTTAACTTAGCGGGGACGAGAGTTAGGGGGGATATTATATTGGTGCAGTGCTACATTTTCCTTCCTCAACAGATTCCTTAGAACGATCAACAGTAGACCTATCTAAATTCCGTTCATTTTAATAAAATCGATTCATCCATTTTAAAGGTTGTCGAAACTAGATCATACCAACATTGTTATAAAATGTTATTTACGCAATTCAATTAACCTACTTCCAGTTCTCATCCTGATATTAGAGCTTTATAATTGTTATTTTACATAGAAAACTACCGTGAGTCTCAGACATATTAAAAAAAAACATAAATGGGTTTACTCACGTCGTAGAAGTCCAATATAGCTCGATATGCTTCGAATCGGTACGCGATTCGTCATCAGGAGAGCCGATCAGTTGCGGCGGCGGCCAACCGAACACGTGTAAATGCAATTGCAGAACAAGAATAAACAACATTATATTTTATTTACCTAAAGAAATTATATTTTATTTTGTTGCGAAAGTGACGTTCAGTTCGCTATGGCATAAGAACGAAATTACAAAGCTTCCTTGGTTCATTGTACAACAATCTTTTTGTTTTTCAAACTAAACGCTTGAATAGACTTTAAATCGATTATCATAACTTCTTTATCGGATCAATTAGAGGTGTATAAGGGTATACATTGCTAAGAAAATTGTTACGTTTTTTCTCTGCAGACGCTAGTATGCAGTGGTGTCGTATGGAATTACAGAATGAACGTGTTATTTAATTAGAATATTTTTTGTACATAGTCTACAAGGACCCGGAGACATTTTCGTGGGAGAACTACCTGGCGGAGACGGGAGCGGCGGCGGCGCCCCCGCGCGCGTTCAAGACGCGCGCGCCGCAGGGGTACAAGCCCGGCATGAAGCTCGAGGTCGTCGACAAGCGGGTGAGTGTGTAGCACAGGCCCTCCCAAGACTCTTCCAAGGCCCAGTCTACACCTAAAACTGATATATTTTTTGGCTGATTGACTTTCTCTGACTCAGACTATCGGCTACGTGCGCGACCTAGCGTTTCACTCTGTCTTGAATAGTGACTTCAATTATCGTTATTAAACGCAATTAAACGTGTATGCTAATACATTTGGTAACATCAATACTATTACAACGCCTGGTGACAACAACCAAAACTAGTAAAAAGTAAAATTTCTGTCATTGCTCTTTTTCAAAACCTCGTATTGAGTAAGTAGATTGACCAAAAGATATGAGCTTTGTTTTAAGTAGGTATTTGTTACTTAGTGAGTTTTGGTGGTTTTAGTCGAATCAGAAATGATGAGATTCGTAGACGAACTAACGTCACCGACATAGCAAACAGGGTTAGCAAACTGAAGTGGCAATGGGCAGGGCACATAGCTCGAAGAACCGATGGCCGTTGGGGCAGAAAGGTTCTCGAGTGGAGACCACGTACCGGCAAGCGCAGCGTAGGACGGCCACCCGCAAGGTGGTCGGACGACCTGGTCAGGGTTGCGGGGACTCGCTGGATGCGGGGTCGCTTCTATCCGGCCCATGTGGAAGTCAATTAAGGAGGCCTGTGTCCAGCAGTGTACGTCCTATGGCTGAAATGATGATGATGATGATGAGTTTTGGTTGTCAACAGACAAAATAATTGCAAAATTATTGATTACTTCTCTCTTCGGCTTTGTAGAAAAATCGGCTTTATTTCATCAACTACAGCAGTGCAAATGTTTTGTATCGTCATATTTGATAGTCTTATTGGTAATAGCTATTTATATTTAGCTATTTAAATTACCATATAACATCGCTATGCCACTAAGGTAAGAGAACTCCTTGTCTTTTTATAACTAAATTGTCTTGTTTAAATATCCAGGTGCCGTTCCTAATCCGCGTGGCGAGTATAAGCGCCGTTAAGGGTCACCAAGTGCGCGTGTCGTTCGACGGCTGGCCCGACGATCTGTCGTACTGGCTGGACGACGATTCTCCCGACATCCACCCCGTAGGCTGGTGCCTTAAGACTGGACATCCTCTGGAACCTCCCCTCAGTGAGTATCGTTAGTATTGTCTTAGGTCACCAAGTTTGGCTGTCTTTCGACCGACTGGTGCTTTAATATCGCTCTAGAAGTCGAGGAGTAGCGTAAATAGTGTGTGTTGATTGTATGTCGAGGGTTTTTTATTTTAGATTAATTACACATTAAATTGAACGGTATTTTTAGAATTTCAAGGGCCTCGGATTATTGTTCGATCGTTGCATAGCTCACCAGTTGCAATAACATGTTTTTTATTCCAGCGCCGGAAGAAGCAGAAGTGCTGGGCCCGTGTGGCGTGGGCGGCTGCCGCGGACTAGGCTCGCTCCGTGGCGGCGCGCACAAGCAACATGTGGCGGCGTCCGCCTGTCCCTACCGCGCGGCCGCCTCGCCGTCTCCACCCGACCGGCTGGCCCACGAGCGACCTGTGCGGTAAGTACACACTAGGCTCGCTCCGTGGCGGCGCGCACAAGCAACATGTGGCGGCGTCCGCCTGTCCCTACCGCGCGGCCGCCTCGCCGTCTCCACCCGACCGGCTGGCCCACGAGCGACCTGTGCGGTAAGTACACACTAGGCTCGCTCCGTGGCGGCGCGCACAAGCAACATGTGGCGGCGTCCGCCTGTCCCTACCGCGCGGCCGCCTCGCCGTCTCCACCCGACCGGCTGGCCCACGAGCGACCTGTGCGGTAAGTACACACTAGGCTCGCTCCGTGGCGGCGCGCACAAGCAACATGTGGCGGCGTCCGCCTGTCCCTACCGCGCGGCCGCCTCGCCGTCTCCACCCGACCGGCTGGCCCACGAGCGACCTGTGCGGTAAGTACACACTAGGCTCGCTCCGTGGCGGCGCGCACAAGCAACATGTGGCGGCGTCCGCCTGTCCCTACCGCGCGGCCGCCTCGCCGTCTCCACCCGACCGGCTGGCCCACGAGCGACCTGTGCGGTAAGTACACACTAGGCTCGCTCCGTGGCGGCGCGCACAAGCAACATGTGGCGGCGTCCGCCTGTCCCTACCGCGCGGCCGCCTCGCCGTCTCCACCCGACCGGCTGGCCCACGAGCGACCTGTGCGGTAAGTACACACTAGGCTCGCTCCGTGGCGGCGCGCACAAGCAACATGTGGCGGCGTCCGCCTGTCCCTACCGCGCGGCCGCCTCGCCGTCTCCACCCGACCGGCTGGCCCACGAGCGACCTGTGCGGTAAGTACACACTAGGCTCGCTCCGTGGCGGCGCGC
The DNA here is from genome assembly GCA_905147355.2 of Apotomis turbidana. Classification (NCBI taxonomy): domain Eukaryota; kingdom Metazoa; phylum Arthropoda; class Insecta; order Lepidoptera; family Tortricidae; genus Apotomis; species Apotomis turbidana. Next base: position 26,079,440 of record LR990288.1, read on the forward strand.
ACAAGCAACATGTGGCGGCGTCCGCCTGTCCCTACCGCGCGGCCGCCTCGCCGTCTCCACCCGACCGGCTGGCCCACGAGCGACCTGTGCGGTAAGTACACACTAGGCTCGCTCCGTGGCGGCGCGCACAAGCAACATGTGGCGGCGTCCGCCTGTCCCTACCGCGCGGCCGCCTCGCCGTCTCCACCCGACCGGCTGGCCCACGAGCGACCTGTGCGGTAAGTACACACTAGGCTCGCTCCGTGGCGGCGCGCACAAGCAACATGTGGCGGCGTCCGCCTGTCCCTACCGCGCGGCCGCCTCGCCGTCTCCACCCGACCGGCTGGCCCACGAGCGACCTGTGCGGTAAGTACACACTAGGCTCGCTCCGTGGCGGCGCGCACAAGCAACATGTGGCGGCGTCCGCCTGTCCCTACCGCGCGGCCGCCTCGCCGTCTCCACCCGACCGGCTGGCCCACGAGCGACCTGTGCGGTAAGTACACACTAGGCTCGCTCCGTGGCGGCGCGCACAAGCAACATGTGGCGGCGTCCGCCTGTCCCTACCGCGCGGCCGCCTCGCCGTCTCCACCCGACCGGCTGGCCCACGAGCGACCTGTGCGGTAAGTACACACTAGGCTCGCTCCGTGGCGGCGCGCACAAGCAACATGTGGCGGCGTCCGCCTGTCCCTACCGCGCGGCCGCCTCGCCGTCTCCACCCGACCGGCTGGCCCACGAGCGACCTGTGCGGTAAGTACACACTAGGCTCGCTCCGTGGCGGCGCGCACAAGCAACATGTGGCGGCGTCCGCCTGTCCCTACCGCGCGGCCGCCTCGCCGTCTCCACCCGACCGGCTGGCCCACGAGCGACCTGTGCGGTAAGTACACACTAGGCTCGCTCCGTGGCGGCGCGCACAAGCAACATGTGGCGGCGTCCGCCTGTCCCTACCGCGCGGCCGCCTCGCCGTCTCCACCCGACCGGCTGGCCCACGAGCGACCTGTGCGGTAAGTACACACTAGGCTCGCTCCGTGGCGGCGCGCACAAGCAACATGTGGCGGCGTCCGCCTGTCCCTACCGCGCGGCCGCCTCGCCGTCTCCACCCGACCGGCTGGCCCACGAGCGACCTGTGCGGTAAGTACACACTAGGCTCGCTCCGTGGCGGCGCGCACAAGCAACATGTGGCGGCGTCCGCCTGTCCCTACCGCGCGGCCGCCTCGCCGTCTCCACCCGACCGGCTGGCCCACGAGCGACCTGTGCGGTAAGTACACACTAGGCTCGCTCCGTGGCGGCGCGCACAAGCAACATGTGGCGGCGTCCGCCTGTCCCTACCGCGCGGCCGCCTCGCCGTCTCCACCCGACCGGCTGGCCCACGAGCGACCTGTGCGGTAAGTACACACTAGGCTCGCTCCGTGGCGGCGCGCACAAGCAACATGTGGCGGCGTCCGCCTGTCCCTACCGCGCGGCCGCCTCGCCGTCTCCACCCGACCGGCTGGCCCACGAGCGACCTGTGCGGTAAGTACACACTAGGCTCGCTCCGTGGCGGCGCGCACAAGCAACATGTGGCGGCGTCCGCCTGTCCCTACCGCGCGGCCGCCTCGCCGTCTCCACCCGACCGGCTGGCCCACGAGCGACCTGTGCGGTAAGTACACACTAGGCTCGCTCCGTGGCGGCGCGCACAAGCAACATGTGGCGGCGTCCGCCTGTCCCTACCGCGCGGCCGCCTCGCCGTCTCCACCCGACCGGCTGGCCCACGAGCGACCTGTGCGGTAAGTACACACTAGGCTCGCTCCGTGGCGGCGCGCACAAGCAACATGTGGCGGCGTCCGCCTGTCCCTACCGCGCGGCCGCCTCGCCGTCTCCACCCGACCGGCTGGCCCACGAGCGACCTGTGCGGTAAGTACACACTAGGCTCGCTCCGTGGCGGCGCGCACAAGCAACATGTGGCGGCGTCCGCCTGTCCCTACCGCGCGGCCGCCTCGCCGTCTCCACCCGACCGGCTGGCCCACGAGCGACCTGTGCGGTAAGTACACAAGCTTTCTACGACTACTGTCTACAGACTTATCTAATTGACAAGAAAACCCGGGATTGGCAGCTCTAGCGCCAAGCACCATCTCCACGCTAGTCTGACCCGATATAGCTTACGTTGCCAAAAAACGATGAAGTATGGTCAGACATGCTCGAAAAGGCGAGCTGCGCGGCTAACATATCTTGCCGCGACTTTGTTTGTCGCGCAACTTTTCGTCATCTGTCTTGCTCGCGCGTTATTGACAGGGAAGTGACAGGTAGTATTAGTAGCGCGACAAAAAGTCGCGTGTCAAAATTATGCTAGACGTGCTGATCGGGTTTTATGGCCGCTATACCACTAAAATCGACTAACCCGTATGATGCCCTCACATCCAGTGCGCATAAGAATTTTCCATCGTACTAAAATTTTGTCGGGTAGCATACCAATATCATCTATTCATTGATGTTGAGACGCTATCGGACCGCGGATTCTTATGTAGTTATCGATGCAGCTCCATAGAACGCGTCACGGGTTAAGGCCGCACTACACGGTCAAACTATCTCCCACTGACTTCCACAGAAAATACCAAGAAACACTCAAGTAGAGACCGTTTTCTAGAACGTTTCCTGATTAGTATGAAGAGAGATCGTTCTTGAGAACCTTTCCTATACAAAATTAGCAGTTACCGGAAATTCTGACGTCACTACACTCAAGACGTCGAATGTCTAGGACTATTGTCTGAGTGTTCAAATTCCTCGGAAACTCGGATTGCAACCCAAATAACCCATCCGTCATCAGTACATTCTAATATCGTTAGATGGTTTCAGAAAACTGTTTCAGAGAAGTGTTCTGTGGATAAAGTGTGATGTGAACATATTGATACACCAAAATAACTCGCAATATAAACAAACTTGAGTATTTCAAAATAATGTAGTATTAATAACATTAAAGTTTTTAAATACAGACGGCAAAATGTATGTCAAGGTCGTCCTACAAAGACAAATTTAACTTCGCCTTCATTCAGCGCGATGAAACATAACACGAATTAAAACTGATTCCCATTTGGTTGCCATGTTGCAGCGTGCTCGGGCGGCCCCCGAAACCCGCCGACACGCTGACGCCGACCAGCGACGCGCCGCTAAACAAGTATGTGGCCGTTAATATTTATTTAAAAAGCCTATCAAATAAACAATGCAAAGATCGACACACAAAGCATAAGGAAAAATTAGAAAAGTTATCTGGGCGTTAGGGTGGTGGAAAGGTTAACGCGCTGTGCCGGTCATCCAGAGGTGAGGGTTCGATTCCCGGTCTCTTCCACCAGGTTACGCATTTCAATTCTTCTTTGAGCTTTGATCTTTGTATCAATGGTTTAAAATGTACCTTATGTAAGGTATTAGGAGTGTCTTTTCAAAAGGACTATTATTTCTCTATGGAAGCCATACAAAACTAGGCCCTTTTATAATATCTATTAATACTTTTTACTGTAAGTTTTGTAGTTTATTGAATGTAATTAAAGCCTGACCAGAAATATATGAGGATGCGCCATATTGCGAAATTTCACTGGAACTAGTTTCTTACACTGGCAATGATTTTATGATGGTTTGTCAACAATGTAATGTCATTCATGGTGGTTTGTTTAAAAGACAAATATTTAAAAATATTCAAAGAAAATGCCGAAAACCATTCACAGTCGTGAACGTAATATTATAATTATAAATAAAGTGTACACGTGTTTACTACACGAAAAACAGCCTGGAAAAGAGTGCATTCGATTAAATGATATTACGAGGTTACCATACGGACATGACAGGTATTTAAACTAATGTCATTAGTGCGGTTGCGATTGGTTGCAAAACTATTGCCATATAAATCTTATAAATAGCGCCCTCTTGACAATCCTCATATATTTCTGGTCAGGCTTTAAGAGACTATTTAATATGATTAAATTGATCGATGACGAAAGCAAATTTTCACGCATTAAAAGATTATCTTTTATATTTCAGGCCCACGAGGGGAAGGCCTCCAAAACATAAGCGAGTCGAAGAAGTGTCAAAAACTGATGCGGTAAGTCGATAGTATGACCATATCATAGTACATTACTGCACATGCCGGGAAATAAGGGCTTGCCGGCTTCGTATCACTATCCGGCCTCCTCGGCTAAGGCATGTATAGCGCTTTTCTCAAACATGCAATGAAATAAAAACTACACCACTCAAAAAAATATAATTCAGCTGTTTAGCCCATTCATGAACACAGACACCATGTTTATAAAAAATACTTCCTGGCCTGACGCAGGTGTGTGTTATATGCCTTCAATTTTGTATGAAATTCCTTTACCGTTCTCTCGAATGTGCCGCACGAAATGTGACACTTCGAAGCCTGTTTTAACACACGTTATGACGATATTTACTCGTATTGCATGTTTGAGAAAATATTATAAAGAAATTCATTTATTGTCAGTCTCTAAACAATGTTATTTTGAACCGTGGGGGTTAAGAAGACTTTTTCCAGTCAGTTTTTTTTTTTCAAAGATCGGACAGATTGGCTGGATTGCAGTTTTTGTCTTGTCTGTTTTATGAAATTGTCTCTAACTAAAGCGCGTATAATATCTTTTCCACTACGTCCGTTTTAGAAGTCAGTCTAGAACGCCTTTTCTGTTAATTTCGGCTAATAATAAAAGCAGATAATAATGATTGACGACGCGGTTGGCGCAGTTTGTACTCAGCCGGCGGTCCAGGGTTCGATGCAGCTGCCTACTGAGCCGGCGGTCCCGGGTTCGAATCCAGGGAAGGGTAAATATTTGGGAGACCTTTGACTCGTAGAAATGGTGCAATTTATTTATTTATCATATTTGCAGGCTTCAGACGAGGAGTCCATGTCGAGCAGCAACGGCGGCAGCGGAGCGACGCGGCGGCGGCGCGCGCGCCGCACACGCTGCGTGGAGCGCGCGCGCTCGCCGCGCTGCGACGTGGCGCGACACGTGGCCGCGCTGCAGCTGCCCGCCAGCCCCGCCGTCTGGACGCAGGTGTGTGTTATATATATATAATGTCGGGTCCTCGCCGCACACGCTGCGTGGAGCGCGCGCGCTCGCCGCGCTGCGACGTGGCGCGACACGTGGCCGCGCTGCAGCTGCCCGCCAGCCCCGCCGTCTGGACGCAGGTGTGTGTTATATATATATAATGTCGGGTCCTCGCCGCACACGCTGCGTGGAGCGCGCGCGCTCGCCGCGCTGCGACGTGGCGCGACACGTGGCCGCGCTGCAGCTGCCCGCCAGCCCCGCCGTCTGGACGCAGGTGTGTGTTATATATATATAATGTCGGGTCCTCGCCGCACACGCTGCGTGGAGCGCGCGCGCTCGCCGCGCTGCGACGTGGCGCGACACGTGGCCGCGCTGCAGCTGCCCGCCAGCCCCGCCGTCTGGACGCAGGTGTGTGTTATATATATATAATGTCGGGTCCTCGCCGCACACGCTGCGTGGAGCGCGCGCGCTCGCCGCGCTGCGACGTGGCGCGACACGTGGCCGCGCTGCAGCTGCCCGCCAGCCCCGCCGTCTGGACGCAGGTGTGTGTTATATATATATAATGTCGGGTCCTCGCCGCACACGCTGCGTGGAGCGCGCGCGCTCGCCGCGCTGCGACGTGGCGCGACACGTGGCCGCGCTGCAGCTGCCCGCCAGCCCCGCCGTCTGGACGCAGGTGTGTGTTATATATATATAATGTCGGGTCCTCGCCGCACACGCTGCGTGGAGCGCGCGCGCTCGCCGCGCTGCGACGTGGCGCGACACGTGGCCGCGCTGCAGCTGCCCGCCAGCCCCGCCGTCTGGACGCAGGTGTGTGTTATATATATATAATGTCGGGTCCTCGCCGCACACGCTGCGTGGAGCGCGCGCGCTCGCCGCGCTGCGACGTGGCGCGACACGTGGCCGCGCTGCAGCTGCCCGCCAGCCCCGCCGTCTGGACGCAGGTGTGTGTTATATATATATAATGTCGGGTCCTCGCCGCACACGCTGCGTGGAGCGCGCGCGCTCGCCGCGCTGCGACGTGGCGCGACACGTGGCCGCGCTGCAGCTGCCCGCCAGCCCCGCCGTCTGGACGCAGGTGTGTGTTATATATATATAATGTCGGGTCCTCGCCGCACACGCTGCGTGGAGCGCGCGCGCTCGCCGCGCTGCGACGTGGCGCGACACGTGGCCGCGCTGCAGCTGCCCGCCAGCCCCGCCGTCTGGACGCAGGTGTGTGTTATATATATATAATGTCGGGTCCTCGCCGCACACGCTGCGTGGAGCGCGCGCGCTCGCCGCGCTGCGACGTGGCGCGACACGTGGCCGCGCTGCAGCTGCCCGCCGGCCTGGCGGGCAGCCCCGCCGTCTGGACGCAGGTCAGGAGCCCGATCAGAGCTTACCATCTTTTTCTCAAACATGCAATGAAATGGCGTCATAACGTGCATTGTAACAGGCTTCGAAGTATCACGTTTCGGGCGGAACAACTCGAGAGAACTGTTAGGGAATTTCGTACACAATTGAAGGCCGGGATTTTTTCTTAAACACGACGTCCGTCTTTAGGAACATGCTAAAGAGTTTTTTTTTTTTCGAGTGGTGTATTGTTTTTATTTCATGGCATATGTTTGAGAAAAGCACACTACAAATACATTGCATTAGTCGTGAAAAGCGCTTGCCAGCTTCGAATCTCTATTCGTCTATATACCATATAACCTGGCAAGCCCTTCTTTCTCGGCGTCTACAGTAATGTACTATTATTTTAAACATAACGCTTACTCTCGGATAGTAATGTCAAAACCCCCACAAAAGTGACAGTACTATCTGCGAGTAACGGATATGTCACGACTTTGAGTGACAGCGGCATTGGCGTAGATACGTTTGTCTTGCTTACTCGTTACGCCGCCGCGATCGGATCTCCCGGTCAATCGCTTGTCGCGCAGTCGAGGTATCTCTGTAAGCGTTATTCTTGTAATAAAAGTTCAGTCGAATTCTGCCTGAAAAAACTGTAATTATTAATCACAGTTTACCCTTGTTTTGTATAGAAATGTTTCATCGAAAGCGTTTTTTTTTCTGACATCATAGAATATTTTGGAATGTTACAATTATAAACACAAACCTAACCGAACCCAATCTGGTTGACATTTACAAGATTTCAGAAAAATTTATGATTTATTAAATATTGTTTATGAAATGAAAATTCTATGGACTGAAGCATTCGTTGAAATGTTTTTCAATAAAAGAAGTGGACACAATTACCCACAGTGTATATCTGCGGGTTCGTGGGTCTTCTACCCCCCTGCACGTTAGGACTAATGCAGTTGGAGACAAAACTGTCTACTGCCTACTCAAGGGAGGAAAAAAAAAACCCACAGTGTAATGTAAACGTGTGTGTGCAGGAGGAGGTGGGGCTGCTGGTGTCCCTCGTGGGCGGCGCGGCGGCGGGCGCGGCGGCGCGCGGCGCGCGGCTGGCGGGCCGGGAGCTGCTCATGGCCTCCTGCGAGGAGCTCGTCGCCTGTCTCAAGCTGCGCCTCGGACCCGCCATCAAGGTCAGTCCACGGGCTTTTACCACTAGTAACATAACGTTGGCTGTCTTGATAATCATAGCCCAACAGGTGATTGCGAAACAAGAATTAAGAAAAAAAAATGGAAATGCACACAAACTTGTGGCCAATTTTAGGTTGGTATAAATTATATCTTAAAGCCTGACCAAAAATATATGAGGATTGTCAAGAGGGCGCTATTTATAAGATTTTCATCACATTTGCTCGTAAAAGATGGTATTACATGCGGGTGTACTCAAGGACAAAGGCCTATATAGTTCCCGCGGGAGTTATAAATTGTTATAACTCCCTCGGGAATTATGGTTTTAGTTTTAAAAATATAGTACGCACTCGCAGATTACTTCAGACTAAGGAGGTTTGAATCCAGCCAAGGTTTTTTGTTGTATCAACAAAACTTGCCTACCAGCAAATTTTATTGTTTATTTTATTAATACGGTATATGGAACTGCATTAATATTTATGTTTTACAATTATTTATGTGTATTCTGCAATAACTTTATTAAATTAAATTTTGAATTATCGTTACAATCTGGCAGTATAGCCTGTCAAGTTTCTAAACGAATCGCAGTTCTTAGCATTGTCTGTGGTAGACGAATCAAAAAAAAAGGAAAAGAGTTATAAAATTATTGGTTAGGAACTATTTAGTTTTGTAACAAACTTACTGTTCATATAATATTATTATTTTATAATATTATGGTGTTAATTATTGCTGCATAATATTGTTAATTGTTATTTGTTTAATAATAGATGGTAAGATTTTGTGTATATTTGTTTTCTGTTTTAAGCTGATGGCCGTTTTGCCAGTGCTTATAGTAAATTAAAAAAATTAATACAGAAAAAAGTTGGTTGTCAATCGTTATCGTTTAATGTTTATTTTTGTCTTATTTATTTGTTATTTACTCCCAAATGTGATGAAAAATATTGTGTGTAAGGCGGGTAGTAAAGGGATTACAAACTCAGGACATTAAAAGCCCTCCGCCTTCGCCCTAATAGACCTTCGTTAGCAATCCCCTACTTACTACCCTTATGACACAATATACTATTAGATGGCGACAACTTTCCAACCAATCGCAACCGCACTATAATTAGTTTAGAACACCTGTCAGTTCCACTATTTTTCGTGTAGTAAACACGTGTACACTTTATTTATAATATTACGTTCACGACTGAATGATTTTCGGCATTTTCTTTAGATATTATTAACTTGGATATTTGTATTTTAACCCTTTGACCGCCAAAGACGGCAAATCACGTCATCGGGAATTCGTGCCACTGACGCCAACGACGCCTATTGACGTCAGAAATGTCAGTGGTCAAAAACATGCTAATTCAAACCACTATCTGTGTTTTTCAACCTCTGTTGATTTTGGAGCACTTTTTTTTTTGTTTGGCGTCAGTGGCACGGTGAATTGCTTTGCCGCTCGGCGCTCAAAGGGTTAAAGAAAGCACCACGATGACATTGACATTGTTGACAGACCATCATAAAATCATTGCCAGTGTAAGAAATTAGTTCCAGCGAAATTCCGCAATATGGCGCATCCTCATATATTTCTGTTGAGGCTTTACGTTGCAACCCAAAATTGGCCACAAGTTTGTGATATGACTATAATAATCACTATTTACAATAAAAATCGTTCTAAAATGATATTGACAATCAGTTTTCTACCTTAGAGCACAATCACTAACTTTTTGAAAAAGGTAGTTGTAATTAAGTGGTTAATAGACAACACTATACGGTTTAAATTTAATTGGCATAATAATTGTAATCAGTACCGTATGAACTAAGGTATCGAATATTTGTCGCGCGACATAGACTCGCGTGTCATATTAGATATGTAAGACATCACCTTCTCTTCTAGTCTCTAATAACAAGTAATCAATAATATCTGATGAGCTATTAGTCATATGAATACTTTATAAACAGATCTACGGAGCGGTACGGCAGTTGCGGCGAGCGGTGACGTGATTGCGGGGGCCGCACGCCGCACGCCACACGCCACACGCAGGCGCCACGCCGCGCCACACACTACACGACACCTACGAAATTTGAAAGTATCAACGTTACCGCATGCTGCGTGCGACTTAAAGTAACATGTGATACGAAAATGCCAGGACAAGCACGCCGAGTCTCAGACGACAAAGTGTCTACGTTCTACATTTCTACGTGTCTACGATCTACGTTCTACGTATCTACGTTCTGTGCGATACGCGCAAAATAGCTCGCGGTACAATCTGAAAATCATGGGGTTCGTAATACTTCAAACTGTTTATATTGTGTTAAGTGATGAAGTGCTTCAATGAAGTTTCGTCTCGGAAACTGGACTAGTGATGAATCCACCATGAGATATTATCTGATATTAAGTGTACATAAGTTATTAAAAAGTTCACCTTTATTTTTGTATGTAGTAAATGGAATTTGTTCAGGATTAGGACAATATTGTTGTAAGCTTGTGTTTTTTGGAAGTTATTGGTAACACAAATGGATTAATTGGATGCTTTAAAATTGAAGGTTGTGACTTGAAAGTTGATACAGCCTTCGTATGTCAGTAAATCATTTAAGTGAGGGTCAATCCAAATAAATGTTCGGTGTTAGAACGGTAAATATAATGTAATCGTAATCGCCGTATTTTTTTTATGAAATTCACGAGCAAGAGCAACTTTAATATTTAAAATTATGAACTTATTATTTTTTTATTACATAAGAAATACTATGTGCAATTTATTATTTACGTATCCTCCCAATAGAAATAATATTTTAAGTTACTGACAGTTATTTCTGTTTTAGGTTTAATTATTGTATTCAGTCAAATGTAGGCTAGTAGAGCATGATTTTAGTTGTTTTAATAATTTATGTCGTATAAAATATGTTAGGTTGGTAAGTTTCCATAAAGAGTATCATTTCAGAGTCAATTTATTGGCAACACTTGGTGTGAGGTTTGTTCCATCTATTGGGGATACCTTGTTTTAGTTGTAGTCTCCCATTCTTCTACAATGTGCGATTTTTTTAAAAAGATGAATTGATACTTGTGTTCTGTTGAACAATGATGAGTAACAGGTCTCATCTGCAAGTCCTGTCTGAGTGTAGGCCAACATTTACCTTTTCTCCTAATTTCTCGCATCTTAGATCATTGCTGGTTTACATTATAGTTACTTCAATATGGTATCGTGATATCTTTGAAAGGATTATTTTATCCATGAATATCTTCCTCTATATATGTATCATTTTATATCAATGTGTACATAAAAATACGTCACTAAGTGTAGTAGTTCCTAATTCCTAATTGATTCTCGTCGATTTTTTTGTCTGTCTATTTTTTTTAATCAATTGTTGTATGTATTTTACACATACTGAATGAGGTGTCTATTGATTATCATTGGTGTTTAACAATTGTTGACATATTGTTAAATCTGTAAAAAGTAAATTAGAATCTGTATACTACGCTATTTTATCGGTGGTCATGTACAAAGTTACAATAAAATAGTGTAATGTTTTTACACAAAACAGCATAATGTTAAGAAAGGTGCCATTTTCGGTGGCATACGCTATTCTAAACTGTTGTTCAACAATAAAACATGAAATGAAAGCCGTGATTTGCGTTTTACTATCCAACAACCGTCAGTTGACTAATCGGTGGACAAGCCAGAGCACAGTTACTTTGTTATTTTATTCCAGAGCAGCAGTGAAATGCCGTAAAATAGCTAAGCCGGTGGCAACCTGTTTATATGAACAACACTGACTTAACTAAATCCTTTTATTCGTTTTTTAGGGTTCTGTATCCAAAGGGTAAAAACGGGACCCTATTACTAAATATCCGTCTGTCTGTCAGTCACCAGGCTGTATCTCATGAACCGTGATAGCTAGACAGTTGAGATTATCACAGACGGCGTATTTCTGTTGCCGCTATACAACAAACGTGATCGGTTGCTTTAGCTTTGCACCTCATTTGTATCCGGCGCTATGCATAAAAGGTGCAAACTTATCCCGGCCAGTTATTTTATTTGATGATACGGAACCCTTCGTACGTGAGTCCGACTCGCACTTGTTTTTTTTTTATTATTCGAGGGCCGTTTACAAATACAGATACTCCTTTACAATGAAATGGCTAACTTGCAGTCAGAAAAAGTTACGAGTTGTTCCTTTGAGTATTAAGCCACTAGAGATGCTATAACGCAAACGCTTCGAAATTTGTTCGAAGCGTTCATTTTTGAATATCAAAAATTTTTTTAACAAAAAATAGAACCGACTTCAGTAAAACTAAAAAGCCAAAAATAACCCCTTCAAGTACAGATTACCTTTGACTCACCCTTTGAAGTCGATCCCAAACCACTCAGTTATTATATTTTATAGTTTACGTGAGGTTTGGCCCCGACTTCAAAGGGTGAGTCAAAGGTAATCTGTACTTGAAGGGGTTATTTTTGGCTTTTTAGTTTTACTGAAGTCGGTTCTATATTTTGTTAAATTTTTTTTTTTTTTGCTTTTTAGTGATTGTTAAAAACACTTATGGCAGGGTGATCACTGATCAGGGAGGTCTTGAAGGCATGCATCTCGTTTGAATTATCTCCTAACTCCTCAACGTTGAGGAGTTGTACCTTCCATCATCAGCTCAGCATTGGAAGATGATGACTACCATATGCAAATACTTAAATAGTTTTATAAAATATGTGAAAAATATTATAAGTGCCTATAAAATTTCAGGAATTCCTTCGATTCCTCATGGATCTCGTCATCCGATCTTCACCAAAATTTTATGGGACCAACCTTGAGATGTCTATTCATGAACTTAAAAAGAATTTTCCAAATCGACTCATAAATGACGGAGTTCTGAGGTAACAAACATAAAAAAAAAAAAAAAAAAAAAAAAAAAACCGAACTGAGAACCCCCTCCTTTTTTTGAAGTCGGTTAAAAACTAACTCATTCACTCGGCTTTAATTTTCAAAATAGCTTCGCCTTAAAGCTGTTTGAGTTACTGCAACGGCCGCTCTTGTACGAAAATACCTTGACCTAATTCGGCATAATTTATCTGTGGTTCAAACTACACGCGTTTTTTTGTCATTGCGCGTTTTGAGTTGAGCTACTTGAGCTGTCAAACTGAAAAGGAAGCGAAACAGTGAAATTGAGACTGAAATTTTCTGGTTATAGGAATAAGTTCTGGAATTATCGTCAATTGACGATCTTGTGTGTTTGTGCAGCTTGAAGCGACAATAAAATGGCTTTATACTGTGCAAGTAAGTATAATCTATTCTATATTAAAGCGTTCTGTACATTGCAGCCTACCGGGTGACGCTTTATTTTTCATCATTAGAAGGCAAATTCGATATATAATCACGGCTAAACAATGAAATACATCAGCTGCTCGTATTTTTTGGAAAATGCTGCTAAGTTTACATTTTATATTGTTTTATTGTGTTTGTTAGTGCATAAATAACCTAACTTTTCGTTATAGTATCGAATGAGGTGCCCGAGCTGCCCGTGGTGTCTCCGTCGTCGGGTTCCGTGTTCGAGAAGCGCATCATTGAGAAATACATCATAGAAAATGGTGTTGATCCGATCAGCGGCAAGGAGCTGCGTGTTGAGGACCTGATTGAAATCAAAAGTAAATTTATATTATATTATTTTTGTCTAGTTTGCAGAGTACAGACCATGATTGAATTGTTTAATAGCCTTCCTCAAGAGTTACTTAGCTGTAACTGTCATCAAATAAGAACTTGAACAATTTATTGTTCAAAATCTTTAAGCTGCTTATATTTAGTTATTTAACCTATTAACTTATGATTAAATTAATAAATAACGTAATGTTTTGAATAAGTAATGATTTATTATAACAAAACGGGACTTGATTGCGTTCAAAAAGTGTTTATTTCATTACACATTTCAAACGTGATGTTACGTTCATACTTTCATGTTCAAAGGGACTTGGTGAGTGTCATAATAATGTGTGAAAATTGTGCAAGTTTTAATAAAATATAATAAAAGAAATAAATATCGGACAACGTCACACAAATCAATCTAGTCCCAAATTAAGCTCAAGAAGGCTTGTGTTATGGGTACTAGATGTTGATATACATACTTATATAAATAAATATGTACTTAAATACATAGAACAACCATGACCCAAGCACAACTATTAGAGTTCATCACATAAATATTTGCCCCAGCCGGAATTCGAACCTAGGAACGCTGGCTCAGTAGGCAGGTGTCTACAAACCAAGCTAAATGCGTTGTCAAATAATGAATAAATGATATGCATGCTTGCATTGCAGCGCCACCAATAGTGAAGCCAAAGCCTCCTAGTGCCACATCCATCCCGGCCACACTGAAGAGCATGCAGGACGAGTGGGACGCACTGATGTTACATGCTTTCACGCAGCGCCAACAACTGCAAACTGCTCGACAGGCAAGTTACAACATATTGATTTGATGTTTTTTGTTATCTCATGTTACTCAAGGAAAAACAACAAAGCAAATATGATTATGCCCTGTTGATTTAAAATTTATTGAAACAAGGTCTTATCACTAAATAGCAATCTCTCCCAGATAACTTTTAAGTGGTACCAGGAAGGACCATTTGAGTAAGATTCTTGATGAAAGGAATCATTCCCAATTTCAATCCTTCAGTATTTGAAGATAAAAGTCTGCATCAGTGTTGGGCATATGCCCAATGAAATCAGGTCAGATTCACAAATTAGGTGATGATCAATAAGTTATGTAGATGACAATAGAGTGTGTTTGGTTCATAACCATTTCGTCAGTCTTGGAGCTAAGTGATATTTTTAGGTCTTAAGATCTTTTCATTTATCTGTGTTACTTAATTGTGCTGGGCATTTTCCGCAAGTCGACATCAAAAGAGGGGTTAGCGTTAATCTTGTCGTGCGAGATAGCGCTACCTGTCACTCTCTCACATCGCTGCACAGAAAGTGACGGGTAACTATCTCGTGCGAGAAATAGTCGCGTATGACAGTTATGCTAGAGGTGCTGCTCCGCGAATCTGTGATTATATCATTCATTATGGTTGCAGGAGTTGTCCCACGCATTGTACCAACACGACGCAGCGTGTCGTGTGATCGCGCGTCTCACTAAAGAGGTGACGGCGGCGCGCGAGGCGCTCGCCACGCTCAAGCCCCAGGCGGGAGTCGTGCAGCCACAGCCGCAGCATCCGGTAACTTTTACTCTGTCTTTTAAAATTAGCTTGCCTGCCGTGTAACGGTAAAAGGTTTTATCTTTATATGAATGCCATAGTATGATATGACTCTAACGTAGCAAGGCAGATGCATTGTTGAACATTTTTGGTTTTCTATTTTGATGTGTTAGTTCTACAGGAAGCATGGATAGAGATGTGCTATTATTACCGAGAATTTCCGGAAACAGAAAACAGTCAGTATGTGGAAATTTCTTGAGAACTGCATATATCAGGAAACTTTCTCAAAAATGGCTCATTTCTAAGCACTTGAAGTATACAATAGATTGTTGGTCACTATCAAAATGGCAGTTCTCTTCGTGTATACTTGACCCAGTGACTTAATAGTTTGAATACTAACTAAATGGGTAATAGTATTGTGCTATGTGATTGTGTGTTGAAGGTTCCCTGTGAGTGGAGTATGATAGTTAACATTGTGTGTCGTCCCAGACGGAGACAGCGGCGGCGGGCGGCGGCTTAGCGCCGGTGGGCATGAGCGCGGAGGTGGTGTCGCGGCTGCAGGAGCGCGCCACGGCGCTCACGCAGGAGCGCAAGCGCCGCGGCCGCACCGTGCCCGAGGGGCTCGTGCCGCCCGACCAGATCCGCGCCTTCCTCACGCTGGCCAGCCATCCCGTGAGTACAGGGGGACTTACAGGTTAGGCTACCTAAGAAACGGACAGGACACCGAGATCATTCCGAGATGTCTGCAGGGCCCTACACAGCAGACCCCTACACCTTATCTCCCGGTTTGGAGTTTCTTCAGGCTCAGACGCCTTTGCCAAAAGTCCATTAAGGCGCTCTTTTCCCAGTAGACGCCGAACTCGCTCATTTTGGAATGAGTCGTAAATATATTAAGCAGTGTTTAAAGATTATGACCAACATATAATATAATACTTGAGGATCTTACGATTATAAAATCGTTTTCAGCAACACGATTGGATAAATTTCGCTCGATAGAATAGAATCCCAAAGTTACCTCTATTTGTAATATTTTTTCAGGGGCAAGGCTAAAATACGAAGTTTTTTACCCATTTTTTGCTTAAATGTATGGATACAAACATTATCTAGGTAAATTCGCTAAGATTGTCTCGATACAATTATTTATTTAATCACTAGAACTAAAAACCTGCTAAAAATCGTCGGGCGTCAGCGATTGAAGAGCGTGAATTAGTTCCGCGAGACCACGGCCGGACAATATCGCCTTAAGAGATGACCTAATTTTCGGGCCAAAATTAGTGCCCATGAGCATTTGATTATTCTAGTTAAGAATGTTTCAAGTTTAAGATCATATAATAGTCGACCATATATAACTAGAGTCGGTGCAATGAGAATCGAGCAAAAACAAAAGAAACGAACGAACTTCCTGAGGTCTTTATCATAATTCTTGTAGACCAACAAGTTACAAATTGTAGACAAAATAATGTAAACATGTGTGTATGTGGCCAGGGTCTCCACTCGGCCAGCGTGCCCGGTATCCTGGCGCTGGACATCAACCCGACGGACCACAGCCGCATCCTGACCGGCGGCAACGACCGCAACGCCACCGTCTTCAACAAGGACACCGAGCAGGTCGTCGCCATACTCAAGGGCCACACCAAGAAGGTCACCCGGGTCATATACCACCCGGACGAGGATACTGTCATCACTGCCTCTCCAGATCATACTATTCGAGTCTGGAACGTGCCCACGTACGTATTGATTGTTTTATCTACTAAGATACACCCCAGGACAAAAGTATGGAAACAAAGTTTATTCTTTGAATATTTAAAGTTTCTAATAATTATTCCTTGTGTAAATGTAATCTACCTAGGGCGCCGCCATGGCTAAGAATTTTCTCGCAGTCAAAGTGAAAAGCAGAGTGTTTAACACGTGGCTAATAGCCACAGTGACACTCAGAATATATTTCTCGCTTCGCTCGTTCGACCAAATCACTTCATGTCACAATGCCTTATTTTAGTGGCTTGTCAAACAATAGTATTATAACGGTGAAGTATGTGGCAGGTCGCAGACGACAGTGATCCTGCGCTGCCACGACGGGCCGGTGACGGGGCTGTCGCTGCACCCCACCGGCGACTACGTGTTGTCCACCTCCAGCGACCAGCACTGGGCCTTCTCCGACATCCGCACCGGCGCGCTGCTCACCAAGGTATACTTCATATTGTTTTAAGTACAAGAGCTCATCATTCATCCAGAATACATCCACTGCGTGCTGCGTATGACTGTCGAGCGTTGTCTTCAACCTAGCTGACCAGCCCGTCTAACACAACTATGCTTCGCGAGTCTTGTTGCACGGCATAGCGTCATCTGTCACTCTTTGACAGCACTGCACAGAAAGAGATAGATAAATATCAAAGAGTCACGTCATCACAGTTGTGCTCCAGGTGCAGATCTACATTAAAAACCTTTCTGCCTCAATGGCTGTCGGTTCTACTAGCAATGTTCCATTGCCATTTACGTCTGGCTCTCTGAGTTATGTCGACAACCTTGGTTCTCCTGTAGATCTTATTACTGATCTTAGCACGCAAAAAAACCGAGCTTACTCATTACAAATATTAAAGAAAAAACCAAAGATCAATATAATTTAAGAAAAGTTTTACTACTATCAAAAATATTTCATAATATAAATCTATTTGTCTCCAGGTTAGCGACTCCTCCGGCGTCAGCCTGACCACGGCACAATTCCATCCCGACGGCCTGATCTTCGGTACCGGCACGGAAAACTCCCAAGTCAAGATCTGGGATCTCAAAGAGCAGAGCAACGTGGCGAACTTCCCCGGTCACATCGGCCCGGTGACGTCCATATCCTTCTCCGAGAACGGCTACTACCTGGCGACGGCCGCCGAGGACGCGTGCGTGAAGCTGTGGGACCTGAGGAAGCTGAAGAACTTCAAGACGATCCAGCTGGACGAGGGCTACGCCATCAAGGAGCTGTGCTTCGACCAGAGCGGCACGTACCTGGCGGTGGCGGGCACGGACGTGCGCGTGTACCTGTGCCGCCAGTGGCAGGAGCTCAAGGCCTTCAACGAGCACACGGCCGCCGCCACCGGCGTGCGCTTCGGCCGCCACGCGCAGTGCCTCGCCTCCACCAGCATGGACCGCACGCTCAAGCTCTACGGTATCGAGTAGCGCTAGTATTCTTTATGTAATGGTCGAGTAATCATAACTCAAGTTTGTTGTAGCCGAACAAGGGTCGGTCCGGCCCAGCGATAGCGGCGCTACAAACAGCTTTCATATGGCAATAATGTGCATTATTAAATGTCAGTAGCGATTTGTCATTAACAGAATTCAAAACGTTGTTTACCGGAATGCTGCTCAATACTTCGTTCTTCTTGCGAAATAAATACTGAATACTATTAAAAAAACTTGACTTTCATCACTGATTTAGTCCTGTTTTCTCACCAGTGACATTCACTGACTTTCACCGTCAGTTACCATAAAATTGTCGTTGCCAGTTAGATAAATTAGTGCCACTAAAAATCCGTAATATGGCGTGGGTTATAAAACCGTTTGTAAGAACGAGTGGCGTAATTGAATCGTAAGCTTTGATTGATTAAAATATTTAGTGTCTGGCTGATAGACAAGTAAACGCTGTCCAATGGTATTTGTTCTCAAACCTTTATCGAGTTTATTAATTTGTTCATTTACACTGATTTAAAAAGGTACTAGTATAAAAACACGCAGGGCGTGTAATCGACGCGTGACGTGGCGTTAAAAAGTTTAAGAGATATGCACCCGTTTATGATAAGTTTGGACCTGCTACGGGCAGCAGCAAAAGTTGCTACGCACGCCAGGTACTCAGAATAGGCTAGTTGACTCATGTCAAATTGTAGTAAACTAATGTTTATTCCGTATAGTATTTAGCAAAGGAAACCTAAATATATATTTTTCAATTCATAAAAGTGAAAGATGGCTGAAAAAATTGAATTTGAAAATAAGGTTTTAAATCTGTATTTTGAAATGCTTAAAACGCTGTCCGCCATTTTCGCTTATGATAGTGACGTCATCGGTCATGTAAACAAAACTGAAAGTCTACTTTGACGACTTCGAATAGTGCCGTCCCACTCGATCTCCTGTCAAAGTATATTGGAGTGAGCGGAATGGCATCATACGACGGTCGAATTTAGAATAATTACAGGTAATTCTAAGTCACGCCACAGATTAGCGAAAGGGAAAAATGCGCTGGAAAAATGGCGGACGGCGTTTTTGACTATTTTCAATTGATAAAATTTAGCTATATAGCTTTCAGAAAAATACAAGACATTTTTTTTAGAGCTAGTAAAATCATTATTAACCATTTCAAATATATTTCAAAACTGGGTCAACTAGCCTATTATATGCACATGAACTCTATTACCAAGATAATAAGGGTTGTTGTAGTGTTATTCTCGTCAGCTACTTCTACTCGTACTGCTACTGCTGGCTGTATCTTTGGCATCATACAAATGAGGTCCGTTCTTTCGGTAAACAGGTTGTACTTTCGAGTTTTGACCACTTTAATAGGGGAGCGATATTTCGTTCGATCGCAGGAGGGAACGATATTTGTCTTAAGTATTGGAAAAGTGTGATGGGGAATTGGACGAGTGTGATGAATGCTTAGAATAAATAAGCCTAGAAACCTAGTCAGAGTTTAAACGTGAAGCCAGTTTTGGTAAGCCACGGCCTGTCACAGTCACAGGCTCAGTATCGTCCGTGTACGCATCTGTCACAACGTCAATGTCACAAGCAAAACACCTCTACGATTGGTTCGAAGACACGCGCACATAAAACCAAAACCGGCTTCATCGTTCTTAACCTTTTCAACGCTTTTCCTCCCATGTCAAAATGTGGCTTATACGCCAATAGTTGATAAAAAAAGTGCGAAAATATACCTTATCTGTCAGCAGGAAAAATGCTTTGACAGTGTCCGCCATTACCGCTTTAGTGGTCGTTGGCGTGGCAGGCACGACAGCACACGACCACTTTAGCCACTAGATTGCTTTTGGTAACTACGGCTACCTGTCACCGCTCTTATTTTATTATACAAATAGAGTCCAACTCAAAATTCGAGGCTCTTGGCGTTCAAAGGGTTAAATCTGTTGTATGAAGACTCCTAGGCGTATTTATTGTAAGGATGAATGGCTTTGAATAAGTTTTATTTGGTTTGAAGCTGATTTTTTTTATCTCCAGATAATGTTGCACTCTATTTCACAATATAAGAGCAAGGAGAGTGTTATTTTTATGTAACAAAATCAGGTATCTGTAAGATGTTAAATGAAATGTCGACCTTCTGGTACTGTAAGGCGCTAAGTTTGCATAAGCGCAGCGCATTCATTCTAGTTAAACTAAAATTATAAATTTGACTTATCATGAGTATTTTTCTTTTGCTCGACGTTGTGCCACACAGATAAAAGCCAAATAATACTGGGTGTACCTGGCGTCTCATTATCATCAAGTCTGAATTCACTATAATAGGGTAAGTTACTTTGAGCAAAAGGATGTTAAGAAGATAAGATTTATTAAGTATGTTTAAAATAATATTTTCATCGATAATTGTCGTGATTATCATGTCACCATGTAGGTATAAATATAAATAATAGTTGCCGAAATTCCTTTATATCTATGTATAAAAGCAATATTCCTAATTTCTGTATTTTCCTTTTAAATAAACATTATAATTTGAATGTGCTGTCTTTTATTTTCAATCACCGACGAAAAAAGAGGGATGTTATTGATGTGGAAATAAATTTAATAGATTCCTTGTTTAATTATCTTTATTTTTATAAATTACATTAAACAATAAAATTTCCCTCCCTTCAAATCTTTAAAATATAATCAATTAATTATTATATACACTTAACTTACAGGAATATTAACATTAACATCTAACAAATATATATTTCGTGGTCTCTTTCTGCACGCGATTCGATATATGTATTAAATATACTGTATGTAACCTGTGAGGCGTAAAGGGGCTCGAGACACAAAACAGATAGGTACAGATATCGATCTACATACAAGCGCGCTCGAGCAAACGCACACATAGACATTGCTCGCGGACACGATATCTCGGACCAGTTCAGACCAGTGCGAGCGCGAGTGCCATCCGCTTGAGGTGTCCGTGACCAATGTCTATGTGTGCGTTTGCTCGAGCGCGCTTATATGTAAATTGATTTTTGTACCTATCTGTTTTGTGCCCGAGACGATCAAACGGTTTGATGAAACACGTAAGGGCCGGGACAGCATTTGAACTGCAACGTAGCTGCAAAATACCAGTTCGAGTACAGTTTTTCGCGCACTTGAACTGTCATTTTGCAGTTCAAACGCTGTCCGTTTGTACGGACCCTAAGATTAAGGCCCCTTAAGTGCTGTCATCCATCCAAGCGACACGGAAGATATATGCGATATATTGACTAGTTAATTCATATTTTTGTTATCACAAGTCAGTAGTAACAACTGGTAATGAAATTTCCTAGCAGTTACCACCAATTCATTTTAATGGTAACAGTTGGCTCAAGTAGTTACTTATTAATTAGTGATATAATCCAAGAAAATTAGATTGCAATATATGGAAAATTTGGCAAAATTAAAGGACAAATTTTATCTATCAGGATATGTAGGTTATAGAGCCAAGTTTAATTTTATCTACTCTCCCCCCCTCTCAGGGGTGAGCGTCACCCCCCCGCGCCCTCGAATGTGTCCCGGAGCGCGGTATTTTCCACTTTAAAAGAAAACCGTGTACGATGCATATAAAATGTATAGGAACGAAATAATTCTGAATAAATTTACTATAAACCTTTCATACATACAAAAGCGATAGCACTTATACAATCAGCGCAATCTGTTACCAAATACTAACATTTTTAATTATTGATCTTTTTTTCTGCTAAAAGGTTAGTTATCTCAAAAACTGCTCACTTCTCGGCCAAAATATGTATGACAAAAGTAAAGAATGGAAAATGTTCTTTCTAAAAATGTATAATTTATTTCTGTTACTCTTTAATTTACCGTTGCAATGCTATTTTGAAAATTTAAGTCATTTGGCCATTATGCGAAATATAAATATTCGTACTAGTTAAACGGTGTTACTTGCAATACCATAGACTTCTTATATGTTTTTCTGTAATCTACAAATATTGAACTATATCCTGTATTTTTTTATTTTTTTTAGACTTACTATTTTAAGAAATAAGGGATGTGTGGGGGCTATGAGGGCCAGTTTTAGGGGCAAAATAGAAAAAAAAATGGCATAGTATATCGTGTGACATATCAAATGAAAGGGTACATTATGAACATCTCAAATATATGTATAACATAATTCTAAATTAAACGGTTTTGAAGTTATTTACGAAAATTATATTACAGAAAAACATATAAGAAGTCTATGGTATTCAAAGTAACACCGTTTAACTAGTACAAATATTTATATTTGCATAATGGCCAAATGACTTAAATTTTAAAAATAGCATTGCAACGGTAAATGGAAGAGTAACAGAAATAAATTATACATTTTTAGAAAGAACATTTTCTATTCTTTACTTTTGTCATACATATTTTGGCCGAAAAGTGTGAAGTTTTTGAGATAACTAACCTTTTAGCAGAAAAAAAAGATCAATAATTAAAAACGTTAGTATTTGATAACAGATTGCGCTGATTGTATGAGTGCTATTGCTTTTGTATATATGAAAGGTTTATAGTAAATTTATTCAGAATTATTTCGTTCCTATACACTTTGTATGTATCGTACACGGTTTTCTTTTAAAGTAGAAAATACCGCGCTCCGGGATACATTCGAGGGCGCGGGGGGGTGACGCTCACCCCTGAGAGGGGGGAGAGTAGATAAAATTAAACTTGGCTCTATAACCTACTTATCCTGATAGATAAAAGTTGGACTTTCATTTTGCCAAATTTTCAGCTAATCTTATTGATTTAATAGTGACACCCAACCGGTAAGCTAGCGATATATCGTCGGGGATGGTGCAATACCGCGTAAAAACAGCTGTCGATAAAGTTCTAATTTCAATAAAATACTTAGCATTTGTTTGAATACTGATTCGTATCTACACTTGTTACTTACGCGGTATTGCACTATCCCCGACGCCGACGATATAGTTCTTTGATATAGACGTAGAACTGGTTTCTGACAGCGAATATGCCACATTTCGCGTAACTGCTGAGTCGCCTGAATAAAAGACGTGCACGAATCACCATTAAAAAAATTTGTACCAACTTTAAAAAGGCCATTATATATCCTATGCTAGTTAATATCTGTAATAATTACCATTACCACTATGTTTCATAATTAAGAAAAAATACAGACGTGATATAATTTAAGTTCTGATAAGCATTAACAGTAATGTTGATTATTTAAAACGTTAACAAAGTAATACGAAAATTACGAGTAGGACCACAAAACAATAATAATATACACTAACTATACATTCCCCATCCAACGACAAATTTATACGGAACCACTCTTGATTACCTATGCTTACTCAGCCTATACCAGGCTACTACGGTTATTAATAAGAATGAATCCCACAATATAAGTATAGTTGAAATTTATTCGAATGGTCATAAAGAGCTTCTCTTGTAAACATGACCCTGGAAAGCCTTTTTCCGAGGACAAACAAGTAAGAAACGGAAACAAATATCATGTTTTCTAAGTCACAAGGTTGAAAATGGAATGTGATAGCTCTTAAGCGGGACTCGCAAGTTTCGACCATTTTCGCATTTTAAGGCTTTAGTATGAGCTTCCAATGAGTTAGGATTTTGCAATTTCAACCTTGTGACTTAGAAAAGATTTTTGAAACAAGAAGATATTTGTGTTACCTGCTTCTATACAGGAGTAAAACAATGGCTTTGTGGCGTCATGTTTACAAGATAAGCTCTCAAGAGAAATTCGGACAGCTTAAAAAAATTCAACTATACAGTCAGCTGCAGAGAAAATTACTCCTACAACGTCCTTGCCATACCCATACGGTAGTACAGCATCACCATTGATTCGAAGGCAGTACTGTGTACATGTTTACAAATAAATATTACACTACGAACGCAACTTTTATAATATTTGTTTTACAGTATTATGTACTTGGAGAAGACATCTTAATATGACAGGGAGTCGCTTTTCTCTGTACCTGACTGTGTACATGAAGTAATGAATAAGTACTTCAACTACGCTTGCGGAGATGCCATGACTTTGCGCGACAGCGGCAGCGGTACGTGTATCTCGCTCACTTCGGACCCCTCGGTCTCTCGCGCCGCTGGTCGCGCAGAGTTATACGCCTCACAGACTTTGCACTATGTAACAGGCGTGTGTGAACACCGAACAAGGTGTACAATGATATATTACAAGTTTTTCGGTAGCTGTTATAAAGGACTGACCATACCCAAGGTAGGCACGTCAATTGGATAAGGTTTTTTTATTGCACATAAAAGCATCATTATTTTAAGCCTCGATATAGTCGCTCCTTAATATCAAAACGGGGTTTAAAATACGATTTAATCCGATGATATATGAAGGATAAACTCAAAAAGAATCACTAAATTTATAATTCATATGGTGGTCCTCCATTTATCTGAATAAGATACTCTTTATTGGCAGCGATATAGTTAGTTGTGGCTGTCCGCGGTACTGAATCCGAAAGCTCATCCGCTAGTGACCCAGTGCTAAATTTAGGATATTGTTACGGAACTGTACAAAGGCCTCGGCTCAATACGAGTGGATGACGTCCCAACTAAATGATTCCGCTCTTCGACAATTAATCTATTAGAAAAAAAAAGTCTTAATATTTTCAATGTTTTTTGACGTGATAACGTGTTATAAATCGATGAACGCCGGCTGCACGCACGAAAAAGCATGACTCATTGTCACGTTCCGCCTGAGCCGAGCGTGCAAGCGAGACCGCGGAACAAGCGATAGAGAGGCACGAGCGGCCTAAGCGTTCGGCTTGTGACGCATCTCTCTCTTCCACTCCATCGGCCGGCATACGTTATCAAGTAAAATTATCGTCTGTAACCCGACATTACAGACAACCATTTTTATTTATATGCGATACCTTAGTTCACACTCGTACTAATTACAACTACCACATAGACTTGTGCACTAACGTCCTAATTGCAACTACATTTTCCGGAAAGTTAGTATGATTGTGCTCTAAGGTATCAATATTATCGGTTGAGTACGCGTGTGAAATGGTGGACTTAGCAATCGAGTAGTCCTATAGTAAATTTGTATACACTTTTACGGACTGTACATAACACTATATGATATACGCTAAGATTTTTTTTAACAGCTCATATAGTTCTCAAGGCGTTCGATTTGAATGGTGTGGAGATTTAATAACAACGCTACTGAAATTAGGATTAATTCAATTCAAACTTTCCTGACTGACCGAATGAGGCCAAGCGAGACCGAAATGCAATACAATTTAAGTAAAAACACTTGCAGTTACAATAAAACACATAGCTCGGACTAATCATCGCAAAACAAGCGTTAAGAAAAAAAATGGTAATACTCACAAACTTTTGGCCAAAATTGGTTTATAAATATATAATAAATATAAATATAATTTATATTTATAAACGCGACCCAAAATGTATACCTAATATGATAATAAACGACAAGTAGCCTGGAGTCCATGGCCGTAAGTAGCATTTTACCACCACCCGGGAAGAAAAATCTTAGCTCCTGGCTAGAGGTGTGCGTATTCGAAATTTCCACGCCCATAATGGCTCAGTTTCATTAATCGATAACTCGGTCGATGTACGGCATGAGGGGACTCCCCGCAGGCGGTATAGCAACGAGTGAAACTCCCACGTCGATAACTCGGTCGACATACGGCATGCGGGACTCCCCCAGACGGTATAAAGACCAGTGAAACTCATAATGGCATGCGGTATGGAAATCTATCTCACCCCGCATGCGGACCCTATCGACCAATGAAAACAATTCCCCGCACGCGGGCCCTATGGCAATTGACTTGTGAGTTTCACTAGTTATACCGCCTGCGGGGAGTCCCCGTATGCCGTATATCGACCGAGTTATCGACCAATGAAACTGAGCCATTATGGAAATCTACCGCACCCCGCATGCGGGCCCTATCGACCAATGAAACTGAGCCATAACAAATACCTGTAACATTTTTTCACCGCCATAGGTATTAAACAAAAAATTGCTGAATTAATGCAGAGGGATGTTATAAGTTTAAAGTCTTGGTTGGGCAGTTGGCGTTGTGTACGATCTCATTAAAGAAAACAGTACTGTTGTGTGGTTTTGATCCATCAAATTTTGGTGGATTGCAAAGAGTTAGAATTGCTTTAAATAGCAATTGCGTTTACCTGACTACCTGAGGTTCTCTTCGCGAGGACCTCTATAAAAGCAATTTGGACTCTTGGCAAAGGCCTTAATAGTTGATAATCCACTAAAATGATATCTTATCTATGAAGCGCGCTTCACTTTTACGACGGACGATAATGACGTACAAAACCACACAACAGTACTGTTTTATTTAATGAGATCGAACACAACGCCAAGCAAAGGAGTATAATGTTTACGCCAGTTTAGAAGTGAATTGGGCGTGAAGTTACTTTAGCCGTTGGAATTGAAGCATTATTTTCTATAAAGAACACACATACAAGGAGATTTATTCAAAACTATCCATTTTTTCAGGTTAAGAACTGCTCAACAATCATTTCTCCAGTCCGTGTTTTTTCAGTATCATAATCAAATGTATAAACTATTACAAAGTTTAATAATTGAAATGAAAATGTATCTTGAACTATTTGAAATCTGGAATATACCAAGTAAAATGTATTTACCTATTAGCTAAAATCCAAAGTGCATATTGCGATGATAACTTTTCCCTATTCTATGTTTATACACATAACATTAACATTTCACGGAAAGCAGAAATGTTTTTGAACAGCTTATTCGTTGATTGGAGTATTTCACATAAGCATGGCTTTCTTCATAAGCAGGCTATATGAACCAAGCTACATTAATGAAAGAAGCTTGGTTTGAATGTGTATAACCGGTTATAACCGGATCGTAATAAGTTCAGCGTGACAGAGATCTACGTTACGTTTCTAGCAGAATTAGAGACTGGTGTTTTTAAGTAATGCATTTTCAGTTGAACTGGTTATAACAATAACCGATAATCGTTTACCAGTTTATTAGCACGCCTTATAACCGTTTATTCACTCAACCGGTTATTGATTAAAACCGGTCGATGGTTTTCCAATTCCAACCGTTCACGAGTATACCCGGCAGCAGTGACGTGTCCATACAACTCTATTCCCACCGGCTCGCACATTAAAATGCGTTTTTGCACATATCCTTGAAAGAAATTAAGACAAATCTAAGTTTGCCTAAGTATATTTACGTCACCCTTGGCCGTAAGTGGAAGCTTGGCCGTAAGAAATCTCACTTCTTGGCCAAGACAAGACGTAAACCGTCAGACAAACCACGGGCGGTAATTCGTAAACCCCAGATCGCATATTTATGGCCCTCGCCTTTGGTTCGGGCTACAAACACCTGCGATCTGAGACTTGCACGAATTCGCCCTAGATATATAATGTACTGTCACGGAAGAGAGTTGTTTGTATCTCCACGTCACTGCCAGCTAACTTACAGCCGGTCATGTTGTGAGACCCGCGGCGGCGGTGCGCGGGCGCCGGTCAGGCGAAGACCAGCCACAGCACGAACAGGATGGCCACCCACAGGAATATCTTCGACAGGAACTGCTCCTCCTCGTACTGCGCCGTGCCGCGGGGCGCTGGAACATGGAACAATATAGGTATAATAGGCTAGTTGACTCATGTTAAATTGTATTAAACTAATGTTTATTTCGTATACTATAGCTTAGGAAACCTAAATATATATTTTAAGTCCATAAAAGTAGAAGATGGCTGAAATAAAATTGGCAATATGGTTTACACTCTGTATTTTGAAATGCTTAAAGCGCTGTTCGCCATTTTCGCTCATGATATGATAGTGACGTCATCGGTCCCGTAAAGAAAACGGAAGGGCTACTGCCCACAGTGCCGTTTCCTCTCGATCTCCTGTCAAAGTATTGTTGAGTGCGCGGGACGGTACTATACGAGGGTCGAATTTCGAACATCGGAGTGGCCCTTCTGTTTATTCACTCGGTATTCTGCGTCACGCCAGCAGATAAGCAAAAAGCAAATGTGTATAAATACCGGCGCTGGGGCGCGGGTCGCCGAAGTTGAACGTGGAGGTGAACACGCCGAAGGGGAAGGCGCCGATGCCGAAGGACATGTGGAAGCCCTCGCCGAACCCGAAGCCCGGGAACCCGCTCGTGGTCTCGGGCTCCGTGCGCTGCCCCGCCGGCCGTGGCGGCACCTGGCGGATCATGTTTAACCTTTAGAACGCTTTTCCTCCCATGTTATCATGATGTGAATACTTATATTTTTGAATATTTAATGCAAATGTATACAGTTATTTTCACATGAAATAAATGAATCTGAATCTGTCAAAATGGGGCTTATACGCCAATAGTTGCAAAAATCTGTATTTTTTTAGTATTTATTTGCTGTTATTATTGCATGTGTCTTTGTAAAACTGCGCGTGTTATTTAACCTAATGTTAAATGTTATTACGTTGCTATATGTGAGATCCTATAATTGGCTCTGTATTACTAGTTATGTCACTATTAGCGTAAGTTAAGCTGTTGGTTCTCCATGTATAAATAAATAAATAAAAAGACAGAGCGAAAATATACCTTATCTGTCAGCAGGAAAATTGCTTTGACAGCGTCCGCCATTAGGGCCTGGCCACATGTCCACGACACGGCGTCGTAAACGTAAAACGACACGGTGTCGCGTCGGAGCGCGACACATTATCCACCGTGCGAATATCCGTTGCCGCGTCGTGAAAACACACGACACGGCGTCGTAAACGTAAAACGACGCTGTGTCGCGTCGGAGCGCGACACAATTATCCACCGTGCGAATATACGTTGCCGCGTCGTGAAAACACATGCTGCACCGGGCACCGCAGGTCGCAGGTAAATACATTTTGCCTTTTTAAACGAGGCGATATTTTCCATAATAGTTCTTCAAAACTTGACACAGACATTCTAAAATAATCATAAAACTTGTGATCACTTATTTTTAAAGCCTCGTACTTCCTTTTGAAATGACTGCCATCATGGTTCATAATAGAAAGATATGGATTTATCCAACATTTTAGTTTCTTCTGCTTTTTCTTCATGCTTCTTCTTAAAAGCAACAAGAGCAGAATACGTGTGATTGAAAACTGATCGCAAAATATTTTTTCACCTCACTAGCTCGGAAAGCCCAGTTTGTTTGTTTGATATCTATTGAGAAAATCGCTTTTTATCCACATGTGGAGAAAGAGTTTTGACGTTTCAACGCAGCTAAAGTAAAATTTGACATGAGCTTATTTTCTGAAAAATCCCGTTTAAAATACCTACATGAAAGCTAATTAGACCTTAGTTTTAATAAATGGCAAATTGGTTGATTATTGCAGTTATTTTTCAAAGATATAGTACAAATCCTTATTCTTTTTTCCTCGCTGTAGTGAGGTGAAAAGTTTTGTGTTATACTCGGGCGAAAAGTTATTTTACGTCTCGTGTATTGAAACACTCGCTACGCTCAGGATTCTATTTTGAACCACTCGCTTCGCTCGTGGTCAATCATAGGATCCTTTCGCTAGCTTGTGTTTCAAATAAACACTCGCGGGTAAAATACAACTTTCCCCCCTTGTATAACAAATAACTATGAACATGTACGAGAAGCTGCGGCGTCGATAATTGTGTCGCGCTCCGACGCGACACAGCATCGTGTGTTTTCACGACGCGGCAACGTATATTCGCACGGTGGATAATTGTGTCGCGCTCCGACGCGACACAGCGTCGTTTTATGTTTACGACGCCGTGTCGTGTGTTTTCACGACGCGGCAACGGATATTCGCACGGTGGATAATGTGTCGCGCTCCGACGCGACACCGTGTCGTTTTACATTTACGACGCCGTGTCGTGGACATGTGGCCAGGCCCTTACCCCTTTGGTGGTCGTTGGCGTGGCAGGCACGACAGCACACGACCACTTTAGTGGCTCTTGGCGTTCAAAGGGTTAATATTAACGACGGCATTTAACTAATACCATTCAGTCCCGGGCAGACGTTAAAGTCGAGCGGTGTAAGCTCGGCGGATCGTGGGGGCCAGAGAATGGGCCACCCCGACCAATCCATGAGTTTGGGAAGGCATTTAAATGCTCCCTAACCGTTAATCGCAAATGTGCGTGTGAAAATTCACACATTAAAAAAAAGGGGATAAAATCACGTTCAAAAAGTGTTTATTTAATTACCTCGACGTTTCGAACGTGATGTTACGTTCATGATTAAATCCCGTTTTGTTATAATAATGTACAATTATATACGGCGCAAAAATTAGACTCACAATTTGCCGGCTAAAAATATGCTTTTCACTTAAGTAAAAGTAAAGTGACCGTGAGGCGAAGGACATCGAACACTGGCACTATTTGCATAAGATTATTACAAATGTTGCAGAAATAATATCGTTGACTTTTACAGTCGAGTTAATTTACATCCATACACTTACGAGAACAAAACTATCTGAACACGACTTTATGCTCCTGACAATAGGGTCGTGTTCAGATATTTTTGTTCTCATAAGTGTGTAGATGTAAATGAACTCGACTGTACATTTACTCGCCTAATTTATCGGTGTTTATAACCGGTTATTATTATTATTGTAATGGGAGATCTAAACGGACAAATTGGCAAGAGAATGAGAAATGAAGACAAAATACTTGGCCCCTACACCACTGGCAAAAGAAACGATAACGGGCAACGATTTGTAAACTTTGCTCTAGAAAACAACTTGCATATAATGAATAGTTATTTCAAGAATAAATTCAAAAGAAAATGGACTTGGCAGTCACCGAATGGATTAGTAAGGAATGAAATCGATTATATTACTACAAACAAAAAGCCTGTTCTCAAACACAAAAGTAGTGAATAGACTAAACTTCAACACTGATCATAGAATGCTTCAAGGTCATCTATATGCTAACGTCCCAAAAATGTCGAGGAAAAATATAAGGAAGACTAAAACGCCAATTGAGCTACCATTGCCAAATAGTGCTTTGAAGTCTCTTGAGACACAGTTACAAACAGCAAATACTCTCAAGAGCTTACAGGAAAAGTATGACACAATAGAACAAGCTTTGAAAAACATTGAGAAAGAAGTTGAAGGCAGTAAGAATTCAAAAGATAAAATAGGACCTAAGGCTAGAGACTTAATCAAGCAAAGAGGACTACTATTCGATGATAGAAAAACTAACAAACAACAGATAACCAAAATCAGCAAAGAAATAAACACACAAATTAGAAAACACAGACAAGAAATGAGAACCAAATTGATAGAATATCATATAGAAAAAACGGGAGGTACTAAAAAAGCGTGGAAAGAACTACGTGAGAATTCAAGTTGGATTAACAGTATAAAACACCCAAGAAACAAAAAGTCAAAAACTAAAAGATTAGAAATAGTAGAAGCTGCTACCGACTATTACAGAGAACTTTACAGTGACAAAGAGATAGTATCAATAACATGCCCACAAACAACCAAAGAAAAATCAAGTGAGGAACCTATTCCACCCATAATAAAAGAAGAAGTTAGTAAGGCCATCAAGTCACAAAAAAGAGGCAAATCACCTGGAGAGGATGGGATTTCCAACGAACTGCTTATAGGAGTATGTGACACTATCCTGACTCCAATTATGCAACTATTCAACGAAATATTAGTCACCGAACATATTCCTGAACAATGGACTAATTCAACAATAATACTACTCCACAAAAAGGGAAATAGAAATGATATTTCGAATTACAGGCCCATCTCACTTATGTCTAATATATACAAAGTGTTTTCGAAGATCTTGCTAGACCGCTTAACCAGAACACTAGACGAAAACCAGCCAAAAGAACAAGCCGGCTTCCGGAAAGATTTTTCAACTATCGACCATATTCACACAATTAAGCAGGTCATTCAAAAATGTAACGAGTACAGAATAACATATTACCTGGCATTCGTCGATTATAACAAGGCGTTCGACTCACTGAAGCACGGGAAAATCTGGGAAACACTAGTATCACAAGGAGTTAACAATAAGTATATACACCTTATCAGCAACATCTACAGGGATATGAAAGCTAAAATCAAAACAGAATGTACCGGAGAATACTTCCCTATTAAACGAGGCGTAAGACAGGGAGACCCTTTGTCACCCAAATTATTTTCTGCTGTTCTCGAACATGTATTCAGACATCTGGAATGGAATGAGTATGGTATCAAGATAAATGGAGTCTTATTAAACCATCTACGTTTTGCTGATGATCTCATCCTACTTTCGGAAGATGCTGGAGAATTGAAGGAAATGATCGAACAACTAGTCTTCGAAAGCGAAAAGGTCGGGTTGACAATGAATACGGGAAAAACAAAAGTAATGACAAACCACATTAAAACCCCGATCACACCGAACAACAGCTTGATAGAATATGTGGAGGAGTATACGTATCTAGGACAAATAATATCACCAAACGATCTCACAACAAAAGAAATCAATAATAGGATAACTATCGCTTGGAAGAGATACTGGTCCTTTAAGGAAATTATGAAAAACCCTGTAATTCAATTAAAAAGTAAAAGAAAGGTATTTGATACGTGCATTCTACCGAGTATGACATATGGCTGCCAGACATGTCGTCTAACAGACCAAAATACTAAAGCTCTACAAACATGTCAACACAGTATGGAGAGAAGTATTCTTAATATTAAGTTACAAGACAAGGTTCGACTCAAAACCATAAGAAAAAGAACAAAAGTTACTGACATAAAAAAATGTATCAAAAAACTGAAATGGAACTGGACAGGCCATCTTATAAGAACCAATAGGGAAAAATGGGCTAAAGATGTGATGGAGTGGTGCCCTAGGTACAACAAAAGAAAGCAAGGTGGTCAATACCGGAGGTGGGAAGACGACATAAAGAAAATAGCAGGAACAACATGGATGAGAACAGCAAGAGACAGATCGGCTTGGAAAAATCTTGGGGAGGCCTATGCTGAAAAGCAAGACAGTCAATGACTGTAGACAAAGGCTTATAATAATAATAATAATAACCGGTTTGGCTTTTTTTAGTCTAGTCTATTCGCTAGGTGCGCGATGACAGCGTCAACTAGCGGTTACAATTACGGCGGGCTTTTTAATGTCAAATGGCTGACTGTCTTTACGAAGAGTAAGTAAACAAACAAATAATTTCAATGAAATATCGTAATTTTCTTTCATTTTATTCGATTATGTTAATCTATAGTATCGACAAAACGTTGACCTTCTTTATTTCCCGTCTAAAATGGCAAAATCAATAACTTTCAGATGTAATTCACACGGACCTTTTCATGGCTATCTTCACGAGAAGTAAGTTACAAAATAAACAAATTTAACCGAATAACGCATTTCATGCATAATGCAACCGATCATTTATGACTGTATATTCGTAATAATACAGATTATTTTGTTTTTTTCAGTTAAACATGGCCAAATTAATTATTATAACTGGATTCTGCTCAATCAAACACAACATCGCTTTCAAATCCCAAACTACAATAAAATGGGAAACAATTAGTTTTTGCTCAACATGTCTAAAATGTAAAAGAAAATAAACGCATAAACATGCTACTCCCTACAACATACAAGATATAATATTAAAAATGTTGTTCTATAGGTTATACTAACTTTTTCCTCTTGATAGCGATTCTTCTTCTTCTTTCGTGTCGAGGTTCCTCAAATATGTGATGCCCAAAAAGCAGAATATGCCCAGATAGCGATTATCCATTTAATTCGTTGTTCTCGTTTCCAACTTGCTTGTGGAAATTTATTCATTTCTGATTACTGTTTTTGCCATTGTTTTTGCAATTAACTACGCTGCAGGTTTCGTGCCGCATATTTATTTATTTTTAGATGCCTTATTTTCGCTAGTAAAAAGTGACAGTTGGCCTGACGAAAGTTCCTTTTTTGGCCACGGCGCGCGCTACGATCGATTCGTGGTTCCCCCACCACCTACTTCGCACCCAGCGAATAGTTGTCTAACTGCTGGGCAAAGACCTCCCCTCTCTTGCGCCACTCGTCTTTATCGGCTGCATGCTCCTTCCACTTGTTACTGAATGCATCCCAGTCATCCCGCCATCTTTTATGTCCATCACCGAATGGACACGAGCAGACCGATAATAATGTTAGCAAAATCACCCAAAATATCCATCATCCGTCTTATTAAATATGAAGAGCAGTGGCACTTAATGACTTTATGACATCATTAGAACAAAACTTAGAGTCCAAATATAATTAAGACCTTAAAACAGTCATAATGGCTTAAGTAATTTTTACAACTGGTACAGTCGCCATCAGATATATCGTAGCATGTAAGGTATTCATAAATATCTGAACACGACTCTTATTGACTGGGCGTTACAGTACATATTCACATATTTATGAACGCCTTATATGCTGCGATATATCTGATGGCGACTGTACTGATTTCAATTATATGATTTTGACGTAATAGAGTGATAGTTGTGTTTTTTTGAGCTGATTGTGTTGATCAGACTGTTGATTGATAAATCGCAGCAGCAGCATCACGCTCAGTTGAATGCTCGGTTAGCCCGTAGCGGTAAGACGTTTCGTATGTATTTTAAATTTTTAATGTCTGAAACTCACGGTACTATGCTAAATAAATGTAATAAAAAAAGGTAAAAGTGCAATATTGCCTCGAACACACTGTAGGTGCATTGCATTACATAATTTCTATCTTCAATTTGAAGTTTAATGTAACGCTCACCTTGTTCCTGGGGTCCTCCTGCTTGGTGTTGCCTCGACCGTACAGCGGGATCACCTTGTCCCGGCTGATGGCCGCTTTGCAGACGGGGCACACCTGTCGGCTCGGCCGCGTCTCAAGCCACTGGTGAAGGCAGGGCCAGCTGCAAATAAGGCAGACTTATTAAATCATACTTCATAAAAGATCTCTGCGGATGAAATTGGCTTTACGGACAATAAACAAAGTGTATTCATAAATGATCACTTAACTCCCGAAAACAAGAAACTTTTGACTACTACGAAAACTAGTCTCAAGCAAAAAGGTTACCAACATGTTTGGGTTAAATACTGCAAAATTCACGTTCGCAAAGATGACAACTCAAGTGTTTATATTATTAATAGTGAGCGTGATTTAAACAAATTACTATAATTTGTAACACAATCAATATAATTGCCGTATATTCTGTGTTCTCGCTTTTGTCAATATTTCCTAATATTCGCAATAAGCGTGAACACAAAACTTTGAACACCGCGGGCCGGCCCACCTGGTCAGTTTGCCTCTTTTGTTTATCGCTCGGGCTTATCGCTCCCTGCATTAGTTGCTACGTGCTCGATGACTATTTAGTTATCTACGCCTGTCTCTTTTTTTCGCCTTTGCAGATTGATATGCTTAACTTCTTACTCATTTGCACTCGGAATGTTGATTTTATGGCTCTTTGTGGAATATTTTTACGAAGCTGGTTTTTATGCAATATTGAGTTACTGCTTACTATTTGCTTTGACACATTTGCGTATAATTTATTTATAAATGTCATAATTATCTTAAGTGAAAGCTATTCTGATTATAATACTACTTCCGTTATCCATGGCTAATCCTAGTGGTACAAGTAATTATCCCACAATTTATTATCAGAATGTGCGGGGACTTCGTTCTAAAACGATGACATTCTATCGTAGTTTAAGTTTAGCTGCTTATGACATAGTAGTCTTGACAGAAACGTGGCTCGTGGACGGGATACGTGACGCGGAATTATTTGATGATCGTTATGTGGTCTGGCGTCGGGATCGGGATTTATCCTTGACGGGACAAACCCGTGGTGGCGGTGTAGTTATCGCCACTCGAAAGGAGTTGGCGGTAACCCCACAACCATCTTTTCACTCTTCGGCCGAGGATCTGTGGGTTACATTATCACTTAAGGACAGTAACAAAAGGTCGGTCACAATTCATTTATGTGTTTTATATTTATGTAATCAAAACCAGGGTAATACATTTTCGCAACAATTGAAGTCGTTCTTAAATAAGCTAAATGATACCGTTTTAAACAATCTTAACGATAAGTTTTTATTAATTGGTGACTTTAATATGAGTAGTATCTGTTGGACGGCGCAGGGTACTTCAATGGTACCGTCTAGTTACGCAAGTGGGGATGAGTGTACCTTTATAGACGACATTAACTTGCATAATCTATGCCAATATAGCGGAATATTAAATCAGTATGGTAAATTGCTGGATCTGGTTTTATCTAACGATTTAGTCAGCGTATGTGAGTGTTCCAATCCCCTGGTACCAATCGACCCGTATCACAAAGCTTTAATTATATGCGTTAAGTATTCAGTTATTGAATCCTTGTCGCCTGCCCCACTTATAAAATATTATTACAATAAGGGCGATTACGCTTCTATAAACATTGAACTGGCATCGGTTAATTGGGAATGGGAGTTTGCCAAGCGAGACTTTGTTGAATGTCTGGATTTCTTTTACAAAACCTACGAGAGATTGCGAGGTAAATTTATTCCTAGTAAAAAAATACGCCCAGAGCCTTACCCTGTTTGGTTTTCATATTCGCTAAAGAAGGCTATAAAAGAAAAGTATAAATATTTAAAAAAATACAAGATATATAATAATAAGTCAGACCTGATTTCCTTTAATGTTTTGAGGGACAGGGTGCGTAAACTTGAGCAGGAATGTTTTGATGCGTACATGAGCCGGGTGGAGGAAAACATTGCGAAGAACCCAAAGCAGTTCTGGTCATTTATTAAATCGCGCTCTGGCTCTCACGGTATCCCCAATAGTTTAAATTATGACCATAAAATAGTAAACACTGGTGCCGACATATGTAATGCATTCTCTAACTATTTCTTAACTACGTTTTCGGCACCAAATAGTAACCACATTCCAAAGACTGATCCTTTAGTTGCCTCATCAGCGTCTTTGTCGAACATTGAAGTTAACCATGATGAACTCGTTAATATTCTTCTAAAATTAGACCCGTCGAAGTCTGCTGGCCCTGATGACCTACCAGCGCAGTTTTTAATCAACTGCGCTAAAACTATTGTTATTCCCATCATGTTACTTTTTAAACGTTCCTTTTCAGAATGCACTGTTCCCTCCTTATGGAAGTCCGCATATATAACGCCAGTCCACAAAAAGGGTGTAAAAACCGACATAGTGAATTATAGGCCTATTTCTAAATTATGCATATTATCCAAGGTTTTAGAGAAAGTCGTTTATAATCAAGTATATAATACTCTGAAGAACTCTTTTAGCATTAACCAGCATGGGTTCCTTCAGCGTAGATCCACTGTGTCCAATCTAATTCTCTTAAATGATTATGTTACCGAAGCGATGGATAGTGGTTTCCAAGTGGATGTCATTTATACTGATTACAGCAAGTGTTTTGATAGAATTGACCATTCCATTTTGTTATCTAAGCTGTGTGACATAGGCATTCATGGAGACTTACTGAGATGGTTTTCGTCTTATATAGATAACAGGTCGCAGGCTGTTGTCGTTAACAATTATATGTCAGGATGGGTAACGGTACCGAGTGGAGTCCCTCAGGGGTCGTTACTTGGACCGTTGCTGTTCAATATTTTCGTTAACGACATCAGTGACTGTTTCATTCACTCTAAACTCCTATGCTTCGCTGACGACATGAAAATTTTTAGCAAAATAAAGTCGAGTCATGATACCTTACTTGTCCAGTCGGATCTATTGCGCCTTGACAATTACTGTAAAGCCAATAAGCTTGACTTGAATCCATCCAAATGTTTTTCAATAACTTTTTCACGTCAGCGTAACCCGTTCCCTAGTACTTACACACTTAGAGATCAAGTATTAAATAAGGTCGGTCACATGAGAGACTTGGGTGTAATACACGACTCTAAACTCCTCTTCGATATCCATATAGAGAAGATGGTGAGTAGTGCTTTAAAATCATTGGGGTTCATAATGCGTAACTCCGGCCACTTTACTCAAGCTAAGACACTGAAAGTTCTCTATTGCTCTTTAGTTAGGAGTAAGCTGGAATACGCCTCTCAAATTTGGAATCCTTGCTATAGAACCTACATTGATAGAATCGAACGCGTTCAAAAAAAGTTTCTGAAATTTCTTAATTTTAAACTAAAATGTCCTTATGATTCGACCATTTACTATAGTATGTGCAAAAAACACCACTTATTACCGTTACATAAACGTCGTGAGATAGCTGACATTATCTACATTCTCAACATCACAAGTGGTAATCTTGATTGCCCCGAACTGCTTCATAAACTCTCGTTTAATGCGCCTACTCGGTCTAAAAGACATTTCCCCCCCCTTTCAGTCAAATGTGTTTCATCCAAATATAGGCAAAATAGTTTTCTGATTCGAGCCAGTCGCTGCTTAAATAATGTGACAAGAGACCAAGATATTGACATTTTTAATTGTTCCATTCCTTCCGTGAGGCGTAAATTGGCATCATTTTTCTTTGATTAAAAAAAAAAAAAAAAAAAAGAGAAACATTGTAGGTAGTAGGTATGCCCGAGCGTAAAGTATGTTTATGAATTGTTAGCTATTGTGCATGAACTCTGCAGATTGTAAATAACACACTGTAATTAATTAGGTACCTAGGTACTTATTGTGCAACTTCGTTCCAACTTCATAATTCAGTGTCTGTATTTTTTTTAGTATTAATTTGCTGTTATTATTGCATGTGTCTTTGTAAAACTGTGTGTGTTATTTAACTTAATGTTAAATATTATTACGTTGCTATATGTGAGATCCTATAATTGGCTCTGTATTAATAGTTATGTCACTATTAGCGTAAGTTAAGCTGTTGGTTCTCCATGTATAAATAAAATAAAATAAAAAAAAAAAATAAAATATTGTATTTATAATGTAAGTTAGATTGCCGCATTTGTTGCAAGAAAACTGTAATGTCATTTGTACAAAACCCTCAGATTGCGACACATTCCGACTCGGACTTGGCCAGTCTTTTAAAAAATAACATAAAGACTAATTTGATTTTGGCAATGATGTCTTGTATTTCCATTTCTTTTACTTATCATTGATTAATATAGATGTAAACATTATTGGTGTCAATGACCTCAGGGACTGTCAGGAACTAAATGATAAAGGAAAAAATGAAGTCTTTGGATCTCATCCAGATAACATAGTAACATATTGTCATAAATAATCTATTACTTTATAGGTCAAAAGTTGAGATGACACACGCACATAATGATAGAGATTTTGAAATTACTTTGTCTTTGTGCCAATAGCAAGTTCAGCAGCGAACTTCAAGATTGACAAAACATTTGTTCAAATTTATTGGAGAGCTATGGAGCCGTTATTAACATTAAAATACAATTCATACTCATACTCATTCATCTATTTCATTCTAAACTGCCTTTGTGGTTATTATGGTTCACATTCCCAAGCATTAAATGACTAAAATTATGAATAAAATATTTTTTTTTACAATATTTCAAACTCCTAATTTAACTCAATTTATTGTCAATGTCATGAATTTTCTAGTCATAAATGGATATTTGATCAATATAGAACCCAATTTACTCCAGAAAACATGGATAAAGTTGCAAATATTTACGTATTTTATGGTGGCGAAAAAAACAATGCCTACACAAATCAGGTCTTTGTATATTCTTCTGACTTTGTCCTTGACTATAAAATTTAAATTATGAATGAAATACACTTATGAGTATGAGTATAAAAATCATGACCCCTGGTAATTACATTCACTCATATTTGACGATGCTGTTTACAATGAGCAGAGAAATGCTACTTCTCATGTTTATAATTACGAATCATAATCTAGACATATAGCTATACAAGCATTTTATCATTTGTGTAAAATATCATCATCTCATAATTTATAAACCAATTAAGAACATAATATCATCTTTAAAGTTTGTCAATTATTAGTGATTGGACTGTCTATCTCGTTAATCTCCAGTTTGACCTTCATGACATGTAAATTATACTAAATAATATCACTATTTATATAAAAACCTGATTTCAACATTGAATTGTAGTACTTTGTACAACCCAAGTAATAAAGTGTGAACCAGTTTCTTGTTTGTGTCAAGAATGGAATCAGGTGTTTAATTGCAATGTTGACACAGATGTTGAAAACAAAGTATGTTGCAAAATGCCTACCACATTAATAATTCGACTTTCAATAAATACTAGAAAACTACATGTTAAAACACCAAAAAAACATTACCAACCAACTGTTCATTTGCATATTAGACATGATCTATGGTTTCCACAAGCTCCAGATGCGTGAAGCGTAGATTAGAGGGAGAGAGGAGAGAGGAGACAGGTGCCTACCAGAAGAGATGTCCGCACATGGAGACGACGGCGTCCCTCGCCGTGTCTAGGCAGATGTTGCACTCCAACATACGCTCGTCCCGCTTGTCCTCGTCGCCGCCAGCCTCGTCCTCGCCGCCCGCGGCGCCTCCCGGCGTCGACGCGCTCGGCTTCGCCTCTGTCTCCGCCATCTCAACCCTCTGCGCGCAACCAACCACTGCTGTTTCACACCACAGCACCACACACCAACTTGCACGACACGGTTATCACGGACGTCTTGACGTCCGACTATGACGTGACAATTCTTCTATTATAAAACCACCATATGACCCTCGATGCTCACTTATGAGAACTGTTGACGATCAGCTTCTACTGTGAAATTTTAAGGATGGCTTGCGGAATTACACAAAAAATGAAAAAAATAAATCACATCGTCCTGACCCGTGCTTTGATGACTTTTGATCTGTCAAAAGTTGCTATAGACTACAGACTAGAAGGACAGACTATGCTGTATTCACGAGATCCACGTATGCACAAATATAAATGAAATTGTAACTGAATGCAAACAAAAAGAAAATTTATCATGATATAAGACTGATATTCCTATTTACATTACTTAACAAAATATTAAATCGATATCAAAACAATTCAACTAATCAATTGATTTCGCATTCAGAATTCATGACATTGTTATGCTGCTGTTTGATTGGTGAGCCGCTATCCTTTTCTTATCTAGACCAATCCGCGAGCTGGCTTAGTTTGACTGACAGTCAAGACTTAAAGAGAAAACAAAAATAAAAATACCTACCACAGTTTTCTTCAAGTGAGCTACTCTATCCAGTTCGATTTCTTGGTTTCTTAACGAAATTGATCAGTTCTCCTCTAATTCAAATTGATTTAATGACTCCTTTTAATATATGGTGCTTCATAATCATCCGATCACGGTGAATGTGCCATATTCGCGACGAATTATGTTGAAAAACAAGTGTGACGTCACAATTTTTATCAGCTGAGGAGTCGGGAGTGCAGTGAGAGGTCGGAACAAAACAAACAATATGGGAGGCGCCGTGAGCTCGGGCAGGGACAACAGCGAGCTAATCGACAACCTCGTCAGCAGCAACTACATCAGGTCGCGGGATGTGGAGCGCGTGTTCCGCGCGCTGGACCGCGCGGACTACATGACGCGGGACGCGCGCGACCAGGCCTACAAGGACCTGGCCTGGCGGCATGGCCCGCTGCACCTCTCCGCACCTTGCATATACAGGTACTCGTCGTCTAAAAGTCTGCCAATGTCGTGATGTTAATAAGCAAAAGTGAATGTAAACATCTGGCCTTTGATAATAATCGCCACTGATAATCACTTGTTTGTCACTATTTGAACTCTCAACGTTGACCCCTTTGTCTCCTTGTAGCTAGTAACAGTTGAAACAGAACCTTGTAGCATGTGTTACTATGTAAACATCTTCTTTACATCACCTTTATGTATCATTCAGGATCTTATATTCTCAATTGATTTACAAATATTATAGGTTCTGTGTACAAATGCATGAAGGAACTCTTTACCTGACAGTGAAGTGATGGAAGGGCTGGAGCTGTCTCCAGGGCTGTCGTTCCTGAATGTGGGCTCGGGCACCGGTTATCTCAGCACCCTGGTGGGCCTGATCCTTGGCTCCGGAGGCATCAGTCATGGGATTGAAGTCAACTCCTATGTCTTCGACTATGCTACCAAAAGACTGAGCCAGTTCATAGAAAATTCCCCAGTTTTGGATGAATTTGATTTCTGTGAGCCAAAATATTTCTGTGGTAAGTGAAATTTATTGTAAATATTTGAGTTTTTTCATTAGTATAGAACAAGAGAAGTTATTGTTCCGGTCCTTCAGGTTAGCGCACCAAAATATTATAAACAACTTGAATTCAGTCTTCTCTGCACTTGCTAACTTATTTATGAAGTAACCTATCAAAATGTTGTGCAATGCGAAAATATATAGGTTACAATCTGAAGTCAGATATGATACATCCTATTTTATTTTGATGTTTTGAGTTTGAGTGTATGAAATATTCAATATTTTTTCAATAATAGCTGATGGAGTACTGTACCAAATAATGCTCTAATTTCTATTAATTATCAACCAATTTATCATTTTCATGTTTTGAGCATAGGATTTTCCATATCCAGGAAACCTGTTATCCATTTACCCATTCTACTAGTACATTATTATGGAATGAAATTTGATTATGACTATGACAAACAACATTGCATTGTTTGTACACATTGGTAACTAAAAGAGACTGTAATAACTAGCCAATCAACGTGGATTAATCCAGGAACAAATGCAAGTACTTATTTTTATTCTGTTGGTTCATCTGTTTAACCTCTCATATGCTTAAACATGAATCCATGCGAGACATTTCTACTTTACGTTAAAATATCAGTTGGTTTCAATTTGATTAGGAAATTTTTGAAATCGTATTTGAGGGGTTAATTGATGGGAAGCAAATCTGCTTATTAGAAACAAATTTTTTAACACACTCAGTGGCGATAATGCACATACTATGTGTCAACAACGTGTGGGGGGTCAGCAATGAATGTGTAAATATGTAGTAGATGATGACAAAGCGGTTGGCGCAGAGGTAGTGCAGCAGTCCACTAAGCGGGCTGTGTTGGGTTCGAATCCCAGCAAGGGTAAATATTTGTATGATGAATATGTATGTCTATCAACATCTATTGCCCAATATAAATAAATAAATAACACAAGCCTATTAGAGCTTACTTTGAGACTAGGTTGATTTGTGTGAGGCTGTCTGATATTTATTATTGCAGCTCCACATTACTCGCCAAGTTCACTGAAATTGGGCGAATATGTCAGTGTGGAAACCCGGCCAACTTTGATCAACTTTGCAAGTAGTGTGGAGCTGCAATTACAATACAAAACACAGGTTTGTATAAACTGTGCGTTGTGCAGGTAACGGGCTGTGTATCGCGCCGCTGGGAGCGCCGTACGACCGCGTGTACTGCGGCGCTGGCTGCCCGGAGGAGTACCAGAACTACTTCAAGCAACTAATTAAGGTATGCTGTAAAAATGTACACTAGCAAAATCTCGATATCAGAATTCACATGTGTTTAATAAACTACATGCGGTGCCAATTTTACCAGACTCAGCTAGATTCTCACAATTTGAGGACCAAAATTGGAAGTTTCTCAGAGTTCAGAAGTTTTTCTACAGTACACTTAAATAGGAATGTTTCAATGATTAACCTAAATTGCATTTATAAATTTATAGTTTATCTATGTAATAAAAAAATATGCGGTAAACAGTTTTTACACACAGGACAATTTTTAAGGCCAAATTTAGAGGGTTGGATAGGTTTGATAAAAGTATGAATATTTAGTAAGGACACGATTCCAGGTGGGCGGTATACTGGTGATGCCGCTGAACGACAACCTGGTACAGGTGAAGCGAGTGGGCGAGACCGAGTGGACGTCGCGCAGCGTCCTCAACGTGTCGTTCGCGACACTGCGCGTGCCCACCAAGGAGGAGGCGGCGGATCTCATCCGAATGGGTGAGTATGACACCCAGCTACGGCCTTTCATAATTGCATTCGTCCGCCAATCGTTTCTTTCTGGTGTCGGTCGTAATGTACTGTTTTTGTAGAATTACCGTTTAAAAATCAAGCTCCTAAATACATGATGAAGATGACAGTTTAACAGTGATGTATGTCGCTTAACTTTTCGACAGCTCAGCTCTTCGCCGGAAAACCGTGTCCCTTATGTCAAGCTGACAGTAGATAGTATGACATTGTATAGCGGCCAATGACGTCGTGGCGTCACGGGCACAGCTTTCCGTCGACGTGATTTGCCGTCTTTGGCGATGAACTGTGACAGTGGGGTGATAATGATGATGACGTGTGCAGACGAGCTGAGCCCGCCGCGTCTGCAGACGCTGTGTCGCGGCGTGGTGCGCGCGCTGCTGCGCGGCGGCGTGTGGCGGCGGCACCCGGAGCTGCGCGCGCCGCCGCCGCGCCCGCCGCCCGCCAAGAAGCCCTGCCCGCGCCGCATCTGCATCCCCATCGAGGACGAGAGTGACGTCGGTGAGTGCTGCGTCCATGAGGTCCCGCACATACAGACGTGTTGTCCGCGCGCTGCTGCGCGGCGGCGTGTGGCGGCGGCACCCGGAGCTGCGCGCGCCGCCGCCGCGCCCGCCGCCCGCCAAGAAGCCCTGCCCGCGCCGCATCTGCATCCCCATCGAGGACGAGAGCGACGTCGGTGAGTGCTGCGTCCGTGAGCTCCCGCACATACAGACGTGTTGTCCAATGGTTCACTGGTAGAGAATACTTTAAGGCATTCAGGCCGCCGTTTATACTTTTATTTACATGTGTATTTTGTGCTATAAAGTTTAAATAAATAATAAGGTCTCCTAATTCTACCGACTGCGCCATTTCATATGTATTAGCCAAGAAGAACGATACGGGAGAAGAATCCCCGAAACCAAGCAATAAACCAAATGTATGACACTCTAAAGCAGCAGATAATAATCACGGACAAACATACATACATACTTACAGGTCAAACTGAGAACCTGCTCTTTTGCAGTCGTTTAGAAAGGTCATCATAATGTAACCCCATTGCTACATTTGTATGTATTTAAGTATATATTTATTTATATAAGTACGTATATCGTCGTCTAGTACCCATAACACAAGCCTTAGAGCTTAATTTGGGTCTAGATCGATTTGTGTGAGGTTGTCCGATATTTATTTATTTATTTGTGTGCAGAGGGCCTGAACGCGCTGCACG
Organism: Apotomis turbidana; assembly: GCA_905147355.2. Classification (NCBI taxonomy): domain Eukaryota; kingdom Metazoa; phylum Arthropoda; class Insecta; order Lepidoptera; family Tortricidae; genus Apotomis; species Apotomis turbidana. Next base: position 26,124,394 of record LR990288.1, read on the forward strand.
ACCTGGACCGCGGCGGCGGCGCGGGCGAGATGAACGCGCTGCTGAGCCTGGTGCTGAGCATGGGCCCGAGCCGCGTGGCCGGCGCGCTGCGCTTCGACGCGCCCTCCGACGACACGCTCTCCGACTCCGAGGAACCGCCCGAGGTGACCACTCACCGCACTATACACACCTGCACCTCTAACACAACTCTCACATGACACTATTTGTCGCGCGAGATAATTGCCTGTTTCTTTCTGTCCAGTAATGTGAGAGGGTGACGGGTAGCGCTATGTCGCGCGAGAAGAGTCGCGAAGAATAGTTCTGCTAGATGGGCTGAGGGAGTTATGTATCATTAGACATCTGAGAGTCTTGTTATCAAGGGACTGAGAGACGGCTCCAATTTGTGTATGCGTCGGACTTTAGCTCTGGATTCTGAAATAAAATACTTGTTGCGTTACGTTCAGCACTGTCGATATCTAACCACATATATGAGCATGCAGTGTTTCGTAATTACTTTCGACTCGAAACCGATTCGTTGAGCTCTAGGACCCCAACTAAATAACTATTATTTGTAAAGAGATTGAAGGTTTTTATTAATGAAACATGTGTTGTTGATGGCAGGCGCCGCCACAAGCCCCGGGCTCCCGGTCGCGCTCGCGCTCGCCGGGCGCGGAGTCGCCGCGCGGGGCGTGGGGCGCGCGGCCCTGTCGCGGCATGCTCACCTTCGAGCTGCGCGACCAGCGGGCCGCTGCTGATGGTACAGTCCCGGTTATGTTGCCGCCACAAGCCCCGGGCTCCCTTACATGCTCACCTTCGAGCTGCGCGACCAGCGGGCCGCTGCTGATGGTACAGTCCCGGTTATGTTGCCGCCACAAGCCCCGGGCTCCCTTACATGCTCACCTTCGAGCTGCGCGACCAGCGGGCCGCTGCTGATGGTACAGTCCCGGTTATGTTGCCGCCACAAGCCCCGGGCTCCCTTACATGCTCACCTTCGAGCTGCGCGACCAGCGGGCCGCTGCTGATGGTACAGTCCCGGTTATGTTGCCGCCACAAGCCCCGGGCTCCCTTACATGCTCACCTTCGAGCTGCGCGACCAGCGGGCCGCTGCTGATGGTACAGTCCCGGTTATGTTGCCGCCACAAGCCCCGGGCTCCCTTACATGCTCACCTTCGAGCTGCGCGACCAGCGGGCCGCTGCTGATGGTACAGTCCCGGTTATGTTGCCGCCACAAGCCCCGGGCTCCCTTACATGCTCACCTTCGAGCTGCGCGACCAGCGGGCCGCTGCTGATGGTACAGTCCCGGTTATGTTGCCGCCACAAGCCCCGGGCTCCCTTACATGCTCACCTTCGAGCTGCGCGACCAGCGGGCCGCTGCTGATGGTACAGTCCCGGTTATGTTGCCGCCACAAGCCCCGGGCTCCCTTACATGCTCACCTTCGAGCTGCGCGACCAGCGGGCCGCTGCTGATGGTACAGTCCCGGTTATGTTGCCGCCACAAGCCCCGGGCTCCCTTACATGCTCACCTTCGAGCTGCGCGACCAGCGGGCCGCTGCTGATGGTACAGTCCCGGTTATGTTGCCGCCACAAGCCCCGGGCTCCCTTACATGCTCACCTTCGAGCTGCGCGACCAGCGGGCCGCTGCTGATGGTACAGTCCCGGTTATGTTGCCGCCACAAGCCCCGGGCTCCCTTACATGCTCACCTTCGAGCTGCGCGACCAGCGGGCCGCTGCTGATGGTACAGTCCCGGTTATGTTGCCGCCACAAGCCCCGGGCTCCCTTACATGCTCACCTTCGAGCTGCGCGACCAGCGGGCCGCTGCTGATGGTACAGTCCCGGTTATGTTGCCGCCACAAGCCCCGGGCTCCCTTACATGCTCACCTTCGAGCTGCGCGACCAGCGGGCCGCTGCTGATGGTACAGTCCCGGTTATGTTGCCGCCACAAGCCCCGGGCTCCCTTACATGCTCACCTTCGAGCTGCGCGACCAGCGGGCCGCTGCTGATGGTACAGTCCCGGTTATGTTGCCGCCACAAGCCCCGGGCTCCCTTACATGCTCACCTTCGAGCTGCGCGACCAGCGGGCCGCTGCTGATGGTACAGTCCCGGTTATGTTGCCGCCACAAGCCCCGGGCTCCCTTACATGCTCACCTTCGAGCTGCGCGACCAGCGGGCCGCTGCTGATGGTACAGTCCCGGTTATGTTGCCGCCACAAGCCCCGGGCTCCCTTACATGCTCACCTTCGAGCTGCGCGACCAGCGGGCCGCTGCTGATGGTACAGTCCCGGTTATGTTGCCGCCACAAGCCCCGGGCTCCCTTACATGCTCACCTTCGAGCTGCGCGACCAGTGGGCCGCTGCTGATGGTACAGTCCCGGTTGTATCCGACACGTGGCCGTCTGCGCAGGCGCCGGGACAAGCCCCGGGCTCACTTATGACATCAATTTAATATTGTGGTTCCGGATGGACTGTCCAAACCCACTGTTACGGAGATGCCTCGACTTTGCGCGACTAGAGATCCGAGCGTGACGGCCATACGAGTGATCGAGACACACGTAACGTGCACCACTGCCACTAACCGCTGACACGCAAATTCGTGGCATTACCGTAATATCCTTGTACATCCCCAGATATGGATAAACTTATCATCTTATGTCGTCCTCACCCATCTACTTTTTGGTGGTGTAAATCGAATACGCCTGCTGTCCAGGAAGCTCTTTCCCACGCACATTTCTTTGTTCTTTACTAAGGTTCTCAATTCCTTTTGATCAAAGTGTAAATTCTCCTCTATTATAAAATTATAAAGAGCGTAATCTTAAATGACGTTTATCAAATTGTACATTGTTCTCCTAGTGATCGAGAAAAATACCTTCACTCATTTCCTCCACACGTAAGTGCATGGAGCACTTGAAATAAATAAATAAATGTATTACACAGAACCAGTTCCGTCAGCCAGCGGAGCACAGCCGCCGTCAGCGCCGCGTAGCGACGAAGAAGCAAGCCGCGATGCAGAAACCGGCGAGAAAGTTGACACACACGACGCGACCGCCACACATAACAAAACCGACACGGCCGACAAAAGCGACACCCTTGACAGCGGGGACTCGGCCGACAGAAGCGACACATTAGCCAGAGACGCGGCTCTTCCCAGTGACTCTCGCGACAGAAGCGACGAGGACAGAATGGAACGGGACAGACGCGACCGACGCGACAAAGACCCGCGCGACAAAGACAACACGCGCGACAGGAGCAACACGCGCGACAGGAGTTCCACGCGCCGACGACGCAGGGACAGGGATGGCCACAGCGACGACGACGGACAGGACGACGTGCCGGCCGAGGTCGAGATATACTTGGGCAAGGTAAGATATGCCGGTGCTACTTGCAGTACCAAGTTCATTATTTCATTATTCCATTATTACTTTAATATTCTGAAAGACGAATAGTTCGTACTGAATCGCCCCCCAATTGTGATTGAGTAATTGAAATTCGTTTTTTTTTGCTTCAATATAAAAGTAGTGTGCTTAGCACTTCATTACTTCGTGTCACTGTGGTTTATTTGTGTCTTGTGAAATAATACAAATACAAATTCTTTATTGGTAACACAAAGTTACATGTCAACAATTTTGAGCATAGGTATGTACATACAACTTACTTATTTTACAAATGACAGAAGGTTTTAACTTATGATTATCACTTAACCACAGGGCGGACGCTGCCTACTAAAAACTGAACTTGAATGTCAGTGTCAATGTGTGCGTGTAAGACGCACAGGGCTGCCTCAGACGCATTGCAACAACTAGTTGTCTTCGTTGCACATAAATATGACATAAGGAGATAGAAAATTATCACAACCACACAACAACGGTAGTGGTGGTGATGATGATGGTGATGGTGGTGGTGGTGGTGGTGGTGATAAAGGTGATGGTGATCACTACCATCACCACCACATCACCACCACCACCACCTTCATCACCATGACCACCACCACCATCACCACCATCACCACCAACGCCACCATCACTACCATCATCATCATCACCACCACCGTCACCACCACCACCATGACCACCACCTTCATCACCACCACCACCACCACCATCACTACCATCATCATCACCACCATATTCATCATCATCATCATCATCGTCAACACTACCACCACCAGTCACCACCATATTCATCACCATCATCATCATTATCACCACCAGTCACCACCATCATCATCATTACCATCGCCAACACCATCACTATTTCACGAGTCAATGCCCACCTATAACCATATACTTACACAGTAGGTACACAAACAACCCCTTCGAAATTTTCTACGTAGCCAACTCCCGGCCAACTACGTGCCCTTGGGGGGTGAGATAGCTCAATTCGGTGCGGGGGTGTGCGTGTCCATTCTGTATGTAATACTATTAAGTACTCTGTGACTTAACTTAATTTATGTCTATAATCTATATACTATGTTGTCCAGATGGGTGGCGGGTCGGGCGCGGCGTCGCGCGACATGGACTGGGACGCGGACGAGGAGGAGGAGGAGGACGACGAGGAGGAGGAGGACACCGAGACGGAGCCGGCCGAGCTCGAGCCCGACACCGAGCCCTCCGCCGACACCGCCGACAAGCCGCCGCGACAGAAGCTCGACAGTGGTATGTTGGTCATGGCCTGCGACACTTACATATTTGTTTGTTTTAAACATAAACAAATGAATTGAATTTGTTTTTTTCTGGAAAATCTTTTGTAGCAACGTAGCAGCAAGTCAAAAGTCAACAGCTGATTGCGTGCGGCGGCGCCATATTGTCTTGTCTTATCTGTCAAATGGGCGAACAAAATCGCGCGCGGCATTCGGTGAGCGTAATTCCATCCAATGCCCGAGGCATACGCCGAAGGCCGCGCAATTGCCTCGCTAGGCGGCTCGCTCTGTGTACCCGGTTATACAATTTTCTTGCTATAAGGATCTACAAACTTTGCAGGTCATTGAATGAAATGAAATGTCGCTGGTCGGCACTGAGAAGACTAACCGAAGACCTGAGTACCTGAGAAGCATAACTCTAATGCTTCTCAGGTACGAAAATGTTCCAAATGTTAACCTCTACAAGACTCGTCGTAGTTAACTGAGGTCAGAGACGTAGTATGTGTTGTGTTTGACGCAGGCATCGGCGAGATGACGCCGTCAGTGGACTCGTCGCCGGCCAGCGGGTACGAGGCGGGCAGCTCGCGCCGCTCCGGCGGGGACTCCGACCTCGCCGACTGCAGGCCCGGTGAGTGAGGGGACGATGGTGGTGATGGTGGTGATGGTGGTGATGACGTCAGTGGACTCGTCGCCGGCCAGCGGGTACGAGGCGGGCAGCTCGCGCCGCTCCGGCGGGGACTCCGACCTCGCCGACTGCAGGCCCGGTGAGTGAGGGGACGATGGTGGTGATGGTGGTGATGGTGGTGATGACGTCAGTGGACTCGTCGCCGGCCAGCGGGTACGAGGCGGGCAGCTCGCGCCGCTCCGGCGGGGACTCCGACCTCGCCGACTGCAGGCCCGGTGAGTGAGGGGACGATGGTGGTGATGGTGGTGATGGTGGTGATGACGTCAGTGGACTCGTCGCCGGCCAGCGGGTACGAGGCGGGCAGCTCGCGCCGCTCCGGCGGGGACTCCGACCTCGCCGACTGCAGGCCCGGTGAGTGAGGGGACGATGGTGGTGATGGTGGTGATGGTGGTGATGACGTCAGTGGACTCGTCGCCGGCCAGCGGGTACGAGGCGGGCAGCTCGCGCCGCTCCGGCGGGGACTCCGACCTCGCCGACTGCAGGCCCGGTGAGTGAGGGGACGATGGTGGTGATGGTGGTGATGGTGGTGATGACGTCAGTGGACTCGTCGCCGGCCAGCGGGTACGAGGCGGGCAGCTCGCGCCGCTCCGGCGGGGACTCCGACCTCGCCGACTGCAGGCCCGGTGAGTGAGGGGACGATGGTGGTGATGGTGGTGATGGTGGTGATGACGTCAGTGGACTCGTCGCCGGCCAGCGGGTACGAGGCGGGCAGCTCGCGCCGCTCCGGCGGGGACTCCGACCTCGCCGACTGCAGGCCCGGTGAGTGAGGGGACGATGGTGGTGATGGTGGTGATGACGTCAGTGACGCCAGCCGAGCACGAGAACGGTAGCCGCGTTAGATTCTAGTCCAGCACCGCGACAATCTCAGCAAGCAGTGATGGGGCTTGTCTTCATATTTACGAGTATCTTAAGGCTTGATTTTCATTTGTAAAAACGCTTGTAATGCGTGAGCTGTCTCGGTGCTATTCGCATTTTATACCTGTCTCGCTCGCTCTTACGCGATCCATAAAAACTTTACGTAAACCCGAATTGCATCACGGACTGTATGTGTGTTTACAGAATGAAGTGTTAATTCGACTGTCGCGGAAATCTTAACGGTAAAATATAAATGGCCAAAGGGATGTGACATTCTCATCGATTTTTCGGAATTGTTCGATTCTTCTTTAACGTGGAGAGAAAATTGATGGTAGATCTTGCTGCCTAAGCGTCTTGGCAAATGGGTCATTGTCAGATTTAGGTTCGCGTCTTTTCGGTGGACACGTACAAAGTTAAGGACTTTAGTTTGCCGATCAAAATTATATTAGCATACACGAGTTTCCCTATCTATGGGCTTGCGTGTTAAAAACATAACTTCTATGCACATACGCTGTTAACTATTGGCCACCGAAGAGACAACTTTTGTTTTTTGAACTGACAATGACCCATATTCTATAACGCATTTTTTCCTTAGGTGCCCGCCGCCGTCGTCAAAAGCGGTACTTCGCGCGGCGCGGCTCCGAGTCCGGCTCGTCCGGCGCGTCCGGCACGTCGGGCGCGTCCGGCGCGTCCGGGCTGTCGGACGCGTCCGGCGCGCGCCGCCGGCCCAAGCGCCGCGCCAGCGACGGCGGCGACGCGCGCCGCGTGCGCCTCTCCGTGCTCATGAAGCGCTCCGTCAAGGAGCTGCCGTTGCCGTACGCGCTCAAGAAGTACGTCAACCTGGGGCGATGCTTCGAGTTCTAATTTCGAATATTTGGAATTTACTCTAACGGCCTTATCACACGCGAGTTGCGAGCGTGTTTTCTATACAAATGTCAGTCGTGGCGAACTCGCCGCGTGATCGCCTTCATACAAAATTCGCCCGCAGATCGCAAGTGTGATAAGGCCCTAACTCGTTAGGTATGTCCGGGTGAATTAAGGGCGACTTACACTAAACCATACTGATGTATTTAATGCTATCTATGAACCTTTATTATACTTTGTGAAATGCGCAAACCGAAACCACGTAGATACAGAATATCGACGAAGCATGTAATCGTCAGTGTGGCCGGAGTCGCCCTTCACCTTTGTCTATCGGCGTCCTGACGTCACGGGGCAACTGTAGTCTATGGCCATTGTATCAAAGACATAATGAACTAGTTTATAGGAACGAAAAAAGATAAGTCATTAAAATAAATTAAATTATACTTTCGTCTATATTATATTATTATATTTATAATTAAAACTTTCATCACTCATCGTCATAAAAAAATCGAATAATCGTCAATAAAGCTCAAAAGGTGTACTCCGTTCAATTACGAAATTATGTGATCTTAGCCTCGTTTTCGTTCCTTTGAACTTCGAGTATTATTGTTTGTTATTTCTAATAAATATTCTGATCTAGAATTAGGCGTTATGTTATTACCAAACGTCGCAGCAATTTATAGGAATCGAAAAAAGTAAGTCGTTTACAAGTGTTCGGATCGGCGCACACACGCGTAGATGCGGTGGTCTTAATAGTCTGATAGATTACTGCCATGTGAGACACTCGGCTGATGCTTGTGTGTGTGCGTCGACAGACGTCCAAGTACTGTTTACAACATTGTATCGTGCAGTATAGGAGGCCTAGTATTTAGGTTAATTAGGGCGCTCCATACATTTGATCACGGTGTAAAATCAGTCGGGCCTGGCGGGTTACTGCGATGTTCAAAATTGGATCGTTGTATCGTGCCGTCCCGCTCATTCAAATATAGTTTGACGCGAGATCGAGAGGGATGGTACGGTGCAAACTGCGGAGTAGCCCTTCTGTACGGAGCGTCTAAACTAACGTAGCTCAACATAAGTTGTTTATTCTTCGAACGCGCGCTGAATTTCGAAGCAATGTTTGAATGAAATCGATTGACTTCGACGAATAACTTATTACGTTTACTTTCAAAAGACAAAATACTTTTGGAGAAATACTCCTAATTTTTACACAATGTTACTGAATTGTTCTAAAATTAAACAATTATTCGTCATATTGGCCACGTTCGGCCGCTTGTAATTATAAATTTGTATGTTATTTTTATATTTTGTTCGTGTTAAATTGGATATCGTAATTGTTTTGTGTGTTAGGTTAGGTGTAAAGGTCTTCCACGAGCTATAAAATAACGAAAACGTGTACCGTTGGGTTGGCATTTTTGTCATTGTGTAGCCGTAGGATAGCCACGAGGGTCGTCTCCACTGACGCAGAGCCGGGAGTGGACCATGATTTGACCAATCACACTAATGTCAAATGGAAAATCCTACAGTGAAACTGCCCCTGGCTGAAATGTATAGCTTTCTTAGAAGCATTAATTTGTCTTATTATAAGATATCATTTTACCAAATTTGAAGCCTAGAATCCTCTCGGTTTAGTTAAAATAAATAGGAAATTTAGTAAAATGATATCTTATAATAAGGCAAATAAAATCTTGTAAGAAAGCAATACAATTCAGCCAGAGGCAGCTGTACTATAGGATTGCGGCCTTTGGAGTGATTGGTCAAACGCGGTCCTTCGCCCGGCCCGCGACACTGGCCGCCCACCCTGAGGCTAGCTGTCCAACACACATGTGCATATTTAATGCATAATGAGATATGGTTTTTAGGGTTCCGTTTTGTATTAGCTTCGCTCATTTGCTGTGCGTGTGTGGTGGACAGCTGGTCGGTGTCAGCCGCGCGGCTCTGTATATACTGACGGGCCGTGATCGCTGGGAATGGAATTCGGAAGAAACTTTGTGTAACGATGACACGCGAATGTGATATTGATGACAAAACTTTTTAACTTTCAAAAGTTTAAGAAGAACCATCAATAATAATATACGAAAAAACAGACCACCTCACGAAAATCGGTCTAGTCCTAAATTAAGCTCAAGAAGGCTTGTGTTATGGTACTAGACGACGATAAACGTACCCATATATATAAATATATGCTTAAATACAATATAAAATAAACCGTAACTTAATGGCAGTATATTGATATTCGGTTGATTTACTTCATTTCAAATTAAGTTTTTATCATAACATGATTATGCGATAGATAATGCCCGCTTCTGACAGAAGTAGAGCGGCATTCTCTATTTATTTAGATTATCGCTGGATGAATTAAAAAAATCAGATTGTATTTTATTTAGATTATGACAAAAGGTCAAATTGCAACAATGTTTTCAACCAAATTATGAAACATAGTACCTAAGTTAGAGATTATTATACATTGAAACTTTTTATAGTAAGTTCAATAAGTTTTGGGACAGCAGTATAAAATTCGCGTGTCATCGTTTAAATTCTCAGTGTTCACGGACTGTACTTTGCTGTAAATACTAATACTGTCACTCGTTTTATTTGCGTGTCTTTACAAATCAATTGCGGTAAAGAAAACCCTTATATGTATGTCGTGCAGTTGTGTAAAGGCTGATATTTTAATTCTGACATAAACATTATCTCATACTTTATTTTAGTTTTTTTTCGTATGCTACTTTTTTATGTGATCTTTAGAAAGCTGGGCCTACGAGAAATGATCATGATCACATTAGTGAAGGACCAGAAAAATAAAGTCTTCCATTTTTAGGACATGTTTCAGCCTATGCTACCTACATTATCTGAGTGGCGCATATTGTAGAGTGAAGTCAACACCTCCTTCCGTCTCTCCCTTCCTTGGTAAGTGTTCAAAACAAGAGGAAATAGTAGTACCTTGGGATAAAGTCATATTATGTTAAAAACAGTGTAGAATTGGCTAAACTGTTCAATATAAGAGTTTTCCTTACCCGTATTGGTTATTCTAATTACATCTACAAGTTGTTTTAATTTGATATTGAACCCACTTATGTAATAAATTGAATTAATTGTGTTACTGTTATAGCATTCATGTAGATCGTTCAATAAGTCAGTTCGGGTTGCAGGCGAGCTATTCTAAACTGTCACCAAGATATTTAAGGCAGCCGGGGTTAGGTTTAGTTTGGTTGGTCCGCGAGACGTAGCCGCCGTTAACGCCTGTCCTTTATATCCATCAAATTGATGACTAATCAAATACTTAAGCCATATTATCCAGCCTCAAACTAGGGTCTAAAGACAGCTTCGATGTCCAATTCTGCCGTGCTAAGCTAAAAAGCGATCTTTTTGTATGGAACTCCATAGCAAAAGGTCGTCTTTTCATTGATGAGATGCATGCTAGTATTATACAATTGTAACATGAAGAGATTCCATAAATAGGTAATATTTACAATACAATACAAATTCGTATGTATTGCGTTGAAACCGACCTTGTTTTCTGTATAATTGTGTAGAATCCAACAGTTTACATCAGGTTTTTATTATAAAATCTGAAAAATGATATCGCGAATCAAACTTAGGACGAGACATGAAGCAGGATAGAAAAAAGTGGTCGCTGTACTGAAAATGCTTGAAATTCGTCCTGCACTTAAAATGCTGCGGCTAGAAACGTAGTAAAAATTGGACGGCAACATTAGAAGGGGCCTAGTTACTGAGGTTTAATTTCGTTTTTTTTTTCTAGTCATTGTTATTTGATCGATGTTCACGACGGATATCTCGTGGATTGTCCTCATAGTTAACTATGCGAGTCATAACATAAGTATAAGGTAAAGTCCATATCGTCGGGGATAGTGCGATACCGCGTAAATACATAATAGCTGTTGATAAAGTTCTCATTTCAATAAAATACTTAGCATTTGTTTGAATATTGATTCGTATCTACACTTGTTACTTACGCGGTATTGCACTATCCCCGACGATATGCCTTTTCTTGCTCATCTAAGGTTTGTTTGGGAGGTGCGTCAAAAATTTCCCACGACATCATCCTTTCGCTGAACTGTAATTAGTATAGTTTTACTTTTTCCAGAATATTTTAAGTTTCCTTCGACTAAAATGGCTTGCTAGTCATTTTAGAATGGTTTGGAAGGAATACATTTGCGTGAACAAATGTTATCCTATTAGGTAGAGGTGTATATAGGCAATACACGCGACAAAGTTTTCTTTAATGGTTCAGATTTGGATGGTCGTGTTTCTAAATTTTCTTTCCCACCCAATCCCCCAATCCCAATTTTCCTTCTTAAGTGTGTGCTTCCTCATACTATCTGTTTTTGTACAGTGTCTTATTTGGCACAGCCTCAAGAAGCATGATTTTAGAGCTGTTTGAAGAGAAATGGGTAAATCAGTGTACAATATAGGTACCTATTAGATTCTGTGGAAGATGCCATGTTTAGAAATAGGGCCTTTCAACTCTGAGCGATTTCAATGTCTATAACGTATCGATAGTGTAAGCCGTAATAGTATACATTACGTACGGGCGTAAGTGCCACAGATCGCATGTTATGCATATCATGCATAAACATACTATCTGGGGCTTTACTAATTACCGCTCGTGGTCTGTCTAAAGTTTTACGTCTTGCCTTGGCTAGGAAGTGGGATTTTCTCCCGCGTAGCGTAGCGTAGCGGGCAGAAATCCCACTTACGGCCCAGGGTGACGTAAATAATGTAATTCTGAAATTGTTTTGAATAAAAAATCTTTGAATATTTATGAGGTTTTTTAAACCACGACTTCCGTTTAGTTTGTTTCACTTAATATCGCTGCCGTTATATTATTAAACGGCGAAATTTAAGTGAAACGATTATTTTTCTAAGTCCTTGCTAGTTACCTTTTATCTTCCTTGCTAAATACTACCTACTATTCTATTTGATAAGTACCTACTATTGACTCAAAGCGGTAATTTAATTTGGGCGAATGGCGAATGAACTTTGTTGTCCGTCTGTCTGTCTGTCAAGGCCCTTTTTCTCAGGAACGCGTGCAGGCATTAAGCTGAAATTCATATCAAATACTCAGGTCTACTGTCCCTTTGGAGCTGTGAAAAAAACAAACTTCTAAGCCAACGCAATCAAAAGCTACAGCCGTTTATGCTGCAAATTTTGGACACTCGCGAGGGAATCAAAATCTACAGGGTACTTTCCCGTGACCTCAGAATCTTGAAATTTGGTACGAAGCAACGTCTTATAGCACAGATAAAGGAAAAAATGCGAAAAGCGTACATTTTTACTCTTTCTTATATATCTATCCTCTGTGCGCGAATCCGTCTCACACTTGGCCTTTTATTCTCAGAACCTACTTTTGACTTACAGCTCTACGTAAGTCAAAAGTAGGTTTTGGAGTAAATGAAACAAACCAATTTCCTTCTTACATATGTATATTTTCCTAAAGAAATAGGTATGCTATGTTCATTAGGTACCTAGGTGAGTATTGATGCGGTGGGTGCTATGTATCGTATATATACATCGATATACACTGTGCGGACAGCTTACTCTAACTTACGCCTACATTAAAACTTTAAACAACCTTAGTTACTTTGCAGTCACATTAAAAATAGTTTCGACATCATCATGAAGTTGCGTGGTGTATGGATACCATGGAGAACTCAATTCCTACCGGCTTGCATACTTACGACGTTTTAGCTAGAATCATTTATCTACTGTTTTTTCAGAAAGTAAGCCTAGAGATTCTGTTGGACGCCAAGCCACTGTTATTCATTAACAGTTCGGTTCAGTGCCATCCTGTGTGATTCAATATTAAGCAAGCTCAGGATCGGTGAAAATTGAACCTGCAACCTTGATGCGTAGAATCTGTTTTGATAGACAATATTTAGTTACACTTCAAATTAGCCTCTACAGGTTCCTCAACAGCGGTGCACATCTTGTTTCTAAATAACTATCTTACAAATACTTTCAGAACACTTTACAATTTATATTATATTATAATCATCAATTTACTATCTACCTACAGTTCTATTATTGATAATTGATCTCATAATAGGTATTAACTGCAGATTAAATCTACAGTTTCTCTAATTATAAATAAGTATTTGCCAATCAATCATGTGTTGGAGAACTATCATTAATAGACAGTCTCCTGGAGCGCGCGCTAGCACCACCTGCCGCTGACGGCGCTGACGGCGCGCAGCGGCGGGTGCTCCGGGTACAGGTCGTCGGCGGCGGGCGCCTCGCAGGCGCTGAGGCCCCCCGCGTGGCGCCGCGCGGGCCGCGGCGTCGCGCGCCCCGCGTCGTTCCTCCGGTCCCGCCCCCACTTGTCCGCCGCGTGAGTCCGCTTTACGGGCTTCTTTTCCTCCATAACCTCAGAAGCTGGTCGGCTCTGTGTCTCTGATTCGCTCCCGTTCATCAGCGAATGAGCGCTCCTCGCTTTGTGCAGCGACAGCCGCAGCGGCTTCCGCGGCGGTGTCGGCCGCGACTTCCCCTCCCTGTCGTCGTTCTTCTTGTAGTGGCTCAAGCGCGTCGAGCACGTCTCCGACCCGTAGTCGATCCGCGGCGAGCTGCAGTAGATGTCCCCGTTCGGATAGTCGGACTCGGACTCGAATTCCGACGACTTTGCGCTGCGGGAGTGTAGTTTTGAAGTTCTCCGACTGGACTTGTGCGCGTTTTCTAAAACTTTCCCGTCTATCCTGTGGTACATGTAGTGTCGCTCTGACTCTACGTGCACATCTTCGGCGCTGTCGTTCTTCTTCAATTTTCTTAATCGTTGCGAGCGTTTGAGCTGCTCGATAATGGATAACGTCTTTCGCTCCGCCCAGTTGGTCTTCTTTATGCTCTCTTCTATTCTGTCCGCGGCCTTTTTGATCTCGTAGTGTCGGTCAGGACCGACGCTGGAGCGCGAATCTCTCATTTCCAAATCGCTGTCAGATCGGAAGTGTTCCTCCTTTGAGCGATTGAGTTTTTCGGCTTTGAGCCGTTGTTTCTCCATGTGTCTCTGATTGCGCTCGATCATGCGGATGGCGGCGTCGGTTTCGGCACTGTAGTCGGCGGCGTGGATGCAGTGGTGGGACAGGGAGTGTCGCATGCGGGAGCGGGGTTCCATGCTGTGAGCAGAGTGAGCTCTCGAAGCAGGAGGTGCCGGAGAGGCCCGAGGGGAGATAGCGGCTCGGCTTGATGCTCCTGACGCGTTAGACCGCGGCCTCATTAGCGGCAGGCTTGCCTCAGCCCCATCCAACCCTGGCAGTTTGGCCACAATGGCCGTGATGTCTGGACCCTTCTGGAACACTTGGACCTCGGACTTGGGGCTCTTGGCGTGCGGCTCCGAGCTGATGCTGATGTTGGTCACGTTCTTCTTGGTTTTGTTCACCGTTATGCAGCTGTCACTACTGCTGACTGTGTGGAGCTGGAAATAGAGAATGTTGTAATAAATAATAGCATAATGGATATCCATAGGACATGGTTATACTCTGTATGCCCAGAGAGATTTTTCGAGTCTCCGGGACTAGGCCGGGGTTAGATTACTGCGATTACGTGTTCTAAAAATTATATAAATGAACGATAGGGTGTTCTATACATGCGGATCCCTTGTCAGTAGCTCCGCTGTTTGCTCTTCGGGATAAGACATGCAGTGCGTAAGTCGCTTATTGTCGGCTTGAATAGTCCTTCACTCGCTGAGCATGACACTGCCTTGTTCTAGTCTAATCCAGTGTTTACCTGGGGATGTCTCGCCAGCAGCTCGGATACTTGCTCCTCCAGGTAGGAGATGCGGTGAGTGAGGCGCGTGTTGTCCGCGCGGAGTCCTTCCTTCGCTCGTTGAGCTTGCTCGGCCGCGGACCGCAGCGCGCCCAACTCTGCGCGCAGCGATGCTGCCTCGTTCTGGAAATTATATTGTGTACTATTGTACTATGTTTAATTTAAGATGACTAACGATTGATCACTGTATCACTAGACGTTTAGGGCGATTCTGAAGGAAGTTGGTTCGGCTTCAGCGACTACTACCTATGAGAGCGACGCTGATGAGCTTTCTGGTGACTGACATATATTATATAGCCAATTTTAGCGCTTAAGCTCATCGCGCTTGGCGTTAATATCAATGTATCTTGCCATTCCGCACCTGCGTGTTCACAGTCTGTTTCCACTGTGACCGCCCTTCTGCATGTGTGTTTGTAGATTACGATAAACTTTAGTATACAAGGTGAGTTGGTGATATAGTGAAGGGTACGGGAACCCACTGGATGTAAACGGTACAACACCGCCCAAGGCGGCGTCCTGAAAGTGGACATCTTTCCGCTGATTAATAGGAAGGTCAGTCGGGACCAGTGCTCCAGCGAGGCAAGCGCACATACGCTACTAACGCCATCTTACAACCGCGCAACTACAGTTAGTTGACAAAAGTATGACGTTAGTTCGATATTTCTAAATGTTAGGTGTGCTTGACCCGCCGATGCACTTGTCCCGTCTGACCTCGGAGATGCCACGACTGCGCGACCAGCGGCGTGGCGAACGGTTGAGCGAGAGATCCGAGCGCGACGGCCATAAGAGTGAGCGAGACACATGTAGCGCTTGCCACGCCGCTTGCTGCTAAGACCGAGTTCATGGCATCTTCGAGGTATATACGTACCTGTGTAAAAGTGTTGGGGAGCGCGGGCACCGGCGGCGCGGGCGGACTGTCCGGGCTAGCGGGCGGGGGCGGGGAGCCCTGCGCATGTGCGCGGAGCAGCACGAGCCGCGCCGGCGTCGCCGCGCTCACGGCCCGCTGCAGGTCCTCGACGTTGCGGCACGACAGCACCGACGTGCCGTTCACTTCCACCAATCTGTTCAACATAACAATTTCAATGATAAGAAAGTCATCTTATATTAAACTACCTATTGACACAAAGTTCAAAGCACAAAGAAAAATTAAAGCGCCTAACCTGGCGGAAGAGGCAGAGAGTCGAACCCGGTACCTCTGGATTACCGGTCCAACGTATTAACCTCTCCGCCACCCAAACGCCAAATGACCTTCCGAATTTTTCCTTATTTGAAAGGCTACACATAACCGACCTCTATTATCTTTTCTTGTTTAAATCATCAGGGTTCCGTCTCATAATGTAAAAAAGGAACCCTCTTATAGCGACTTTGCTGACTCATCTGGCTGACATCGACACAACTATCTAGCTTCAAGTGAGAGTTACGACTAATTAGCTCTGCGAAAACTATGTTTTTACGACTAAAATCAGAGTTGTAGTTGCAGAGTACCTAAAGTAACCCTCTGTCATACGTATTACAGTGGCAGAAGACATGCCTTTATCTTTGGCCGACTGTACCCACTTAAAAAATTAATAACATAATATCTCAAAACAAAAACACCGCGTCTTCATCACTCGTGGCGTGCGGCCTCGCATGGCGTTTTTGCCATGAGCGAAATTGTACCAGTCTTCGCGTGCGTGTGAAAGAGAGCGTACATGCGTGCCAGCTATGCTCGGATAAACCCTCCCAACTGAAAAAGACCCTAACTACGCACCACCTTCATATGTTTACTTTTACTTAATATCTTTTTGATTAAGAGTTCTGTCTGATATGTTATCTTTGAATCAAGATTACAGAATCTTTGTGAAAGTTCCTAATCCGGGTCGCATCGGATTCACAGCGTTTAGCCTTGCGTAATGGCGGTAAATTAATGCGCATAAAAATGCAAAGCGTGGGTAATGGGTGCGACGAGACGGCCGACAGGGATTAATGTCATAAAAGTAGAGCCACGGTATAGGGCAATTCGAGCAGTATGCTAACTTCCTTCCTTTTGGGCGGAGGTGGGTCCAGAACAAGACATAATTTGCGACCGGTCGCTACTCTTGTACTGGGTTTGTCTCTATGGTAACTACCTGCCCGGTAGTTAACTTGGTGAATGGCCTCGGGGGGAGCTCAGAGTTGCCTTGATCCTCGAGGCAAAACTGGTTGGGCTCCTTCCCGCGGTTACTGCCTGTTAACTACCTGGTTCTAACGAGGAAACAGGTAGCACGGAAACAACCAGTTGAGCCTCTAGAAATCCAAACCCTCCTTACTCCGCATATCCCACACAGTCAGCTGCAAGCGATGACGTGGCATGTCGCAGCGGGCTTTCCATCCACTAAGAAAGATGGTTAGCGGTAGAATGCCACCCGCGTGTTTGTGCCGTGTGCGGGGACCCGTACGGATGGAGAACGAGATCCTGGTAGGTTGAGTCGGACGGGGGTCGGAGTCGTTACCCTTGAAAGACAACACGCCACTTTGGCTCGGGATTCATCTCACACGGGCGGTCACGTCCTAGCCAGACGTGATCAATCGGCTGTTGCGTCCAGTCAGATGGCCGCGGGCGAGTGTCCTGGGGTGATGTGGTCCGTAGTCGGCGGCGCACGACTCCTGAGTCGCCTGTGGAGGTGACGAGGGTTTTGGTGCCGTGCGGACTCATGGACAACTTATCTTGGGGCACTATATCAGGCTGGTATCCCTGATGCGTCAAAGCATCCCCAGTAGGAGGGCTCCAAGGAGGGTGGGGAGCCAGTCTGACGAAGCCATACGTGGAAGGTAAATGGATTTTACATTACCCAAAACGACGAGAAAGGGAGAACAAGCTGTACCCGCAAGGGATGAGGCTAATGCGCAAGGCGCTACACTGGGTGCTACTGCAGGCCGCAACACTGCCTCTGGCAGAGATGCGGGAGCGGGTCCCAGCCACATAGGTGGACGTGGAGGTAGAGGACATGCTGCACCTGTTCACTTCAAAGGTGCCGTCCGATCTTTTCCCCAAGGGTCGAAAAGCGGACTCGCTCAGAAGGGACCCGAAAGGGGACCCAATGATGCGGGGACCGGAGGAGTGAGCAGCAAAGGCATGCCGAAGCCTACCGGCCAACCGTGCCGTGCAGCCCTTCCGAATCCGACTGGGAATGTGCCCCATGAAGCAAGTATGCCCAAACCTCAGGGTGAGGGCGCACAAGCCGAGGGTTTCGTTCTCAGCAAGAGGCAGAAGCGGCGTAATAACGCGCGAGCAAGAGCCCGTCTGACTTCACAGACGGGCGCAGGTGTGACACCGGACGCACCTGCAACCGCGGCCCCTTCAGGGCAAAACAAAAGGCCACTGGGTTTGAGTGACGACTCTACTCTGCTGGCTAGCGCCTCCAAAAGGACGAAGGTAGGGTCGTATGCGGAGGCGGTGGCGGCGGAGAGGATGGCTATTATCCCAGTGGACTACCCTGCCGTCAAGATTCAGGCTGGGCATCTGTCCGCTATCCAGGGCGCAGTACTAGCGCTCCTGGACGGTGCACCTGATCCCCTGCCGAGAATCGTGCTCGGCAACATTGTGGGGGGCGCCCTCCACGTCAGTTGCCAAGGGAGGGGGGCCTCCACGTGGTTCAGCTCAGCAATCGGAGGAGTGGAGATTGCTGGACTGCACCTTAGGGTCGTGGACGCCAAGGATCTGCCGAAACCGGTCAAAATGGCCTGGAAGACGCGGATCGTTGGCGCTCAGGACGTAAAACTAATGCTCCGTGTGCTGCAGAGGCTTAATCCTATGCTGCATACGGAGCAATGGAAGATAGTGGACACCCTGATGTCAGACGCAAGCACCCGACGCATCATCCTGATGGATCGGGAGTCGGCGGATGTCATCAAGGCGTCCAACTATCAACTCTTCTCGGGGGTGGATCTGAGCTCTTTCAAGCTCCTCGAGGATGCGGAGGAGAGGATGCTTGGGAGGGCGGAGGTCGACCACCGGGCAACGGGGGGCGGGGCGGCCACAGAGGGCGATGTGGCCGCGTGTGGGGACGCGAACCCAGTGGGTGGTGCGGTACTGGAAGGCCCAGCCGATGACGCCGCAAACGTCGAGGCCAAGGAGGCACTGTCGGCAGACGGTGCGGAGGCCAAGACGGTAGAGGCAGAGGCGGGCACGGAGCCGGACGCGACGATGGTGGAGAGAGAGTGGAGGGAGGATCGTGCTGAGTCACGCATGGGTCGAGAGTCATCGCCGTTGTCAACGGTGGACTCGGAGGCCTTGCGTGATCTGGCTGATCTGTACCTGGGAGGCGACCTCTCCCCCATGTCTAGCGAGGCGCCACCACAGGCCGCTGATCTCAGCAGGCCCAAAACCACATAATGGCGCAATGGCGGGTGTAAGGTGTGTACAAATTAACCTACAACAAAACAAAGCAGCCACAGCCCTTCTGGCGAGGCAGTTAATTAATGATAAATTCGATATTGCTCTAATACAAGAACCATATATTTATAAAGGGGAAATTAGAGGTTTGGGCGGAACTGGCGGTACCATACTGTACCACTGCTCCGATGATAATATGAGGACATGCATCTACGTCAGAAATGGCATCGATGCTATGCCTTTACATGCTTTCTGTTCCAGGGATCTTACCAGTGTTAAGATCCAGAATAAAGGGGAGGGGAAGGCTCTTATCTTCTCGCCAGCCTACCTCCCTTACAAGGCAACGGACCCGATCACACAACAACTGCGGGATCTTGTCGTGGAAGGCAGCAAGGCGAACACCGACCTGATCATCGGCTGCGATGCGAACGCTCACAATGTCATCTGGGGCAGCTCGGATGTCAACAAGAGAGGGGAGAAGGTACTGGATTTTCTGGTGAGCTCCTCCTTACAAATTCTTAATAAAGGCAATGAACCAACCTTTGTCAACGCAAGGCGAGGTCAGGTAATTGACATAACGTTGGCTTCCAATAACACTAGCAAAATCATCAACTCATGGCATGTTTCTAAGGAAATTTCTCTATCAGACCACAGATACATATGCTTTAGGTACAATACGAAGATAGATGTAAAAACTGTACTCAAAAGGAACCCTAGGAACACTGACTGGGAAGCGTACAAGGCTGACCTGAAAGTGGAACTGGGTGATCCGAAAGGTAAGCTCAATTCCATTATTGATATAGAGTTTGAAGCTGACAAAATAGTTCAAGCGGTATACACAGCTTGGACCAATAACTGCCCGGAAAAGAAAACTCTGGCAAAAAGAATACCCTGGTGGAATCCAGAGATAGCAAAACTCAGGAAAGAAACCAGGGCTATATTCAACGACGCAAAAGCCTCAAACAACTTTGAGAGATATGCACACAAGCTCACAGAATATAATAAGGCTGTGAGAAAGCCAAAAAGAAGCGCGTGGAGGGGTTACTGCGACCAAATAGGGTCTATACCAGAAGGTATGAGACTAACAAAAGCACTAGCTGCGTCAAAGTCAGTCCCGTTCACAACCATTAAGGGTAGGCACGGGAAAATGACGGAGACAGGGCTAGAAACCTTAAAAATTATGTGTAGCACACACTTTCCAGGCTCAGTGATACACGAGAGCGAATTAGACGATGTTGCAATTAGTGTATTGGAACAAAGCGCAAGCACAACCAGACACAATTGGGACACATCGAAAAAGGTAGTAGACCATAACAAATTGAAATGGGCAATTTCAACGTTCCAGCCGTTCAAGGCTCCGGGACCAGATGGAATCTACCCAGTACTACTACAAGAAGGCGCAAACGTACTCATTCCTCATCTGAGTAGACTGTACAGAGCGTCTATAGCATTTGGACACATACCACGAGTATGGAGAATGGTAAAAGTAATATACCTGCCTAAACCAGGCAAGGCAGACTACGGAAAAGCCAAATCGTACAGGCCTATAAGTCTGTCTTAATTTTTCCTAAAAACATTGGAAAAATTGGTGGACAGACATATAAGGGATGGTCCATTAAAAAGACGTCCGTTGCACAAACTACAATGTGCGTACCAACCTGGAAAGTCAACCGATACCGCGTTGCACCTGGTAACAACCAGAGCTGAACGGGCCATAGAAAATCAGGAACTATGCCTGGCGGCTTTTCTAGACGTGGAAGGAGCGTTTGATCGCACCACGTACCAAGCTATCAGTGAAGCAGCTGCAAGACATGGCATAGAACCGACCATCTGCAAATGGATAGGCAACATGTTAAACGCCAGGCTAATAAAGTCGTCTCTGATGGGAGATGAAATACTAGCTACGGCTACAAAAGGGTGTCCCCAGGGAGGAGTACTCTCACCTACTCTATGGAGTCTGGTGGTAAACTCCCTAATGGAGGAACTCAACAGTGGTCCTATCTATACGGTAGGATATGCAGATGATCTGGTGATTCTCGTAAATGGGAAATTTCCCAGTACGGTATCAGCAATTATGAGTGAAGCACTGAGGAAAGTGGAGAAATGGTGTAACAATCACCAATTATCCATTAACCCAGGCAAAACAGTGGTAATACCATTCACGAGAAAGAGGATTCTTAAGGACATGCAGGAACTAAAACTGTATGGACAGGTACTCGAAATGTCCAGTGAGGTGAAATATCTTGGCGTTATACTAGATAAGGAACTCAATTGGAAAAAGCATCTCGATCACACCATAACAAAGGCTCTCAGAGTATTTGGGATGTGTAGATCAGCGTATGGTAAGACGTGGGGATTAAGCCCAAAGGTACTAAAGTGGATTTATACCATGATGGTACGACCGATCATCCTATATGGCAGCCTCGTATGGTGGCCAAGGACGTTGAGGAGCACATGCAGAGACGCCTTGACGAAGGTGCAAAGAACGGCGTGCATGGCTATAACAGGGGCGTTTAGAACTACGCCAACCGCGGCGCTAGAAATATTGCTAGATCTACCACCGCTACTTATAGTGATACAGACCGAAGCGCGCAAATCACTGCACAGGTTAAAAACAATGGACCTGTGGAGTTACTGCACGCCGAAGACTAAGCACACTAACATGGAAAGCAACAATTTTCTTGACAGAATAACAACCATGAGCTGCGATAAAATGCAGCCTAAGTTTGTATTCAATAGGAACTTCAAGGTAAAAGTTCCAACGAGGGCGGAATGGGCCGAGGGTCGCGAGCCACCTACAGCAGATGGTGAGGACATTGTTTGGTACACTGATGGATCAAAAATGGGATCAGGTACGAGAGCAGGCATTCATGCAAACGACTTCAATGCAAGTACAAGTATGGGAGGTTATGCGACTGTCTTCCAAGCGGAGACATACGCTATAATCGCCTGTGCCCAGGAGAACATAGATAGACTTACCAGAGGGAAGCACATCTACATACTCAGTGACAGTCAAGAGGCACTCTAAGCGCTAGGTGCGCCTAAAGTGGATTCTAGACTTGTGTATAATGGCGTCCTAGCTTTGAACAAGCTTGGAAGGCACAATAAGGTGCAACTGGTATGGATCCCAGGGCATGAAGGCTTCATCGGTAATGAAATTGCAGATGAACTTGCTAGAAAAGGGTCTGCGACAAGTTTCATAGGACCTGAACCATGTGTGGGTCTCTCGCAGGGAACCATAGCAACAGCCATCAAGGACTATGCCAAAAACCAGCACCAACAAGAGTGGAGGAAAATGGCAGGCTTGAGGCACTCAAAACTATTCATGGAATGTATAGAATCAGGCTGGACCAAGAAATTATGGGAATACAGCAAAAGACAGCTCCGAATCATAACGGGGGTGTTTACTGGTCACTTTGGGGTCAAAGGACTATTGGCCAAGTTGGGACTGTCTGACAATACAGATTGTAGAATGTGTGGCGAGGAGGCAGAGACAATGAAGCACATACTGTGTGGATGTCATGCCCTCGCCAGACTCAGAATGAAGGAATTCGGTATTGGTTACCCAGAACCGAAGGAATTCCAGGCACTACCAACTGGTTCCATCATCCGATATATGAAGGTGGTGGAACAATCCTTTGAGTAGGCGCGATGGGGGTAACTACACAAAAGATCCCATTGGGTCGAAGTGTATCCGCAAGGACCCCTTCCTAATAAGATAAGATAAGATGCTAACTTCACAGAATCAAACTCACTTTAAACTATATAATGCGTGCTTATGATGGACGCCGTGGACGCGTTAATTGTGTGATAGATCATTTATAATAAAGCATGTGACACTCTCGCACCCATGAGGCGTGTTGGAAAGCGACCGATGGCTCATCATTTTAGATTACCTATCTATCACGCACTAAACGCAACCATCATAGTAACTACAGTTAGCATCAAAAGTAGTTGACAATTTTACTACTGGCTCTTGCATTCCATTTATACTGTACCGCATTATATAGTTTAAAGTGAGTTTGATTCTGTGAAGTTAGCATCTTATCTTATCTTATTAGGAAGGGGTCCTTGCGGATACACTTCGACCCAATGGGATCTTTTGTGTAGTTACCCCCATCGCGCCTACTCAAAGGATTGTTCCACCACCTTCATATATCGGATGATGGAACCAGTTGGTAGTGCCTGGAATTCCTTCGGTTCTGGGTAACCAATACCGAAATCCTTCATTCTGAGTCTGGCGAGGGCATGACATCCACACAGTATGTGCTTCATTGTCTCTGCCTCCTCGCCACACATTCTACAACGATGCAGAACTCCCAGGGCCGGATTTAGACGTTGTTAATTACATGGTCTCTCAGTTTTCGTTTAAACATATTAACTTTTTTACATTCCTTTATTTGTTTTGGTATGGATTTTCTTATCTAATATTTTTCTTATTAGTAAACAATTATTGTTGTAATGTAGTTGATTTAGGGTCATAACTTTAGTTTCTGAGTAAATTTTTAGGCTGGATGTAAGATAATTGTACCGAAAAAGTGTCTTTATAATTTTATTTTGAGCAATTTGTAAATTTCTGAGCGTTGTTTTATTAGCACTACCCCATATCTCTATGAGGTAGTTTAGATGGGACTTCACAAGTGAGTTATAAATGTTATATCGCACTTGGCGAGGAAAACATTGTGCAGTGTTATAAAGACATCCACGTAGTGATGCTAATTTAGCTATATTTTATTTATATGAGGCTTCCATGTTAATTCGCTATCCAGTAATAATCCTAAATACTTTTCTTCTGTTGAGTCTTTTATATGTATGTTATTTATTGTTAATGGCTTTTCGTCAGTTATTTTTTTATTTTTGGATTTGAAAATTAGATAGCTCGTTTTTGCCACGTTTATAGTAAGCAGGTTATTCTGAAACCAGGCATTTAGCGCATTTAGATCATTTTGAGCTTTTATTTTTAGTTAATCTATTGAGTGTCCAAAATAAAATAAACACATATTGTGTCATCTGCATATAAACTCAACTCTCCTTGCAAAGGTACTTGATTTATGTTGTTTATATATACTAAAAATAATAGCGGCCCGAGAATAGAACCCTGAGGGACACCGCACGTAATTTGTTGAGGAGAACTTTGTTCATTGCCTATTTTAACTATTTGCAAGCGATTTTTTAGATACGATTCCATGATTTTGTGTGCGGAGCCCGTAATTGACAACATTTCATATTTTTAAGACTATCATTTTATTACTTTTCTGAATTCTGCTTAAAAAGATGAAGTAATCTCTGTTTTTATTAATTTTCTGAGATGATTATTTATTTTATTATTAATTTATAAAAACATACTCATTTTAAAATGTGGCAACACCAAAGCCAGAACTTAATGGAACGGTTACTTTAGTAGGTTTTCTTATTAAAAAAAAACTTAATAAAACTCGGTATGCATCTGTCATATTCTATCAACGCCAATAAAAAAAAATATAAATTTTTTCGCTCTTTGGTTTAGACAACAACCCTATTCAGCCCGTATTGTCTTAGATTGCAGTTATTGATGTATTTTCTTATATTTCTTTAAATACAGAAGAATAAATTCAAAGATTTTTTTTAAGGTACACGACATAAAGCCCTGTCGATCTCTATATTAATTTCCACTTGTTATAAATATGAAATTTTGTCAATTCCTATGCTTTTAAATTTTTCCAAAAGAAGTGGACGACTCACTGTATCAAACGCTTTCTTGAGATCTATGAAGATTCCAAGCGCTACCTTTTTATCGTCTATGTTAGATTTGATACTACTGACTAAGTCAGTCACTGCGGTCTAGACATAGACATATCAGTCTAGAACCAATAGCTCCCAAGTACAAAGGTCCAGGGACCAGCACAACTGCGTCCGCGTAGTCGGGTAAAAAATATCCTATAACCAATATTTTTTGGATACTCAGCTATCCCTGTACCAACATTGATTAAAATTCATCTATCCATTTCGGTAGATAAAGACTATAGAGTATAGGTATAAGTACTGTAGTAACACTTAAAAGAGCTTTAGATTTTTGTTTTCAGTCTTCTGTTTTTAGGCCGCATAGGCGCATACTATCCTTCTCGAGCCTCGCGACTGTTAGACGCCTGTCTCTAATAAGTATGAAAAGCTAACTAATAGGCGTCTTTGTTATGAATGCGGCACTCCTGCGCTAGAAGCCTTCATTATAATTATTATCTATACCACGATTATGTTTCACTAGGCTAACAGCCCTGGGAAGAGCGGTGAAAAACTGTGGTAACACGACAAGAAACCTGCGCTTGATCCAACACAGTTTACAGATGTCACATGAAGAAAACGAAATATTTTCGGCTTTAGAACCTCACACACGGCAACAGAGATGCCTTTAGAAAAGGTTGTGGGCAGGTGCCAAAAAAACCTGTCAATTTCGAGATAATCAGCCCATAGACCTATTAAGCTTGTGGTCATGCCTAGGATATTGCCCACTGCAGGCGGGGGCGGATGGTATTTTTAGAACTTAGACATTACATCAATCGTCAAGCTGATTTGAGCTTCCTTGTTTCACTTTTTATTGAAATAATACCCATTTCTCATGGTAATGAACTGGTGAGAGTGGACCGCGGGAAAACAGGAAATACCATCTCCTTATAAGTGTTCCAGTCACGGTAAATTTATGTTTCACGCGTACTTACATACGCTAATCGAAAAACCTGTCTATTATCGATTCCTCGCAGTTCTTGGATGAAAATAGAAATATCTTTTAAAAGACCGTATGTGTTAGTCGTACAATATTTATGCCTTTATGGGATGAGCTTGGAGGCCAATCATATGGCGCCGTGCGCGTGCGATACCATCGTCGATCGCTGATCGTGGGAGTGACCTCGAGCTTGCGCACAATTTTCGCATGCCAGCGCTGTGGTCGCTGATTACCCACAGACGCGTTAGCACCGAGTCTCTTCAGAGTGAGCACGATCTGAGTACATGAACCGAACAACAAGGAACCAAGTGTAACTTTACGGTGAGTATCTTATTAGCAGACTGACCCGTGTAAAATTGCAAAGCGCAACTGTTCGAGTGTGTGTGTGTGGGGGGGGGATAGTGGTGCTTTTCCCGAAAATTCTTGTAAACACACACACACAAACACAAACACACACTTTAGTTTATCATGTGATAATAGGTGATAAAGCATCTGTCACGCGTACTCGCATCTCGTCTAAACGTGACGGATGCTTTGTCACTTTTATTTATCGCGTGATAAAAGCAACCATCATAGTCATAGGCCTCCCAGATTCCCGTAATGCTAAGAGTGCTTACCTGTCGCCGACGCGTACTGCAGGGTTGTCCCGCGCCCAGTCCTCACAGAGTCCCGAGCTTCGCGGCGCCGCGCCCCAGGAGCCGTCCCGCGCCTCCGCCGCCACCAGCGTGGCGCTGCCGCCACACACGCGTAACGTGCTGTAACATGTGCTAACAGTGCGGCTTACCTGTCGCCGACGCACACTGCAGGGTTGTCGCGCGCCCAGTCCACAGAGCCCCGAGCCTCGCGGCGCCGCGCCCCAGGAGCCGTTCCACGCCTCCGCCGCCACCAGCGTGGCGCTGCCGCCACACACGCGTAATGCTGTAACATGTGCTAACGGTGCGGCTTACTTGTCGCCGACACGCACTGCAGGGTTGTCGCGCGCCCAGTCCACACAGAGCCCCGGGCCTCTCGGCGCCGCGCCCCAGGAGCTGTTCCACGCCTCCGCCGCCACCAGCGTGGCGCTGCCGCCACACACGCGTAACGTGCTGTAACATGTGCTAACAGTGCGGCTTACCTGTCGCCGACGCACACTGCAGGGTTGTCGCGCGCCCAGTCCACAGAGCCCCGAGCCTCGCGGCGCCGCGCCCCAGGAGCCGTTCCACGCCTCCGCCGCCACCAGCGTGGCGCTGCCGCCACACACGCGTAATGCTGTAACATGTGCTAACGGTGCGGCTTACTTGTCGCCGACACGCACTGCAGGGTTGTCGCGCGCCCAGTCCACACAGAGCCCCGGGCCTCTCGGCGCCGCGCCCCAGGAGCTGTTCCACGCCTCCGCCGCCACCAGCGTGGCGCTGCCGCCACACACGCGTAATGCTGTAACATGTGCTAACAGTGCGGCTTACCTGTCGCCGACGCGCACTGCAGGGTTGTCGCGCGCCCAGTCCACACAGAGCCCCGGGCCTCTCGGCGCCGCGACCCAGGAGCCGTTCCACGCCTCCGCCGCCACACACGCGTAATGCTGTAACATGTGCTAACAGTGCGGCTTACCTGTCGCCGACGCGAACTACAGGGTTGTCGCGCGCCCAGTCCACACAGAGCCCCGAGCCTCGCGGCGCCGTGCCCCAGGAGCCGTTCCACGCCTCCGCCGCCACCAGCGTGGCGCTGCCGCCACACACGCGTAATGCTGTAACATGTGCTAACAGTGCGGCTTACCTGTCGCCGACGCGCACTGCAGGGTTGTCGCGCGCCCAGTCCACACAGAGTCCCGAGCCCCGCGGCGCCGCGCCCCAGGAGCCGTCCCGCGCCTCCGCCGCCACCAGCGTGGCGCTGCCGCCACACTCGCGTAACGTGCTGTAACAAACAGATGAAATATTCTTTTTAAATACATGTATTTCCCCCAGTGTTCCGCTTCAAGAAGAAGAAAAAGAAGATACATTTATCCTGTAAACCAACAAACAACTTATGTATCTAGTAGATTAAGGTAAACGTCCCTGTGCTCGAAACTGTCCCAATAGTTGCCATCTTGAATCTAATGTCATTAGCAATATAGGTGACATCATGGTGTCGTCTATTAGGCATTATCGTGTCGAAGACAGGGACGTTTACCTTATTGCTTATGAGCTAAATGGTGTCTAGGTTGCAAGAATGGAATCTACTCGGCATAAGTATAATAGCACTTGTGAGTATCACATATATACCGTGGAATCAACAAAATAATTACAGGCCTTATCTGAAAAAAATCGCGATTATCTTATAGAAACTTAAGTACGTATACATCCTTTGTATGGTAACACCTTGAAAATAAAACCAAGGGTATTCCGACACTCACGCGTTGAAGTCGGAATAGCGCTGCCAATATGCAAAAAGAAGAGTCGAATAATCCTTGGCGCGCACGGGCCGCGAGCGATACCGAGCACATGCCTGGCTATAGGTGTGGGCACGTAGGTACAGGAGTCACGGCTGAGGGCACGCGGGGCAGCGGGCACTGACCGCGACTGACTCCATCATTTTGGTAAATATCAAGAATAACCGCAAGAAGTAGGTCGGCAAAGAAATTTTATTTTGGCTGTATTTTAAATCATGTGATATTGACATTTTTTGTTTGGCAAAAATGGCATTGGCATATTTTAGCCTAGAAAGCACTCCTGCCAAGTCGAAAAATTATCACCTTGGCACAAAATAATCTTTTTCCTGGGAATGAGGGGGGGTTATTCCTAGCCATATACAAAAACTCAAGATTTTCACTTTGAAAAATAACACTAACACCTTCTTATACTTATATACGTAAAACCAGTTTGAGGGAGCGTTAAATTATCAAACATCCTTAAAAACAGAAGCAGAAACGTACATAATTTACTCGCATCGTTACCATCTAGCTAGACTCGGTACACTGGTAATGTCAAAATAATCACCACGGTTTCACTCTTTCAGAACTTGTCACTTAGCTTGTTATAACATTGAAATGTGAGAAAAGAATAACGTAGTGTAGTTGTCGGATAAATAAATAGGTAGTAGAGCAGTTAGATACTCTTTTTTGCAGTAATATACAGGATGATCAATCCAAATGGGACAGTATTGGGAAGTCAGAAATCATGAGAGATAGGTAATTACGTAGTAAGGAAACCTAATCTAAGCGTGACGTCGATTTTGGATTTAATAAACATTTTATAAATTTTTGTTTAACTAACATTCTGTAAGTAGTCGTATGTCGTATTTAATGAAACTTTGACCGGACTTGATACCCAGTTACGAATATATATGATAAAAAAATGACATTTTCATTCAATGTGAAATCGGCACCATGGTTCTTAAGAACAGATTTCCTTATCTCTAGTCTAGTTTATGATTTCTCCTTACTGACCCATTTGAATTGATTATCCTGTATATGACTGTTATAAATCGTCATTACAAAATATGCACCACTCCACTTCTAACTATACATCATGTAAAAATGATCGTATCGGACTCATCAACGTCCCGCAAAAACGTTAATACCTCAAACAGTCTTCATAACGCGAGACTTATGGGATAACTAGCTGCGCCGTGCGGTGTTACTCGCTCATCCGACGGGAACACTACATTTTTTCCTGGATAAAAGTAATAAAGTAATTAATGTAATAAAGTAACTATCCCCTCGCAGCCCAAAAGGCTGTCTCCCTACGCGGGGCTCCGAAGGTCCCGACACCTGAGGCCCTTTGTTCGGCGTCACACCGACACTTACATTGTACACAAACTGTACAAATATACTTATGCACCGATCAAACAGGTATAGGGAGCAAATCAAATATATTCTGTACTATCATAAAATGCTAAAATTTTCTTTGTAATTTTTTTATACGGGGTCATCACATGATTCCAGAAACATACCTAAAAATGCGATGTACATTCTTTTTTGTTTCTAAAGAGCTTTGAATTTGTTATTATTTTGGCCGTCTTGGCCTTGCTTGACAGACCAATTTCGCTACTGGGATAGCTGGACTTTCAAAATGGTTATAGGATACTTACAAAAACTACGTATTTTTTGCCACATAAAGCCATCGGTAGTTTGTGGCCTAATCTCAATAGTACCCTATTGTACCTGATCTAACTATTGCGGAGTTAATACATTAGAAGTGATAAAGTCTTTATGGGACATAAAGCGATAAAATTCCTACATCTATACGCACGCAGATGATGATTGAAGAAGTAAAAAATAAAGGGGTCATATCGTGGCAATTGATAGGACAACACCCTATCCATACACGTTAAAGGATTGACTGAATTGCAGCTAGTTATACTTATAGATAATATTACGATCACAAAACAAACAAAAATACTACGATCAAGATGCGTGTTCATTTCCCATAGTTTAGTTAGTTTTGTTTGCCGCTATCAGTTCCCACGCATGCGCGGGCTGGGTGCGCCGGAGCGTGCCAAAACGAGGGAAATGCTCAGGTCAGGAGCTTGTACTTTTACTATAGTACCGTGGATCACTCTAACCACAGCGCTCTTCAACCATGGTGTGACGAGAATATGGAAGTACTCGCATAATACTCACTTAGAGTCAATGTTTAAAAAAATTATGTAAATGTATTATTTTGACGACGCGGATGGCGCAGGTAGTGCACCTGCCTACTGAGCCGACGGTCATGGGTTCAAAGCCCGGCCGTAGCAAATATTTGTGCAACTCCTGAATAATGGATGTTATCTATATATTATGTATATCGTCATCTTGTATACCCATAGTACAAGCTTTGGTTGGTTTAGGACTAGGCCGATTTTTATAAGATTGTCCCTTAATATTTATTTATTTAAATTGGTCATACCATACTCAGTCGACAACAAAACTCACTTTTCCTATGGTACGCGCAAGTTATTTCTTTTATTGCATACCTACTTAAGATTGCAAGGGAGGTGAGCAATGTGAGATACGTGACGAATCCGAAAATTGGGCTCAGAAATCTTTCACTTATACGATAGGATTAGGCAGACGTTCATGTTTGTAAATGTTTGAAATGTAAATGAGCATTTAAAACCTTCCCTTAAGATCACCCCCTCAACAACGCTACTCTTGCTAACAAAACTAAAGAGAAATTGGCTAAAATAGAAGCAAAGAAGCGGACGAACACTTATGACAAGACCGAGCCGCAAACCGTAATGTTTGCAATTTACTGCCAGTTTAATTCACTAAACCAGGGCAATAAATTTCATACAATACGCGTGGAATAATAGCCTATTATAAATTCACATTTTACCGTTAATTGACGAGCGAGTTACCCTAATGAGCAAATACCGCAGATATATCGGCGTCCGTAAAAACAAGGCATTAAACTCTTCAAAATCGTGTGAAAACTGCGGTTTCGCGCTTCGTTTTCTTCATATAAAACACGACTTGTGTAGTGTGAGCACTATTTAGCGAACAGTAAGGTCGTAGACAGTTGTACAAGGGAGCGAGATAGGAGGTTGCGAGAGCGAGTATTAACTTTTGATTAGTGTGCGAAGGGACTGCGCAAAAACGGGCAGCTAGTGTTCATAACGGTTTCTAATTATCTATCGACACAAGGTATGGCGCAGTTGAGTAATGAGCATGTATACAGTATACTTTCTTCAAAGTTCAAATATAGATAGATACATGTTATATACGTAGAGATCATTTAGAGAAGAAGTCTCTCAAAAATTGGACTGCATGGAAGGCCTTTCCTGTCAATCATACTTTTCAGTGAACAAAAAAAGGACCGAGCAGAAAATAGGTGTAGAGATTCTTTATTCTCAAAATGATTTGTACAATTCACTTATATGAGAACTTAAGTTAGGGAGCCTTAGAAACTTCTTTCGTCGAATGTCTCATTTTGCCGAAAATCACTTCGCAGAATCATTGATTCCTCTGTAGTTATATCATCCATTACAACCATATGTCCGTCGACACCAGATTCATTCAATCGGAGTTTGATTGTTAAAGTGTTGGAGGTGATTTTTATACTGTGCACAATACATAGTCTCCGTCTCCGAGAGATACAGTTGCCGAGAAACTTCTTGACCCAAAATGGCGGATCTGCGCATGCATATTTGTACGTAAATCGGCTACTGCGCAGTCAAGGTTAGGCTCAAGAAGTTTCTCGGCAACTGTAATAAATTGGCATTTCTTTTTGAAAGCGCCGACCGCTGGCGGATTCCTCTTTTAATGCCTTTTCCAATGCTAAGTAATTAAGAAGAAACTGCCACAAGAAAACTTTCAATTAAACCTTCAAACTGTCATACTAATTAATTAGGAAATGTAGAAGAAACAGACATATTATTTCTCTAATATGTCTGTCTAAGATTTTGCGAAAGATTTCACAAGATCTAGATCTTGCTAGCTACCATTTTGGAGAATCTGCTTCTTACCAGGTGTCATTTTTCAAGCGCTAGTAGAAGTAGAATTTTAGAATCCAGTTGAGGTCTATTTGTAGGATAAAATTTTCATTTATCGTATTAATACCTATACCTATGCACAAATTTGACGACGCGTTTGGCTCGGTTGGTAGACACCTGCCTACTGAGTCGGCGGTCCCGGGTTCGAATCCCGGCCGGGGCAAATATTTGTGCAAAATATTTGTTCTTGGGTCATGGATGTTATCTATACATGTATTTATATATTATGTATATCGTCGTCTAGTACCCATAGTACAAGCTTTGCTTAGTTTGGGACTAGGTCGATTTGTGTAAGATTGTCCCTTAATATTTTTTTTTTTTTTTTTATACCGAAATAGGAGGTGCCCGAAACTTCGTCCATTTCATTATTTAATTATATATTTATTATATTGTTTTTTTTTACCGTCGACGAATAAAAGTATCCTATTACCATCTTTAGATGTCCAGCTATCCCTGTATCAAAATTGGCTAAAATTTGTCGAACCGTTTAGGTTGGTACTTGGTACGGGGCGCGCACCCATACAAAACAAAAGATGCTCCTGCATTTTCCTAAAAATCGTGGTCCCTCTCCATTGAAAAAATATTTTAATACAAACCTAGAATTTTATAATAGTATAGATGTTCTTTTTCACATGACAAAGAAAGGCACCTATCGAATTATAAAAATGAGTTAATAAACTGTTAAGTATCTTTATGTAAATAAAAACAAATGGATCGTCAATTGTTCTCGTCGGTTGCATTGCGCGTATCGCCATTATCTTTGATGCTGCGCTTCACGCTAATGTCGAGCCGAGGCGGCGCAAGCGCGCAGTCGTAGCGTGGCGTGCTCGGTGACAGAGTGGTAAGTAAATAGAAACGCCATTGTGATGACATTGATGACATATTATAATATTCATAAATATTATTAAAATTCGGTTTCTATGGAGGACATTTTAGGAAAAATGTTAACAGCGCGATTAGATGCAGGATTCATATGGTTAGTAAAAATGTATGTATCCTCTCATCAGTCATCACACCAAAACGGTTGGATGGATTTTAACCAATTTTGGTACAAGGATCACGGTTCAAGAGATACAGCCTGTTGACAGACGGACAGACAGATAGACGGACGGACAGTGGAGTCTTAGTATAGTGCCCCGTTCCCGTTTTTACCCTTTGGGTACGGAACCCTAAAACAACTACTGTTTTTCTTCTGTTCTATGCTCTTGGCGTAGAAACAAACTTTGAATTTTGAACTTCGCAGTAACACTTCTATATCGCTGTCTCTTCTCGTTTGCACAGGCGCGCAGCGGCGGTGCGCAGCCGCTAATCCTCTAACGAGCAGTACGTGCTGCGCGGGCGCCGAATGCTCCGCTCATTACGCATTATGCTAATACCACGGAAGCGACTCTTCAATTTAGACCCGCTGGCTCTTTGCGGAATCTGCGTTGTACATATTTTTATAGCCTTTGCATAATGAAACAGAATAAAAATAGTGTGATGTGTTTGTGATATAAGTAGTAGATGTACAAGTATAAACGCTGAACAAATCTTGTCTAATAGGGATTAGGAATGTCGACTGTTATTAAATTCTATGGCATACTGTAGTTTAAATGAATAAAATTAGCTCAATATTATGTCATGAAACAAAGAAAAAATATCCAAACAATAACATTTTTCGAAATTGGTATGTGACTTTAAAGTACGAAGATATTATTATTTTTTTATAATAAAAAGAAACAATTATTGCATGACAACCATGAACTTAAACGCACTTTTTACGCACGGTAAAAATGGCAAATCACTTATAGTCTCATACTTGGTACCCATAACTAACTATAATGTCGTCACATGCAGGTGGTCATTTGTATGGAGCGTTTTTAGCGCTCCGTAGGAATGTTGAAATTTGACGGTCATTCCTAACCCTTAGAGCAGTCTAAGTATAGTTAGTCCCATATACTTAGACATTTAATCCCAATAAAAAATTTGATCAATAGACATCTTCAAAAAAACACTTTCTTCACGCCTGTTTCTTACGTCGGCCCCGGGCGAGAGAGAAATGTATTATTTTCAACCAGTAATAGTCAGCATTCACGCATTATTACTTACTTAAATTGGAAAGAATACCATCATAACCATCAGCTTGTATTAACTCAGCGCAAAGTCTTGATCACCAGCCACACAAATATTAAAGTGAACACCGACAACTATAACACAATTTGGGAAACAATTCAATTTCGCTTCGCTATTGAATACTAAACTACAATCTTGATTGGTTGCAAGCATTTATAATGGGCTATAAACCATAGTCTGTGCTTGAACTCACCTAGGGTTGGCAACTTGGCATATAACCTGAGGGAGGACTTGTCCTTTTCCGTATTCTGTAAGTGTGTAAATATAGAAAGAAAGAAAGAGAAAGAAAATTTATTTCACCGCAATTAGGATCACATATTATAACATAAAAAAAATTATAAGTATTGTGCGAAAAAGGAGTCCAATCAGCACATTGCCAAACCACGGGGGTGTTTTGACGAATATTAGGTACTTTGTTTCCTGCTACGCCTGATGCGTGTCCTGCTTTTATCATAGTTGTTCAAGGTCCGTAACCTTTCCTTTAGTATTAGCGCATAGGAAGCGAATGATTTAACCTTTTGAACGCCAAGGAGTGAAGCAAATGACCCTGTCCCTGACGCCAGAGGAAAAATAAGAAGTGCTCCAAAATCAACAGATATTATATATACCTATTGGTTTGAATTACAAAGTTTTTGATAATTGAAATTTGGACGGCTGTGGCCAACGTGGCGTCAGTGACACGACTTTAAGTTGTCGGCCACAGCCGTCTTTGTCGAAGGTTAAAATGAGTCGTTTATTTATTAAGAATGGTTTAAATAGTTGAATTTCAGTGAGTTGCCATTCAATTTTATAAAAATAAAAGGTATGTCATGGGATCATTTACACCTGCTGATTCTTTCGACTGTCATCAGGTCACCTACACGTCATTTGAACAAATCATAACCCCAAAAAACGCAGTCAATCATCACAGTCAATCGTACCTATTCCTCCCTTAATTTTTGCATAAAGTCCTCCTTTTTTACCCATCAGTTCCCTTTAATAAAATTGTCATCAGGCAACCCTATGCCCGCCCCGGCTGATGGCTGTAACTGTTCTTCTCACTCGCATTAAAACTGTAGTGATAGCAATAAGGCGCGATGTTTATGCTCCGAAGGTTATGGTTATGGACCTGGGATCGCCTCGGGCTATGTGGATAGCTCGCGAGGACCTATCTGGGCCCCATAAAGCCTCGAGTTACAGTTCTACAATAACTGGAAATACTTCAAAATAAATGCATGCAGTAATCCTCAGTGGTGTTGTAGATATTCTACTCGTACCGACACTGTTTTTTGTTTGTATTGATTTAAACTCACACGATTTTCACACACCAAAACGGGACTTAATCGCGTTTAAAAAAGGTATTTATTTAATTACCTCGACGTTTGAGACGTGTTTTTACGTCCGTAGTGTCGAAGGGATTTCTGTTATAATAATTTTTGTTCGTGTTATTTATATCGTTTTTTAAAGGAAATTCGTGTCACAGAATTGAAGTTACACGCAAAAGAAACCCGTAAGTTACTACAAATAGACACAACTACCTATCTGTTTATTGTTTACCCGTATACCTGTAATTGGTTATTTAATGCTACCTGAGCAACTGAGTTTAGCTCGGTCAACGCACTATTGTTTTGATGTTTAGAGCTACCTACATTATTCATCTGTGGTTTAGAGGATGAAATTTATCGAGATAAACTTAAAAGTCTACTTTGTGACTGTATAAATACCTCAGCCAATAAATTGTATACAAAAATGGCTATTTCTAAGTAATAGGATGCAAGTTGAGAGTATTATCAGTTAACATGTTCTGAAGCTAGTATCACATGTCCGCTCATTGGCATTCCTGTCTAACTCATAAACTCACAGGCACTTAACGAGTAATCCGCACTTAATTCCATATCTCAAGCAAACGCAAGACAACACGAACATGACTACAAAACTCTCACGAAAAGCAATTCGCAGTAACTTAGCCGGCAATGACTAGCGGCCTTTCCAGCCCTTAGCTCTCCATAACAAAACGTCATATCTGCTTAAGACTCCCTGGTAACTTACAACGTTAATATCTTGAGAATACTGTAGGGAACCACGTGATGTATTCAGTTGGCGTCCGCAAAAAGCCCCCAGTTTTTGCGCTAATAAATCAAATAAAGTAAAAGACATGGATCCGCGGATCGGGCGTTTGATAGGCGATGGATGCGCATACATTTGGGGCCTAACTCGGCGCTATGCATTATACATGCCCCGGCGCAGGCGAAGTTGCCATCGACAGCTCGTATTGATTTATTCCGGACCCCGATAAGGTACGATGCTGAGATATGAATGATATGATTTTGTGCTCGATAAAATTGATACTGAGATTTTATAGCTGGCAAGTTTGTGCGCAATGTCTTCTAGTTGATTCCCTTTTGGATGTTCTGATCAGTATCGTGGCAGGAACATGACGCATTATCTAGAAGCAAACAGAACATTGTAAAACAGTCGACAGTTAAATCGATGTATATGGAATAAAGGTACACGCCTTTATTAAGACACAAGCCGTAATCTCAATCGTTACTTCGTAGCTAATAGGTATTCGAAATGCTTTTTATAGTATTCCGCAGTCTAATGAAGAGTTTCGCAATGTCCGTTTATATGCGTCTGCATGTGTATGTGTGTTTTGTACACATGTTACTAATTTTATCCCAAAAATGATAATTACAGTTACTATCCTACGAAATATTCTCGCGTGGAATAACCTTTAAGCAGTGGAGACACTCGGACCTTGGAGTTCGGACGCCCGCCCACAGACATTACACATCTTTCTTTACAAAAAAAAAAAAACTGTCAGCATGTTCTTCGGACCACAGAGCCGGCTAATGCTATTTAGCGGGGGAATGAAGCCGGCATCATGGGTATCCTGCCGCAGGGCCATGATCTGGGGGAAATCGGTTTTAGTTAGTTACTTTTATTAAGGTAAAGTTGATTTCTGTTATTTTTTACTTGTTTTTGTCACATAAATATATACATCTTTAAGTAAATTAGTTCCAGACTTGGCCCGGCTTGGCTGATCTCTATTCTTTACTCCGCTGTGATCAATAACTTGTCGCCTTCGCTCTTTCAGAATGAAGAACTTTAGAAATGGATTTTTTAATCATTAATTGGGATATTTTAGAAAATATAAAAATGTGGATATTTTTTTTATGCTTTATTTCATTATGCCGGAAATAGGCCTGGTCAAAAAACATGTGATCATTTCTGTAATCCTATTCTGACTATGTACGTAGTACCACGTAGTACTTAGATATTAATTAAAACTATTACTTTATCTTAATTAAAATTCCGAATAATTAAGACAAAACTACACTGCGTCGGCCGCTCTTTCACACCTGGAATGTCGAGTAACAAAACGAAACGGTGGAAAACCTAATTTTCTCTTATTTAATGACAGTAATAATATAAGTAAGTTATTACTGCAGCCGTTTGGCCCCCACGTATATAATAATGTTATGTTTATGAATATCTGCGCCGGCGCAGCCTGCAATCAACGAGCGGCACGCACGCCGCACACGCACGGGGACCGACGACTAGCATCAGCATCATACTTAGGTACCTATATTATATGTATATGTCTGTCAGGAAAAAAATGGAGAGCACGTCTTAGACACATTTTTTATGAGATTTTTAGGTTAAATAATACTTCAGCACGCAGCTCTACACTCTGCCTTTAAAAAGTGACCAGACTTCCTTTAACCCTTCAACAACGCGCGCAAAGGCGCGCTACAAATAACATCCGTCTTTACAGTACCTACCTACTTACTCGAGTATAGCGAAATTGCGATGACTTGCGCTACCCCGGCTGTTTAAATAAACACCAATAAAACGCTTGAACTACGATAACATGTTGATTTTTGTATAAAGTGTGTTTTAACATTAATGATCGTATCCGGGTTTGAAGAAGTAAGCTGATGAAGAATAAATAAACCATTTTGTGACTATCAAGAAATCAATTTAATTATTTCCTGAATAATTAAATTAAAATTACTATGACGTCTTTTCATTTACATACTATGAAATTCGTAATATTCACACGCACACAACTCTCACATTTTTATTAGGAAAAGTTATAGAAAGAATTCGCATATTATGCATCCAAGTACTTGCAATGAAGATATTGAA
Source organism: Apotomis turbidana (assembly GCA_905147355.2). Lineage (NCBI taxonomy): Eukaryota > Metazoa > Arthropoda > Insecta > Lepidoptera > Tortricidae > Apotomis > Apotomis turbidana. Next base: position 26,162,908 of record LR990288.1, read on the forward strand.
AATTATTTATTTCACACACTGTTTAGTTATACATCGCTTAAGTGTACAACGCAGCAGCACTGGTGAATGTGCAATCTAACAGATTTAATTGCAGATAAAGGTAATAACAAAAAAAAGTATTTTTGAACGCATTTATTGTATGAGAGACAAAGACGTCGACAAGGCGACGCAGTACCACCCGTCGCACACTTCTCTTGTCAGGCCTGCGGTAGAATGTGTCGATCGCGTATAGGTTTAGTTAGCCACCAGAAAAGGTGTCTCCCAAACATTACACCATAAATCGTCTGAAATAGACGCAAGGGCTATAGTATAGTAGTATTGTATGATAAATCTGTGCGCCGGATCTGCCCGAGGTTACCGCCGCACGAAGTCCTAGAGGAAATGCCTTTGCTTCGTGTTTAAATGAATAATTTAAGCGTTTTTTTTACTCAACAACTACCATCTAAGGCAAAAACATTTTAATTGGAATAATACCATTTGAGTTAGCAGTTCCAAGTGTATAATTATAATAATCCGGTATTGCATAGTTGAATAAAGGAAAACGTTGTTTTTTGCAGTAAACATTAGTAAATATCATTCCAAGACCAATCTGAATCTTGACAACACGGTTGGCTTTGTTGTTGTGCAACTGACTAAGGCCCTGGGTTCAAGTCCTGGTAAAGGCAGATATTTATGTTATGTGCTCGATTACTTTTTACTGGAACATGGATGTTTTCTATATAATTATATATTTATAAGTAAGTAAGTAAGTAAGTATAGCGTCGTTTAATTTTCATAATCTAAGCTTAAGTTGGGAGTGGGACTCACTAGTTCCGTGAGACGAGATTGTCTGATTAAATATTTCTTGTATATGATGTTATAAACTGCGAGAAAACTTGATTCAACACACGTGGCTTATAATTGACAGAGCTCAAGCCTCATAAACTCTTTTAAAGTTGTAACAATCAAAGTTAATAATACGCAATACTTATGAAAGCGGTTTTCATCTTTTGTGAGCCGTTACCACGACAGTGTTATTGTTGGCAGAATGGCCTCACTTTCACTGCTTCATGTAAAGCAAATTCTTACTTTTATTTATCCCATTCATCGTCGGATAAAATGAAGAGTGGCCGTTATGTCAGACTTTGTAATCGGGGGACAAGAACAGGGTTCCGATTAAGTTGGCCGCGAATTTTTCGGTTGTCAAAGTGGAACGAAATAATTACCGTACTTGTTTTATCTTGAACATTTTGCTACGCTTGTTTTTGTTGGTTGGGTAACGCACTAAGATGTAACTAGTTTATTTAAAATCAAGACGTACCTATTTATAAATATTCTATTTAAGGGGATTTTGAGGCTAGATGGATCGATGATTTCAGCATATTGCAAAGTCTGTGGTAGCTGGAAGAGAGTTAGAGAATTAGAGAGTTATAGTCAAGTTTAGGGATATTAACTTGGATGGGTGTATAAATTATATTTTCTAAAACTACGCAGACTGTGATGTGATGGTAATGAGAATTAGGCACCTTTCGCTGCTTTGATATTCTAAAATTCCTATTTAATATAACTCTTTACACAGCTGGCGACCACTAAAAACAATGGTCGACGCAATGCATACAAAGATGCTCTTTTCACGGCATTTTGACAACACTTCAAACTATTATCTAAGTATTTCGCAAGTATTTTATATAATTGAACATACTTACATGTTTGTTTACAATTCTCATTGTTAATGGCCCAGCGTGACATGTTTATGCGCCTTTTATTCGTGAGAAGCCTAATCGTATTACGTGGTACGTAAAGAAAAATGTAGCTTCACTATTCTAAGCACGGAGAAGTAAAATTTCTTACTCTGGGCGTAAACATAAAAGCGCGGAGCGGTTGAGTTGAGGACTTGGAGGAGGTTTTCTTCGTACACTATGTGATGAATATTCTGACTACATCATTTTGTTAAAAACATGGATTCTTATAATAAAAATTGTAATAAACTTATCGTCCCTTGGTCCATAACGTATAGATGCTTTACAAGATAGCTGCTCTTAATTATTGGTAGATATCAATAATCAGTGACAAAAGAATATATGTATTACGAGATTCCCACAAGGCGCCGCTATTATTGGAAATACTTATAGCTTTAAATTTACATGAGAATTTGTATACATAAGCTAAGCATGCCATGCCATACATGCGTGTTTACAGAGAGGATAAATAGCGATTCCTTGTTAGCCAGCTGATAAATGCGCCGGCTACGGGTGAGGGATGACTTCTAGTTTTTTAATGTTACAGGGACACTTTATATGCTAATTTGAATAAATATATTGATTGTACATCTTGTTGGTATGGAAATATTAATGGCGAGGAACTTGTACTAATCGGAGATAAAAAAGTAGCCAACATCACACTCGAGACTTCTTAGCTACATTCGTAGTTATTCAATCACAACTTCTTCGGCTACATATTGCTCTTCGCATCGAAGTTTATCAATCAAATTAAGTTATTCTATCAGCGACGAATTACTGCTATAACAAATATCGGACAAGGACAACCTCACAAATACTACTAATACTACGCCTGGTTATATTTAGGTACTAGACGAAGATACACAATATGTACGTACGAGTATATAGATAAATATATAAGTACATAGAATATCTATGACCCAAGAATAGTTCATCACACAAATATCTGCCTATGCCGGGATTCGAACCCAGGATCTCCGGCGTAGCGGCTGTTATGATATGAACCTAAACAGAATAAAACTATGCAAAAGAAACACTACTTAAAACAATAGTTCCAGTTTATGTAGTTTCTAAGGCTCGTATAAAAATTTGGGTCTGCACAAAAATAATAAATATTAGTACATTTTGACGACGCGTTTGGCTCGGATTGTAGACACCTGCCTAGTCGGCGGTCCCGGGTTCGAATCCCGGCCGGGGCAAATATTTTTTCTTGGGTCATGGATGTTATCTATATATGTATTTATATATTATGTATATCGTCGATATAGTACAAGCTTTGCTTAGTTTGGGACTAGGTCGATTTGTGTATGATTGTCCCTTAATATTTTATATTCACAATCCGACGTGTAAAAGTGCCCTTGTGGCCTAATAATTTAAAAAAAAATGATTTCATTTCAGTAGTACAGGAGGACAACTTTATTGTAAGTAGTTTAGTTTATAGATTAGTATAAAAATCAAGTCTTTGTCTAGTCATGTCTCATCTCGTTACACATCGTCAACCATGCGCATGTCACAGGTTATAGAGCGTAAGATCTAGATCAATAACTGTACCGCACTTCTCGGAAACAGATGCATGTCGAGCTACTTAGTCCTGCCATTAAGTCTACTGAACTCTGACCCTTCTAACGGCTCAAACCTTAACATGGCGGTGACGTTCCCATAACTAATCGACGTATCTTGATCTAGAATAACAGTGTTTTCCAGGACATGTGCTATGTTTTAAAACGGACGTAACTACAGTTGAAGTAGTATGTATACATGCCGTTTTAAAAGTGGGATGGCACTAGCATAAGATTTCGCACGGTGTAGATAGATCGTGTCAACGCGTCATTTTATTTTATTACCGATACAAGAGATAATAAAGTAAATTTGAAGTGTGATATGGTTAGAAAATTTCCTTTGTACATGTGAGAAAACAGATTAAAACATGGCTTTAATAGTCACACATTGTAACGCCTATTGAGCTCTTTTTAAGAGAGTTGCGCATGCACATGTGCCTCGTTTGAAGTGTGAATACATAGCATGATCATACCTACTTCAAAATTGATGGAGTGAAACTGAGAATGAACTTGATTATTGAATAAAATTGCATTCTACCACATTCACCTTTACTACAGTCCTTTTTTAAATCAATATTTTATTATATTCGAGTTAACGTTTACAACTAATCATTAGGCCATCCTACTTACCTTGTTTCAGGTTGTAAGTTAGTTCCCAAAAGGGCAATGTACTGTTTAATATGTATCAAACCTTCTTCATTGTATGCAACATATGTGACGAAATATACTTTGTGATTGATAGGCTACTAAACCACTCGCCTCATACACTTCTTTGCAAAAAAGAAATATTGCGATTGAAATGCTCCTAGAACTTTTGCAAGATAGACAGCAGACCAATGCAATGAAAATAATGTCACCTATCCATGACCTTCCCTTGGGAAGAGAGCGGCTGGCGGAGATGGCGCGACGATCTAGATGCGTTCATCAATAATTGGCCAGAAACAGCTAGGGGCCGAGCCGAGTGGAAAATATAAATTTATGGGAGACGCCTTTTCCCAGCAGTGGGATACTACACCTTGCTGAAAAATCTCTTTGGCGCCGGAGGAATCGCAGTCGTGGGCGTTTGCAGCCGATTCCAGACATAAATCAAACTACAATCCACACGTAATAGCTATCGTGTAATTATTTTTAATTAAAGCAGTAACGTCTGCTAGCGTAAACTAAATGTTTACAAATGAATCGAAAAAAGAAAAATTTAATGATTCGGACAGGATTCGAACCTCATCAATCATTAAATTTTACAATCTTCGCTTCATTTGTAAACATTTAGCTATCGTGTAATTGAGCTAAACTTAGGCAATGATTTTGCTCAAATATTCAAGGAAACATTGATTGAATGCTCATAGAACTTTTGCAACATTGACAGCAGACCGATGATAAAATTAAAGTAATGTAACATATCAATGTCATGTGACATTCCCGTACGTCCTCCGGCGCGGGCGCAGGCGGCCGTGGGAAACCGATACCCGCCATAAATCAAACAATCAGCCACAGTAATAGCTATCCGGTAATTGGCCTGTTTGACGCGCCTTAGTAGGCAGCCTATTTTAATATAGCTTACCTCATCTTGATATCGGTTTATCATCCTTACTAATTAAACCTAAAAGCATAAAATACTTGTGATTTGAGAGAAAAACGACACAGACCTTTTATATTTTTACAATTATATAGTTTAATCCCTCTGTCTATATGTAACTTTCAGGTTTAATGTGACTTACTTCCGGGGCACCAATTGAGCCGAAATTAGGTAAGTCCTCCTCATCGATTTTGATGGTGATGATGAACTGCAATAACCACGCTGCAATTGCTTTGAATTTTGATTTGGCTTTTATTTATATAATAAAATAAGAGCGATGACAGGTAGCCGTAGTTACCAATAGCAATTGAGTGGATAATATGGTGCGATGGATTTGGTCTGATGCTGGAGCTGGATGCTGGTCATAGGAGCTCTGTAGTAAAAACGAAACCTACAGAGTTTGGGCTCATTAGAGTCATCTTGGCGAGTAGTCCTGTCTGCCATGTTCGATGTAAGTTATGATTGGTAGAAATAAAAGCAGCTGTTTTCAAAATATTCAGCTTTGATTGGAACTGGTAATAAGATCCCAACCAATATTAAAGCTAAAATCCCAATTATTGTGATGGTTATGTTCAGCTTTAGTAGCGTTTTTATGTGTAATTGGTAAGGAAACCGAGACCCAGCCAATAAAAAATCAACTGGTGATAGAGCGCTCCGGTAATTTCCTCGCTATGTACCGCCGCGCCTTACTAGGCATGGGCATTAATCCATGCAAACTGCGCGTAATGCCGGGGAATTTCCTTTTATTTGTATCGATGATGTTGTCAGCGGAGTCTGTCACGGGTGTAATGCGATAATGGGGCGATTAGTGGAAAGAAGCTGGATAAGAGGTTCGTACAGTGGTCAGTGAAGCTTTCATGGTGTAGAACTGCGGCCATTTATAGATATATTGTAATGCAAAGGGATAATAATAGCAATAATTTTATATATATACATATATAGGAACTACAATTTATGCGGTGTGGCCATGGAACGCTATATTCTGAAATATATATCGGTTAATATCGTGCTAATGTTGTGACACACAGTTCATGAACCAAAAACTGCATGGCCCGGTGAGAAATTGTGGCGATTATTAAATTTTCTATCTCGTCACCTTAATCGTCGCAAGAAAGTGCCAAAATTGGCACTGTGGGATCAACTTTCTCCTATTGACGGACAATGTTCCCGCGAAATTTACTCTTCAATAAAAGACAGCCGTAGCTGCTATGGGTTTCCATAGTAAATAAGCCCTTTTGCATCTAGGTGAGGATCAGCGCGAACGCAATTTCCAAACAATAGCCGTGGCGTAATAATTGTAACGATTACACACTATTTGACTATCTCGGCATCTCCCTGAGTGTCTGGCTCGTCAGGTGCCGCGGTACGATTTACACGACCCTGATTGTGCTTGGCTAAAGAACTCGTAAAGCCAACATACAGGGTGTACCAATGTTACCAAACTTCAAGGGACCAAGCGGCCAAATATGCCAGCGTGTTTACTACTAAAATCAACGAATGAATGCAATGTATGAATGAATAATCAAATAACAATGTAGATCGTAATTATGTTACATTGATAAAAATATTTGATGCTCAAGCTCCTTCAATATTTTTTTTTTACCTTTGAACGTGAAAACATCGTCAATCATTTTTAATTTTGACAAATGTTTATAATATTTTATTTTGAATATTTTTTATTTAAATAATACAAAGTAGGCCAAGGAAAACTTAATGCATGACCGTCAAATTGAAATACAACGCTTTACGATTGACAAAAATCGATTAATATTTAATATTAACAATATTTACAACCAAAGCTAGTAAATGCATATAATATATCTCACTATAGTCTAATAAACATTACTCTAGATAAGCATTTTTTACCTACGTTTTATCTAGTTTTTAGAGACACCCCGTTTAGCCGCTAACAATATAAATTATTTCTCAAGAGCGGGCGGAACGCGGAAACGCTACAATAGTTAATTTACGTTAAAGGAGACGAAACAAGCGTAGAGGCGATAAACATCTGGAGGAGCCAAATGAGCTTCCATATATCGAAACTCTCTTAGATTTAAGCCGCGACGACATATTACATAGTTGTCTTTTTAATGTAAGCAACTTAGTTTTAGTTTAAGAGGTAATAAATGGGTCTATATCGGATGGCATACAATTATTAGTCCTTTCGTCGTGTCGCATAACGTCTTTTGTCCTAATAACGTTTGGCATACACTTTGATCCGCATATTTTTGATTGTCCGAAATTGTTGCTCATATTATTGTTTGTCCTAAATATTATTTGTCCTATCGTTTGATGTGGCTAAAATTCAACTATCGAATGATTGATGTGCATAATTGTAATGTTCCTAATATTTAATGTGCTAAGAATATTTTGACTACGTTTCATTAAACCTAAATCTCGAAGATTTTTAAGCAAGTATTCTGACGTTTTCGGTTTTTAACCTAACCTACTAACCGCTAAATTGTTATATACCTCCATGCAGCAAGCCAGCATTCTGACGCTCCACTCGCTTCGCTCGCTCCGCTATCCATGGTCATAAAACAAACCAAACCTAACCTACAGTTTTCGGTTTTTAGCCTAACCTACTAACTGCTAAATTGTTATATACCTCCATGCAGCAAGCCAACATTCTGACGCTCCACTCACGTCGCTCGCTCCGCTATTCATGGTCATAAAACAAACCTAACCTAACTTACAGTTTTCGGTTTTTAACCTAACCTACTAACCGCTAAATTGTAATATACCTCCATGCAGCAAGCCAGCATTCTGACGCTCCACTCGCTTCGCTCGCTCCCCTATTCATGGTCATAAAACAAACCTAACCTAACCTACAGTTTTCGGTTTTTAACCTAACCTACTAACTGCTAAATTGTAATATACCTCCATGCAGCAAGCCAGCACTCTGACGCTCCACTCGCTCCGCTATCCATGGTCATAAAACAAACCTAACCTAACCTAAAAATTTCGGTGTTTAACCTAACCTACCAACTGCAAAATTTGAATATACTTCCATGCAAGCAAGCATTCTGACGCTCCGCTATCCATGGTCATAAAACAAACCTAACCTAACCTTCAGTTTTCGGTCTTTAACCTAACCTACTAACAGCTAAATTTTAATATACCTCCATGCAAGCAAGCATTCTGACGCTCCGCTATCCATGGTTATAAAACAAACCTAACCTAACCTACAGTTTTCGGTCTTTAACCTAACCTACATGACTGCTACATTTTAATATTATCTCGCTCGCTCGTTAGGGTCACAGTTCTACGTCTCTCGTCGTCGTACCTAACCTAACCAAAATCTGACCTGCCTGAAGGTTTAGTTTAGGTGCTGTAATAGCCAATTTAATAATAGGCAAAATAATTCTTAGGGCAATTAATGTTAGGAATATTATGCTTTAGGTAATTAGATTTTAGAGTTATCAATATTAGGATAAATTTGCTTTAGGACTTTAAATGAGTATGCGCAAAAATTATTAGGACAAACGAGTAGTATGCCATTCAACAGTATGCCAAACATTCTCAGCCAAACATTTTTAGGACAAAAAACGTTATGCGATACGACAGGCACCCGTAATAAATTAGATCCCACCAAAAACATTCTGTAAAAAACAGCCAAGTCTCGATGGAGCTGCTTGTTTATCTCTAAAAAGTAATGAAATCTAGACAAAGTCGTACCAAGTCTAAGGTTCCTTACTGCGATTTCTTTATTATTATAGTTTAGCACCAATCAAATTACCAATACCAGTATGGGCTATTATCTCGCTTAACAAACATAGGTATTTACAATTACAACAGATATAACATTACGTGTAAACAAAATTGACTTGTAGCGGTTCTGGCGACAGATTGGTCCAATGGTGTCATGGAGCACCTGGTTTTGTACGCTTGTGTACCCTTCAACGGCCAAGTCACACAACATTAACTATAATAATAAAGAAATCGCAGTAAGGAACCTTAGACTTGGTACGACTTTGTCTAGATTTCATTACTTTTTAGAGATAAACAAGCAGCTCCATCGAGACTTGGCTGTTTTTACAGAATGTTTTTGGTGGGATTTCACTTCTTTTTGTAGAAACGTGAGCATATTGATTTATTTTATTAGATTTTCTTATTTTACACATTTTTTTTTTCTTTTTAGGAGTAGTTTTTTTATTATTACATTCTTTCTTTTCTTTTTTTCCGGTTCTGATTCTTGTACAGTAGCAACAGTTTTTCGTATTGCCCATTCGCGTTCATTATTTATTCTTTTAGACGGTTTAGACGGTTTAATTTCTGAAAGATCGGCGCGGTATTTACGCCTAAGCCGGCTGTATTCGGTGATCGCTGAAGCTTGAGGTTTTATACCCTTGAAGTCAACATTTATGAGGTGCACCCCATGAAGATTGCTTACTCGTGAAAGCGCCACGTAGGCTTGGCCGCAAGAGAATATGGAGATGCCAATTTCCATGAGGGCGTTTTTTAGACTTAGACCTTGGCTCTTGTGAATTGTTAGGGCATACACCACACAGATTGGAAATTGTTCTCTGTACACGTATGCCCGGGGTATGATCTCAAATTTTGACTTAATAGGCAATAATTCGTAAATCAAATTATTAGTGAATATTACTACCAATTGTTTAGGCTGTGTTTGTTCTTCCGGGTCCCACCTCACTTTTTGTACAACGCCTATCGACCCATTCACTAAACCTACTCTAACATCAATGTTTCTCCTAAGCATAACTTTAGCTCCCTCTTTAATGATTATAGTTTCTTCCAGTCCAGCAGTCATCGACGCATCATCTTCATATTTTTGTAAACACACCCGGGCTTTCGTTATCATACATTATTCAATTAAAACTTCTTTTAAATCTAATAATTAAGTAATAATCAGTAATCCGTCACTAATCGTAAAATTCCTAACCTATTCAAATCTTCGAATTGTTATAATAACAACCTGCTAATTAACCTCACGAAATAATAAGCGAAATCAACGAAATGCAAATAATCCCTCCTAATCCCTAGCAAACGTTTTCAAGCGCAGTAGAAGAATGTCGTAAACGACTGTAACACGGCCGGTTGCCACTTCGCCATAAAAGGTTATCGGGAAAACAAACGTAAGCGCATTTTAATATACATTCAGCGCCATCTAGCGACGTGTGCGGGTATCACCGCCACTCTTAGTCCAATGCATTATATTTTGACCAAATTTTGAGCGAAATTAATATTTTAGTGTAATTTGTTTATTTGATTTGTGTAATGTTCGAGTAGAATAAAGTTAATCGTTCGACTATTTCTTCTTGTAAACTTGTAAGTATAAGTATAAAAGCCGGTCTAGTCTTATCCAGAGTTTTCCTTTAATTTTATTTATATGCGTATTAAAAGCAGAAGGGGAGGCATTCACCCAGCAGTGGGACGCTATAGGCAGAGATGGGCATTAATCGATTAAAAAAGTTAATCGACAAAATTAATCGCTATTAATTTAATCTACGTAGATTAACTTCGTCATTTTAATCCATTCAATTTCACGATTAATTCTCGATTAAAAGTTGGAACACGCTCATTTGTGCTTTTTACGAAAATACAATAAAGTACATGTCTTATCCAGGGACTGAAAATGTACATTTAGAAATTGTTTTGGTTTGGATACCTTTGTATCCGACCGTTCCCTCTTCCCTCTTTCCTCTTCCCTCTTCCCTCTTCCCTCTTCCCTCTTCCCTCTTCCCTCTTCCCTCTTCCCTCTTCCCTCTTCCCTCTTCCCTCTTCCCTCTTCCCTCTTCCCTCTTCCCTCTTCCCTCTTCCCTCTTCCCTCTTCCCTCTTCCCTCTTCCCTCTTCCCTCTTCCCTCTTCCCTCTTCCCTCTTCCCTCTTCCCTCTTCCCTCTTCCCTCTTCCCTCTTCCCTCTTCCCTCTTCCCTCTTCCCTCTTCCCTCTTCCCTCTTCCCTCTTCCCTCTTCCCTCTTCCCTCTTCCCTCTTCCCTCTTCCCTCTTCCCTCTTCCCTCTTCCCTCTTCCCTCTTCCCTCTTCCCTCTTCCCTCTTCCCTCTTCCCTCTTCCCTCTTCCCTCTTCCCTCTTCCCTCTTCCCTCTTCCCTCTTCCCTCTTCCCTCTTCCCTCTTCCCTCTTCCCTCTTCCCTCTTCCCTCTTCCCTCTTCCCTCTTCCCTCTTCCCTCTTCCCTCTTCCCTCTTCCCTCTTCCCTCTTCCCTCTTCCCTCTTCCCTCTTCCCTCTTCCCTCTTCCCTCTTCCCTCTTCCCTCTTCCCTCTTCCCTCTTCCCTCTTCCCTCTTCCCTCTTCCCTCTTCCCTCTTCCCTCTTCCCTCTTCCCTCTTCCCTCTTCCCTCTTCCCTCTTCCCTCTTCCCTCTTCCCTCTTCCCTCTTCCCTCTTCCCTCTTCCCTCTTCCCTCTTCCCTCTTCCCTCTTCCCTCTTCCCTCTTCCCTCTTCCCTCTTCCCTCTTCCCTCTTCCCTCTTCCCTCTTCCCTCTTCCCTCTTCCCTCTTCCCTCTTCCCTCTTCCCTCTTCCCTCTTCCCTCTTCCCTCTTCCCTCTTCCCTCTTCCCTCTTCCCTCTTCCCTCTTCCCTCTTCCCTCTTCCCTCTTCCCTCTTCCCTCTTCCCTCTTCCCTCTTCCCTCTTCCCTCTTCCCTCTTCCCTCTTCCCTCTTCCCTCTTCCCTCTTCCCTCTTCCCTCTTCCCTCTTCCCTCTTCCCTCTTCCCTCTTCCCTCTTCCCTCTTCCCTCTTCCCTCTTCCCTCTTCCCTCTTCCCTCTTCCCTCTTCCCTCTTCCCTCTTCCCTCTTCCCTCTTCCCTCTTCCCTCTTCCCTCTTCCCTCTTCCCTCTTCCCTCTTCCCTCTTCCCTCTTCCCTCTTCCCTCTTCCCTCTTCCCTCTTCCCTCTTCCCTCTTCCCTCTTCCCTCTTCCCTCTTCCCTCTTCCCTCTTCCCTCTTCCCTCTTCCCTCTTCCCTCTTCCCTCTTCCCTCTTCCCTCTTCCCTCTTCCCTCTTCCCTCTTCCCTCTTCCCTCTTCCCTCTTCCCTCTTCCCTCTTCCCTCTTCCCTCTTCCCTCTTCCCTCTTCCCTCTTCCCTCTTCCCTCTTCCCTCTTCCATCTTGTTATACAGTAATACAAGAAGGTTTTTATAGTGCAGTACTCTAAGATGATTCAGGGATTTAGACTTTAGTAGAAGGGGACATTACCATATCCCTAATACAGCTGAGACCAGCTTAGGGTTCTTCATCATTTACTTCAGACCTTCGACTTTTGACATCAAATGAAGCGGCCCACCAAGTTGAATATTTTTTTGTAAAGGCGGTATATGTCGATCTCTAATAGTTTGGTTGGGCTCTTGTGTTTTCTAATCAGGGTCACCAGGTACTCCAGATCTTCGATTATCCTGGTTTTTATAGTTTTCGCTTTATGTGGCTATTAAACCCTAACTCTGTACCAATTTCAGCTCTCTGAATTTATGGGAAGTACTACTTCTTTACTGATGATCATGAGTGAGTGAGTGAGTGAATGAGTGTCGTAAATGGGAAACTTTGCTTTCGCTTAACTTCGGAACTAAATGACCTACAGACTTGAAATTTTGGATTTTAAGTATTTGATTATAGCTTACTGGATGACGAAAATTTCTGCGTTCTGGTCCTATCCAGAGGTGCTCAAATAGGGACCTGAAAATGCGGCGAAATGGTTCCAGTAAAGGATGGTACGGCAGTGTTTGCTTCGCGCTCGACTTGGCGGGGGCACTGCCGTGCCCCCCGATTAATCGCATATATTTACAATACGATCGATTAGGGCGAGACTTTTATACCTAGTGTTACTTCTGTGTTTTATTCAGTACTTTGTAAGAAATATTATACTTCTTAAGTTTTGTTACAATAGTAACTCGCTGCTATTTTTGAACTGTGTTATAATTTCATGTATTGCTCTATCCTCGCAAGGCTCTAGTTATAAAAAATGTAAGTAGGTAATTCGTGGATAACGTAGCGCGTAGTTGGTCTCACACTGCTGAATTGTATTATACTTTTATTTTTCTAAACAACATGTGTTACTATTTATTTATTTATTGTGCCAAACAAATACAAAAAATGGGTATTTATGAAAAGTAATTTTGTTAATGCATAATCTAGTTAAAATTTAAAAAAAATCCTCGGTAGTGAGCCTCAGAGCATGCCCGCTAGGGCGCTATGCTCGTAGCATGTACAATTTGTACATAGCATACGCATACGCATTGCATATAATCGGTGTAATTTTTGTGGCAGCGAAAGTGATAAAACGCACGTTAGTTGGTATCAGCGATGAAGCCTATAAATCATCGTACCTGTAAAAGGTGAGGTCGGCGCGGCGCGCGGCGGCGTCGGCGTGGTCGATGAGCTGGGCGAGAGCACGCGCCTGTTCGCCCAGCGTCAGCAACTCCAATTCTTCACGGCCTAGCTTGTATTGTAGTTCTGCTTGCTGGATGCGCGTGTCAATGTTGCTGAAAATACACAATAGTATCCATAATTGATATAAAGTAAGGACGTTTTTGCGTTCTGTAAAGTTACAGTCCCAAGAAGGAATATTAGAAGAATATATTTTTATCTTTACTTTGTGGACTAATTTGGCATTTTGAGAATCAATTCCGTGGAGAATGGTTAAAATTATATAAATCGTTACAATATAACAAGCCAACCGATCCAATATAACTGCTACTTACTTTCAGTGTACATATACGTGAAAAATTGCTGTGTACAATGTACCTACATATACGTTCAGGAAAATATAATACTCACTCAGTGACGTGTGTCTTTTCTAACCGCCGCCGCAGCTCCTGTATATTAGCGCGACGAGCGTCGAGGTCGGCGCGTACGGCGGCGGCGCGCTCGTCTAGCGCACGCCGTTCCTCCGGTGATAACGCCGCCCGCGGCTCAGTGGCGTCGCGCCGTGCACCGCCGGGCGAACCGGGCGCCAGCCGCGCCGCCGCCAGCGAGGCGCTGAGCTGTTTCTTCAGACTGTAAAATATTGAAGATAGATTAAAAATATTGAATTACCCATCACCTCACTCTTGTGGCGTAGCTACCGTCGTATCAGCCATATTAATGTTACGGGTTCAGTTCATAGGGTTCCCGACGTGTTATGTCCTCGCTCTTTGCCAGGGACTCAACAAATCCCAACAGGACCCACCTAGGGCCAGCCATCGTTAACATCAATTACTTAACATGATATACTAACAATTTACTTTTCGACATGCCCCTATTGATATGTAGATTAGATTCCACGGCACCAAGGCAATCAGAAGATTATTACAAATTGGCTACTCCAAGCTGCTTTTTCAGGCTATAGATTGCATATAAGATAGAGTTTATTATGAGAATTCTGCCATCGAGAACATGAGAACAAAATTAGAATACAATTATGTATTCGTTCAACAAGGAAGCCAATAATAAGTATTATCAATATCTGGTCCAGAGAAACGCCGTCGTTTATGATTCATGTGTTACTTGTATTGTATATCCTCAACCTGAGACAGCATGAGGATTACAATCTGGAACTAAATACGACATTTCTAATGATATCTGTCCGTAATTCCACCGCTAGATACATATCTACTTAAGCGCCTAAGCCGTACCTTTAACCCACTTAACCCTTATTTTTATTTGATATACATATTTTTGGCCATGTTTAATATATTCTTTTATTTAAGCAGAATGTTTAAGGCTATTTATGGCACCGAAGCTTTCTTAAACACTTATGTTTTTTTTATCAATTTTGCGATTTTAGTTAAGTAGTTAAATGTTAACTGGAAGAGATCACTTATAGGGCTAAGTTCGCCTTTGTACCTATATGTTATTTTGTAATAGATGTATTTATTAACTGTTTTTGTGTACAATAAAGTGTTTACTTACTTACTTACTTAAATGTTAGTTAATGAAAATGAAAGCAACTCGAATATAAACAATTGAAATATATCGGCTATAGTAAGGTACCTGTGTATGAGCGTGTCTTTGTCGGTGAGCGCGGTGCGCAGCGCGTCCAGCTCCCTGGAGGGGTCGCGCGCGCCGCCCGCGCTGCGCCGGCGACCCGCCAGAGACACCTCAATGCTGGCCATCTGGAACAAAGGGCATTCGTTGCATTCAAGAGTTAACATACGTGAAAGTACGAACGTAGACAGACGGTGAAAATTCAAAAGGTACAGTAAGCATCTAAATTAGCTTACAATTTTAGTATGCAATTTGACATAGGCCGCTAGTAAACATGTCAGCCACTTGTGATGCTGACCGTCTGCGTCTGCCTCACCCTGCCACCCATAGAGTAATATTGAATGTATTATAAGCTGCACCTCAGCACAACTATGACTCTTAGTCGCGCGAGAAATATTACGTATCTCTCTCTTCGCAACACTGTTAGAAAGTGACGGACGAGGCCATGTCGCGGGACAGGAGTCGCGAAGCGTAGTTTTGCTAGACGGGCGGAATGGTAAGACGGCGAGTCATCTGGTCTGTTGTTTACCTCTCCTAGCTGGTTAGTATTTTATGTTTATTTATAAGCTGTTTTTATAAGCTTTTCAAAAAGACTTATTGTATAGTATGAATAACTTGAGCGTAGTTTTGATGGTGGGAAGGGCGTCCATTTTGGCCTATATAACAGTCGAATGAAATTTCGGAAATTTCATCTTTATACTTCTACTAGAGGCCCGTTGCGGCGTCAAACCGCCGCTAGAATATGGAAATCCGGTAGTGTTACAGAAAATAACTACTTTATCGATAAGAAGTTTTTGGCGAACGAAGAATAAATACTGTAAAAAAATACGTTAAAATGATGTTTTAAAAATGTTAAAACATGCCAGGCTAGAGCCAGGCCTGATAGCCAACAGCCAGCTTCATCGTGACAACTTTTTCAACTCTTTTGTAAAAATAACTTGTGCATTAATGACATGTGATCTGCTGATCTGTTTCACAAATAAAATGCATAATATTATTCGTTATATGGAAAAATTTAATTCATAAAAATAATCCCATATCTTAAAAAAAAGATTGACATATTTTCATAGGACCGAACATAAGATTGGTAGAATTTTAATTTGTTGTTCTTTCTTCAGGACATAAATTTATCGATTTGATCGATTTCTATCAATTTCCAGAAATAGCACATGAATCGAAACGACAGATTTGGGCTCTCACTACGCAGGTTTTAAAAAGGAAATCATGTAGTGCGTAACTGTTTATGTATTCATTTATAATCGTAAATACTTAAAAATAGTGATAATAAGAAATGTTACATAAACTCAATTGTATGAAATAGAGAGTATAAAACGTTTGAAAAACCACTATTATCAATGCTTGTTTTTTTCATGAAATTCAATAGATCGTGCAATTTTTTTTAATATGGGTGCTGCCATGTCATCATCATCAATCATCAATCATGTGTTTGAAATTCTTAAGCTATAGGTATACTTAATCAAACCCTATTTACTAATCTAAATAAATAACTGACCAACAATATTCTACCTAAAAAAAAAAAAATGGTTGCCTGTAAAGTCGGTTTTACGGGCGAAGGAAGATTTTACGTGACAACGTCTTTTTCTCGGTAGAATATTTATTTGTATCATATCCATTCACAATTTCCCTAACAACATTTTAAGTGTTACTTTCTGAACGCACCCATCACATGTGTCATTAATGTCATTATAGTGTCTTTATTTTACATGTTTTAAATCTAAATATGCGATAATCAGACTATTATGCATGTATGTTGTCGATTCCAAACCCTTTATTTAGTCTAGATCTACATGTAATTATTCTAAATATACCGAACCGACGGAACAAACATCATATGTTTGACAGGTAAGTACGAACAGTTTGTATTTGTATGGGAATATAAAATTATCGTTTTTATTATTTTCCACTAATTTATTCTATATTTTCTCACCGTTTAAACCTTCCCTTGACTTCCACGAATATTTCAATACTAAAATTAGCCAAATCGGTTCAGCCGTTCTCGAGTTTTAGCGGGACAACCGGCCCTCCTAACAGACGCGAGCGGGCGTTACACTTTTTCATGAGTGACTCCCAGCGCAACCTAATTTAAGACGTTGTCACGTCAAAAGAATGTGTCAAATATGTGTAATAAATAAAATCCAATATATAAAACAGCTAAAAATGTTTAAAAAAAGAATATTAAGACATATTTTTTTCAATAAATTTAGTGCTGAAGGCCTAATGCCCGAATTCCAAATTCAAACTTTCGTCATTCCTCTCATTGAAATAGTGTCTGACAGAAGAGTGAGGGAGATGCTATCTATACTCTCAAGTCTATGATATAAACCTAATTTTTGGGTTCCTTACCATAGTCGGTAAAAACGGAAGCCTCATAAAATCAATTTGTTTTGTTGACAGCAGAATTTGTCAAATTTTATTTTGAATGAGAATAAGAATGATCAGCCAGACGTCATTAATTCAACTATGACTTATTCTTGAGGTAGTCGATTTTTTGAAATTTGCATCATATGTAGGTTATTTCTACCATCAAGTTTCGCATGTTAGGGTAACATGTTAATTATTCCACATTGCCAACTCGTCCACAATGTCAGCTCGTCTATATTCCCATCTGGGTCACAATGCCAACTTGTGCACACACTCAACACGTCCACATTGCCAACTTGTTCATACGCCCAACTCATCTGCATCGCCAACTCGTCTATATTACCAATTCGTCTCCATTGGCAACTCGTCCATATTCCCAATTTGTCCACAATACCAACTCGACCATATTGCTAACTCGTCCATATACCCAACACGTCCACAATTCCAACCCGTCTATATTGCTTACTCGTCCATAATGCCAACACGTTCACAAATACAACTCGTCTACATTTCCAACTCGTCCATATTTCCAACTCGTCCACATTTCCAACTCGTACACAATGCCAAATCGTCCACATTGCCCACTCGTCCATAAACCCAACTCATCTACAATGCCAACTCGTTCATATTACCAACTCGTCTTTATTGCCAACTCATCCATATTCCCAACTCGTCCACAATGCCAACTCATCCATATTGCTAACTCGTCCACATTTCCTACTCGTCCCTAAACCCAACTCGTCTACAATACCAACTCGTCTTTATTGCTAATCTCGTCCATATTATCAACTCGTCCGTATAACCAACTCGTCTTCATTGCCAACTCGTTTATATTCCCAACTCATCTACAATGCCAACGCGTCCATATTGCTAACTCGTCCACATTTCCTACTCGTCCCTAAACCCAACTCGTCTACAATACCAACTCGTCATTATTGCCAATCTCGTCCATATTATCAACTCGTCCGTATTACCAACTCGTCTTCATTGCCAACTCGTTTATATTCCCAACTCATCTACAATGGCAACGCGTCCATATTACTTGCTCGTCCACAATACCAACTCGTCCACATTTCCAACTCGTCCATATTCCCACCTTCTCCACAATACCAAGTCATCCACATTACCAACTCATCTACATTGCCAACTCGTCTTCATTTCCAACTCATCAACAATGTCAACTCGTCCTTATTGCTAACTCGTCCTTATTGCTAACTCGTCCATATTGCTAACTCGTCCACAAACACAACTCGTCCACAAACACAACTCGTCCACATTTCCAACTTGTCCATAGGCCCAACTCGTCCACAATTCCAAGTCGTCCACATTTCCAACTCGACCATATTCCCAACTCGACGATACACCCAACTCGTCTATACAAACTCATCCTTATTATCAGCCCGTCTTTATTGCCAACTCGTCCATATTCCCAACTTGTTCATTTTGCCAACTCATACACATTCCCAACTCGTCCACGTTGACAACTCGTCCGTATTACCAAGTCCTCTTCATTGCCAACTCGTCCATATTCCCAACTCGTCCACATTGACAACTCGTCCATATTACCAACTTGTCCGTATTACCAACTCGTCTTCATTGCCAACTCGTCCATAATGTGAACTCGTCCACATTGCCTCCTTGTCCATGTTCCCAACTTGGCAATTTTACCAACTCATCCACATTGCCAACTCATCCACATTTCCAACTCGTCCATATTCCCAACTCGACGATACACCCAACTCGTCTACAATACCAACTTGTCCTTATTATCAGCTCGTCTTTATTGCCAAATCTTCCATATCACCAACTCGTCCGTATTACCAAGTCGTTTTCATTGCCAACTCGTCCATATTCTCAACTCGTCCACATTTCCACCTCGTCCATTTTACCAACTCATCCATATTACCAATGAAGATACATTCCCAACTTAGCTACATTGTCAAGTCGTCCGTATTCTCAACTCGACCACATTTCCCATCCCGTCGACATGCAAGCGGAAGGACTAAGTTTTTTCTAGTACAATGCCATTAATTTACTCATACCATTTTCCTTCGAATCATTTTTTGATGGACTTATATAATCATATTTATAATAAATTTACTGATTTGAATGACGTTTAAATTAGTTTTACTACATTTTTTCTGCTTTGATTTATTGTAAAACTCTCCTATAAAAATAATCTATTCTTGAATGACGGTAAGTTTTTCTAGTCTTGCGAGCACCAGTCCAACTCGCACTTAACCGGCTTTTTCCTCCACATTTTTAACCTCAGACTAATCATCTATTTATTAATACATATTACCTATATTAAATTATTTCCGTTGGCGATTCTAAGCCGTGGAACCGACATCCTCATTTAATCTTCACAATATTTGTTTTTTTTTTTGTTATTAGAATAGAAGTACGATTTAATACCCCTAAATTTATGATATTTTCATCTGGTATCCCTAACATGATTGCTATGCAGCTAAATTCAGAACACATTTAAATATGACTGACAGCTTATCATAAACAACCTACGTAATTTGGGCGGATCATTTTTACATGTCACGTACTTATATTTGTTTGCCACAAACTCGATTGTGGCTGCGGTGGAAAAGTGAAACTATGAAAAAGACAAAAAATAATATACTTCTCTCTGTCACTCTTGTGATAATTTGTATATGACCATCTCCTTCTGTAGTGGTATTATTATTTGGTTGTCAAGTCTATAGATGATTAGTCTGAGTTTTTAACAGGTACCTATGCGAAAAAAGTTTCCATATCAACATTTTAAAAAGAAAAACAACCTGGCAGTTTAGATCATTGACATAATAGCCCACAAAAAAAAATACATTAAAAGTTGACAGAATATGGTTACTGTCATTCATTGTCAACAAACTGTAAAATTATTTTTGCATATTCGTACATGTTTCATGTGTTGCGGATATTATGTTGCCGACTCAAAAATAATATTTCATCATGCTGAACA
This sequence comes from Apotomis turbidana, assembly GCA_905147355.2. Taxonomy (NCBI): domain Eukaryota; kingdom Metazoa; phylum Arthropoda; class Insecta; order Lepidoptera; family Tortricidae; genus Apotomis; species Apotomis turbidana. Next base: position 26,183,036 of record LR990288.1, read on the forward strand.
ACTTAATACAGGTTTGTGAGCAAATCATGCTTATTATTATTTGGTCATCCTATGTCAAAATAGAGATCACAGGTCACGTGGTTAGCGCACAGTAGTTTTTTCAAATCCATTTTTCAGTACATTTTCAGGAAAAAATTAAAAATCCAAGAATTTTATGCACCTCTCCAGCATGAGACGAATCTAATGACATATCATTTATCAAAATCGGACCATAACTGTAGATCTGATGGGATGTACAAAAATCGGCCTCGCGTAATATATATATAGATTTGTTTTGTTGACAGCATAATCTGTCAAATTTTATTTTGAATGAGTATAAGAATGATCAGCCAGACGTCATTAATTCAAATATGATTTATTATTGAGCGCGTCGATTTTTTGAAATTTGCATTATATGTAGGTTATTTCTACCACCAAGTTTCTCTGTAACTCTGATCATGCACCGACTACATATTTCTGTTTAACCCAGTGGTTGACTGGTAGAGAATGCCTAAAGGCATTAAGTCCGCCATTTGTACTTACTTTTTTTTTGTATCGTGCAATAAAGTTTAAATAAATAATAAATAAATAAATAAGTTTCGCATGTTAGGGTAACATGTTAATTATTCCACATTGCCAACTGGTCCACAATGTCAGCTCGTCTATATTCCCATCTGGGTCCCAATGCCAACTTGTCCACACACCCAACACGTCCACATTGCCAACTCGTTCATACACCCAACTCATCTGCATTGCCAACTCGTCTATATTACCAATTCGTCTCCTTTGGCAACTCGTCCATATTCCCAATTTGTCCACAATGCCAACTCGACCATATTTCCAACTCGTCCATATTTCCAACTCATCCACATTCCCAACTCGTACACAATGCCAAATCATCCACATTGCCCACTCGTCCATAAACCCAACTCATCTACAATGCCAACTCGTCCATATTACCAACTCGTCTTTATTGCCAACTCATCCATATTCCCAACTCATCCACAATGCCAACTCATCCATATTGCTAACTCGTCCACATTTCCTACTCGTCCATACACCCAACTCGTCTACAATACCAACTCGTCTTTATTGCCAATCTCGTCCATATTATCAACTCGTCCGTATTACCAACTCGTCTTCATTGCTAACTCATTTATATTCCCACTCATCCACAATGCCAACGCGTTCATATTACTTGCTCGTCCACAATGCCAACTCGTCCACATTTCCAACTCGTCCATATTCTCACCTCGTCCACAATGCCAAGTCGTTTATATTACCAACTCGTCCATACACCCAACTCATCTACATTGCCAACTCGTCTTCATTTCCAACTCATCAACAATGCCAACTCGTCCATATTGCTAACTCGTCCACATTTCCAACTTGTCCATAGACCCAACTCGTCCACAATTCCAAGTCGTCCACATTTCCAACTCGTCCATATTCCCAACTCGACGATACACCCAACTCGTCTATACAAACTCGTCCTTATTATCAGCCCGTCTTTATTGCCAACTCGTCCATATTCCCAACTTGTTCATTTTGCCAGCTCATCCACATTCCGAACTCGTCCACGTTGACAACTCGTCCGTATTACCAAGTCGTCTTCATTGCCCACTCGTCCGTGTTCCCAACTTGTTCATTTTGCCAACTCATCCACATTCCCAACTCGTCCATATTCCCAACTCGTCCACATTGAAAACTCGTCCATATTACCTACTTGTCCGTATTACCAACTCGTCTTCATTGCCAACTCGTCCATAATGCGAACTCGTCCACATTGTCCCCTTGTACATGTTCCCAACTTGTCAATTTTACCAACTCATCCACATTGCCAACTCATCCACATTTCCAACTCGTCCATATTCCCAACCCAACTCGACGATACACCCAACTCGTCTACTATACCAACTTGTCCTTATTATCAGCTCGTATTTCTTGCCAAATCTTCCATATCACCAACTCGTCCGTATTAAAAAGTCGTCTTCATTGCCAACTTGTCCGTATTACCAACTCGTCTTCATTGCCAACTCATCCATAATGCGAACTCGTCCAAATTGACCTCTTGTCCATGTTCCCAACTTGTCAACTTTACCAACTCATCCACATTGCCAACTCATCCACATTTCCAACTCGTCCATATTCCCAACCCAACTCGACGATGCACCCAACTCGTCTACAAATACCAACTTGTCCTTATTATCAGCTCGTCTTTATTGCCAAATCTTCCATATCACCAACTCGTCCGTATTACAAAGTCGTCTTCATTGTCAACTTGTCCGTATTACCAACTCGTCTTCATTGCCAACTCGTCCATAATGCGAACTCGTCCAAATTGCCCACTTGTCCATGTTCACAACTTGTCAATTTTACCAACTCATCCACATTGCCAACTCATCCACATTTCCAACTCGTCCATATTCCCAACTCGACGATACACCCAATTCGTCTACACAATACCAACTTGTTCTTATTATCAGCTCGTCTTTATTGCCAAATCTCCCATATCACCAACTCGTCCGTATTACCAAGTCGTCTTCAGTGCCAACTCGTCCATATTCTCAACTCGACCACATTTACCATCACGTCGACATGCAAGCGGAAGGACTTAGTTTTTTCTTGTAAAATACCATTTAATTTACCATGACTCATGCCATTTTCCTTGGAATTATTTTTTTGATGGACTTATATAATCATATTTATAATAATCTGTAATAAATTTACTTATTTGAATGACGTTTAAATTAGTTTTACTACATTTTTTCTGCTTTGATTTATTGTAAAACTCGCCTATAAAAATAATCTATTCTTGAATGACGGTCAGTTTTTCTAGTCTTTCGAGTACCAGTCCAACTCGCACTTAACCGGCTTTTTTCTCCACATTTTTAACAGGTATGCGAAAAAAGTTTCCATATGAACATTTTAAAAAGAAAAACAACCTGGCAATTTAGAGCATTGACATAATAGCCCCCAATAAAAAAGACATTAAAAGTTGTCAGAATATGGTTACTGTCATTCATTGTCAACAAACTGTAAAATTATTTTTGCATATTCGTACATGTTTTAAGTGTTGCGGATATTATGTTGTCGACTCAAAAATAATAATTCATCATGCTGAACAACTTACTCAGGTTTGTGAGCAAATCATGCTTATTATTATTTGGTCATCTTATGTCAAAATAGGGATCACGTGGTTAGCGCACAGTAGTTTTTTCAAATCCATTTTTCAGTACCTTTTCAGGAAAAAATTAAAATTCCAAGAGTTTTATGCACCTCTCCAGCATGAGACGAATCTAATGACATATCATTTATCAAAATCGGACCATAACTGTAGATCTGATGGGATGTACAAAAATCGGCCTCGCGTAATATATATATAGATTACTGGTATTTTCTGCGTTACTGAATTTATCCCATAGTTGCTCGAACTTCCACAACAAAGTAATCACAATTACAAACCTAACATAAGTATAATTGCCATAAGCAATGCCTTCGACACCAGCGGATAAACTCATGCGCATAATAAATGCTCGTACAGATTAACTAATCAACCGACAATGGACCCCACGTCCGTATCATGTAGATGTACCTATCGTGTAGTTGTGTTTTAGTGGTCTTGCTGTGCTGGCCCGACGACACCTACGCGGCGAACACAATGCCCCATAACGTGCTCTGGCCCGTGTGCAGGAAACGATTGATACAAATAATTTATTTCTTGTATCAAACAAATTATTTGTAAAGTAACCAAATGGTTCTTCCCGACGAGCGACGAAGCGAGCGACCAACGACGTCAGTGTTAGAAAATAAGTACGCATTATTTTTTAGAGTTCCGTACCCAAAGGGTAAAAACGGGACCCTATTACTGAGACTTCGCAGTCCGTCCGTCCGTCCGTCCGTCCGTCTGTCACCAGGCTGTATCTCAAGAACGGTGATAGCTATAGACAGTTGAAATTTTCACAGATGATGTATTTCTATTGCTGCTATAACAACAAATACTAAAAATAAATAAAAAAAATATTTAAGGGGGGCTCCCATACAACAAACTTGTTTTATGGTACGGAACCCTTCATGCGCGAGTCGGACTCGCACTTGCCCAATTTTTTATAATTAGTGATCGGCACTGCCCGTGCAGCACCAATGGAGTTTCCTATAGTAGTCATTTAATATCAACATAATAATAATAACATAGTCATAATCATAATACTGCGATCTTGATTGTAAAAAAAAATCTACTGAGTTACAGTTACATTATATTATTAATGTTACATTTATATTTATTACTTCGATGTTGGTATTTTGCCGTGCCGATCACTGTTCATAATACATCATACCATCTATCGGACATCTAGGCACAGGGATGATTTTTTCCATATTACCAGTTGTATTGTACTTAATATACGAGAACGTAAGTATCACATTAATTCGCACGAAACAATTTGCTTCATAATGAACGTGAACCGTCTAGGAAAGGAACTCGCTCCGTCGTCTGTCTTTGTATTTATTAATAATTAGTTATTACTAAGCTCTCTTCAGGGCTAAATCGAATAAACTGTAACTAATTCAGTGAAATATACTTCGGTTTTATGGTTTTATATACTTCAATCAGAGCTAAAGACTTTGACTAAGCCTATTACGGGTTATCTTTAACCTGTATATATTATAGGCAAACTTAGGCTCTATGGTGAAATAAAATTGTGATAATTAGATAATGGGAATAGTCTATTCCCAGTCTAGTCCTATTCCGCATAGAAGACCGAGAGAGAGAGAGAGAGAGAGAGAGAGACATCTGCGTTATAAACTTTCTCTCTTTTCGAAAATCGATTTCAAAATAAACACTCGCCGAACGCAACTTTCTATAACAAATAACGTGGTATCGACGAAACTCTCAATAACATTAAACCGAGTTAAATTAATAAATAATACGAGTATAAATCGCGATTATATACGGTTGCATTGGTACTTACACTATGGGCAAATGGTAAATCATGCCTTTGCGGTTAGTCACTTCTGAGTTGATTCATAGTAATAAATAATAATAAATAAATATCGGACAACGTCACACAAATCGATCCAGTCCCAAATTAAGCTCGAGAAGGCTTGTGTTATGGGTACTAGACGACGATATACGTACTTATATAGATAAATATATACTTAAATACATAGAACAACCATGACCCAAGCACAAATTAATATTCGAGTTCATCACACAAATATTTGCCCTGGCCGGGATTCGAACCCGGGACCGCCGGCTCAGTAGGCAGGTGTCTACAAACCGAGCCAAACGCGTCGTCAAAAGTAAGAAAAGTAGCCTAATTTAATTAATATAATGAGTGTGAGTAGATAACTACTCACACTCATTATACGAGTATGACTTAGCACTCTCTTACTAGACACCGGCTAACCTATCGATTTGCCACCGACCCAAACGATCCTCTCCCATTTCTCTACTTGCCAGGGGAACTCAAAGGACTGTCGATAGCATTTATACTTTGCTGAAAACAGGAAGATGCATTAGTATGCATTCCTCGAGCATAAATTTATCTTCCCCGCGCAGGCGCGTGCGTTACCCGGATTGGGCTGATTGAAAACCAGTCCCGATGCGAAAATAAAACCAACCGATTTATTCAATAACGGGTTTCTGTGGAACGCAGTTTTCAGACGTTTTTTAAGCGTATTTTTTGGAATAAATTCGATATATGCGGCTCTCTTTCGGCTTACAGAGGGTACGAAGCGGACAACAGTAGCTCTACCATGAGTTTACAAATACCGTACTCGCTAGCGAATGCATGACGGATTTGTATGGAAAACTTTTACGGCGCCTCTAGCGGATCCTTATAGAACTACCAGAAGCGGTCGGCACCATGAGTCGTATGAGCTCGCTAACGTGAACTCGATTCGAAAGTACGTGTAGTAAAATACGTCACGCAAATACACCTAACTTCACATCAAATGAATCCGTCTCTTTCTAACTATATTGACATGGCTGAGTAAGAATAATATTAGCCCTTAGAGTAAGGAAATATCAATAGGGTTCGTGTTACTAAGTAGAAACCTACGACCTTATTGCTATCTCTGTGTAGCACATCAAGTGTCCGCAAGATAAAACGAGACGACAGAATATCTGTCAACACGTCAAATTCAAGGACGTGTTCAGCACATGTGTCTTTTTTGTTGTTGTAAGCGACGCCCAAATAGATTTATCGATATCGAAAAATTTATCATTATAATTATAGTTGCTAAGATTTGACAACACTTCATATTTTTAAGACTACAATTTTATTACTTTTCTCTATTGCACTTACAAAAAGGACGTAATCACTGTGACACTATGGAAAGGTTACTTTAGTCTAGTGTCTAATTAAAATAAAAGTAATGAGGTTGAGCTTAACATTATTGAGTTAATTTTTTTCACTATCCGTGTTGAAGACTACCTACAGCTCTATGCATGCATAGTTGTCGTAGATTTCGGTTATTTTATGTATTTTCTTACATTTCTTCACATAATTACAGAAAAATAAATTCAAGTGTACACGATGCAGAGAGTATTGCATTTGTACACTTGAATTTATGTCTATATTAATTTTCACCTTTACAAATATGAAATTTTGACAATTAATGTCAATAAATTGATTTATCCATAAAAATAACTTCTTATGCTTAACTTTAATCCTGTAATATAGAATATAATATTAAAATAAATACGCGGGTTTATTTTATTGTTATCGCTTTGGTTCACTTGGATTTTATTACAATTTTCTTAGTGCAAAGATAAAAAACAGAGCATTATAAAAAATCTCCAAGATTAAGTTTTGCGATTCAATTCAGCCTCACCTTGAAAAGGGTTCCAAGCTTATGGAATGCTATCTTTGCGGAAGATTCAATAAAGATTTAAGTCAAATCATAGCGAGTTAATGCGAAAATAATTGTAGATAATCGTCAGTGATGTCTTTTGGACAGACAGAGGCCTTTGTGACGTTTAGGCTTGAACGGTGTGAGGTCTTCAACGCCCTATCTTCCAAAATCTATGTAATAAACCATCCTCTTGAGTCACTCTATCTATTAAAAAAACCGCATCAAAATGCACTGCGTGGTTTTAAAGATGTAAGCATACATAGGGACAGACAGACAGACAGCTCGAAGCGACTTTGTTTTTTACTATGTAGTGATATAATATAATAGTAGTCTTATCGATGTCGCATCGATAAATCTATTTGGGCGTCACTAACAACCAAAACTTTGACTCATGGGTTTTTTTTCTTTGTAGTCGACGTGTTGACAAAAATCGTCGTCACAAAGTATCTGTCGTCTCGTTTTTTCTTGCGGAAAATTGACGTGCTTTGCAGAGACACAGATATAATCGTAGGTTTCTACTAAGTAACACGAGCTCTATTGAATTTTCCTTACTCTAAAACCCGTTCCAGACCTTCCGATCCGATCCGATTTATCGGAACAAATCGGACAATGTGCAGTGCAATTGTCCGATTTATCGGAAGAAATCGGATAATGTGTAGTGCAATTGTTAAACCCGCTCCAGACCTTCCGATCCGATCCAATTTATCGGAAGCAATCGGACAGTGTGTAGTGCAATTGTCCGATTTATCGGAAGAAATCGGATAATGTGTAGTGCAATTGTTAGGACATTTCTTCCGATAAATCGGATCGGATCGGAAGGTCTGGAGCAGGCTTCAGGACATTTCTTCCGATAAATTGGAACGGATTGGAAGGTCTGGAACGGGTTCCGATTTCTTCCGATAAATCGGACAATAGGCTAGTTGACTCATATCAAATTGTAATAAACTAACGTTTATAATATTCCGTATAGTATTTAGCAAAGGAAACCTAAATATTATATTTTTCAATTCATAAAAGTGAAATATGGCTGAAAAAATTGAATTTGAAAATATGGTTTTCAATCTGTATTTTGAAATGCTTAAAACGCTGACCGCCATGTTGGCTTATGATAGTGACGTCATCGGTCATGTAAACAAAACTGAAAGTCTACTTTGACGACTTCGAATAGTGCCGTCCCTCTCGATCTCCTGTCAAAATATATTGGAGTGAGCGGAATGGCACTATACGACGGTCGAATTTCCAATATTTACAGGTAATTCTACGTCACACCACAGATTAGCAAAAGGAAAAAATGGCGGACGGCGTTTTTGACTGTTCATGAAATTTCTAACATTCAATTGATAAAATTTAGCTTTTTAGTTTTCACAAATATACAAGACTTTTTTTAGAGCTAGTAAGATCATTATTAACCATTTCAAATACATTTCAAAACTGAGTCTACTAGCCTATTGCACTATGTATACATTATCCGATTGCTTCCGATAAATCGGATCGGATCGGAAGGTCTGGAGCGGGTTTTAATCGGATCGGAAGCAATTGGATAATGTGTAATGCAATTGTCCGATTTATCGAAAGAAATCGGATAATGTGTAGTGCAATTGTTAGGACTTTTCTTCCGATAAATCGGATCGGATCGGAAGGTCTCGAATGGGTTTAATGGCGCCGCGTCACTTTGACAATTGACATTCACAATCTTGACATGCGTGACGTCACATCCATAAAACGTAAATAGAAAAGTGAGATTCATCGACTTTATTCAAAAAATTTGGATACAATGGTATAAAGGCAGTGTGTTTGTTTGGTTGACCAGGATGTTGTTGTTTAGGAGTGGCGTTGCGGCATCTATAAAACCCGATTCCCAACGGCCTGTTCAATTAAGAAAATGTAGCATTATTTTCGAAAACAAAAATAAGCTAAATCGGTAAACCGATACCGAGAGGCCAGAGATTCACGGCACTGATGTTTATCTATTTGTTTCTTCTATATATATGTATCATCTGTCCTCTAATTCTCTTAGTCATATTCGACAATTTCCATGAGGAACCAGTGTTTGACCTGTTGCTTTTGAACATATCCACTTTTTCTAGTATCAATTTCGTTTAATAAGTGGCTCTGTGAACTACACAACACACCCCGTGAATACTTACATATGTTTCGAAATAACTGAAATATGTAATTTTACGAGTAGGTACGTCTTCATCTATAATCTCCGTCATTTTTTAAGGCGGACATTTGATGTCAAAATATATTGGAGTGAGCGGAATGGCACTATACGACGGTCGAATTTCCAATATTTACAGGTAATTCTACGTCACACCACAGATTAGCAAAAGGAAAAAATGGCGGACGGCGTTTTTGACTGTTCATGAAATTTCTAACATTCAATTGATAAAATTTAGCTTTTTAGTTTTCACAAATATACAAGACTTTTTTTAGAGCTAGTAAGATCATTATTAACCATTTCAAATACATTTCAAAACTGAGTCTACTAGCCTATTGCACTATGTATACATTATCCGATTGCTTCCGATAAATCGGATCGGATCGGAAGGTCTGGAGCGGGTTTTAATCGGATCGGAAGCAATTGGATAATGTGTAATGCAATTGTCCGATTTATCGAAAGAAATCGGATAATGTGTAGTGCAATTGTTAGGACTTTTCTTCCGATAAATGGGATCGGATCGGAAGGTCTCGAATGGGTTTAATGGCGCCGCGTCACTTTGACAATTGACATTCACAATCTTGACATGCGTGACGTCACATCCATAAAACGTAAATAGAAAAGTGAGATTCATCGACTTTATTCAAAAAATTTGGATACAATGGTATAAAGGCAGTGTTTTTTTGGTGTGTAGTGCCACAATGTACAAATACATCTATAAATACTCCACAGAACTGTTTGTTTCTTACCGGCGAAACGCAAAAGACGAAAAATGTGGCTACGGGGAGATCCGAATGCCATTCTATCACATTAATGTATTTATGTGTGAAGATCACACTCAATCACACGTAAGTAACAATTATTTTTTTACCTACGAGCTAGTGGATAGAACTATCAGTATACTTAAATCAAAACAAAATAACATCTTTAATTCCTAACCTATTGGATGTGGCCTTAGATTTATTAAACCCTATATTGTTTACAAAATTACAACACGTCACTCGGGAATTACAAACATTTTTATATTATGTTGTTTAGCTTATCTATGTTCTTTATAATTTTATGTGCTGTTTTGTTATAAATATAATATTAGAATATGGTATAAGATAGTTGGTATATCAGTTATGTTAAATTTCAGATGGAAAAAAACCCAAATAACTACATGAAGTACAAAAAGGGCTTTAGTCAGAAGATATTTCTTACAGATGAGGCTGTTCCAAGTTAATTTCACCGTCAAGATGATTGCAAGAGGCGGCTGCCTGATACTGGATCTCATCGAGAAATTGTCCTTGTCACAGAATGGTGCTATAAATAATTGAGCCTCCAGGTATGATATCTAATTTTACAATAACTGGGCAAGTGCGAGTCCGACTCACGCATGAAGGGTTCCGTACCATAATCTATTACAAGTTTGTTGTATGGGAGCCCCCCTTAAATATTTATTTTTAGTATTTGTTGTTATAGCGGCAATAGAAATACATCATCTGTGAAAATTTCAACCGTCTAGCTATCACCGTTCTTGAGATACAGCCTGGTGACAGACGGACGGACAGCGAAGTCTCAGTAATAGGGTCCCGATTTTACCCTTTGGGTACGGAACCCTAAAAGTCTAATAATATAATTATAATTTTTATGTTTACACTTAAATTATGTTACTTATCTTGAATATTTATTTTTTCAGAATTGCCAAAAACTCAAGATGAATGTTCGAGTAACAACAAAAGACAATGTACATTATAGAAGCAAGGCTGTGCAGACAATATACCAAAATCTAAGTATTACCACAATGCTAATGAAAGCAACTACCACTTGTCGTTACACACATCACCTTTCAAGATTTTTCTATGCCGTCCAAAAAGATCTGAGTCAGGAGTTGTCAAAACGGCTAAGAGAAAAATTGTACTTGATGATGAAAATTGAAAAATCACATCGTGATATGTCTTGTTTTGAACGGGTCATTCGTCGCCTGCCTTCCTCATCATTAAGGGTTACTGACTCCGACAGTAATGTTTCAGATAATAATAATAATAATAATAATAATAAAGCCCGTTTATTTCCAATCTGCAATTGTTACATGCTTTTTTTTTTAATATATATATTACAAATATAAAAAAAATAAATGTGTGTATGTATTAAAAAAATTGTTTTCTTTTTTCTTTTACTCGCTATCATTACTTTCTTCAGTATCATTGATCGGAACCCCTTCTCGGGTAAAGGCCTCCTCCAGCTTCTTCCAGCCCTCTCTATCCATAGCTTTCTCTCTCCATTTACTTCCTGCTATCCCTTGTATATCATCTATCCACCTCTTTCGAGGGCGCCCTCTTTTCCTTTTTCCTTTCGGTCCCTTCCATGTAGTTGACTCTAGTGTCCATCTTTTGTCTGTGCATCTTGCTACATGTCCTGCCCACTGCCACTTTTGTTTTAGGGCATATTGTAAGGCGTCTATAACTTTCGTTTTTCGTCTTATTTTTTCACTTTTTACTTTTTGTATTCTTCTTAATTTTAGTACACTTCTCTCCATTGCTTTCTGGCACACTACTAGTTTAGTTTTTGTTTTAGTATTGTATGTCCACGTTTGGCATCCGTATGTAAGAGTAGGTAAGATACATGTGTCCAAGACAGTTTTCTTTAGGTGGACAGGATATTTCCCCTTTAAGATTTCCTTCAGGGACCAAAATTTTTTCCAGCTCATGTTAATACGCCGCTCTATCTCTACTTCTTCACTTTTGTCTTCGAATGACAGTTGTTTTCCAAGATATATATAACTGTTCACATATTCAAGCAGCTTCCCGTTGAGGTTTATAGCGTTTATGTGGCTGTTTGTCAGTATTTTAGTTTTACTCTCGTTCATTTTGAGGCCCACTTTTTCGCTTTCTTCATTTAGAGTGCTTATCATATATTCTAATTCTTTGCTTGTATCAGCGAATAAGACAATATCGTCCGCAAATCTGAGGTGTGTAAGTCGATCTTGATTAACTTTAATCCCTTCTGACTGCCAGTTAATATTGTCAAAAATGTGTTGTAGTACCATTATGAACAGCTTGGGTGAAAGGGGGTCTCCTTGTCTTACTCCTCTGCAAATCGGTATCTCAGGGCCTCGTGTCTCTAGTTTGACTTGACTTACGCTACCCGCGTAGATGTTTTTGAGTACTCTTGTATAGTTTTCATTTATGTGGCATTTATTCAGCGCTTCCCAAATAGCGTCATGAGAGATCGTGTCAAACGCTTTGGCGTAATCTATGAAAGCAATGTATAATGGTCTGTTGAACTCCTTGTATTTCTCCATTACCTGTTGCAGTACGTGTATATGGTCCGTTGTAGAAAATCCGGAGCGGAAACCTGCTTGTTCGACTGGCTGGTAGTTATCAATCTTTCGGCTAAGCTTGCTTTGTAGAATAGAGGTGAACAGTTTATAAACACTTGAAAGTAGACTAATAGGACGGTAGTTAGAGATGTCTTGAGGGTCTCCTTTCTTGTATAAAAGGATTATATCGGATCTTTTCCATTGTGCTGGTACCTGACCTGTGTTCAGAACCTCATTGAATAAATACGTAAGTGGGCGAGTTAGCAGGGTAGCACCGGCTTTTAGTGCTTCATTTTGTATGCCATCTGGACCAGGGCTTTTGTCTGCTTTGAGTTTTCTGATGTGGTTGATAACTTCCTTCTCATGTACTAGTGGCAAGTCGTTCGTGTTTTGAGAACATGTTTCTACTATATTATTTGTAGCAATGCAGGGAATTGGTTTTGCATATAATTCCTTGTAAAACTCTGTGGCGCAGCTCATAGTTTCTCTTCTGGTTTTTGTTTCTTTTGATTTATATTTTAAGTTTTGAATCCAATTTTTGTGTGTGAGCAGTTTCTTGTAGGCTTTTTTCGTGCTTCTATAGGTGTTTAGATTATTCTCGATTATTTTGTATCTGTAGTCTTTGTAGTCCTTATCTATTGCCTTACTTGTAGTTTTAAATAATATGCTCAGCTCCTCCTTCATTTCTTTGGTTTTTGGTTTCGTTTTTATAAGTTCAGTTCGTCTTGTGAGGAGAGTTCTAGTAGACTCACTAAGTATTTTATTAGTGATTTTCGGTTCATTATTTTTTAATCTGCATACAAGGCTGGTGTTAATGATATTAACTAGTCTATTGTAATAAGTTTGAATATCTTCCTCTTGTTTTGTTTCCAGTTGATGTATGTTCATTTCAAGGTTTTTTAAGTATGTTGATATATCCTCATCCGTCCTTAGTGGCTTAGGTTGTGATTTGAATGATGTTCTGCTCTTTTTTTCTTGATCTAGCATGTACGTAGCTCTAACTAGTCGATGGTCAGATCTGAATCCCAAGCCATGCAATACTTCTACATTTCTGATCCTCTTTGGGTGGTTTGACAGTACAAAATCAATTTCGTTTTTTATCTTGCCACAGGGGGAGAGCCAGGTCCATTTGCGGTTATTTCGAGCTTTAAAAAAGGAGTTCATAATTGTCAGTTTATATTCCAATGCATGTTGAATTAGTTTCTCTCCTCTTTTATTTCTGTTTCCGTATCCAAATTTTCCCAGAACAAAGTTTTCACTATCTTCTGTTTCGCGTTGGCCGACTTTTGCATTAAAATCACCAATAACAAGTACGTTATCTCCTGCCTGTCTGTGAGCTACCTGCAGAGTTTCATAGAATGATTTAATTTCTCCATCTGTTGCCTTTTCAGTGGGCGCGTATACTTGTATTATTGCAAGCAGTTGGTTATTGTATTTCATTTTTAATAGGGCAACCCGATCTGAGAATGCTGTAAAGCTGACAATGTTATTTTTATGTTCTTTTCTTATTAAAAATCCAACTCCATATAAGCCGGGTATTTCCCCTTTGTAGCAGAATATAAATTCTTCATGTTCTTCAATTGCATAGCCCTTTCTTCTAACTTCTGCCAAGCCGAGTATGTCGATTTTTATCTTTTGAAGCATATATGTTAATTCTATAAATCTTTTTGTTGTTGCCAGTGATCTTACGTTGAATGTTCCAATCTTGAGAGTTTGTTGTAGTTGTTTTATTTTTCCAGTTGTTTTTTCTAACCTTGCTGGAGGGTTGTAGTCATTTTCCCCCACGGGGACCAGCCGGCTTGGGGGAGAGTGTTTCCTTTCTATTGTTTCTTTGTGGGTTTTATGTTGTTTTTGTTTCCGATCGAGATGACTGAGAGTTGTAATATGATGCTGTAGGTTCCTTGATTGCTATTTTTTCGAATTCATATAAGCTCTTGCACGCATTATAGCAAAGGCATCATCTTGCGTTTTGTTTATTTTAGGAGTCTCTTCTTTACTTGTAGATGGGGAGGGTGGCATCTGGCGTTTTTTCTCATTTTTTAACCGACTTCAAAAAAAGGAGGGGGTTCTCAGTTCGGTTGTATGTTTTTTTTTTTTTTTTTTTTTTTTTTTTTTTTTAATGTTTGTTACCTCAGAACTCCGTCATTTATGAGTCGATTTGGAAAATTCTTTTTAGGTTCATGAATAGACATCTCAAGGTTGGTCCCATAAAATTTTGGTGAAGATCGGATGACGAGATCCAAGAGGAATCGAAGGAATTCCTGAAATTTTATAGGCACTTATAATATTTTTCTCATATTTTATAAAATTATTTAAGTATTTGCATATGGTGGTCATCATCTTCCAATGCTGAGCTGATGATGGAAGGTACAACTCCTCAACGGTTAGGAGTTAGGAGATAATTCAAACGAGATGCATGCCTTCAAGACCTCCCTGATCACCCCTGCCATAAGTGTTTTTAACAATCACTAAAAAGCAAAAAAAAAAATTTTAACAAAAAATAGAACCGACTTCAGTAAAACTAAAAAGCCAAAAATAACCCGTTCAAGTACAGATTACCTTTGACTCACCCTTTGAAGTCGGGGCCAAACCTCACGTAAACTATAAAATATAAATATAATAACTGAGTGGTTTGGGATCGACTTCAAAGGGTGAGTCAAAGGTAATCTGTACTTGAACGGGTTATTTTTGGCTTTTTAGTTTTACTGAAGTCGGTTCTATTTTTTGTTAAAATTTTTTTTCTCTTCAACCACTAACTTGTCATATTTGATGTAAGCCTTATTGCCTTTTTCCCTCTCTATAGCCATTTGTTCCTTTAAAGTTTTCCTAACCTCTAAGATTTCCTTTGGGTAGTCAGGCGTAGCAAATACATTTTTAAAGGATTTTCTGTTTTTCAGTATTTGATTTCTTGTTTGTTGCGAGGTAAGTCTCAACCGTATTGGCCGCGGCTTGCCGTTTTTGTTGTTGGTCGCCGAATCCTTCTTCCCCATTCGGTAAACGCAATCAATGTCCCTTCTTTTAAAATTTGGGTAAACACCATTTTTTACAATTGTTGTTATTGTGTCTATTAAATCTTCATTCTCATTTTCCGTTTCTTGTATATTGAAAAGTATGACATTATTATTTCGTTTCTCACTGTTTAATTGTTGTTCTAGCACTGTTATTTTTTCCTTCAGTAACGAATTTTCTTGTTTAATTTCATCGAATCTACACTCAAGAGTTTCTCGAATGTTTTTTGACACTTGTTCTGTCACCTTTTCGCTTATTTCGACTGCTTGTGTATTGAGATGACACTTTAATTTTTCTAACATTTGCTCGAATTGGGCTTCCATACTTCCCAGTGATACAGCAGCTTAAAATGTAGCTCGAACAGTCCAGTAGTATTTTTCTGGGAGTTAATAGATATGCTTTTTCGTATGGTAACACTCCGCTAACTTCCGCTATTTGTGGGTACATTCACTTTTATCGTAATTAATCTAACGTAATTGAGAATTTTTGCCGTTGATTTTCGCACTGTTAAACTTCGCTCTGCGCCGGGATAACGATTTCACAGATTATTTGTAGTTAGTTTTTCTTGATTATACACTGCGCTTACGGATATTTCGGAAAATTTCACGTTTTAGCAATTTTTTATTTGGGAGCACTTGACAGCACGTATGTTCCTTTACACGACCGGAGGCAGGAATCAGAATGTTTCAGATAGCAATGAGAATTTTAACCTTTTGACCGCCACAGTCGGCTGTGGCCGTC
Source organism: Apotomis turbidana (assembly GCA_905147355.2). Taxonomy (NCBI): domain Eukaryota; kingdom Metazoa; phylum Arthropoda; class Insecta; order Lepidoptera; family Tortricidae; genus Apotomis; species Apotomis turbidana. The sequence goes on from LR990288.1 coordinate 26,199,088, forward strand.
AACAAAAAATCGTGCCCCTGACGCCACGTCGGCCACAGCCGTCCAAATTTCAATGATCTAAAACTTTGTAATTCTAACCGCTACAAGTATTTTTCAATCCCTGTTGATTTTGGGGCACATCTTTTTTTTTTTACTCTGGCGTCAGTGGCACGGTAAATTGCTAGACCGCTTGGCGGTCAATAGGTTAAACAATTCCAGTGCTCCAAAATACTGTGCATTTAATTGAAAAGAAACCTTTGTTGTTTAGTATAATTTTATAGTGACCTATATAAACCATTTAAGTATATGTTTGATTAAGTAATTGATTACTGAATGTAATGTATAATATCCTGTTGGTAGAAATTAAAAAAAGTATTTTAATTTTTTTGAGTTGTAAAGATAACAACGTTTATTAGAAGCGTTTCTATTAACATGTGCTTACATACTAAAGATGTTATCATGTTGCAAGAGAAATCAAAAAATTGAAAAACATGGAATTATATGAATAAAACAGTTTAAACGGATTATATCATGTATATTCTTTATTTGAGTCTTCCTGACGTGTTGGCTACCTATGGCAACTTTCCAGTACCGTACTGCTGTGGTTAGCTGAGAAAAAACAATTTTTCTCTGCCAAACTTACATTTGGGCAAACTAGGTACAGTCGCCATCAGTTATATCGCAGCATATAAGGCTTTCATAAATATGTGAACACGACCCTTATTGACTGGGCGTTACAGTACATGTTCACATATTTATGAACGCCTTGTATGTTGCGATATATCTGATGGCGACTGTACATACACATGTCATATATAGCCTGTGAAAGACGGCTGTGGCTGTCAATTACAAATCGTGCCACTGATGCCATGTCGGCCACAGTCGTCCAAATTTCAATCAAAAACTTTGTAATTAAAAAGGCTACAACTACTTTTGGAGCACTTCTTTATGTTTTGTAGTGACTTCAGTGGCACGTTAAATAGTTTCACAGCTTGGCGTTCAAAAGGTTCATCATAAAAAATTAAAAGACATGAACTTAATGAGTAATAGTTATTGACGTGCAAGCCTTAAAAGTTGTTATTAGTGTTGAAGTTGAAAGCTGAGCGAGTGAAGGAATCTACTCACTACAGCAAGGTAAAAAAATTAAAATCTGATTTGATTTTGCCCTCTATTTAAGGATTTTTTGCTATGATCAAACATGTTTCTTAATATATTGATGTTATTACTTAGTTAGAACTGATATATTTGAAACCTACAGTTTGAATTTTTCATTGATAATTTTTTCCCAAAAAGTACTCAAGATTGACAAAATTCATATAGCAAAGTGGTGTTTTCAACTTATATTCGACTTTACACGATAAAAATGTGAAATAGCTTTGTTACTATCTAGAACTCAGGGAAAAGTATTATTGACATTAAATAGTTTGTTGAAATTATCAATATATTTGTTATATGAAAAATTGTACATTTAATAATGTATAAGGCCTCTTAACATATAAAATTTAAGATAACAATCAATCAATAATTTATTTGCAATAAAACATACTTAAATGCGTGCAAATACAAGTATAAAATAGAAGTAAAAGTAAAAAAATACTCAATTAAAATAAATACAGCGTCAAGTAAAATCAATTCATTATTGATAACAAAATAAATTTAATTATACACATGTCGTATTTGAATGAAAATTAAAATAATGACATTGAATACTTATTTAAAATTAATCTAGCGCTCTAGCATAAAATTCCTTAATTGAATAGAATGGTCTACTTGTAAAATAATCTCTCAATTTTCGTTCAAATACTCTGTAGCTACTACATTCCTTAATACTAATGTCCAATTTATTATAAGTTCTAATTGCAGTTCAGCTTAGTTTTGTCAAAATATTTAAAATTACTCTTGGGTACTAAAAATTCATTTTTATTTCTTAGGAGTTTGTATGTGTTTTGTCTAGAGACTTTTAGTTGGTCTTTATTTTTAAATACATACAAGCAGACACAGTACAAATATAAGGAAACAACTGTCATAATTTTGTGTTCTACAAACATGGATCTGTGAGTAACAGCTACATGTGGACACCCTGTAAGAAATCGGAGGCCTTTTTTTTTAAGAGCACCACACCAATGTTTGTGCAGTCACACTCAACACACTCAAATCCAAACCATATTAACAAGAGTAAAGTATACATATTAAAAATTTACATGCATCACAGAGAATCACAATCATTGTGTTCAAAATACAAATGACTTTTGCACTCTAGCAGAAAGACTGAATAAACTTCTTTTAACACTACTTTGGCTTATTTTTGTTTATCAATGATAAAGCAGTGCAATCAATATTGCATAATACCAGTATGTTTGTAATCATGTTGATTCAATTCGCAGTTGTCAATTGTCCTCATTTTTGCTTCTGAAATGAATTCATAATAATAATATATACGTGCAGTGGTCTGTACTGTAAGGGAAGTAAGTCCCTTTAATGTTTTTCTGAGTAATCCCTTTACTTTCACAGCTGTCACTGTAGACAGAGTAAACTTTTTCCACTAGCACTGTATAGAAGTGCATGAAGGCTCCTCGGACCGACGACGGACCCACATCCAAAAAGCAACTGTATGCTTGCATCCTCAAGCCGGAATTTCGCCTTCACTTTCGTTGACTCAGTCACATTGTATTCGGGTGTTCAGGGCACATCTTTCACTAAAACGTTCACTTTTCACATAGCGGATTACACTTTTTACATAACTTGCAGCGTGGTTATTCTTCATATTATTATAGGCTTCGCTGACATATTTTACTCTAAAAATGTCTTGCAGACATTATTTGTATCACTAATAATTGAAAAACATTATAAAACAAAAAATCTAATATGATTTCACCCTTCGATTTGGCAGTGAGAGTTATAACTACAGTCGTGAGCGTAATTTTCGATAGTTTCGAGGTGAACCTGTCAAATTTGAATCTCATGGTGCCGACATTGTCACGTCACATAAACGATACTCGCTACCGTAAATCCGCCATGTTTTATTTTGGCCGCTATGAATCTTCCTCATTCTCTTAAGTTTAGTTAGAAAGAGACAGATTGATTCGGTGTGAAGTTAGAACAAACGTTGGCGAGTGTCTCATACACTCACACTACCGCAATTTACGTGTGTAGGAGTAACTCTATTCGAATTGCGTTTCCTCGCAAGCGAGGATAGTCAGCGTGTCGACAGTTTTCGAAAGCAACTCATGGTAGAGGTGCTGGAGTAAATGTTTCTATATATCGCCTGGTGACAACCAAAACTCACAGAAATTTCTGTCACTGCTCTTCAAAACCTTGTAGTACTTAGTAAATTGATACTGACACGGAAAAGGTACCCAACTTTCATTATGTCATTATGAGTTTGAGGTGAAATGACAAAACATGTGTCCATTCTTTTTTCATGTTCTCCAACATATAATGAAACCAGTAACTAATTATCAATTTGCTTGAACAATTGCTCTGAAGAAGTTAGAGGGTTTGGTAAATTTTCAGTACTTTGAAGGACAATTTGTCCTAACAGGTTGAATTTGGGCAGCTAAAAAAAATACGTGTCTGCTATTTTAGACTACTCTATAACATATATCAAAATGAATCAAATCGGAGTCGGACAGTTGGGTACCCTTCCTTTTGAGATACGTAGAAATTTTGGTTGTACATGCGATATTATCTGTGCGAAATGCGTTGCCGTTTTAAGAACTTTGAATACAACAGGAACCTACTGGTGTGAAAAGTGGGCCAAGGTCCCCCTGTAATGGAAACAGCTCGGCACACGAGGCAACCTATGCAAAGATATTAGTAAACAATGCTATTAGTAAATCACCGCGCGTTAATCATGATCACGCGCAGGCGCCGCTCCGCCCACGACGTCATACATACTCCTACTCGTATTTTAATTAACACTATCGCATGATACGATTACGAGTTCTTATTTAATTCGTGTTTTTATTTTTTGGGACGTAAAGGAAAGAGGTCTGCGTAGTACTAGTAGCCTAGTTTGTCAGTCCTCCGATTTATTAATTAGCAGCTAACATTTGGGCTACTGTTAATAAATATTTTTTTTGTGTAACCTACTACACGCTATTCGTGAAGTTGACCGATGTTAGGAAGTATGGGTTTTTGCAGCGAAGTATAGTAATAATAATAATCTTTATTTCACACTCCTAGGGCCCATACAATGTTAGTTCCAAATAATTCTTTAAATCTTTGTATGTTAGTTATACATCTTATTTTATTCTCTTGTGAAATGCCGGTAGACTCAGACATGTAAAAGTGCCCTTGTGGCCTACTAGCAGAATAAAGTTCATTATTTCATTATTATTAAATTTAAAACATTGATGGGGGGATTTTACGTAGGGATACGTCGGTATACGCATGTTTCTTGGACCTCAGTCGCGCTTTTGACCTTGTAAACTATAATTTACTATGGGAAAAATTAGCGAAGTCTGACGTACCAAAGCAAACCGTGGATCTGTTGAGATACTGGTATGAAAATCAATCAAACGCAGTGAGATGGGGCGACTCCACCTCTAGCGAATATAGGTTAGAATGTGGGGTTCGTCAGGGGGGGTTAACCTCACCGGACATTTTCAGTTTGTACGTGGATGATCTGATTGAGGAGCTGAGGGGTACTAAAGTTGGCTGCCATATTGGCTCAACATGCATAAATAACATAAGCTATGCAGACGATATGGTGCTTCTTAGCCCCTCAATCAGGGGTTTAAGGAAACTTTTGGGCATCTGCGAGAGGTATGCTGCAGATCATGGTCTACAGTATAATGTCAAAAAAACCCAATTCCTCGTTTTCAAGTCTGGAAAGGGTCCGGATAGGGTACCCCCAGTTTACCTGGATGGAACTGTAGTTGAGAGGGTGGAGCAGTTCAGATATTTAGGACATGTGGTGACGGATAACCTACGAGACGACAACGATATTGAGCGGGAACGTAGGGCCACGGCAATTCGGTGCAATATGCTCGCGCGGAGGTTCGCGCGGTGTAGTGACCCAGTGAAGTTGACATTGTTTGGGGCATTTTGTCAATGTTTCTACACATGCCAGCTGTGGGTTAACTTCACCAGACGCGCAATTAACACCATAAGAATACAGTACAATAATGCGTTCCGTATTCTTATGAAGCGGCCGCGTTATTGTAGTGCGTCGAGCATGTTTGCGGAAGCTAGGGTACCGGACTTTTACGCAGTCATACGTTCGAGGATAGCGTCGTTTCGGGATCGCATTAGCTCGTCGGACAACGGGATCCTCCGTGCCCTGTCTGAACGTCTGGACTGCCAAATCCTTAAGTACTGGGTGGACGTGCATCGCGTACCTAACAAAAAATAGACGAATCAACGATAAATTGTATAAAACATTGTTAATGTTTAGTGTTAATAAGTAAGTTAGTAGTGTAAATTTTGTAAGTAGTTATTTGTAACATTGTATTTTTAATTTAATTTTAATTTTATTTTTAATTTTGTATGTTTAAAATATGGGTACACTGCCTGAAATAAAGACTATTATTATTATTATTATCCTGTATGTCGCACCCGCTCACGGGACAATAGTGTCCCGGACCTTTGGGAGGCGTGCACGGAGCCGAAGCCAACGCGTAGAGGCCCTTTCGACAATTTAATGGAATGTAAGGTGTACATCGAGCGGATGCTGTCCCTATCCGTGTCATGGGACGCACACAGAGACAGCGCCCGCTAGGTGCAAGAACTATTGATGGATATATGGAATCTAAATACAAATTGGGCTATGGGGATGAAATGGAGGACTGGTTAATTGGGCTATTGTTTGAGACAGCCGGACGTCTACCAGGAAAAGTGTCTCATAGTAAAAAATGCACTGGTAGACGATGACTCGCCTCCCGCTAGATGGGCCCCCATAAAATAGCGACACATAAAGTGGCCTAAGGGCAACACCGGTGCGGAAGGCTAAGGGCGGAGAGGTGTAATACTGGGCTTTAAACCGAAGCCAACTAACCCCTTACGTTTCCACATCCACCCCCGAGCCGCAACTCTCGCGACTCCACTCTGGCCGGCCGGTTAAGGCAAGACAGAGGCGGAGGCCCCGACCCATCACCCCCCGTCAGGATCCCCCAGGAGCACTCAGGTACGTGGGGTCGCTACCCCCCAACAGCTCGCCATAAGCTGCCCTATTATTATTATTATTATTATTTGTTTCTCGGCTCATAGTCTCGGGCTCATACGTCCCGGTCTTTTGAAAGGCTTGCGTGGGGATATGGATCCAACACGTAGAGGCCCCTTGGAGAAATTTGCTGTGGCTGTAGCCCTGCTGGGACCCGTTCCTGATCATATCAATAGGATGATACATCCATGAACAGGTCCCAGCAGGTGATTGAACTATTGCATTGATATGGAAAAGAAAAAACCGGGCTATTAAAATGGAGTATGGGTGGACTCTTTATTTGGGCTATTGCAATAGTAAAATGTCACCCGCCGTAACCATCAGTACGACTGTTACCTCTGGCGGGTGGTGACTCGCCCCTCACTAGGTGGGCCCCGTAATGCCGTCGTAAAGACGGCCGGAAGCAACACGAGCGTGAGGGCTCAGGGGTGTCGAGAGGTGTGCTGCGCTTTCTCCGAAGTTACTCGCGGCGTGATGCCTTTAACACTTCCACCCCTGGAGCATATAGCTCTAACGCTCCTCTCTGGACGGCCAATGAAGGCAAGCCAGAGCTGAGAATTATTATTATTATTATTATTATATTGATAAACTGGAATATGGAGTGTCATCCAGTGTATGTATGTCAAGCTTTTCCCCTATTTCAGCCAGAAAGCCGTTGGTGCTGCAGCGAAGGCGGTGCATCTGGGAAGCAACTCGCTTTCGCATTATCGCGTAGAACTCGTCCATGCGAGCCTCTGCAAACATCCCAGATGCACTGCAAAAGCGAGGCAGCCCCATCAGCATACTGTGTAGCCATTATTAAACTGAGGTGCCTCTCCACACTATCATATTCGCCCAACCTCGGTCAACTTCGCGAGTAGTGTACAACTAGGGTAAAACGCTCTAGGCATCACCCATTTACATGAACACCCCTCTCTTTTACCATCAGGCCTAACAAACACACACACACCTGGGTAAACAATAAAGGATTAAAGGCCGATTGTTCCGCGGTTCCGACCGAGTGGCCGCCGGCTTCCTTCCTCATTGTTCCCCGTTGTTTATAGCATTTCCTTGGCGAGGTAATTAGCGGGTCTAATTAAGGTTAGCCGATGCCTCCGGACGGCGGTAATGGGCAGACGTTAGGAAAATGAGCAAGTTTGTGTCCATTTTCTTTCATATTTAAGAAAAGGAAAGTGAGGAGCGTTGTTTTAGTGAAAGCCCTTCGTAAATATGTTGAAAAAGTACCTTACGTAATTTTTTTGTCTACGTGTATTTAAATTTTCTAAATATCACGCAACGCGCTATATTATTCCAAATATTTATATTTGCATCTTATTTTACCTTAAACTAAAATAAAATGTGTGTTTACATGTTTAGATCCCAGTAAAGTCTAACCACAGAAATGAGCGTGGTTTGCCGTTGTCAATTTTATTTACTTTCAGTCCCAAATATTCACAATAGACACGTCGATTGCATTACAAAATTAACGTCACTATATTTAATAAATAATAGTATGCAAACGATCATTAATGCCGTTAATGGTAATATTTATAAAAATGTTATTTTCACGCACTGGTTGTCTGTTCATCGGCAGCCGAACCGCAAATAGTTTTTTTTTTTTTTTACTTTTTATTTATACACTGTTTTAAATCCTAATTTACTAATTTCATTATAGCTTTGTATTTATTCAAATATTTTAATTTTTAATTTTTAATTTTAATCTGATTGCATTAATGTGCACATCTTGAACTTTTTAAACTTGAACTTAAATTAATTTTATTTATATTGTCCATTATTTTTATTTTATTTTATTTTGTCCTCATGTGTACAACGTTTTATTTAGTATTAAGGACCATTAATGGTGTTTGCAAATGGGATAATATGCCTGAAATAAACAATATTCTATTCTTCTATTCTATTCTATTCTATTAATCGCTTGCCTCTGCCCCCGCATTCATTTGTTTATATCGTCCACCGTCACTCGACTTCACGTAAACAGTCTTATAACAACTTTGATATATTAGAGAAATCATAGAAACCTAAGAAACTGTTTCCGCCATCTTAGGAGTCGGAACGTTGCTATCAATCTGGCGGCAGCGACTTCCTGACGAGCGGCAATTAAAGTCGCCATGTTCATGTCATCCCTGGCGAAAGTTGGGTATAATTGCCGAGAATCTTCTTGAGCCTAACCTTGACTGCGCAGTAGCCGATTTACGTACAAATATGCATGCGCAGATCCGCCATTTTGGGTCAAGAAGATTCTCGGCAACCGTACACGTTATTTAAAATTTTATTTTATCTTTATTTGTCCTATAGATAATTGGATATATAGTAGCAACAATTCAATCTTACAAAATAGTTAAATTAATTAAACCCAGAAAAAGATGAGAAACGGACGGTATTTTTAGCGGGAACACCCAAATACTCCGAAATATTTTATTCCGATTTTGCTTATTCCGATTTTCAAAACTCCGAATTTCATAATTCCTAGGATATAAAATTCCGATTACTAAAAAACACGAAATTTATTTAACCGAATTTCAAAATTCCGATTGTATATTATTCCGATTTTTATAACTCCGAATAATGAAAAGCCCGAAGTGTCATTGGTCTGAAAAACAAAATTCCGATTATTAATTTTCCGAAACTTCATTACTTATTCGGCAATTTGATATTTGGGATAATGACATTCGTGTATTCAATAATGGGAAATTTCTTTCTTAGGAATTATGAAATTCGGAGTTTTAAAAATCGGAATTAGTAAATTAGGTACCCGGATTTGGACAAATATCGAATTGGCTGAACCCCGAAAACTGTAGATTAGGTTAGGTTTGTATTGTGACCACGTATAGCGGAGCGTCAAAAGACTTGCTGAACCGATTTTTTACGTTAAAACAAAAATAGAAAACCGGATTTGGACAAATATCGAATTGGCTGAACCCCGAAAACTGTAGGTTAGGTTAGGTTTGTATTGTGACCACGTATAGCGGAGCGAGCGAAGCGAGCGGAGCGTCAAAAGACTTGCTGAACCGATTTTTTACGTTAAAACAAAAATAGAAAACCGGATTTGGACAAATATCGAATTGGCTGAACCCCGAAAACTGTTGGTTAGGTTAGGTTTGTATTGTGACCACGTATAGCGGAGCGAGCAAAGCAAGCGGAGCGTCAAAAGACTTGCTAAACCCCGAAAACTATAGGTTAGGTTATTGGCTGGACCCCGAAAACTGTAGGTTAGGTTAGGTTTGTATTGTGACCACGTATAGCGGAGCGAGCGGAGCGTCAAAAGACTTGCTGAACCGATTTTTTACGTTAGAACAAAAATAGAAAACCGGATTTGGACAAATATCGAATTGGCTGAACCCCGAAAACTGTTGGTTAGGTTAGGTTTGTATTGTGACCACGTATAGCGGAGCAAGCAAAGCAAGCGGAGCGTCAAAAGACTTGCTAAACCCCGAAAACTATAGGTTAGGTTATTGGCTGGACCCCGAAAACTGTAGGTTAGGTTAGGTTTGTATTGTGACCACGTATGGCGGAGCGAGCGAAGCGAGCGGAGCGTCAGACTTGCTGAACCCCGAAAACTATAGGATAGGTTATTGGCTGAACCCCGAAAACTATAGGTTAGGTTACGTTTGTATAACAACCAAAATAAAAAAAATTACAAATTGTAAGTAAAATTGGCTTAGGTTAGGTACGACGACGAGCGAAGCGAGGAGGAGTGTTAGGTTGAACTACGTTTCTAACGAGCGAGCGAAGCGAGCGAGCCGCGGAGATCTATATCGAGTGGTCGAAAAATCCTAACATTACCTATTTTAGCTTAAGGCAGGTCCGACTCAAATCGGCTTCACATAAGAATTAGCTTTGCAGGTTTATGTGAGTTTTAATTTCGGACTCTAATACATATTTATACTTATTATTAATATTAGAATTCCGTATTTTGATTTTTCGTATTAATATTGACTCGGACTTTTCATTTTTCGGTGTATTAAAATTCGGAATTTTGAAAATCGGTTTTTTAGCAATCGGAATTCGTACTTGTGATAAATCGGAATATTAATAGTTCGGACTTTTTACACTTCGGTGTACAAAGATTCGGAATTTTGAAATTCGTTATTATAACCATTAGGATGTTTGTAATTTCGGGAATGTAAAAATCGGATTTATGAAATATCGGAATAATCATATTCGGAATGTTGATCCATTCGGAAATGTAAAAATCGGTATTTTGAAATTCGTGATTATAAATATCGGAATTAAGTTTTTTGTATTTATGTAGTGTACCCATTTTTAGCTAGTATGTTGCAAGAAATGTTGTTGGGAACTATTTAACAGGCTCAGCAGGGCTAGCATATCTTACCACGAACTCAGTATCATCTGTCTTGCTCGCACGGTACTGAATGGAAAGTGACAGGTATTGTATGTCGCGCGACAAAGATCCGCGTCTCACAGTTATGCGAGAGGCACAGGAGTATTTTACTTTATCTTTCACCCAAAGTTTTTGATAATTAAGTCTAATGCGATATAAATAGTAATTATCAAGAAACCGATCATTATGGCTTTATTTTTAATTTCATTAAATGATCTCGATCAGGACCAGGCCCCATGCCTTCGTCTTCGGATCACCGGATGCGACTTAATGCAGTCTATTTACCCGGCGGCAAAAGATTTCTTCGTGAGCTTTGCTAGCGGTCGTCTAATCCTAATTATTCGATTATTTATATACTGTAATAACATTCAATTTAGTATTTTATGTTAGTTTCTAATTATTGTTGGCCCGGTTAGCCTTATAAAAGTATATATGTCATTGTTAGTGTCAGAAATAACATGAATTAAAACCGTTGGGAATTGAGTAGGTATTTTCTAACTTTATATTAGTTTTTTTAATTATCATAAAATTTCTACCTAAGTTTCAACAACCTAAGTCTTTTACCTATCCGTCTTCATTCCCGCAATCTTCGACTAGTTATACTTAATGTAATGTCACAAGTAATTTGCGAAGTACCAAAGACTCTCGCTAGGTGTCCGCCAACGGCGAGCCCACAGTCATCATCAGTTGATAAAGCCACAGTAAATATTATACAGCAGTATCTTAATATGTGTTACAGGCGTTAACCACACAATCTCCCATACATTTTAGGATGTTTAAGACGACTGCTGCGCGACTTTATTCTCTGGTAACTTTAAAATATTCCTTGTGTTAACTAGTGGCGCGTCTGAAAAGCGTCGTTATTTTTTTCTATATATTTATACTATACTTTAAATTTATGTACTGTGTAAGGCGATAGCCGCGCGTATCAATCAATAACATCTGTCGGTAATCGGGCCCAACTGTCCAACGGTACAGTGAGACAAGACAACGGGTTATTGAGATATTGGATCACTTAATTTTTCACGTTGCGCTTCGGACGGGCGAAGGTGATAGGCACGTTGTTTGCCTCTTTAATTTAAATCAAGGTGGAGCTTTTAAGCAACATTTCATTCTGATCCAGTGGAAACTCTACTGCAAATTTTATAATGAGCTGCAGAATTGCGTGGCTCGTTAATCAATGAACTCATTCATAAATGGGCCATGCATTTCTGCAGCTCATAGTACATAAACTTCTCTCACCAAAAATAAAATGGTGGCGCGGTGTTACCCGCTCATCTCACGGAAACACTATTTTTTTCTGGATAAAAATTAGCCTATGTGTTAATCCAGGGTGTCAACTACCTTCATACCAAAATTGGTCCAGTCGTTTGAGCGTGAATGAGTCACAATCATACACAAACACACAAACAAACTCATAAAACCTTTGCCTTTATAATATTAGTGTGATTAATTAGTTTACCAAGTTGCTTGTAAAATAACTGTTTTATCGTTAAAAACCAAACTCGTCAACACTTATTTTCTAGAGGAAGATAAAAAACTTCCGTTAATTAAAGAAAATATCAGCTATCTGCGCGTGCGCAGAGGGCGGAAAGAAGAGCGATCAAAAGTGAAGTGGGTCGCGAGTCGCGTAGCAGCACGGATAGCTACTCCTGATGAAGAGCTCCAAATGAGTTCGAAACATGTCGGGCCGTTCCTGACAATTTTTACGTGAGTTTAAACCGTTTTTATAATTATTAAAGATGTCTCACGATAGTTTTAATAACATTAAAGAAAATATCTTTAAGAAATAGATATCTGGTTGCTGGCTTTGTCTGTGATCGATTGCTATTCTGAAATATGTCGTTAAGTAAACAAACTCAAAATCGAATTTAACGCGCAAACGAGATTAACATCAATATACGTCGAGGTAAAAAGACAACGAGTACACAGCACTAACAAGCAAAGCCGCATGACAAATTGTCCAATTGATCCAATTTCCGGCGCGCGGCACGACGTCGAGTCGGCGCGACAAATGACGCGATACGGATTTCATTCGCGGTCGAGACGTTCGCGGAGATAAAACTGACGTTATCCGTATTTTAAATTCTAAATATAAATATATTTTTTCGCTGCTTCAACCACGTGTCATGAGTGATTTGCGATAAAAGGACCTTTAACTTTTTCGGTATAAAATATCACAAACCTTCTATTTCTGATGCGCAGGTGTGGTACAATTTTGCACAAAGAATGATAAAATTTTCCTTTTTTGATGTTGGTTAAATAGTCTCCCATGTAAAAGTAAGTAGAAGTGTGAGAGAAAAAAATCGAGCAATTAACAACCAATAAATTGAAAAGTAACCGTAACATTTATATTTATTTGTGAAAGTAGCTTAGCAGTGATTTGTGTCAGGAAACGGGGCACATTTACTTAAGCCAGGGGTTCCCAACCTTTTTTTGACTTGGGACCGCTTTTATTTATTTATCGTTCGGAGGGATGATGCAAACTATTACCCTTCTCAATCGGACTCCAGCGATGTCTCGCCCGCTAGTTTGAAATCGTTCACGAACCATATGTTGACTCCTGCGAGGTCCGCGGACCATTGGTTGGGCGCCGCTGGTTTAAGCGAATCATTCGTACAGCGTGGAAACCAAATTACAGGTCTACTGCATTGTATCTGATCCGCAGATTGCAGATGGCTATTATACAATTATTTATGCATGTGTGTAATTGTTGTTTCAACCAATGTAATTAATGGTGTGGTACGAATACTGTGTTTAAGAGAATGTGGACCAATTACATGCGTTTGCAGCTTCTTAGCTAATGTATGGATAACTATAGTGGCATTGTATAGTTATATTGTACGTTGCTATGGCAACTATGTATATTCAAACAATACTGACTTTCCCATAGATCGTTTCATCAAAAATTTATACTTTCTTTCTTACCTATTTATTTTAGTCATTCATAAATGAGAGTTATATTATAAGAGTATGTTGAGGTAAGGTAAGAAGAAGAGGCAAATAATAAATTGTGTGGGCCCCACCCGCTTTCCAATAATTATAATTCAAATCGGTTCAAATCCAGTATCTACGAATAATATGATCATAAGGGAAAAGTCTGAGTAGGTAAGTGTTTTTTAGTTCAACGATTTTTTCCATTTATTATTTTTTTCGTTTTATTTTTCAAGTACGGATCGCGGCGCGTTGATGTCGATAGTTGGATTCGAGCGTAGTAGTCTCGGGCTCAGAATAAGAATTTGCGATCTCGTTAGTTTTCACACTGATTAATTGATTACTAATTAATGACAACATTCTTAATTCGACGTTTGATACTGGCATTGGCATAATTTCTTATATCAAACGTCAAATGTATAATATGTTTGTAAAGTGTGGAATAAAGAAATATATACCTACTTAGGTACGTTCACAAATCCTAGTTAATCACACTAATATTGTGTGTTTGTTACTTCTAATAAGACTAAAAGCACTAGATATTGGATAACATTATATTTTAGTATTGAACAATCATTGATCTTATAAAGAATCCGTGACGCTACGCAGCCAGTACGCGGTAATCTATCTGTCAGTGCGCTGGGTTGCCAGCTCCCTCAAGTACGTTCAGAAATACGGCTAACACTTCTTCACGCTCAAACGGCTGGACCAATTTTGGTATGAAAGTAGATGACACCCTGCACTAACACAGGCTCTTTTTTATCCCGAAAAAATGTAGTGTTCCCGTGGGATGAGCAGGTAACATTGCGGGACGCAGCTAGTGTATTACAAGAGCGAAAGATTGTGTATATGTTTGTTACTTCTTCACGCTGAATCTGCTGGCCGGATTTGAATGTTTAGAACACAGATATTTTATACGCTAACTTAGGCTATACCTTTTATCTCGAAAAGAAAAGCGTGGTTACCATAGGCTTGTTAACCCGTAGCAATTTCAACCCGGCTAAAGCTGGTATTTTATGAAATCTTTTTATAAGAACTTCGTGCGCCCGGTTGTCTCGTGGTCCGCCCGTCACCTCTAGATGACGAGCGATATGCGCGCGCGCACGTGCGGATATAGTCACTGACCTTGGCCTCCAGGCTCTCGAGGTTGACGACCCCGCCCGCCTCCAGGGTTTGCTGAAACAAACAAACAAACGTGGTTCAAATATTTGTAACCATTTAAAAACCTATTAGTATTAGGTACCTACATTATTAAAACCTAATCTAGGCTGCCGGCAGCGGGGCAGAGACCATGCTGTCGGTGGGTTTTATATGTCATAGAGGGCTAACGAGCAAACGGATCGCCTATAGACACCTGAAACATCAGAGGAGTCACAAGTGCGTTGCCGGCCCCTCGGTTGCAGAGGTGGCGACACGTGCCGTGTCCAGAAATGCCTTCTTTTAATATCCCCAATCTTAACTTCATCATTATAAAATGTTCAATGGATTTCCAAAAATAGGAGGTTCTATAATAATAATTATTATTATGTTTGTAACCAGAGAATATACCGATTTGGAAAAACATTTTTGTTCGAGAGACGGCATCTCCAAAATTGTGTCCGTCCTATACAATTTTGGTGAAGACCTGATGACGAGATACATGAGGAATCGGAGGAATATCTTAAAAATTATGGGCGTAACGTGCTGCATTGAGTGGCATTAACAATTTGTTTTTATAGAAATACACATAAGTAAGATATACTTGTGGAGAGATAATATCTCGAACATGTCATTACTTCATTAGAAACCTCTTCCTTTAGAGTGCGTCCAACGTCTCTGTGAACTGCTGCTGTGCTGCCCCAGTCTAGTGCTAAAATACGATAACATATAAGTTATAAAACGTATATATAAGTAGATTCGTGTCACGCACAGACAATATTTTAACATAAATAACAAACTGGAGCATTTCCACTCAAAACCTGCGTGTGAAAGTAGTAATATAAATTATATCCTCAATTTACTAGCTGTAAATTAAATTAGATTAGACAGTAAAAGTGAACGTAAAATATATGAATATGATAAACGCGATTCTTACTGCTCATTAATCGCAATAAATTCAGTTTGCTTCCTGCCAAGCGGGGCCAATCAACGGAAGAGTGCATACTATGTATATCTATGAAGAGGAGTATGGAACTCAGAGTATTGCTCTTTGAGACTGGGTATAAGATATAGTATTTATGTATACAAATGCTAATAGTACAGTATCTAAGTCTCACTAAAAATAAGGTAACTCCAATAATTTCAAAAATGACAGTTTAAGTACATATATCACGGTTATGTGTCAGCAACGGTTAAATAGGTGTCTTTCCAATTCCTATGGATTTTCTATTACAATCATCAAAATCTTACAGAACATTTAAGTTCTCCATACGACATTAGTTACTGACAATTAAACGTGAGTGTATTTAACAAATGTAGTAAGCGGTTTACACTGTAAACCGCTTACTACATTTGTTAAATTTATCCCACGAAAGTTTAAATAAGATTACTAACAGAACAAGTTAAATTAAGAGTGTGTATTCGTGGCGCTCTCCGGATTGCCGGAAGAGAAGTAGCGCCGAGAAACTCGGGAAGTGACCGACTAACTCCGACTACTACTTAATTACCTTCCACGACAATTTACGGTGTTTTCTATACAAACATGCCCTTTTAAGTAGTCATGCTGCGATTCGAGACTAACATATTTCTTTAACATGTCCGTTAGGGGCCTATATATCGACTCGACTGACATTGATATATGTACGTTGTACGGCCTACGAGTCAGTGATGAAAAAAAAATGAAAAATGATTTATTTCTTTCCTAAGTAGTACTACATTATTTTACATGTGCTGGTGTCCCCTTTTTAAGTAAAAATAATACCTGTGCTAAGGGGTGATTGCTCGATTTGTTATTAAGAAGCTGTCTCAATTGCCTGGTTGATGGTGTTGCTCCGTAGAGCGTGAATTCAGAATCACGTGAACGCGCGTGGTGCCATCTTCATAATTTCCTTGTTCTCTCATCACGCCGAAACGGCTGGACGGATTTTAACCAATTTTGGTACAAGGATAGATGGACATCCAGAGATGGTTGTAGGACGGGTTTTACCAACCTCCGTTATAAAAAACAATAACGCGTACGAATTTGTGGGCACCTCTTAGTAGTTAATAAAAGCTTATAAAAATAGAACCTTTTATAGAGTCTGAAGTCTACTGACCTTTGACGTCGTCTGAGAGGTTAAATACGTCATTACGTTTGCTGTCGACAATACCGAGACTAACGCGTAAACAAACAGTATTGTTCCAAATTGCGTGTCGCGCAACGACAATGGGGCATTCGCTGCGGCGCGTGCGCACGGCGACGTCGGTGTGCGCTGCAGTTTGACACTGTTGTGCTTCATCGATTGACGAGGTCGGGCCAAATTCGACTTGACATTGCGATATGAATATTTCAGTAAAAAATCGGTCTTATTACCGACATATACTTGTGATTTGCGATCGAGTTGAAAATAAAACCGTATACTCAGATGTATAGTCCCTAGAACATACATATAATTACGCCTTTTCCCCAACGGGGTAGGCAGATAACACATCTTTCCACCTGCTACGGTCCTGACATACATCTTTCGCTTCATCAACATTCATTATATAATCCTAATGCAAAAAAGTCCCTAGAAGGTGTGAAAAAATCAAACGTCGAAGATAACGTAAAGGTAAAAAAAGATACGGCCGTATAATCCTCAAAATTTATAAGTAATGTATTATTCTAGAAGTACAGGAAAAATCTGAAATTATACATTTTTAATTCAACTTGTATAAAATTGTATTTTGTACGAAACCTTCGGTGGGCGTGTTCGACTCATTCTGGTCAGGTTTTTTATATGCGAATCACAGATTCTGGGTGCTACATCATAAAAAAGAAGGTCGATAGAGATATAGAGATAGAGTCATATTACTTACACCGTCGGTACAAAATACAAATACAGTCCTATTACTTATTCATTGTATTATCTTATTGCCTACTATATGAATTAAGTCATCATTTAACTCTATAACCTTTCCAGCATACACAAAATCTAGGGCAGTTTTCTAATTATAATGCTCATCACAATTGTTTATAACATTAAGCAATCTGATCTAATCACCTAGGGAATAACACCCTTTGGAACGTCATGGCATCACACCAAAACTAAAATGATGTAACTGAACGAGTAAATCATATTGTCATTATCCCTTTTGGTGATACGGCAAAGTTAGCCAACTATAGCTGCAGGATTAGTGATGTGTTTTTAATTACTAGGTCTACGCAATGAATTAATTACTGACCGCCACAGCAATAAGGTTTAACAGTTAGAGATGATGAATATATTAAGTAGGTAAAAAGTTTGTTCCTCTTTCAAGAGACATATGGTCAATTTTAAATATTGACACAAAGGTAAATTATGACTGCAATGTAAGCAGGACTCGAACCTGCGACCCTACCTTTCCGGCGTAGTGCTCTAACAACTGAGCTATCACATCATTACGTCAATCACACCAAATCTTTGATTCGATAATTCTATGTAAGGTTGGTGGTTCCAATCTTTCTTGAAAGGGTTGACTCGAAATTATGTACAGTCATTACATAGGTACTCTACGCACGCGCAAACATTCGAACCTTGTAGAAAATATCGTTTGCGACAAAATATAACTGCAAAACTTGATTCATTATTAGTTAATAGTACGCTGCGAAGGAAAATGCACTCCTTGTTTATAATAGTTTATATACGGAAATAGTGGAACGCATTTCCACTATTCCCGTTCCACATCCCACCATGGAGCATTGTGTGAGATCACAGACGTCAATTACGTGAGGAACAGCGCAGCCGCGGCCGTCAAGAGGGCGCTTAGCTATCGTTGAAGCCAGAGCGAGAGTGGCTACGATATTATTGTAACCGCCGCAGATTTGTTAGATTATTTTCCCGAACTCATTATTTCTTCGTAGTAAATTTTCCGTTCGCATATTTCCCCGATCAGTAAAATCCACATTCACCATAATTAATTTGTCGTGGTTTTAGTCAGTAGTACATTTTCCGTTCGTATTTTTCACCGATCGGCAAAATACTCGTATATATGTACTATATATTATTTTTCGTTGTTTTTTCGATTCGCGTTTTTTATTAAACTTAATTTAGACTTTGGCGTTTAATTTTCACTTTGCTTTATTTCGTGATATTTTTTCTACTAGGTAACGTTTTGATTGGATATGTGACCAATAAACACAAACCAATGTGCCTTAACAATTAGCAAGATAAATGAAAAATATTTGTAAGTGCACAGTGAATCACTCTCTACTTGTGTTATGGCTTGACTAGACGCAAAGTAGTTAGGTTTGCTAGATTTGTTATCGAGTGAGATGAAATGAAATGAAATATGAAATGAAATAATTTATTCAGTAAGTAGGCCACAAGGGCACTTTTACAAGTCAGATTGTGAGTCTACCGGCATTTCGCAAGAGGAGACCGCTGTTGAGAAGAAAGCCGAAAGAAACTCAACAGTAAGTCATTTTTTCGTAAATTATACTTAAAAACTAATACAATTATATTATTACTAGGTAATTGAAACATATATGTTAGAGGAGAAGTACAAGTTTCTCCAAATCAATGTTTACACTAAAAATTATATAAAATAAAGTGATTTTTTTCAGAGATGTAGAAGGTCTCTAGGCGTCACGACACGCAATATAAATTGGTATAATTAATTAATGAAATAATTCAATTCCGTTGAGATGTATAAGGTCTCAAGGGGTCAAAATCAATAACTGATGCAACAAAATAATTAAGTACTTAATTTAGATTTCTTAGAGATGTACATGGTCTCTAGGCGTCACAACATGCAAAACAACATAAATTTAAATCCTTAGAAAAGTTAAGGACTGAATAAGAAACTAACTATACAAAAGAAAAAAAAAAAATAATTAAACTAAATTTCTTAGAGATGTATATGGTCTCTAGGCGTCACAGTTTACAAAATAAAAAAATATAAATAATAAATATATGATAATAGTTAAATTCCTCAGAGATGTATAAGGTCTCTGAGCGTCATTGTACAGTACACTAAGTTTATTAGAAATATATACAGTCTCTAAGTCTCTAAGTAAAAAATAACTTCAATCAAGTACATGATGAAGTCTCTCACGTCAGTTCATTAAACACTGGAAAGCAGTTACTACACAACTAATTTGGCCCTTGCTAGTATGAACAGACCGGACCCCACAAACGGCACCCGTTCACGAGCATGACGCATATCTCAGCCATCGCCTCCCTCAACCATATTATAGGGAAGGTTGCGACCCGATCAACGAGATTCGAGTGTTTGCAGTTCATCATCATCATCATCATCATCATCATTTCAGCCATAGGACGTCCACTGCTGGACACAGGCCTCAAATGGGCCGGATAGCAGTGACCCGCATAAAGCTCTAACCAGGTCGTCCGACCACCTCCTCCTACACTACGCTTGCCGGTACGTGGTCTCCACTCGAGAGCCTTTCTGCCCCAACGGCCATCGGTTTTTCGAGCTACGTGCCCTGCCCATTGCCACTTCAGCTTGCTTACCCGGTTTGCTATGTCCATGACCTTGGTTCGTCTACGAATCTCCTACTTTCTGATTCGATCTCGTAGAGAAATCCCGAGCATAACTCTTTATTGCAGTTGTGTAGCGAGAAACCTCTTTTGATTTTCATTGCCATCCGTCCGGGTTTCCCCGGATTTGTCCTAGTTTGGAGGCCGTCCGGGGGCGTTTTCAATAAGTGGCAGTCCCGGACACGGAAGACCCGGACACTTTTTAAGTGAATGAAAAATAAAGCGATTGTTTTTTAATTATATTATTTTCGGACACGTCCGGGGAAAAATGCAATTTACGCCGAATGTCCGGGTTTTTTTAAGTCTTTGTCCGGGTTCAGCAAATATAGAGATGGCAGCCCTACTTGGACCACATTAGATATAGCAGCTGGAACGTTCGTTCAAATCTATTGGAATATAAGAGTAACAAGGTTCTACAGTAACTT
Organism: Apotomis turbidana; assembly: GCA_905147355.2. NCBI lineage: Eukaryota > Metazoa > Arthropoda > Insecta > Lepidoptera > Tortricidae > Apotomis > Apotomis turbidana. Next base: position 26,219,569 of record LR990288.1, read on the forward strand.
CTAATCAGATTTTGGCGCTGACTACAAGCCGATGTCAAGTTGGTAGGGATACATCATAGCAATGTCACATGGTTCTTGCCACTAACTTCAAGATATTTCATGTATCTATTTATTTATGGCAGCAAATAGGCAATTCCTAGGATCGGTCAGTTGAAAACTCTTTGAGTGGGTTTTTTTAAAGCGGCTTTAAAACTTATACATACATTAAACAAAAATTACAGTCAAGCAGATTCGGTTAAAATAGAAAAAGAGGTGAAAAATGTAGAGTGTAAATATGCTCCATTGAAAAAAATAGTTTAGATAAAATTCCCGAGTGTGTAAATATGCTGCATTGAAAAAAAATAGTTTTGACAAAATCCTGAGTGTGTAAATATGCTGCATGAAAAAAAGGCGATAAAAAAATATGCTCTTGGAAAAAAAATAGAGCGTTAAAATAAAGAATCCGAAAACTATAATACTGTAAAAAGAACTTTCGGGGAAATATGCGAACGGAAAATTTACTACGAAGAAATAATGAGTTCGGGAAAATGATCTAACAAATCATCCAGGGTATCAGCTACCTTCATACTAAAATTTATCAAAATTAGTACCTATAGTCGTTTGAGCGTGATGAAATAACAAACATACACATAAACACACAAACTTTCGCCTTTGTAATATTAGTGCGATTAATAAGAAAACCTATCCGTTTCAGTTTGGCCAAAATTCCTTTTGTATTTCCGGTTTTCCAACTATTCTCGCTTACAGTTCGATTCTTGGGAAATTTTGTAAGTAGGTTATAATATAATTATACTGCCGTGATACGGTAAAAGGTCGTATCTTTATACGGATGTTATAGTAAGATACGTCCTTTTACCGTAGCATGGCAGTATAGAGTTCTAGATTATTTTGTCGATAAGTTTTTCGAATTTCTTAAAACGTTGGTGATATGGGGTTGGAAACGAAAAAAAAAACACATCAGCCATTTCGGAATAGACTCACGCGGCCTACAGATCACAGAGTCAATGCCCACGTTACATATTTGCATAATTAAATCTCTTTTCTATGTACCTCTTTGGTACAGAGAGATGGAATACGCAATGCAAGTAGCACGGGTATTGGCTGGCCATTCAAAGCGCCTACGCGTACCTACTTTGTATGAGCTTTCTTGAGGTAGGTCCTGTAAACTGCAATTTTACCGATTTGGCGTCAGATATACATATTTGCTATATCTGGTTAAAGGAGTGGTATGTTGTAGGTTTAAATGCAATTTTTGAAACTTGCAACCATATTGCAATTTTTTTAGAGCTTTTCTTGATATAGCGAATGAAGCGTAGGGTTTTAGCGTGGGTACAAAATTTTTGATAGATATTTTGTCGATTCAGTTTTCCGATGGCGAGATATAGGGTTAAAAACGTAAACACAACTACTTTAAGAATCGGTTGAAAAATGCGGTCTGTAGAGGAGAACAACCGGACATCCGATCTAAATAAATATAAATAAATACCGGACAACCTCAGACAAATCGATCTAGTCCCAAATTAAGCTCAAGAAGGCTTGTGCTATGGGTACTAGACGATGATATACGTACTTACTTATATAGATAAATATATACTTAAATACATGGAAAATCCATGACCCAAGCACAAATATTCGAGTTCATCACACAAATATTTGCCCTGGCCGAATTCGAATCCGGGACCACCGGCTCAGTATGCAGGTGGTCTACTAACTGCGCCAAACGCGTCGTCAAATGTAATGTACAAAAGTATTTTTGCCCAAGGTGAAACGAAGACCCTTCGCTCGCTCAGTCGATCCATAGGCTACAACATTTTCCCCTACCTAAAATGTTTTATACATGTAAGGCATGTACCCAAGTAGCACAACAGGGTCTAAATAGCTCGTATATCATATCTAATTAGATGCTTAAGTGAAATTTACCACCATGACTAAGTGCTATATAGGTGGCAAGAACCCTTATGCCACCAGTATAGAACCAAAAGGAGAAAAATTGCAGCCTATTTTTGGTGCTAAATAGAATCCATAAGAGATCTCACAATTACCTTAAGTGGTAATTAGAACTATGGGTGAAAGTTATGCGCAGTGAACGAATGAAAACATTTCAGTTCGGTCAATGAGTGATAAATGAGTCGCCAAAATTATCTTTGAGTGGCAAGGCAACTGTCAAATTGTGTTTTATTAAAAGTAATACGTGATCTGCCATATTCATTTTGGATTTATATGACTGTTTGATTGTGATTAAAACTTTACGTTATACAAGCATTGAAATAAGCACGAAATTCTTGCGATTTTTTTTTTACTGTGTAACTATAGTATGTTCTCTTTGTAAATTTCGACGCGCCCTTCATTTGATCAGGAATATTAAAAAAGAGAGTGCTAAATTAAATAAGGAATAGATACTGATAAGAAATAAAACTGTTAAAAACCTGACCTAATGATTGTAGGTTACGTACAATGTTAAAGTAACATCGTCACAACTATCAAAAGTCTGTGATTATGCGTGAGTGTGATAAAATTCTGGTTAAAATAATCAATTTTCATAGGCTTCCATTTGTAAACATGGCGAAACAAAAAAGATCCTACAGTGTTTATTTTCACTTATTTGTTCCTTATTTGGAACTATCAAGTCTAATAATCACTTATTTGTATCTTGCGAGTGGCAAAGCAGTGAATGATATTACCAATAGTAATTATTTGCTCTTTTGTAGACTATTAAACAAGCAAGACTATTAAATATATTTTGACAAGGCGCAAATAGGAACTATAATAGAACTTTTAGTTCGTTAGTGGTTTGAAATAAGTGAAAATAACTGCTTTTGGTTCCAAGAACCTCCTACTGAGACCTATTTATGCGTTGGAGTGGCAATAAGGTACTTCTTAGGCCTTAAAGTTGCAATATTTTTTGGTTCCAAAAGAGCCGTAAAATTACCCCTTTAGCCACTATTGGTGATATAATTCGCTATTGTACTAGTCATTTGGAACTTTTAGTTCCAAATAAGGGTATGTTCCCACTTATATGTAAAAGTTGCTTATAAGTGATTTTAAGGCCTTATATAGCACTATTGCTTCTTATTGAGTGACAATTTGAACCTGCATGCAACTTTAAGTAGCAAAATCGACTTTATCCCACCATAAGTAATAAAGTAGAAACAAAAAACGCTCCTATGCAACTACAAGTGATAGGATGAACTCATATACAGTTTTGAGTTGTGTTTAAAGCTATAAGTTGTATCAAACACTGTTAAACCACTCATTTAGAACTTAAAGCTATAAGATAAGCTGCAAAATTCACTAATGTGCTGCTTGGGTAAAAAAAGCTATTTGAAAGACGTTTGCTGAGTGAGTGGTATTAGTGAAGCAGTTCCCAGCGGGGTCCTCCAGCATGCCTCCGAAGCCCCGGCCCAGCAATTAGCGTGATTAATGGAGGCGCTCGTTAAACATCGGGTTCCGTAATTAGCGGAATGAAGACACAACGCGACGAGACCCGCCACAACTAATAGGCTGAGAGCCGCATGGCGGCCGCAGAACCCGATATTGGTTTGTTTTTTATGGTACGGTGGCAAACAAGCATGCGACCCGCCTGATGTTAAGCAGTTACCGCCGCCTATGGACGCTTTCGACGCCAGGAGCATCACACGCGCGTTGCCGACTCTTTAACAACCTATTTTAGGTACTGCCCTCTTGAACATACGCATACTGTAGCCCTCGGGGAAAACCTCGGCAGGGAGCTCGTTCCACATGCAGAGCTTATTTATTTCAGATAATTTCAGCTTCTTTAAGGGTCTTAGAAAGAAGTGAGCCATTATGCTTCAACTTGTCCCGGAATTTCTGCGATTCCACACAACTGCCTAGAACAGAACGTGGGTTACCGTATTTGATAAATGTACCTACACCCCAAAGCTGACAGTCCGTTGTAAATGAAGGTACCTACTTTAAATTACAAGCGCGTATTTAATAGATTGTTATGGTGTTGCATTGCCTCACCTAAGCCCCTTGTTTGACACTATGAACGTTACATCACGTTCGAAACGTTGAGGTTATTAAACGAACAATTTTTTTGACAATTAAATCCTGTTATGTTATAATAATGTATTGTGAGTATCCTTGGTCTACCAAGCCTTAGCTGGTCAGCATTGTTTTTAAGTCACACAGTTCCTTCTCGGCTATTTTTATATTTATCCTTTTTAAAGTGTCGTCGGTCTAATGGTTGTAGTACTGATAATTTATCAAATAAGGTTATCATCGGTTACCTCTGGGACTAAAAGAAATCAAGTAAAGAACAAGAGTGCACAGGAAAAATGTTGGAAGTTTTTCAATGGAGGAACTGAGCGATTTCTATTAATTTTTATTGTTGTTTTTTACTTAAATGACAGATTAAAAAAAAACAATGAGGTTATTGCTTACTTTAAGCCTTATGCCTAAAATAACTTTTTGAATAAAATAATACCGACTTTAATAAACGACCTTAGTAATTCCGTAAAACACCTACGTGTAATTGAGGATTCTATAATAATATAATCCGGGTTTTCACTTGATTCTTGACTTGAGAACCTCCTCTCCTATGAAATCTGTCCAAATCGAACCACTACGGAAATTGGCCAGTTGAAATAGGAAAGGCTACCAGATTATTTCAATACCGACAGCCTTACAGCTTGATATGTGGTATATATTTGGAATAAGCTCATGAAGCATTTTCATTAGACCTTCCTATTATGTCAAAATCCCATATAAATAATAGATGATGTCATAACTCTTCCGCTACAAAAATTCAAGATGGCATTTTAAGAAAGGAACTACTTAAAACGTTCTAAGGGTTGTTCGTCCTACCAAAGGAAACCTTCTGATGCTAATAACCTAATCATCAAATGCCGTATGTTTAAGCGAACTCTGCCCACGAATAATATCAGACTATAAATCTTGGAAGATGTAACTGAGCTACAATTCCATGAAAATCCTCTTATATACCAATCAGCATCGCTACATGATCTTACCAGGTATCTTGGCGGCTCGAGAAATCAGTCCAGTTGAGCAGCAACGAGCATATCAGATTACATTAATGATCGCGACTACGTGAATAGCATGCTACGTGCTCATTGAATTGCTTTACGCAGACATTATGCGCAAATAAAAACTGCATTTTAATTAGAATTACTGAGAACTTAATCTCAGCTATAAAAATGTAAGTGCCACATCAAAGACTGATGCCCGCTGTGCGGTGGCATTCTCCACAAAAACACACGATAAAGTACACTAAATAGATATACTTATATCGATTTAGTAAAGGTTATGATATGCATAGCCATAGAATTCTTTAAAAGAGCTAGTAAATCCAATTTTTATTGGTTCTTTGTGTACAATGTGTCGCAATAGGTCCTAGGGCTTGGCGACACGACACGACAGATCGACTCGTATCTGCATGTAGACCTACAGGATAGTAAAAAAAATCTAAGTATGCTAAACATTTAAATAGAAAAAAAAATCAGTACCAAGATAGGTACGTATAACGTACAGCTCTTCCTTGACACGCGAATTGGCCTTTCCATTTAATAAATACCTAATACAAAGCGAGAGAGATAGATGACACTTTGTCACGACAAGCGAGGTTTCGGCCAGTTATGCTAGCTGGCTACTAGGGCTAAGTACTCACCAGGGAGGCGGAGCGCTGCTGCTTGCTGAGGTCGTGGTCGCGGCGCGTGCGCCGGTCCTCGCCCGCGTCTGACAGTTGCCCCGACTTGCGCCCGCTGCACACAAATAACACACACATTAATAAACTAGTAGGTAAAGTAGTACTTTAAGAGCAAATTATGTCACACTGGCGAGAGTGAAAAAAGAGCTCAGGTTACAAGCATAAACTAGTTCGTATGTCATTAATTGTGCATTGGACACTGGTTGGCAGAGTTACGGATGAAGTATAGGCAAAAACTTACAATCTACAAAATAACATTTTTATACATATATTATAGTACTAGCTTTTGCCCGCGGCTTCGTACGCGTAGAACTGCAGGTTAATTGATATTGACAATAAAAAAAAAACAATTAGACTTTCAACCGTTTCAGGTATTCAATACTCGAATGGAATCTAGTTAGTAGTTTAGTTTTGGGCTATTGGGTGAAAGTCATGGTTATTCTATTCGAGGCTAAGTCCCATTCGATTCCATAAGCTATGCTCAGAAATGGTTTGAGATGGTGACGGTCCATAATCAACTGACGAAGAAGGTATGGTTCAATTCACCAAAGAATATTGCCACATTATGAAATTGGGACAAAATAATTATTAGGTAGCTACTATTATTTTTCTAACTTGGTTTTTACAACTTAGTTTATTGAAGTACAGTTCAATAAATTATCGTAAAAGATTTATTCCGGTCAGTAAAATCATGTATTTTTTTTTGATTTGGCACATGAGCAAGCTACATACTGTTCATGAGAAAAATATTTCGTGCCCAAATGTGTTCCTGCAACTTTTCACGTTTGCCCATGTGATTTATAGTCATAGAAAATGCTAAAAACTGTTAATGGGAACTGTATACGTTTAAAATTAAATAGTAAATTATTCGGTATGATTGGAATACGTGGTATAAGTACACTTTGTCCCTTGGCTTCTCCCCTTAAAATCGTGTCCTTCACAATAAGGTGATTCTCAATCTAGCGTCGTTGCCTAAATTGCGCATTAACAAAACTGGTACTTCTTTGTTGATTTTGAAAACAATATAATTTTTGGTGCCAATATGGTTCTTTCACATAGCCAGTTTTCGTCATGAATGTAGTGAATATAAGTGTGCCTATATAAACCGACCATGAAAAAATGCTCGATCGGTGATAGAGCCAAAAAATTGCACTTTTTTCTATTTCCTCTTAATAATAAGGCTATCGTAATAAGACTATCCTTCTCCATCAAAGCGTGTGAGGCCCTTGACTTAAGCACGTCGATTATGTACTATTCCTTACATCCGAGTCTAAGATCCGAAAAATACAAAAACTTTATGCACTAATACTGTACTCGGCGATAAATATTGCACATCGGTCTTTAGCCCTTAATTTGACAAAAGATGACGAAGGTCGCTGGTTCAAGCCTCACTGTGGTAAAATAGAGCAAAATATTCTGGTTCGACAAAAAACATGGAAAAAGATGATCAAAGAATTTGTTCACCCTGCCATACACGCCAAATTAAGGGTTAGAAAGAGACAATTCAACAATTGGCTTTTAACGACGATTTCCGAACACTGCAGGCGACCGTCCATCAATCATCGTTTAAAATTAAGAGGAACGAACGTAAATACTTTCTTGTTTATAATATTAGTAGGATTATTTATATATGTTAAGTATCCTATCTTTGCATACTGAGTAATTTACTACTTTATTTATACTCAGTTACCAAGCGGTGGTACATAATCAAAGCTCGTAAGCACTATTTTCAGATGATGTGCGTATCGGAACGTGATACCTACCTGAAGGGCTACTCCGATGTTTGAAATTTTACTTTCGTATAGTGCTATTCCATTCATTCAAATATACCTTGACAGGAGATCGAGAGGGATGGCACTATTTGACAGTCGAATTTTGAACATCGGAGTAGCCCTTCTGCAATCACTGGTTTGACATGTCTTGCCAGATGGGTGTGTGACGTTTGTCAAATCAAATGTGATTGATTAAAATTTGTAAAATTTTATGTATTTGAAATTACGCGATTAATCGAATTTTGCGGATACATATTCCCATATCAGAATTTATTGTTTTTTTACAAAGAATAGTTTGGTATGCGTTTGGTGAAGGTCTATCGTAGGTAGATTAGTTTACGTCAAAACGATGACATGTAGGGAGTCGTTGCAACCACAATGATTTGCTCTCCATACAAAGTTTAATCCCGTTTTTCGTCCCTAAAAGGGATAAAACTTGATATAAATGATAGCCTATGTCCTATTCTGATATATAAGGTACATAACTGGAAAGTTTCATCATGATTCGTCCAGTAGTTTTTGAGATTAAGTGGAACGTACATATATCCATCCATCCATCCAAACTTTCACGTTTATAATATTGTTAGGATTTTCAATACGAAGGTCTTACACATCAGAGGTTGTCAGATCAGGTAGGTATATCGTGAGTTACAAATCAAAATAAATATATGTAGATAAGTTTGATAATACTGTCTTAAAGTTATAAAGTATTCTCTGAGAATCTGAACGTCCGCGAAAATCTCCAACGCAGATCTGTGGGAACGCTGTGGTGAGACTCCGATCAACCAACAGATCAAACGCCGCAAGTGGAACTGGATCGGCCACTCGCTCCGAAGGGACCGCGATCATAAACCGAAGCAAGCCCTAGACTGGAACCCCCAAGGTAAGGGGAAACGTGGCCGCCCTAAACAATCCTGGAGGCGGACGATCACTGCAAAACCGAAGGCGATAGGTATGACCTGGAGCGAAGTAAAACGTGAAGCTCAAGACCGTTCGGGATGGGGACGTAATGTGGACACCCTCTGCTCCATCCAGGGGACATAGAACATCAAGTAAGTTCCTAAAGTTTATTCAACTAAAAAGTGTGTCTGTGAATTGAATAAGAATAGGGTGTTATTGCTTTGTCTGAAAGTCTTTTTGTTGTTAGTCTTCCTATGTCCTCGGATCAAATTTCAGAAGCATAGTAAAAGTCCTCGCAATAAACCAGCTATTTCGTAAACCCTTCACAATACAGGCACTTAACCTGGTATCTGATATCAAGAGACACTAAAATAAAATAAAATGTTCACAATGGCGCGACCTTGCGACGCTAGCTCGGGTTTCTCGGTTTGCGTTGTATACATTAACTTTCGGACTCGCTTAGATAAAGTTATTACACCACGGTGCATTAGCCTAAAGCAGATTGCAAGAAGTTTTGCAAAACATATGCATTTACATGGCACGTACGGCCCATTTTTTTATTGCACATTTCAAACAAATGGCGGGCTTAATGCTATGAGGCATTCTCTACTTTAATCATGTCCGGGACGAGGTTCCATATCGTTGTATAAAATCTTAAGTCATAATCGTCATATTTTATACCCATAATTTTTACTAATCTCTGAAACAGATAACTTTTCAGGATTGTTACAGAGCAAAGCTGATGGCTTTTACTTTTAAAGTGTTATTGTAACAGAACGGTACTTAATCGCCCTCACTCAGAGTGTTTATTTAATTACCTCGACGTTTCGAACGTGGTGAACGTAATCATGGTCTCGAAGGTGCTGTTGTAAAACTAGTAATTTCAGAATTATGGCTAACGTTTTTATGCCAATCATTTTTATGTCAACCGATAGGATTTCCAGGGTGAACTAGGCGCGGTTAACATACTGACAGATGGACATAATGAAACTAGGGGTTCCTGGTAGACAATAATGGAGCCCTAAACATTATGAATATTCATTTAAATAAAACGATTTAAACGAATGGTCTCGTATATTAATTGTGTTTTTCTCAGTCAAACTTTAGCAACGGTAACTGGAAAGTTACCGAAACGATAGGGAGTCTCAAATAATTAATATACGCGATGTAATCCGTTTGAATCGATTTATTTAAATGTGTGACAGTCGCAGAAACCCAAGAAGATTAATGAATGTTATTTTAAACAATTTTGCAAAACCGGTAATATAGAGTGTGTCACTTATATTAATTGTGTTTTTCTCAGTCAACCTTTGACAACGGTAACTGGAAAGTTCAAATTATAAGTAAGTAAATAAGTAAGTAAACACTTTATTGTACACAAAAACAGTTAAAAATAAATGTAAAAGCGAACTTATCCCTATAAGGGATCTCTTCCAGTTAACCTTTGGGCAATTGAGCGAGTACGAGAAGAAGATAGACAAACTAACACCGTGTACAAAAAGTTATTATTTACTTTAGTTACTTAGATATATAAAATCAATGCCAGAGGCCAGGGACTTTATAAGGGAGGTGTGGGTCACAGGCTCAGAGACAGAGGGTGTGATCCTCGCTCTGGGTCGTATCTGGTTCAACAGATTTCGTTGGCCAATGCAACGTGGGAACTATGCCAGTGTAATGGGAACGTTTGTGCCGGGTGCGACTCGGGGCGAGCCCTTTTTAAGTCCTCCGTCACCATCCAGTGTATTTCATATCGATCTACAACTTTAACGAAGCCTGTTGGAGATGTCACGTTATTGGTGTGTTGTTTGACGAAGCCTGTCGCTGATTAGATTTTGTATTCTAGCTGACGAAGTCAGTACATTTCCTTTTAGATATCAATGACATTGAATATCATACCAGCAAAGAACCTTGGATACAACAGTACCCAGGCACAGCACAATCACAACAATCTCGGTGCGATGGGAACATATCAACAGATGTATCGACAAAGCTCAATACAATGGCGCTATAAAATATTACAACATGGCGTCGGTATCTAGGATCTCGCGCCGTTCGAGTGGGAACGCCGAACAACACAATCACGAGTGAAGTATGGCTAATTGTTATATTAACAGTTTTATATGTGTTTATATATAAAACCGGATTAAGGCACAGTACAGAGGCGATGCAAGTCTTGGGAGCCTGTACCATTAGATACGGAGGTCTGAAGCGCATAGGCAAAGTGCCTATTTTGCATAATACGGCCCTGTTTGTATCCAAATGTAATTTTAGGGTATCGGATAAGAAGAGATCTTCTAGATCCCTCATGCTACCTAATATTGGCTAGAATAAAGATAACATAATTATCTTTATTACATACACTTTACAGGATACGTAATTTCGGCATTGTTTTGAATGAACTAGTAGGGTAAGCTTATTTTGAAACGTTGTTGATTTTGATATGCAGTTTAGCACATACAGCCGCAAGTAGTATATAATTTTAAACCCATAGAGTACAAAATATTCCAGAGACCCTGTTAAAGAAAATAAATGAATATCCGTTTTAATTCCTTCAGCATAAATTCAATTAAGTCTCCCTCGAGTCGTCGGTGCGCAAGAGTTGCTCATTAGCTAGAGACTATCTACCATCATACAGTTTTAAAAGGTCCTAAGTATATTACTATTCCTCGTTCCTACGACTTTTTTGAATTTTGCTTTCCCTGGGCCATACCGCAGCTTAAAAAGGGCCTAAGAATATATTTGATTCAACAGACTTAAGACTTTTTGTCCTTAGCGTGGTGGAATATGGCTATCTTATCTAAAAACCGCGCTGTGCTTAAAAGGCGAAGATGTGGTTGATTTAGTATTGCTCATATGTCCGTTTAGATTACGATGCATCGGTACAAATAAAATATAAAAACAGTGTTCTGTTTTGATTGATTATTTTGATGCGAAAGGTATGCATGCGTTTGTAAGTTAGCTGAAATTTATTGAACGATCAGAATGACAGCAAGTTTCCTGGTATATATCTCCACCAGACATCGTAAAGTAACTAAGCCGGTCGCTCATGTAAAAATGAATATTAAAATAAAACATATTTTGCTAACATGATAAAAATGCATGATCAATGAATGTTTAAGCAAATATTCGTTTTACAACAGCGGGCACTAAACAGTAGGACCTAATGGGAAATAGATGAAAATTTTCAAACGTACGAAATTATTCTTAGAAAAATATTATACAATTTTCTAAAGCTTTGAAACGTTATAAAAATTGTATTTTTTTCAAAGATCACTGTAAAGAACCCATTAAGCTGTTTAGTAATACTGAAAGTTCCAGTAAAAAAAAATTAGGTAAAAAAAGAATTAAAAAAAAAAAACTACTGACACTAAACTCGCGCGTAGCCACTCACAACACAAAACATTCGGAGATAAACAAGACATATTAAAATGTCTTAAAATACGCCCAATTATATTTTAACTGTGAGCTCGGTCTTTTAACAGTACTCCCACGCCTTCTCTATGCAAATTCTTGTAGAGCCGCGTTTGTACCCGCGCCGCTGTTCGCCACCCAAGAATACTAACTGTTCACTTACGGCGACTAACGACACTCTCCACCCTCAAGAAGATGCAGGATTGTCATTTGTTTTATATGGGCGCGCGCCGGCATCTTGCCAGTCTAGCTCCAGGCATAATTTCCTCTGTTCTCGCATCACACCGAAACGGCTGGATAAATTTTAATTTCGGTCTAGGGATAGCTGGACAACCAAACACGGTTATACAATACTTTTTATCCGACTAAGGTATAAAAAATTACGCGTACCGTCAAATCCCGTGACTTCGCCTGGGATATTTATTGTCGCCTTTTTTTATAAAAGTTGAAATTCCCGTCTAGTTTATATGTTAGCCACAGTTGGTGCGAGAATTCGCCAAACACTTTTTATTTAGTAGTTTTAGTTTTTAGTAACACTTAATAGTAAAAACTAGACCGGGTTTTCAACTTTTATATAAATAGGTGATGATATAGGTATCCCAGGCGAAGTTACGGGGTATTACAGTACGAAGTTGCCCACCTTCTAGTACTAAAATAAAACTAAAATTTTATTAAAAACTAATATTCTATGGAGATAGGTATTCTTGTGTTTCGTATGTATGTTCTGGACTCGCCGTGGGACTCGCCGTGCCATGCGACACCATACACCACGTTTCTCAACAAGCTCGTTTATTTTATTACGAGTGATAATCATAATTTTCCCATTTTGATGATTTCGAAACGCCATGGCCGTAATTTTTGACGTGATTAACGCAGCGGGATACAGTGATTGAACAGTGTGTTCTGTTCATTGACATATCGTGTTTAGTATGACAAATTAATTGAAATACTCTATTAAATATATATTTGTACCGTCAAATAAAGACTAGTGGTGAAACGCCTTAGAGGGGGAGGTGAGAGAGCAGAGCTGGTGCTTTCGTCGCTCAAAATCAGTTTGGCGTTTGGCGATTCAGCGAGGAGACGCCACCAGTATTTTCGGCACTATGCCGCAGGGGTCTTTTTAGGGTTCCATACCCAAAGGGTAAAAACGGGACCCTATCACTGAGACTTCGCTGTCCGTCCGTCCGTCTGTCACCAGGCTGTATCTCAACTCAAGAACGGTGATAGCTAGACAGTTGAAATTTTCACAGATGATGTATTTCTATTGCCGCGATAACAACAAATACTAAAACTAAAATAAAATAAATATTTAAGGGGGGCTCCCATACAACAAACTTGCTATAGATTATGGTACGGAACCCTTCATGCGCGAGTCGGACTCGCACTTGCCCAATTTTTTTAGATTAAGTTTTTTTATAGGTTTAGTTTGACTATAAGTATTTTTGTACCAAAATTGTATAAAAATAATTAATAATACAAATTCGTCGCTTGAAATATGGTTATACCACTTTTTTCGGTTCTTAGTTAATGAAATCGTTAAACTCATTGACATTACCTCCAAAGCGCAGATTGTTGAGTATACACTACATATTCACATATGATATGAGTTAGTTTTACTGTGACTGTGATTGTCTAATTGACTATGCTCGATTTGTCGAATTTTTTAACGAGTGTTTGGCTGGAGATCCGGTGAAGACACGGGTCCAAATCCCACCCAAAACACTTTTTTATAAATTTTCGGTTTAGTATACGAATTTTTAATGAACGCCACTGCTGTAATAAAGTGTATTCAAACTATCGTATCATCTTCTGCCACCCTGAAGACCACAAGTCCTAAGAACAGAAGCGGTTCTTCAAGAGGGGAGTAAATAGGTTCTTAAGGGATCGGCAACGCGCGTGTGATACTCCTGGCGTCGCAAGCATCCATAGGCGGCGGTAACTGCTTAATATCAGGCGGGCCGCAAGCTTGATAGCCACAGTCGTAGTATTAAAAAAAAATAAGGAAGATAACACATACCTGGAGCTGGTGAGCTTGCGGTGCGCGCGGCGGCCGCCGCTGATCATGGAGAGCGTGGACATCACCGCAGACATGGCGACTGCGGCTCATGGACCTGCGACAAACGACCAACATTCACTTCTTATACCTTTGTTAAACTATGTTATTTTGAGTACGCGGTCGGCGCAGTCTAAGTTGCACCTGCCTACTGAGCCGGCGTTCCGGGGTTCGAATCCCAGGCGGGGCCAATATTAGGTTTAGGTTTAGAGAATCTTTATTTACTCATAAGAACAACACAGTTCACTTAAAATAAGCTTACAAATTAGATATCCTTAAATTAAATGTATTTAGCGTGATCGCTAGAGGTTTAAGACATTATTTTGTACATGTGTCTTCAGTTTGGTTTTAAATACACTAAGGGATTCACAGTCTTTCACATTATTTGGTAATTATATTACATTTGTGTGATGAACTCGAATATTTGTTCCTAGGTTATAGATGTATTTACATATTATGTACAGTATATCGTCGTCTAGTACCCATAATACAAGCTTTGCTTAGTTTGGGACTAGGCCGATTTGTGTAAGATTGTCATTTTTTAATATTTATTTTATTTATGTCAAACGAAAAATGCAAAAACTTAAGCCGTGGTGACATTCTCGGGGAAAAAGGCCTGTGTTGTGTCTTCCACTCGTCAACTTTAATTTGGCGGATGATGACAATAGTGGTAACAAAGTCCTTATTCACGTATATTTACATATATCTACCTATTTTCTTTGGATCTAAAATCATTAATCTTACTAATCGTAAACAGTGTGTGGAGATCAAAACAATCGATGAGTCTGGAAGTGTGGTATTTAATAAATCTGAAAATAAATTGTTAAAGTGCGGGGTTCCACAAGGCTCAGTCCTTGGACCTTTGTTATTCATAATTTTTATTAATGACTTGCCTGACTGTCTAACTTGTGGAAGTCCGTATTTATATGCTGATGACACCAGTATTATTATAAAAGCTTCAACTAGGGAAGAGTTTGATTTCAGAGCTAAGAGCTGTTGGGAAAATATTTGTAAATGGTTTGATGCTAATGGATTGCAACTAAACTTAGACAAATGTAACTATTTGGTCTTCAGACGAGCTGTCCAAACACCCAATTTTTCTATCGATTCACCAATCTGTAATGTTGAAACAGTGAGATTTCTTGGTATAGAGTTAGACCCATACCTCCGATGGCATCAACATATTGAATATGTATTCAAAAAACTTGCTAGTGCCTGTTATTCTTTAAAAACCATGTCAAAACTTACTGATGCACATACACTAAAAACCGTTTATTTTTCCTATTTTGAGAGCATTGTATGGTATGGCATAGAAGTATGGGGAAATAATGTACAAATAAATCATATTTTATTAATGCAAAAAAAGTGTCTTAGATTGATTATCGGATATTTTCCAGAAACACACAGACATGTTTTTATTGAGCATGAAATTCTTACAGTAATATCACTTTATATATACTATGCCTGTGTTTATGTGTATAATAACAGGGACACATTTAAAGCTGCATATGTAGGCCTACAATATCCGTTAAGGCGTGATGAACAGTTGGCGCTACCGACGTCACATTATACGCAATTTAATAATAGTATCAACTGTGCACCTCTAAAGATTTTTAACCACTTGGAGAATAATATTAAAATCGCTGTCAACGCTCATTTATTTGCAAAGAAATTAAAAAAATATCTTCTGACTAGGCCCTTCTACAGCCTGGATGAATACTATGCCAAAAATTTTGACTGACTTGTTTTATTTTAATGTTGTTCTTTTTTAAGGCGCATACTTGACATCTGTGATTATTTATATTTTTTGGTTTCATTTTTAAGTAGCGAAATTTTGTTATTTGTATTGCCTCTTTTTTACTTTTATATTTGTACTGTTTTTGCTTTTATTTGTATTTTAATAATGACTTGTTTTTCTCAAATAATTTTATTTTTCAAAACTGATGTACTTATGTCTATATGTGTCGTTACAACTGTATTTGCATGACTTTAGTCTGATTTTAGCAAATAAAGGAATTGAATTGAATTGAAGAGTAGAATGAAATTACCCCTACCTTCAATCAAAACCTCCTTTGCGAGACGTTTCGGGAAATTCTTGAGACCTTATGTGTACAATTTTATATCCAATTTTTGTAATCTAAAAGAGGCTTCCAAATATAATGCTAAAATTAAAATCACTGACTGGCTGCTCACCTTAGATTATCAGGCAACAGAAAACCTGCTTATTCAAATGTATTCTAACTGTAGGTATCCAAATATCTTAAATCTTAAATTAACGAAAGACAATGGCTTTGTAGGTACAATGTTCGAATGATGATAACACCCACTCAGTAGTACGCGTACAAAAAAGTTAAGCCCATATTCACCATTTTATTGGCCAAGTCATTTATAGTAGTTTTATCTGCAGACAACTTTAAAATAATAATTTCAAAGAGTATTATTGTGAATTGACCAGCAACTTTAAAAAAATATCCATTCATTTTTTGAGACATTGATCAGGATACAAAACGGACCATGCATATATAGGTACATTATGTTTAAATGTATTATACTTATCATAAACAGAGGGTGTTTATTTTTAAAATAAGTTTAAATATTTAGGAATTCTTCGAGTAGGATACACCGGTCACATGTACAGTATACATAAGTTACAAAAGTACTTTAGATATTACGACAGCTGAAGAGAAAAAACTCTGTAAGAAACTGTTTTTTTTATTAGAAAACGAATGTATTTACACTATCCACGCAGTCTATTAATGCTAATGAGCATTGGTGGCGATCAATTTAAGCGATAGACTATAAAATTATTATGTCACTTTTTATAATGTATGCAATTTTTTGTAATAAAAGAATCATCAGCATTCATAATTACTCCCAAGCTCATAATCATTGGTCATTTGAATTCAAACGATTATTTTAAAATCACATTCCTACGATTATAAATGTAAAATACGGCCACGGTTTGTGTGACGTCTTCAAATTGTTTTGTTTTCTTACTTTCACATCCAAATAGCGAAATGGGAATTATCTCGATTTTGGGTATACCTATTTGTGTTTAATTACTACCTACCTAATCTTCGAGAAAGTTGAACCTTTGTTTTAAGGCAGTAGGTAATTATAAAGTCCATAGTGTTATAGAAGCTTTATCGTTCTCACAGTATCTGTGGGCCTATGATGGTTGATTTTAGCACATGATAAGTACGTATGTGACAAAGCATCCGTCACGTTTTTACAAAATGCAAGTGTGAGTGACAGATGCTTTGTAAATAATTTTTCATGTGATAAACGCAACCATCATAGGCTCTGAAAGCAAGCTGAATATGCATATAGTTCAAATCCGCTCTCTGTATTGCAGCAAAAATGGTTTATTTACTTATTAAAACTGTATCTAAACAAAAAGTTAAGTATAAATGGCGAATTTAACTTTCCATGAGGCATTCTCTACAAGTCATCCATTAAGGCCAAATAGAGACATTAATGGTGCGGGATTGGTGTACAACAAAACAGCATAATAAGATACTAAAAGACTACGAAAATTTTATTTTGTACAGGATAACTGATAAATATATATTATTATATTTTCCTTCCCAATTTATTTCATACGTATCCTAACTGTTTAATTTCGTCGATCAGATATTCTCTGAAATTGGTACCTTTTTATAACTTTTACAAACCTAATAATAATAGCGGATTTAGGACTGACTACTGTTGTTCACACACCGAATAAAAGGAATACCCCGAAAAGATTTAGGTTTCGGAGAAAAGCGTCAGTTGGAAATGCAATGAGGCCGTCTTTCCCGATGTTAAGTACGGTACGGTACCACAGATTAATACAATGTAGTATGTACGGGCATCAGTGCATTCCCGGCGAGCAAACATTAGATGTATTATTATTATGATTAACCTGTGTCTGTGATTATGACATAATCATTACATTGTAATGGAGCCGGGTCCTTGTACGACCACAGAGGTTTCCTGTGGCCGTCGAAGGGCACTCGGCCACATGGGGAGGCTGGATTCGACGTTACTACTGTTCTATTTCCTTGTCTAAGATATTGTGACTACCTATATGTCTAGCTTAAACGATGTAAAGTAAAGTTTAGCGGTAACTGTATGTCCCACTATGACCAGTATGGCCTGTGATTATTAGTGTAATTAACCCGAGTCATTGACCCGTTTGGCTATACTTAATGATTCATACATACGTATTGTGGCTACATATTCCAACTAGGGCCTGCAATTCGAATATTCGAATAGTACGAATATTCGACTCGTTTTGATATTCGAATACTAATGTGTGTGGTATTCGAATATTCGAATATTGTTTTATTAATGAAAAATGTAAAAAATTAAATGTAATCCTTTCACTTCAGCAAAATAGGGTATGTATAAATTTGTAGACTAACGTAAATAATGAATATATCCATAAAAATAACTTTCAAACTATGAATGTATATGTGAATATTATGAATGATAAGTCTTCTTCTCCTGGTCCGCAGGATTTTATAGGGATTGAGAAACTTATTTCAGGGCTCTGTGGTTCTGCCTGGCCGTGAGCCTACTCTTCTGAAGGTTTCAGGATTGGAATGCCGGTTTCGAAGAGGGCGCAAGGTCATTGCTCATTTTCTGTACATTGACAACCCTAAACTAGTGCCCCAGAAGGCTAAACGTGGTGGAGCTACAGAAAGTCACAGAAAGAATTAGTGGCGATAGCACCTTAGATCTCTTTCCGAAATTAAATCTATGTACTACTATTTGGTATTGCGGGGACATGAAGCAGGCTTCAGAGGCACTTCTTTTGTCGTTTGACAAAATTACTTAATTTTTGTCGGGTGGCTACACTCCTTTGGCCTACTGAGGTGGACTGTGGACTCAGACTAAACTAGGCGCTTTGGACAGGAAGGTGTTACTTACTACATATGGTATATGGTATTTTAAAGCCATCATTTATGTGACTGTTTATTCTGCGTAAGAGTCGAGGCCGTGACTTTAAACGCCAAGAATCTCCACAACCGCGAGATGTCCAGTCTCAGGGAATATTTCCTAAACAACAAGTATGGAATTAATCGCAGTGTAGTAGTAGAAAATACGTGGCAGTAGACAAAGCCTTCATTTTACCAGAGCTACGTAGCACCGATGACCGCAGGAACGTATGGAAGAGCAAGGAGCAGTACGGGTTGTTCTTTACAGAGTTTCGCTAAAACACCTTAAAAGGATCTCGTTCTCGAGCCATCTGGCTGGGTCAAAGGACAGATACAGAAGATTTCACTTTTGGACACAGGGTATCGTCGATTTCGCTTTGCATTGTCGTCGGCACTGTATGTTTAGGTATTCACGAATTGCTGTTCGTTTAATTTTACCACAGGATAAAAAAAAACGACTTTTAATACTTTTTAAAAATAATTTCAACTATTCGAATAATTCGTACCTGCGGAAAAAAAAACGAATATTCGAATACCTAATATGGACGAATATTTGCAGGCCCTAATTCCAACTCTCATGGTATTTTGTTTTTCATTCCAACAATTCAGATTAATGTTGAAGTATGTCTGTTTGGCCCTGTGATAGACTGATAGAGAATGCCATTTGTTATTAATTATATCGCTGAAGTCAAAAATGGCAGGCACAATTAATAAATTACAGGTTGTCAATGCCGAAATGTATGTATTTCGAATGTCAAAAATATAAGCGCGATAAGGTTGAGATATTACTCAATTTGAGATATCGCAATGCCTCGTCGAATGCTCAATGCAGCCCCGGTTCTCGATACAGCATTGTAACATTTGTAACCGGTGTATAATTTGTGGTATTGTCTATCGCATCCACGCACGTCGTGTCATTGTGGAGGCATTCCGAGCATGTTTGTAATGAGTTTATGGGTGATATACTTGTCATAATGTTACTTTAAAGAAAGAAAGAAAAATGTTTAATCCATCAAAGCACACACGACAGGACATTACTGGCATATTAGTGTTCTTTTAACCATCGTATGTCGTATGCGGAATAAAAATGTTTGGTATGAGTCCACCAATGTGTGTGAGTGTGTGTGTGTGTGTGTGTGTGTACTTACCTAGTGTGTGCTTTACATTTTTTGGAGTTCTAGTAAATAATAAAATTAGTGTTTTTTTGTCCCGTCAGCCAAATCAAGTAGGTACTTAACGCATTACGATACGCATTATAATAACATTTTATCACAAAATCATGTCTACGAATATGTTACACTAGATTGTAAATAAATAACAGTGATTGCAATCTACAAGCTATAAACAAGTCGTTAACTGCCGTAGATGTCATATAAGTGTTAGAGTGATATTTCAGCCACCTGGCCATTAGTTATTGTTGAGAAAGACATCTCCTATTTACGACGGCTCGTGTGAAGTACGTTGCACAATTCAAACCGGAATCTTAATTGCCTAAACCAATTATTTAACTATTTTACAACCTTTTCCGAGTTTCGAAATGCTCTCACTTTCGCGCTCCCACGGGCTTCTTCGATTTCAATTGAATTAGTTTTTTAATTCAGAACTCTTACTTTACAACCGCAAAAAATAATTAACAAGTCATATCTTTGGACAGCAACAATGAGTTGTTTCTTTGGCAATTAACGTAGTTGTAAATGATATGTAAGTCTGTGTGGCTCGCTAGCTCTGTAGCCGGGGGCCTATGATAGTTGATAAATAAGTGACAAAGCATATGTCACTCACACTCGCATCTTGCCAAAACGTGACGTCAAAACGTGACGTGATGCTTTAGTCACTTATTTATCGCGGGGTAAAAGCAACCATAATAGGCCCCCAGAGTGAGCCGAGTCACAGCGGCCCACTTGGGACACCAAACTCAACACATGAGACAAATTCGTGAAATAATGCTTTATATAGAAGCTTTATATACCACTTCAAGACATTGTTTAATTCTGTATTTATTCACCTTAAGAGTTAAAGTGTAACGAGAGATGAACACAACGCCCTCCCAATTCGGTTTCCAATATAGGTACCTACTGTCTGTCCGTTTTAGTCGGTGTTGCTAAACAGTCGAGTCATGGTGGAAGTATATAACTTTATGACTTTCCTTTACTATACAAGTCTACGTGTCTGGAATGAATCAAGGTAGCTAAACATATTCTCGAGAATTTTCTGTATAAAAGTAATTATTGCCCTCAATTCTAATAGCCCTAGTCTAGAGTCAAATTCTCTCTTATCACGGCCACCCTGAGCCGCTACTTAAATCAGCGCAAAATCTCTAGCTTTCCATTATCTAAAACTGTGTTTATTCTAATGGCGGGATGTGAAAACTGGCATTTATTTAAATACAGTACCGTTTGGTTACAGCGGCGCGTGCGCCGGCGCAGTCATTACATACATCATTACGCTCATTGCGTTACTGTTCCAACATTACGTGTCATTAGGCATGACGTCCATAGATCACTGCCTCAAATTAATGTTCGTTCTTAACCTGTTTACCTTGGAAGATTTGATTACAGACCGACCGACACACAGCGACAGGTGAAACTAAGCTGACGGGGGTAGGACATTTATACGTAGTTTTATATTGTACAAAAATGTTTAAATTAATAATGATGTCGTCGGTGTGTTAGGCACTTTGAATGCTGTCATCGTCACGACTACTTTGGCGTTGAATATAGTGCGACCAACTTATCTGTATAAACGGAGATATAGGAACTACGAGTGTCATGCTGAATTTTCATACGACTGTCATTCAATGTCTCTTGTCTCTGCGTTCGAGTGCTCTGTGTGTGAAGATTGTAGTGACACCCTTCAGTTTTCAGAAAAGTTGGTCGCACTATAGTTAGATTATGGTATTATAAATATAGTACATAATGTTTTACATCGTATTTAGTCGAAAAAAATCGTTTTAAGATGCTTTTTCTATCAACTTCGATGAAAAAGTTAAGATAGAAATATAAAACTAGCCCGCCAAAATACGATGGGAGTACACTATACACTAAGCACTAATATTTGTATATAACCAAAACATGGATAACGTTTCGCTTTGCACCAAAATACGAAATATCTTGCCCAGGTATTTTATATTTATGTCAGCCACAAAGCAAAATGTCAGCTGAGTGCAAACGAGCCGGTTAGTACAGCCCCTCTTTACGCGACCACAAACATAAATTCGTGTTAAAAGCAGGCGATAAATGAAATGAGACGAAGACAAAACCGCAATGTAAACCTACAGCAGTGCCTTGACTTCAAGAAAACATAGTCAATATATATATATAACTTGTAGAACTTTTGAAAAAAAAAATACAACGCATTCTGCCTTAGAATTTAAATTTGACGTTACTAATGATAAATATCCCAAATTTTACCACTGTACTACAGCTACATAAACGATGTGTTTTATCTATCTTTATGTATGTATGCACACACTTTATTGTACACAAACACAGGTTATGTTATAAATACAATGATAACATTATATGTACGAAGGTGAACTTACCCCTATTAGGGATCTCTTCCAATTAACTTTTGGGTGACCTTTAAATGGTAAACTTAAGAAAGCACTCAATGCAGTACGAATATCAACAATCGGAATAAATCCACCCAATCACAGTCACATGTCCGTGATATTGTCTTAGCATGCTCCGGAGGTTCCCTAGCAGGCAGCTACATTGTTCTCGCAACCTGATGACCAGTGATCGTGCTTTTTCTATCATTTTTGGTGCGATGACGTCAAATGACAAACGACAGCGACCTAGGGTTGTCAACGTGTATAATATGATTGACGTTTAAAATTATGTAATATTATGTTGTCGTTGAAAATGAAACACTTCCTTTTTTACTTGATCAGTTATTATAATTGTGTATAACATTTATTAGGTACTGTAACCCAAAATCCTACTGTCGGCCTGGTGTCATATCATTCGTGCACCGAATACCCCGGGGTATGCTGATGACTCAACACCGTTGCCATTGACGTGACGGCTTTTTGCTCCAGTTTTTACTGCTCCCAAAATCGACACCCATTCCAAGGCCTTTTTCTCTGATTCACTGATTTACAGGAAATCATATTATGATTTGTTGATTATAATAAAAAGTACAACTTTGAAATGAACTGTACGTGACCGATATTTCCTTGTCAATAAAAATAGAACCCTTTTTATCATCATAAATTTAAGAGCCAATCTCTTGTCGGTGTAGTTGATGAAGTACATGTATGTAGTTTTCTCCATACTCTATCAGCTACACCCTACATCGATTTGTGTGAGATAGTTCGATATTTATTTATAATATTAAATAAATATTAAGGGACAATCATACACAAATCGACCTAGTCCCAAACTAAGCAAAGCGTGTGACAAATGTGTGTGACAAACGAAGCTGTCCTGGGCACGGCTCAGCTACCCAGTATCACAGCCATGCTCAAGCAGCGGAGGCTGAGATGGCTAAGTCACGTGCACCGCATGGAGCACACTCGCTTGCCCAGGCAGATTCTACTCGGAGAGGTCGCAGGGGCAAAGAGACCCGTAGGCCGACCCATGTTGCGCTTCAAAGACTGTGCCAAGCGTGATATGGTTGCTTTTAACATCCCTAGCAACCAATGGGAAGAGCTGGCCGAGGATCGTGACAAGTGGCGACGCCTTGTTTATGAGGGCCAGTCAAAGCATGACGAAACCTGGTTTGGGGTGCTGAGGGAGAAACGCACGAGACGTCACGACGGGGCCGTCAACTCCCGTCCACCTGGGGGTGGATACACTTGTCGGGAATGCGGCCGACGGATTCAGTCCCGAATAGGACTATTAAGTCATGAGCGCATGTGTTGTCGCGATGCTGCTTAAATCATCTGTTATAGACGACAAGGCCTATTTATTATTATTATATAGATAACATCCATGACCCAAGAACAAATATTTGCACAAATATTTGCCCCGGCCGGGATTCGAACCCGGGACCGCCGACTCAGTAGGCAGGTGTCTACAAACCGAGCCAAACGCGTCGTCAAAAAAAAAAATCAGAAATTTATAAAATGTTTCTGTTTAGCCCAATGGTTGACTGGTAGAGAATGCCTTATGGCATTAAGTCCACCATTTGTACACTTTTTGTTTTGTGCAATAAAGTTTAAATAAATAAATTTAGCTAAAATTTCGCAATAGACAAATACTTATTGACTGACAGTACGCGCCTACGCACTGAGCTGTACCACGCTGTACGTAGTTTGGTGGTGGTTAGCAATAGCTTGGCTATTTACTTTGTTAGTTTAATGACAGGTCTTGTAGTTGAGCCGGTTTCTTTGTTTGTTTACTTTAATTACATTCTTGTACACAAGGCTTGTTAGCTGATTTATCAACGCCTATTTATTGCGTTTATAGATAAATCACTTTAAAACTTGAATAGGTAGTTAACTTCAAAAAAAAAAAAAAACGGAAAATCAATTATCTGAAAAAACCAAGTTCTATTTCATAGGTAGGTAAAGATCTAATATAATCTGATTCATAGTTCAATAGCCAAAGCATTAAACGCAAATTCAAAGTACTCTGTCCTGTCTGACATAATTATTAATGCAGCGACATGTCTATACTCAGTTCACGTTAGCGAGCTAGTATAGCGGTCTCTCTGTTGCACTTTTGTATGCAAATGAAAAGGACAAAAAAAGGGCTGTGGGCGTGTTTGCGCCCCTCTAATTGCACCTTACTGTGAGCCTCGGCTTACATGCCGTCGCTCGGAATATTTATTTTAATATTCCTTAATAATTTTTGGTGTGGTTTTTAATATCGTAGTAAACAAGGACCAATTTAAAGTTAATTAATTCATTGATACTTAAGAATTTTAAACGCACAATTGGCGTATATTAGATAGGCTACTTAAGCTGAATCTTAGGATATTAAGTCCATCAATCAATATTTAGATAGTCGCAGAGTAAGCGGGAAACAGTCCAATACACAATCCGAGTCGCAGAGTGAGCAGATACGAGTAATAGTCCAGTAAACAAGCCGAGTCGCAAATAAAACGGGACACCATACACAAAACAAAAAACAGTTGAAGGGAGAGCACGTCCGCACCGTACAAGAGACAGATGTTGACTGAAGTTCGGCCGCCATGTAAACTCACCCGGTGCGCATGAGTCGCCCTTATCTCTGACCAATTATGTGCTTTCTAAGATTTCTGGTACTAGTTCGCTAACGTGAACTGAGTATAGATGGCTGTTACAAATATGCAATATGTGCAATATTTAGAGTTCAATGTTATTCATTATTTATTATTCGAAAGTCAAAACCATTAATATTGTAATACGAGTAGGTGTACAAATTTGGTATTATTTACTCACCTTATCCTAAGTAGTGCGTAACCTGATTTAAATCGTTTCTGTCATTACATTAAGCAACAATATCAATATCTATATAGGTAGGTAATAACGTAGAATTTCAAAATATTGAGACAATTAAAGAAGTAGCAATATTTTATTTTATTTTATTTTATTTATTTATTGGAGATCAAACAGAAACAAGTACAGGATAGTCTTACAATATATATACAATTAAACAGTAACCATGCACTTATTTCCTAGACAGCTCTCACTAATAGACTGGTAGAAAAATCCAAATATCGGCTTCCTTTACCGTCCTAACGGCATTTTGTGAGCCATTTTGGCAACATGACTTTTCTGATGTAATAAAGCCTGCTGAATTCGATTCTGGATGTTGCCAAGCCGAATTTTGCCCCCCCCCCCCCCCCTTTTCCCCCCTTTGTACCTCAAAATATGTCCCTAATCACGGTTTTTACGGTTTTATACAAAAAGTATTACAGCTAGAAAAAAAATGTCAAAGACAAGAATGATCTCTATAAAATTTCCTATAACATGGTGTATAAACTTTTTTAGTAGGCCTTATGGTTTGTTAGCAATATCTTCCCGAACTTCATAGACTGGTAGAAAATTCTAAATATTGGCTTCCTTTACCGTGCTAACGCATTTTGGGATCCATTTTGGCAACATGACTTTTCCGATGTAAAAAAGCTTGCTGAATTCGGTTCTGAATGTTGCCAAGCCGAATTTTGCCCCCCTCCCCCCTTTTCCCCCCTTTTTGACCTCAAAATATGTCCCTAATCACGATTTTTACGGTTTTATACAAAAAGTTTTACAGCTAGAAAAAAATGATCAAAGACAAGAATGATCTCTATAAAATTTCCTATAACATGGTGTATAATTTTTTTTAGTAGGCCTTATGGTTTGTGAGCAATATCTTCCCGAACTTCATTATTTTTTTAAAAATTGATAAACTTGGTCGAGGCAGTGAAATGCACTTATTTTAGGATAATTGGTATCGCACAGGATCCAGCCGCTCTGCAGCGCTTGACGCTGACATCCAGTTGGCATGCTGCTTATTATCTGTCAAGACTCACGAGACTTTCAGTCATAAGCAGTCGTCAGATTTACACGCAGAACCGTACCCAAGTCGGGCTAAAAGGGCCGTAGAAAATAAAAATGCTTTGCAGTGAAATACACTTATTTTGGGATAATTGGTTCCGCACAGGATCCAGATCCTGTGCGAAACCAATTATCCCAAAATAAGTGTATTTGACTGCCTCGACCAAGTTCATCAATTTTTTTTTAAATAATGAAGTTCGGGAAGTTATTGCTCACAAACCATAAGGCCTACTTAAAAAAAAATACACCATGTTATATGAGAAGTTCCTGTCCCTGCTGTACAAGTCGAGTATGTGACGATGCAGGCTATGCTTTGTTTGGCACCACTCCAGCGCCTGAGCGTTTGCCCCCCACATCAGACGCAAATATGGTAGATTTTGAACGACCTGCCTTGTACAGGTCTTGAAGGTCGGACCTTAGTTCATTTTGAAATTTGCGTTGTAGCTTGTAGACCTGCACCCCTAGGACAACTGTCGCAAACGGCCATTTCTGGCGCGAGATAATTGCCTGTCTCTTTCTGTGCAGTAATGTAAGAGGGTGACGGGTAGCGCTATGTCGCGCGACAAGAGTCGCAAAGAATAGTTGTGCTAGACGGGCTGCTGTTGGTGAGCCTTTCGGAAACAAACTTCGTTACTTAGAGTGAGCTAAGCAGCTTACCAGTGTGAATTGACACTTTATTGTTTTCTGCTGCAAGATCCTGGGTAACTGCATTTCTAAGGCCCGTTTCTGGAGAATCTGGCGTATAACTGAGCATTTTGAATGACTTCATGGTCAGAAGTAAAGCATTTTTATTTTCTACGTCGCTTTTAGCCCTACTTGGATACAGTTCTGCGTGTAAATCTGACGGCTGCTTATGACTGAAAGCCTCGTAAGTCTTGACATATAATAAGCAGCATGCCAACTGGATGTCAGCTTCAAGAGCTGCAGAGCGGCTGGATCCTGTGCGAAACCAATTATCCCAAAATAAGTGTATTTCACTGCCTGGACCAAGTTCATCAATTTTTTTTTTAATAATGAAGTTCGGGAAGATATTTCTCACAAACCATAAGGCCTACTAAAAAAAAATATACACCATGTTATAGGAAATTTTATAGAGATCATTCTTGTCTTTGACATTTTTTTTCTAGCTGTAATACTTTTTGTATAAAACCGTAAAAACCATGATTAGGGACATATTTTGAGGTAAAAAGGGGGGAAATGGGGGGAGGGGGGCAAAATTCGGCTTGGCAACATTCAGAATCGAATTCAGCAAGCTTTTTTACATCAGAAAAGTCATGTTGCCAAAATGGCTCACAAAATGCCGTTAGACTTGAAAATTTTGATTTGAACTACCAGTCTATAAGACACATTTTGATGAATATAATATTCTTAACCTACGATACATTCTAGGTACACTGTGCCAATAACAATTCGTAACTTAGCGTGAACCATTTAAGTAATACGAAATAAATAAGCTAGAATAAACAAAAACAAAGAAAGACAAAAAACAAAAGAACAAAAGAACCACCAGCTAGTTTTACCTACTAGTTATAGAATTAAGACGAGCGTGATGCTGAGCACCAAGTAATGACGACATTATACTAACTTTCGGGGGCAAGAATGTTCAGAATCTGTTTCCGGAAATTGGGTCGACTTAACTTGAAGAGGTCCACCGATGTGAACATCTTATTGTACGTGTTGCACAAACGGCGTAAGGGAGCACGTACCCCGGCGTTACTTGCAGCGTTGGGGACGGAAAACACGGCGGCCGAGCGCGAGGTGCAGTTTTGTCCTTTTATAAAATAAATACAAAAACTTGACGTCAATCTCTTCAGTGATCACAGCGAAATCTGTTCTTACGAATCATGGCGTCATTATGACATTCAGATTATATTTGTCCTCGCTCGCTTCGTTCATTCGTCCAAATAATCATTTTGTATCACAATAGATTGTTTTATCCTCTTGTCAAACAATTACTATTTCAGGAAGTTTTTTCGAAGAAAAAAAACCATCTGTATTCTGTGCTACAGTACTGCTTACAACATTGGAACGATTTAAGTAACACTTTAAAACAAGAAAATCTTACCTCAATGAAACTGACATTCAAATAAATACTCAGTTAAGCAATATTAGGCATCCATTAAGTTACATCAGCAAGACGTAGCGGCCGGTCTCGAGCCGGTGATGGATGGGGCTGTTGACAACCATCGGTTCGGCGACGGCCCCTGGACGGCGACGCCGGCGGCGCACAGGTCGAAACAGTTTCTGACTAGTTTGGGCAGTGTCATGTTTTTTCATTGTGAATGTGGAAATATTTTGGCCCACGTATAAATATATTGTTTGATATATACCTATTAAGTTTATCAAAATATAATAAATTTATTTATTATTTATTAAGAGCCTATATTGTCCCACTGCTGGGCAAAGGCCTCCCTCTCATTCTTCCATGCGTCCCTTTCGTGGTAGACCTCGAAGGAGATGGCGAGACGAACTTGACGCCTTTCACCGAGACTGGTGGGAGATTGCTCGGGACAGGGACGCATGGAAGAATAAATTATTTGTTAGTAATTTAACGACGCGGCGCGGCGCGACGACGATTTGACGACGCGGTTGGCTCGGTTTGTAAACACCTGCCTACTGAGCCGGCGGTCCCGGGTTCGAATCTCGGCCAGGGCAAATATTTGTGTGATGAACTCGAATATTTGTGCTTGGGTCATGGTTGTTCTATGTATTTAAGTATATATTGTATGTATATCGTCGTCTAGTACCCATAACACAAGCCTGCTTGAGCTTAATTTGGGACTAGGCCGATTTGTGTGAGGTCGTCTGATATTTATTTATTTATTTGTTATTAGTAATATACCCATTTCTTTTCTGGATATAAAAGTATTTTTTTTTGATATTTAGAAAACTATTAGATTTTTTTTAACACGACGAGTGGCACAAGTACCTAAGTGTTTAACGATTGCAAAAAAATACGAATGTTTGGTGTCACGGTTATCCTAGACGTGCTCTCATGAGATGGCAATTTGGTGTTCATTTCGAAGGCTCTTGCTGTGTCGTTAATAACCATACCCCGGGTTTTCGGATGCACGAATCATTTAACACTACACACACACGGCCGACGGTAAGCCTTAAATCATTCGAACACCTAAAACCTCGGGGTGTGTTAGTACCTAACGAATGTAAATTAATAGTGCATTACTGAAGACGCCGGAAAATAAGAGCTTGCCGGCTGAGTAGGTATAGACGGAAGACCGAAGGGAGGCCGGATAGTGATACGAAACCGGCAAGCCATTTTCACGGCTATGGCATGTATAGTGCTTTTCTCAAAGATATGCAATGAAATAAAAAAAATAAACCACCAAAAATACATAGTTCAGTTGTTTAGCCCGTTCACAAACACAGAAGTGTTTAAAAAAATTACTTCCCGGCCTAGGCCTTAAATTTTGTATGGAATTCCTTTACAGTTCTCTCGAAATATTCCGCCTGAAACGTGACACTTCGAAGCCTGTTTTAACGCACGTTATGACGATATTTCATTTGCATGTTTGAGATAAATGAATTTAAATTAAAGTTCTAACAAGTAGTTTTCATTTCTTCGTCTTAAACGATATTATAATTTTTTTTTATTATAAGTAATCCTAAGTTTGAAACTAAACTGCCGTCTCACGCGCAAGATAACTTCATAATTGTATTGGAGTAACTGCCGCGTCATGTGCGGGGCGCCGACACAAGATTGATGGTCCGACTTGCTGGCAGATGGCGCCTTTATGTGCCTCAGATTGCTTTGAGGCTTTTATCGTGTAGGTATGGATAACTGTCATCTTAACTAACATTTCCTGCCACCCTTATCTCTCACGACAGATACGTTCAAGTTGGTTTTTCAACGACGACATGAGGTGGCGAGAAAGCTACGTATAGAAAATATATTAAGAAATGGTTAAGATCGTTTCTTATCTTTCACACCCGACTGCCGAGCGTTATACAATAAAGTAACTCCAGTAACCTTATCGGTTCTGGAGATTCCGCGGACTGAACAGATAGTTTGTAGATTCGCGCGTTCTGTATCGGGGTCTGTCATAAAAGCCAAATGTCATTACTGTACGTAATGAATCGAATACCTCTACCATGATAGAAGCGTGCAAAAAACCCGATTGCAACCTAATCGTCCTAATAGATCGAATTGTAATTTTACGTCTACCGAACTAACTATATTCATTCTTTGATAAAAATCAATCGAATGTTGAATTTATTACTTAGAATGTTTAGATGCTAGGTCAGGGATTCAGAAACAGGTTATATAAGATAAGAGTGAAAAGAATTTTAAACTTCACTTCGTTTCTGTATGGTTTATTTTCCCGTAGACACTATTTATACTCGTACTGGTTAATTATATTATTCTTTATTGTTTATACTTGTTTTCACTGGTTCTTTGGATTGATTAGACAATATATTCGAGCGGATCCCTTACTGCAGTGTCAGCTACATATCTATTATGACATTCATACCTACACCAATATTTGTTTAAAACTAAACTACAAAACCACATTATGTCAACCATAAAACTAGTACTACTAGCGTCATCTAATATCAATATAAATAACCAAATTTAGGATAAAACCGAGGCAAGCCGAAACTTCTATCGAAGTCATATGCAATGCAATGATCATTTCGGAAACAAAAACAGTAATAAAGTCGGTTATACAAAGAGAAAGAAATGAGTTACGTGTCTCTCAAATTGTATCTTTACATTAAACTTACCGAACAAGAGACATAAACTTAACGTTAATCAACATCAAGGCATTATGACCCTGGATTACATATAAAGCACATAAAAAAGAAATAAATATAAATTAAACTTGCATTTTATGACTAAACTTGAAACTATAAAGGAGAACGGACATCGGTGGGCTTGATGTGCTCACTAACAGCGTTCATTAGGCATTTTATGTCCAGGGGCTATGATTGTTGCGTTTATCACGTGATAAAGAAGTGACCAAGCATCTGTCACTCACACTTGCATCTTGTAAAAATGTGACTGATGCTTTGTCTCTATTTTATAGCGTGATGAACCAGTGATTAACGCAACCATCATAGGGCCCGGATGTTCACTGAGATTGATATAAATTGCCTTAACGACTGATTTTAAGTGCTATTCAGCACCCTTACCGTGAATTTACAGTGACCGTACTCGCTAGCGACGGCGTAAAAGATTTGTATAGAGAATTGTAGTTCTACAAAGTATCCGCTACGGGCGCTCTACTATTTTCCATACAAATCGCTTACGCCGCGCCGTCGCTATCGAGTACGGTCACGGTACCGGTACCTCACGGTAGGGGTACTGTTAACATAGTTAGTTGTCGTTAGCGTAAGATTGTGAACAGCGTCTCATTTTTAAGACTGATCTTGGTAAACTCGCAAATATATATAATATTTTCTTCGTGTCAACCTTTCAACCTTTGACAACGTTATCTGTAAAGGTACCGAAACGTCAGGGAGGCTCAAATATTAATATACGCGATATAATCCGTTTAATCGTTTTATTTAAATCTCAAATATATATTTATGTCAAATTATTTACCTAAGTACCTACTTACTGATCAGAAAGGAAGAGATTATGTACTTAATTCTTTTTATTTTTTGTTTTTTTTTCTATTATTGATGTAAATATGTTTTGTTTCCGCATAAATGCTTTTCTTTCTTCTTGACTTTAAAGACAATGATCATAGCCCACAAACTAGTACTGAAAACGTTCAAGTAATAAGAAAGCAATGCGAAAATGAGAATTCACATGTGACATGAAGTATGCACGAAAGTGTCTCTAGGCCATTTGGAATAACATAATATTGTTAGTTATAATCAGAGGCGATAATTTTGTATATATATTATTATTATTATTATGAGCCTATTATGTCCCACTGCTGGGATATATATATATATTTTTTAATTTATTTAAATCAACAGGTTTTTTTACAAAGTTTTAAATGTTGTATTGCCACTTTTGGAAACCCGGGAGGTTTATATAATAGTGGCAAGGTCACGCGGTTCGGTCCGCATCACTATTCATCTTAAGTATAAGTAGGTATATAATACTGTAGTTAGTTAGGGTACATTGAAGACACCGTTTACTGTCGGTTTGTAAGCGATATAGCACCGTATTGAGCTAGAAATATTCTGGTCTATGCAATTGGATGTCATCAGGATTGTATGGGTGTTCCAGCACACAATAAATCCGCGGGAGGCTGTCCCCACTCTAAATGCAAATGCGAGTGCCGTAACTCGCCCGATGACAGAGCTTTATTAAAAGGGATATAGAAAGTGGCCGAACCGACCCGATAGATATGGAAATCCTAATAGACATAAATGTGAAAGTCCATATCCCTTCCCAGAATTGAATTATAGTGTAGGCGAACTTGCACACAAATGTTATTTACGCTACTGCAAATGGAACGTAACTTTGTGGTCGACGATTAAAAAACCAAAACAGGATCCATTAAAACCATTTTTGCATTAACAATATCAAAACTGATTTAGACGTGTAAGAAAACCGTTAGTTATATTGACTTTTCTTTTAATCAATTTGCCTAAAACGTTCTCGCATTTATCGGCGACCCGCAATTGAATGCAGTAGCGTACGGAATTGATTAGTTATCCATTAATTTTATACAAGTCGTTTGGCGTCGCGTTTAAGAACCTATCAATTCAGCGTGAAACCGCGGTTATCAACCTATAAAGGATCTAAAGACCACCGCAGCATAAATACGATTTTATATATTTTTTTTCTTTTTATGTTTTGTTATCAATTAAGACAAAAGACTTACTTACTAGATTAAAACTATTAAAAGGTTACTAAGTATTAAATTTGTAAATTGCGAAAGAATGTGATGCACGGTTAGATACCACCAAAAATGTACTGAGACATACGCTACAGAAATATAACAAATAATGAAAATAAAGATAAGGAAAGAAAGATTTATATTACTTTAAACATTTGGTCAAATAACCTTACTAAATTAAATTATCGACAAAACGGAACCATTTTGTTTACGACCAATTAGCAGCGGCCAGTTATTCGTAATCATGTAATCTGGGAACATAAACTCGGGTTTACGAAATACGAGAGGAATGGAAGAAATGGCTCCAAATTGAGCTTACGGACCGGTTCGCGGCGGCGCAAGAAAGTTATTTTTTAACTTTTTATGGAGATTTACCCTTGAACCTCCGTGTTGGAGCAGGCGGGGTATTCCAGACGCCATGTTCTTTGAGCCCTTTACGAGTCTAAAAAGAGCTTTACGAAGAGAAAGTATATCAGTGCACTAGGATTGGTGTAATATATTTTCACGTAACTAATATTTAGGCTTTTGGGGGAGTTTCTACCTAAAGCGATTACTGATTTTAGCGAATAACTTAAAACCGTAACATATAATAAAATTTATAAATTCAGACTCCAATTTAAGTGCTAACGCTAAGCTAATTTCTAATCATATATGTTTTCGTTAAAATAATCTTCATCAACCAATACGATATGATATATTATATATTTAATAACAAAAATAAAAACTTACACCAGGTCACGGCACCAAAGTGACATCTGAGATATTCGGTGTCCTATCATCACTAAAATATAATAACTATTTAGTTTTTCTCATCCCCAGTTGTCTCCTTCATATAACCATTTAATAAACAACGTTTAATCGATCACCGATCGATTGGATCTACTTTCACTGAAAGACTTTGCGGAAGCGCGCGGCATTTGATGCACATATTGATCAGAGCGTACTCGTAGTATAGTAATTATGTGCGACGTGCCACGCTTCATCAACGAGCGATTAACGCACGAAAAATGTTACCTGATATAAAATTATTGTTATAGTCTCTAAACACATGTTTGGTTAAACAAACCGCTGTGAGCTGCATACCTTGTCATCTTTTTGGACTGCAATTTTTATGTTTCCATCACCATATCGCCAACATCAAAAAATTGTATTTTATGCAATCGTTGCACAATGAACGATCTTAAAGTCGAGTACCGCGTTTAGGTCACGAGGCTTAAGTAAGGTACGAGATTTTAAGACCTAATTGTGTAACATTGCATACAGTACTTTTTATACGAGCAAAACACAGGTTTTTTTTTTACTTTATTCGTCATTTCCCCATATGAATTTTTATTTTTGTAGTAACCTTTTTCGTTCAACTAAAACTGACCTATTTAAAAAACATGATCGCGATGGTCATGATATGACGGTGCTTCGTGATTGGTTAAGTTTTTTGACAAGTTATTTCAACCAATAAGTGAACAGTCAGCATATTTGAATTAAATAAAAAGCACGCCATGCTTGTTATTTAATTCAAATAAGCTGACGTTCTCTTTTTGAAATTATTACAGTTGAGTAGAATACGCAGTATTTCCCCGTGTGTGTATAGGATGCGTATTTTTTGTAGGAACTTTCGCCGATAACTTCCAAACATTACCGATCTAGACCGCAAACTATTCACTTCTGGTATCGCTAATTACACATCGAATCAGGATGCTTTCACGCATGATCGGGTTCCGCGGCCATCTGATGCCGGGAATCTTCGCCGGAAATCGAACGACCAGTGATTGCCCACCGTTCCGGACGGTAAGTGCCAACTTAAGTTTAATTCGTTTTTAAGTGTTTTGTCATGTTGGCACGTGATCCTTGATACGGTATCTAACTACATGACATTTGATGACGCGTGGGCTTTTAATTGAATGGCTAATGCCTGATGACGGGCAACGATTATTATAATGTATGTAAAAACTGCAAAAACGCTCTCTTTAATTAGTAATTTGATTAGTTTTAATAAGCATTTACGAAATTTTTATATTATCATTGCCATTTCAGCCATAATAAGTTCACTGCTGGACAAAAGCCTCCTCAATAGTCTTTCACGTAGGACGGATAGAAGCGACCCGTACCCAGCGAGTCCCCGCAACTCTATCCAGATCATCCGACCACCTTGCAGGGATATAAGGTATGGCTATCACAATAAGACAATGAGACTATCACAGGGAGAAGACTGCCCCAGTCCAATAACTAACTATCTGTTAGTCTTACCCCATTAGGCAATAAACTATGTTAGTCGTTAGTTAATCATACAGGAAAGAATCTCCTGATCTGTTCCACCCTGTATACAATCGCTCCACAAAACATGTGTCCCCATCTATGAAGCAACTGCAAGCGGTACGAAGCTATTTGACCAATAAACTGGCATATTTTACTGGTATTTATAATAAATTGCGTAACTAAAACGGCGAATAGATTGAGGTGCAAGAAATTGGTTTGGTCCCCGCTGCGAAGTCGATCTGCGCTTGGCCGTTACCCGCTCAGAAAGCGACGCACGAACTAACTTCTGTATTTAATTGTATATTACAGTCAGCTAAAAAAGAGCAGCTAAGAGATATACTTTAGTTCGTTCAAAAATATCCTCTCTCAACTCCTAGCGAAGATGTTTTGAATGGACTAAACATGTTTGCATCGGACTGTATATGAGATTTGAATTTATCTCGCTCTTTAAGGGCCAAAAGGGAAAATGTTATGCTCTCATCAAGCGGCGCGTACTTTGATATTAAGTATTAAATGCAAAGTCAATCCCATCCACAATACTTTTTATCACTTCTGGAGACAGGTGCTGAGAGGCTATTAAATAGGTGTTTTTAATTACATGATGTAATTACTCTTAAGTTATAACTTCCATTATATCCACTACAGGTTATAATATAAGGCTTTAAATACTTACATTATGGTCAAATGATGAACCTGCTAACAGGCGCCGTTCTTACTCAACAAGCTTGCAAGTACTTAAACATGATAATTGAGATATTGTTATTTTCTTCTTTCAGCCAGCGTATTACTCACGCAATTTATTTGCTGTTTATTTAGTCGTTTATGGCAGGCGAGGAATGAGCACTGCGTTTTACGAGCTGGACAAAGTTAGACAAAGCACTTTGTGTCACGTACTTATTGGAGAGGGAATCGGCGCTGTCGTATTTTGCGGACTAAATAGTTACCTCAATCAGTATGAATTGGATCCTGATATGATCATTTTATAGTCTGCCTATGCACCTTACAAGGCAAAATGGTAACATTACGTGTAGTCAGCCAAAAAAGTAGTCTACCACTTTTGGGCCTATTACTACACATGAAATAGCTTCGAAAAGTGGTACCACAGTTTTTTGACTGGCCGAACATTACCTGTTTGAATTTATCTAATTTATTTACACGCTTAAAAATACAATATTTAAGAGGTAATAAAAAGATTACTCACCGTTACAACTGTTATCGCAGTAAAAAGAGAAAATCTTAAAACCATAATTTATGTCGTAACGTTACACAAGGCAAAGCTTTGCGATGTGTGTGTATCTCCAATGCTCAAAGTTTAGTGCGTTCTCAAGTTTCCGGCGTGGTCGGTTATCGGTCAAGTGCGAGCGGCCGACCGTGGCGACAGGTGCGGGCGGAGGAGGTTCCACTTGCCACTCCTGCACACAACCTTTTATATTTATCTTTTCCCAACCTTTGCATCCAATAGCTCAGTTTAAATAGGGTTAGACTTCATTTTGATACACTTTTGAAAACGCAAAAATAATACTGACAAGGGTTTTAGGATTCTCATATATCATCTCAAGAGACTGACCTGCAGGTGGTGCACTCTGCCAAACAGTGAACGACGCCAAACCCACCAACTCGCATCGGACCAGCAGGGTGGGATCAAGGTCCGCTTCTCAGCATGATAAGGACTGGGCTGGTCACGCTAGCCGCATGCAATTTTTAAGGTTAGCCCTCACTACCAGTAGTTGGACTTTGTGTGTGAGACATACCTAACCGTGGAGAGTTCCCGGTCCGCAATAACATTTCCGATCAATTACAACCTGGTTTTATAACAAGAGTGCATAAAAATCTTCTGTGCAACAGGTGTAAATCTATTTATATCAAAAAAAAGTTATATTCCGAGATCATTCTGTAACTCATTTACATGGATTAGATTCACGATGCACCCTGGCAGCGAAGAAAAGCGCCCCTCGAGAGGTAGCAAGCCGTTTTATTTCATAATCAAGCAGTTTACCCCACGTATAAAGTTGTTACTAATAATTTTCGCCTATAAGAAGTGAAATATAGTTAGTCCCAAGTGGAAGGCGGTGTCGTAGGGCGCAGGGCGCAGGCGCGGCGGCGCATGACGCGCATTGTGGCGCGCTCCCACGCGCTGTAGTCCGGAACTGCGCTCACGCAGAGCTAAAGGTGATCCCTTCTTACAGACACTTAAAGTTATGACCACCATACACAAACGACGCTCAAATTAGCTAGTCTACATTTCCAGTACTTTGCCGTAGTCAAAACCGACCAGAATAATCCTTAGTGACTCTGTGAGCTGTAAACCTCGTGAACAATTTTAGAAATGGCTGTTAATTATTTATGTTTTCAACACACATATCTCAGACATAAACACTCGCAATCGAATGCTCTTCTAAGTTTCTTAAGAGATAATTACTTCCTTTCTTTGAACTCCTGATACAACAGAAGACAAGTTAGACATAGCGGAGCGTTCATTTTCCACATTCACTACATTGGTATCTACTAAGGGAGGTTCCACACGGCGACAATTTGCAGCGATGCAATCGCAAAAAGCAGTGATAAAGTCACGAAGCTGTCGCCGGTTATATACCCTCGCCCACGTAAACACGAATCTTCTCTGAATCACTACAGTTGCAATACAGCATCAATACAGCCGCGATTCAGCATTGACACAACCGCGATACAGTAAATAGTTGCGAATTCGCGATATATTCAGAGAGGCACGACTCCCCCTCCACCCTTCCTATACCCGATTTCGCCCGAAACAAGCGCGCGTTATTAGCAATGCTGAATCAAGACAGTCGCCCGTTTGTATCGATCAGAAGCTATGCTGAACCAAAACACTGCATTGCGACAGTCGCGCGTTTGTATAGCTACTGGCATCGCTTCAGTCTCGCGTTGCGAATACGATGACCGCTCGTCGTCATCTGAATCGGTGCAAAACTGCAAAAAATCGCCGTGTGCGACATTCCTAAGTCATTACTAGCCTCTGATGTGGCTCTGACAACAATTACATGTAATGCAACACTGTTGTTGATTTATCTGCTTCGAAGATCGATGCAAATAAATGATAGGTATTATTTTTGCATAGAAATATAGAGCCAACTTTTTACCTCAAAAAATGCATGTTTCCCGAAGCACAAGCCAAACATGTTTGCCACGTGATCGAATCAGCGGCTAAAAACTAGTAATTAAACAAAGTCCATCTGAGTGGTGCCGTGCCGGCGCGTGCGCGCGCGCCGAGAACGCTTCCGTCGAACATTACTGCAGCGAGCGCGAGCGGGAGAAAAATGCGGTAAAACAAACTCTGGGTTATTATTGTGCAACGCGTTAATGGGATGCCGAGAAACATTTAAAGATGATTAAAACAGAACCTTACCTAAATGATGAATAAATAGATCATCTAGTTCTAGTGCATGCTTTTGACAAAGAATCACGGATTAGAAGGTGTCTCAATCATGAGTTGTTAGTTAAAAAACTGTAAAAACATCTTAGTGTGTGTGTAACTGAAAGTTTTGTTTAAATATACATCTGTAAATGGCTAAGTAGGTATGTTAAATTACACACTATAGATAGTAATTACCTTTCATACGATATCGCTAGCGTCTCCACATGGTACTAGATGGTATGTAGCAGATACAAACCAGAAATTCTAAATAAGCAATTCACGCTTAACATAAATTACACTTTCAATTAATTAGCGTTGTAGGAATCAAGTGTTGGTTAACGACGGGAAGCCAGTACAAATTGAGCTACTTGTTTTTGCCATTACATACATAAGAGTCCAGTACATATTCGTACATATACGTGCCAATGCGCACTCGTATATACATATCTGGATTCTTGATGATAGTTTGAATTAGCATCTACTTATGCGTGTAACTAATGAACGGAATTTGCATATACGTTGTTCGAATTAATTAGAAGATTATTTAACAATTTTTCGTAAGTGCTGACAGCATTATTATGAATGTAATATGAAATCAAATGAACTATTAAGTATTGGCTTGAATTGATACAATGTATTTCTGATTTATCAGGAAACACACATCCTATAATTCGATACACATATATATTTCCAGGGCAATAAATAGAAAACATTTATTTCGAGCAACACTGACTCATATAGGTATTCGATACAAAAATAGAAATAGAAAATAACACATTATAACACATTAAATTACTTTCAAAATACATTACAAATTACAGCTTAAGAAAAAGAACACAATTATTATTCATTATAGGTCAATATAAATGCAGTAATGCAAATTAGAATTCGTGTTAAGTATATGAAAATGTCCAAATTCAAATTCATTAAAAGTTAAACATAGAACCTTGTAACATTGGTCTAGCGATACGCTCATCATCAACATCATATCATCCGATAGACGTCCACTGCTGGACAAAGGCCTCCCCCAAAGTTCTACACAACGACCGGTCTTGCGCCGCCCTCATCCAATTTCTGCCCGCGATCCTAATCAGATCGTCAGTTCACCTTATTGGTGGCCTTCCCACGCTACGTCTTTGTCTGTGTCAGTCAAGAACCTTTCTGCCCCAACGGCCATCGGTTCTACGAGAAATGTGCCCCGCCCACTGCCACTTATGTTTGGCGACTGTCTGAGTTATATCTTCAACCTCGGTTCTGATGCGTATCTCATCATTTTGGATTCAATCCGCAAGGAAACTCCGAGCATAGGTCGCTCCATTGCCCGATAGCGAGATGCTGATAGTAAGTAAATCTTAAATATCGACCTATCGGAGGATGAATAAGAACAAAGAATATAGTGCGCAATGTAGCTATTTATATATATACATAATAAATGTATGCACACACAAACAAACACATACTGTATTCCTTTAAATTAGCACCATCATTAAACATGAATAACCTTCTTAAGAAATTAAACGATTTAACTTATAAATATGTTATTAAATTCAGTCAGTTGTTGGGCATTGTTCGAATCCCGAATATAAATTAGTTTGCGCACCTGGTTAAACATTTCCATACAAATTGAATCCCAGCCAGCCTCGAAAAGGCCCAACAACATCAATTTGTATACTAAAAATTCATTATCATACATTTTTAAACTTTGAGTTTATCATTGCTACAGTTATAATGTCATTTTTCAATTGATTACAGAATGAAGACACTAACTTCATGTGGATATCATTTCTGTAGAGTCAAGTTCATGAATTTATGGTTCAAAAATGTTATCAAAAATATGTGAACTCGTCTCTAATGTTAACGGCGTTAAAGCTTGTTTGCTCACAGTTTTGATCATAAAATTAAGGACTGTATGATATGTAAACGCGTTATTGTATAGAGGGTTTAAAAAAGCTTTATTCCTTTCAAGAATTTAAGCGATTGTTCCACGTAAACCTATAAGTAATTAAGTAAATGCTTTTCTTAAACATAATCGTTACGTTAGCTGCCACTTCAGACAGACTCTCAAACGTTCGATTTGATTTGCCATAAAATAATCGATTCAAGTACACAATGTACACATTGTCTGTATTGTACGAACCATAAACCCTCCCTCCGCGCACCTTTTATCTCATTTTGATGCGCTCGTAATAAACATGTCCGTATCGCATTAATAATAACTGCCTTTAAACTCAAAACGTAAGATCAGAAGCGGGGTGTTGATGGCGCTTACGCCACTCTGCCGCGGAGGGTGAAGTTATTGGATGTCACAAAAGTCAGTCGTGACAATGGCCGGTGAGCCCTCCCGTGACAATGCCCATCAAATTGACGTTTACAACTTGATATAAATAAAGCAGTAGCTGCCGATTGTGAGCGGTGGCGCAGGGGATGAGCGGAGCGATGGTAAGTTTGTATTTATCTGATTTTATTTTATAAATTAAATGAATTTGTGCGGTACAGCAGTGCGATGAAAAACGTTTTAACGAACGCGAAAATATTGTTTCACAGAAAACTTTTTTGGATGAATTGAGTGCCACTCCTTTTCTGCTCTGCTCCGCTTCTCTACGGATTACACCTCATCGACCGCCATTTAACAATAAATGCTACTCGAGAAAAATCTAGTAATATAAAGATATGTTTTCACCTAAATATTGTATTAAGCGGTTTACACTCACGTGAAGTTGTCAGAAACGGCCCGACATGTCTCGAACTCGTGTGGAGCTCTTCATCAGGGACTGTTGACCGTACAGCGGCACAATAACTTCGTCACTCAAACCGCTTAATACAATAATTAAATATGTTTCACGAAAATTTTAATAAGTTTTCATCTGTTAAATATTACACATTAATTTCGCTTTACGCTGACTCTTGTCACTTGCGCACGCGCACCACCTGGGGACCGAATTGATCCCGTTGTTCGATCAATGGCGGCGCCACCAAGCGCTCTCATATCCGACTCTACGGAAATTGGCACTCTAACACAACTGGCGCTTACGACGTGAGTGCCGCTACTGCCAAACAAATACTACACGGATCGACGTAAACGCCAGCCAGTTTAGATCTACTGGATTGATTTGACCGTGACGCAAGCGCAGAACAATAGGTTGACAGGAGTACCGGTTCTATCCTCCCCTACTTAAATGAGAGATAAGAGCGATTATACACAACACAGCATTTTTGTAAGCAAACACAATTCCTGCACAAATTCGGATAAAATGCGAGGTTAATTTAGATCTTTTAAGATGAGCTGTGTAATACAAATCTCCCAGGCGACCTCATCTAATAGTTTGCTAAATTGCTACTTGATTGCTACCTACAAAAATAACTCTTTCTTTCATTCCCTCCTTCTCTTTTCTACTACAAATGCTTAAGTTTTCCGAATACTATAACTACTATAAGTAAATTCATTATGAAGTAACCTAATAATTTGTATCTAA
Organism: Apotomis turbidana; assembly: GCA_905147355.2. NCBI lineage: Eukaryota > Metazoa > Arthropoda > Insecta > Lepidoptera > Tortricidae > Apotomis > Apotomis turbidana. Next base: position 26,261,713 of record LR990288.1, read on the forward strand.
CCCAATGGACACTACGATCCTAGACCAAAATTCTTAGGTCAGTTTGTACAACAACGGCTACTTACTCACACGGTGCCTTTGCGAATGCAGTTTAAAATAAGCGGTGTGTAAAGGGCCCTTGCAGGGTTGTTTAGCATCGTATGCCCTATTGTGCTCCGAGCCCCAGCACAGGTGATGTAATACCGGCTTACAAAGATTAGGGGATGTTTTAATATGAGTGCGTTGTTATTGGATTTCAATGGTGTGATGAGTTTATGAAAATAAACAGCTAGGGTACGTGGTCTGATTGGATTTATTGTTAAAGCTTTATTAAGAGAGCGATCGATGACCGATGCGTATATAAGTATCCAAATCTGGTATAGTAGATGTGGGTGTCACGACCGTCTAACTGAAATGGGCCTGGGCTCGATATGAAAAGTGGAGCACAATAGCAACCCAGTGGATCCCACAAGATGGATACCGGAACAGAGGCAGACCGAAAAGGAGGTGGCAGGACGATCTAGACGCGTTCTGCAGACAATGGCAGAACCGCACTGGGAATAGGATCGAGTGTAGAAAAATAGGTGAAGCCATTGCCCAGCAGTGTGACACGTAAGCAGACTATGAAATAAAAATTGTTAAGCTTTATACTTGAAAGCATTTTCATGACGAAAATAATATTATATGTAAATATCACATCTGTTGATCCTCAATCCTAAAAAGGGTTTAGAGAAGGTATCTGATGTGATGTAAATATCTGGTTCTAGAAGAAAATATACTCAAACGATGTGTCAGCTTTAAAAGAAATTAAAATTAGGAACTTAATAACGACGAGAAAAGAGCCATATAAAGGTGTTTTACAACGTTTAAATAGTGATCATCTCGCTGGCGCAAAGTCTTTGCTTCGTAAAGAGTTCCAACTAAAACAGTTGAACAAAATCTCAAGTTAACAAGTAACATTTACAAACATTATTGTAACGGCTTACTCACGCTTATCTCCCAAACTGCCTGTTTAAAAACATAAATTATACCACAAACTGCTCATCGCGAATGCAAAGCGCCCAAAGTTGTGACGCATCAAGATAGTTTTGTTACTTTCTTTTGAGAACCAGTTTAGTTCTCACAAAGCTGACAATGACTGAGGACGCCATTTGTCTAACCGAGGGGACTGAACTTGAAAAGGGGTCACAAATACATATTTTGAACACTTATCATTCTAATTTCAAATTGTTTGCATCATTTTGAACGTCACATGACGCGATGTCGGTTACTAGTTACGACAGGGGAATTCTGTTGTGCATGTAGACTTTGGCGTAAAGCCGTATATGTATGTTACGACGAGGGATGGATACATTTGTCGTTGTTGTCGAGTTTGTTGTTGTAACGGGACACTTTGTTGTCCGCGCGGATTATTTATTCGCGACATCTGTTTAATGCAGTTTTTTGTTAAATTGTTTATTAAATTTAGCCCCTAACAATACAATAGTGAAAGGTTTACATATGCGCAGTAGTTTAAATATTAGAAAAACTAGTGACAATTTGAAAATTTTATTAAGGATGCATATGTTTTCTTGTATTTATATAAAATAAATAAGTGATATTTAGCTTATTAAAGAAAATCAACGAAAGACGCGATACTCAATAAATTAAAACATAGGTTTTCTTTCATATGTGTCACGAGTTCTATACTGTTAAATCTGAACTTCCGTATATATATTGCCGAGAATGCTTAGTATATTTGATAGAGTGGTATTTCGATTTCGTAATACATATATGTACATAAGAGTTTGGGCAGAGCCAGCTCGCAAAATTAAGGACGGAGAATGGTAGACTTGTTTCCTCTAGACCAGAGCTTTTGAGGGAGATAGAGAGTTTCTATGGGCAGCTGTACACGTCAACACGCCAACCCGACCCCGATCTAGATACCGATCCTAGATCTAGATTAGCCCGGCACTATACCGAAGACATCCCGGACGTCAGCCAGTACGAGCTTGCGACGGCTCTCAAACAGCTTAAACACAATAAGGCACCTGGTGACGACGGAATCACAGCCGAGCTTTTGAAGGCAGGTGGAAAACCGATCCTTAAAGCTCTTCAGAAGTTGTTTGATTCCGTCATACTGGAAGGGAGAACGCCTAAGGCATGGAACAGAAGTATTGTGGTGCTCTTCTTCAAAAAGGGCGATAATACCTTGTTGAAGAATTACAGACCCATCTCACTTCTGAGCCATGTCTACAAGTTGTTTTCGAGAGTCGTTACAAATCGTCTCGCACGCAAGCCTCCCGAACAAGCCGGTTTCCGAAAAGGCTTTAGCACTCTAGACCACATACACACGCTCCGACAGGTTATACAGAAGACCGAGGAGTATAACCTGTCCCTTTGCTTAGGATTTGTGGACTACGAGAAAGCCTTCGACTCGATTAAAACCTGGGCTGTACTACAGTCTCTCCAACGGTGCCAAGTTGACTACCGGTATATCGAAGTGTTGAAGTGTTTATACGAGAACGCCACTATGTCAGTCCGACTCCAGGACCAGAACTCGAAACCCATACCACTGCAGCGGGGAGTCAGGCAAGGAGATGTGATCTCTCCTAAACTGTTTACCGCTGCACTGGAAGATGTTTTCAAGACTCTGGACTGGGTAGGGCTAGGCATCAACATCAACGGCGAGTACATCACTCACCTTCGATTCGCCGATGACATAGTAGTCATGGCTGAGACCGTGGAGGACCTAAGTACGATGCTCGAAGATCTTGGTAGAGCCTCTGAGCGAGTTGGTCTAAGGATGAACATGGAGAAAACAAAAATCATGTTTAATGCCCGTGTTCAACCACGACCGGTAAACATTGGAGACTCTACGCTCGAAGTTGTGAACAACTATGTATACCTTGGACAAACTGTCCAGTTAGGTAGGTCCAACTTCGAAAAAGAGGTCAATCGTCGAATCCGACTTGGCTGGGCAGCGTTTGGGAGGCTACGTACTATCTTTTCGTCCAATATCCCGCAGTGTCTCAAGACAAAAGTCTTTGAACAATGTGTGTTGCCAGTGATGACATACGGAACTGAAACGTGGTCGCTCACGATGAGCCTTATAAGAAGGCTCAAAGTCACTCAAAGAGCAATGGAGAGGGCTATGCTCGGAGTTTCTTGGCGAGATCGAATCAGAAATGAAGAGATCCGTAGAAGAACCAGAGTAACCGACATATCAATCAATCAATCAATCAATATCATTTATTTTCAGGCAACTGTGGCCCATAGATAAAAACCTTAAAACTAACATACATATAAAATAACAAAATAATATAAAATAATCATAAACACGTTAGTTCGGCGACGTGCGACGTAACTTCTGGGTGTCGGGTAACGGGGGGACATAGCCCGAAAGATAGCAAAACTTAAGTGGCAATGGGCAGGGCACATCGCTCGTAAAACCGAAGGCCGCTGGGGCCATCGAGTTCTTGAGTGGCGACCACGCACCGGACGACGCAGCGTGGGTAGGCCCCCCACAAGGTGGACTGATGACCTAGTGAAGGTCGCTGGAGTCCGCTGGATGCGGGAGGCGCAGGACTGGTCATGGTGGCGTTCTCCGGGGAGGCCTATGTCCAGCAGTGGACGTCTTTTGGCTGATGATGATGATGATGATGATGATGATGATACATAAGAGTAAAGACGTCGTTATTATATTAGCCCGTCCTTGAGCCGAGGCTGTATAAAAAATCTCAAAACGCATTCCACAAGAAATGGCAGGAACACGCAATCAGCAGAACCTTTTTGCCAAGAGTGTATTATCATAATCATAAAGAACACACAGATTTAAGCTGTTAGATTTCTCAACATTTGTATTAACTATTAGCGATAAGATAAATAAGCATTAGTTTTTATATAGTTTCAATAAATAAATATCATAAATATGGCAGTCTAATAAGTTTCAAGCCCCGATAAAATTCAAGTAAAAAAATCCCCAACTGCAAGAAAGGCTTCATAATTAATTACAATCGACATATTCAATTCCACACATGGTATTTATTTATTTATTTAAACTTTATTGCACAATACAAAAAAAGTACAAATGGCGTACTTAATGCCTTAAGGCATTCTCTACCAGTCAACCACACGTATCTTTATACATACTGATAAACGTATACTCTGTAAACACCTGCAATGATGATGGCTTGTGTTTCTCACGTGACAAATAAGTTCACTCGCAATTTGTCAAAACGTGACGGAAGCTTTGTCACTTATTTATCGCGTGATAAAAGCAACAATCATAGGCCCGCAGCACGTCTAGCTCCAGCCCAGCATAACTTTGATACGCGACGGCGCAGCAAATACTACATGTCACTTTTCTTTTAATATCGTGCGAGCAAGACATGTGACGCTAAGTCAAGGAAAGTCGCGGCAAGATATGCTAGCCCCGCTGATAGACATAGATACGTGTCAAAAACCTAATCCGGTCTTTGCATCGCACAGTCGAGTAAAAATAGTACTGTACTGGTCATGAAACGCAAGCTATACTTATTACGTATTGTTCTGGGCGTTTATAGCACACAGCAATGGCATTGTTTTGACGAACGTCCGCAAGCGTAACCCGATCCGGGGCTATTGTGGACTACCAGCAATCGTGCACAGAAGGACGTATGTGACGGGGCTGTCCTATTGAGATACGCTGTTTTCGAGTGAATCAGTAAGCGTATCGGGTTCGGGTAACCATTGTGAAGAAGCTAATGAACTATTCTGCCCTTTGTATTTTGTTTTAGGGGCCCTTAGTAGTAGGGAAAATGTCTGTTGTATGTCCGTCCGCGTCCCATGAAACTCGCTCAGAACCTCATTTTAACGTTTGACGTGGACATCTATCCGTTTTAATTATTTATTTCCCCTTTATCGCGAGACCATTTTTTTTCTTATTCAGGTGAATACATTTATAGCCTTAAATTGCTGGTTTTGCCCTAGGATAATGGTACTACATACAGTTTTCATATGGCAATAATGTGGATACGTCATGTATATATGTATACATTATAAAATGTCAGTAGCGTCATCAACCACACTCAAAACATTGTTTACCGGAATGCAGCTCAATCCTTCGACATGCATCTGAAATAAATATTGGATCGTATTGAAATTAACTTGGCTTTCATAGCTGTGAATATTTTTGGCTTTATTATACAAAATTTACTTAAAATTTCCGTAATATTTAGACTCGTTACCTTTTTGTTTAGAGGTACAACAGTCACTGATTTTCAACGTCGTTACCAAAAAATTGTCGTTGCTAATAATATAAATGAGTTAAACTCTGCAATATGGCGTGAGCTGAAAAGCTAATTGTCGGACCATAATGATAAACAGCATGGTTTTCTACCCAATAGGTCAACAACATCAAATCTACTTAATGTCGTCTCATTAATAGCGAAAAATTTAGATATGAAAAAGCAAGTAGATGTGGCTTATTTTGATTTCCGTAAAGCATTCGATAGAATTCATGGCGATATCTTACTGAAAAAACTCTCACTAGCCGGTTTCTCAACTTCCCTGCTTGAATTTTTGGCAAACTATCTCTCAGAAAGACAACAATTTCTTCAATATGAAGGCTCGAAGTCTTCTCCGTTCGTAGTATCATCTGGAATTGGACAAGGAAGTAGTCTTGGGCCCTTATTATTTCTAATTGTAATTAACGACCTGCCGGCAACTCTCAAGTTTTCGTCAGCCTTGCTATTCGCGGATGACTTAAAATTGGCAATGCCAATAGTAAGTCACTGCGATTCCACCCTATTGCAATTGGACATAGACGCCGTGTATGCCTGGGCCCAGAACAATAGCCTTGCTCTGAATGAAGAAAAGTGTTCTATTATGACGTACTCTCGAGCCAAATTTCCGAAAAATCTGACTTACACGTTAGAGGGTAAACCACTCAAACGAGTAAATGAAGTCAAAGATCTTGGCACATGGTTTGACTCGCACCTAACATTTAACCAGCACATCACTAAGATCTGTAATCAAGCCAGAAGATCCCTAGGATTTGTTATCCGCCAGGCGAAAATTCTCACTGATCGACGTGTCCTTGCACTCTTATACAACGCTTATGTTAGAAGCAAATTAGAGACGAATGCCGCCATTTGGAATCCCCACGAGAAACAATACACCCTTCTCGTAGAAAGGGTACAAAAACCATTTCTACGATTTCTCTACAATAAAACATATGGCAATTACCCCTATCTTTACCCAACGCTCTTTGTTCTCGGCATGGTGGACTACATGTCCCTTGAGACTCGGAGGAATATCCATTTAATTAGATATTTCTTCCGACTAATACGTGGACTCGCATGCAATCCAGATCTCCTAGCATAGATAACCATACGTGTTCCGTATGTTACGCCTGTGCTACTCCGCGCTCGTCGCCGCAGCCTTTTCGCCGTCCCTCCGGCGAGGACCCGCGTACTCAAATGCTCTCCCCTCCACCAAGCGCTAACGCTACTGAACGATATCTTAAACAGTGACAGCCAATTAGATATGTTTTTTACCTCCGAGGCGAAATTTCTGACCGCATCAACTCGCTACTTGGAAACAATAGTTACCCCGAGCAGTGTCCAAGAATGAGTTTGCTATATGTGCTTAACAATTTTATTGAATATTATTGAATTTTATTGAATTTTATTGAATTTTATTGAATTTTATTGAATTTTATTGAATTTTATTGAATTATATCGAATGTTATTATATGAATTTAAATTTAATGATACTGATAATTTAATGTAGTGAAGTTTAGTTTAAGTTAATAATATAATGTAAATAATGCAATAATGTATATTACCTAGTTCAATTAATGATGTATGTATTCTTCTAACAACTAACAATTAGCACGTAAGGTTCAGCTGTTAGTGCTAATTCTGTATAATAAATAAAATAAATAAATAAATAAATAATTTAACGGCGTATTCAAATGTATGCAACATTTCAGTTCAATCTGTTGAAGATATCTGCATCCAAGTTGAGTTGCAAGATTTCACCCGAGCAAACATAGTTACATCACAAGTTAAATAAAAGCTTGTAAAAGGTATCTCCTGACATTTGATACACCATATCCTGTTCTATAGCACTATATATAGCTATAGCTCACCAAATTAATGGACCATCTCCCTAACGCCAAGGTGTTTGGCATTTCTTCCCCTTTCCAACAAAAGATTCGTGCACCTCCACTCTGCGAGACATACTGCGCCTTCCCGTCGACTATATTAAATTGAATTTCAAGTGGATAACAATACAAAAAAAACGACCATGTGCGAGTCGGACTGGGTTTGGGTTCCGTACAAACACTTCCCATCTTAAATGGCCGGGTTATGTATGGCACTGCATACAAATAAGGTATAAAGTTAACGAAACCGATCACGTTTGTTGTATGGGAGCCCCTTTAAATATTTATTTTATTCTGTTTTTTAGTATTTGTTGTTATAGCGGCAACAGAAATACATCATCTGTGAACATTTCAATTGTCTAACTATCACGGTTCATGAGATACAGCCTGGTGACAGACGTACAGTGAGACTAACAAGACAGAGAGACGGACGGACAACGGAGTCTTCGTATTAGGGTCCCGGTTTTTACATTTGAGTACGGAACCCTAAAAAGGCATATAATTCTACCGGTCGTCCGGGTCGATATAATCGAGTTTTTGTCGTAATTAGGGCCCTTCGAGCTAACGGCTTTGTTGTAACCTTACACGAAGAAGATAAAGGGCGTATTTGACGGATATGTTCAATTAAAATGCGCTCTTTAGTGAATTAGAACGGTGTACGGTAGCCGAAACGCTGTTGGGGATTAGATGCAATGTAAATTAACTGAAGGGGTTTTGATTTTGTATTATGAATTGCTTCCTAAGTTAGTTGATAAAGAATATTGAAAAGCAATAAGACATTCCTCTATAAAGTACATAGTATTTTTTATCATGTACAATATTATATCTAAGAGACATCTTTATAAATTATAACGGCCATTCTCAAAACTCATTTTTTTTGCATGCGCGGGCCTCTAGTTTATTTATATGTAACATTAGATGGATGCAATTTTTTTTATACATAGGCAATACTTTTTTCTAGAGGTATTTTGTATCTTGTAGTTCTAACAGTTCGGTATCTAGCTTATTTATTTTTTACAACACTTGTTCTCCAATTACCGTAGGCTGTCCGAATCCTATCTTAGCGGGGAAACTTGCGTCTCATTTTAGCTAGGAATGAAGTACATTTGTGACAACACAATATTCAGTGGCCAAATATATAATGTTTAGTATAATAAAGTAATTTATACACTACGACCACACGTTTAATTAATACACAAAAATTTCTGAATGTCCTGTCGAACGGTATAATTCACGTTCCTATTCCTTTCCGGAGTGCTCATACCTAAACTACGATAGATCGCGGCATCACCGTAACATCAAACGCGAGTGACTAGTAGTGCCGCGGCATTCGAACAGAGCGGACGTGACTGTATTGCTGTTTCTGTTCGCAATTCACGAAAGTATCTAATTACCGTTCCTTTGGTTTTCAAAATGTATAATTCTCGTTCCTGTGTGTATTAATTATGTTTGTTAGCTTAATGTGTTGCTATTTTTTGTAATGAACGTACCACGTGGCCTTAATGTATAACGATATTCCTTTATTTGCAATGTCATCTTATATTTTAAAATAAAATTAAAATTGCCCTTGTTCTAAGTACCGTGGTGCTAATTACCGTAGATTTTCTAATTCCCGTAATATGAAAATTATAAAAAAAAGAATGTTACAAAATGTACCGTACTTACAAGCATTTTCAGGGTTTCGTACACAATGAATGCCAAATTAAATACTACGTCCGTCCATCCATCTATCTGTCCATCTATATACATCGGGCCCTGTAAGGGCCTTGTATAATCGCCCGTGTAGCTCCTTGCTCTTCCATAGGGCCCTGCTATAGAAGAGCCATAGGGCCCTGCGGTCATCGGTGCTAAGCACCTTTGGTCTCCGCCAGTTCTCGTTTGCTAAGGAGAGAGAGGTGAGGTCTTTGTCAACTGCTACTACATCGCGATGAATCCCACATTCGTTGTTTAGGAAATACTACCTAAGACTGCACACCTAGTGGTTATAGAGGTCCTTGGCATATTAAAATACTCAAACGGGTTTACTCACGTCATAGAAGTCGAATAACGCTCGACATGTTTCTATGACGTGAGTAAACCCGTTTGAGTATTTTAATATGTCTGAGACTCACGATAGTTTTCTATGAGGTCCTTGGCGTTTAAAAAGCCACGGCCTCCACACTTACGCGGGATGTACAGTCTCATAACTGACGAGCGTGGGTGTCTCATGCGGTGCGTAGTGAGCAGCTGACGGACCCTCGTATCCAGGGCGTCCAGCTCAGTCTGAGTCCACCTTAGCACCTTATGCCAAAGGAGTAAGTGAGCATAGGCATCACCCAAGCGTTGAAGGCGCGCGCCTTATTGCCACCGGACAAAAGACTGTTAAGTACTTTTGTCAAGCGACAAAAGAAACGCTCCTGCAACGCCTGCCTAATGTCTCCGTCAGCAATACCCAATGACTGTGACATAACAAGGTACTTGTATGTTTCAGCTTCGGAGATAGACCTGAGGGACATTGTCTCAGAAAGTTGCAAGTTCGCTGAATTTACGACTTTCCCCCGCTGTACATGCATGATCGCACACTTGTCTACACCAAACTCCATTTTGATGGCGCTACTGAAGGTTTCAGTTACTTCCAGTAGATCCACCAGATCCTGGCGGTTTGGTGCATACAGTTTAAGATCATCCATGTACAGCAGATGAGAAATGGCCTCACCTTCGAAGCCGGCAACCTAGTCCTGAATCCTTCAGCAGAGTGCTGAGCGGATTCAAGGATAGGCTTCTGCCTAGCCTTTTAGTCCTCTGTGGTTCTCCACAGAGGACTAAAACTGTCACCCAGTAAAATACCTCTCTCAATCCTTATCAAGTTCTGCGGGCCAGGGGGACCATCCCCGCCACCTGGTTAACGAAGGATTGTGGTCCATTGCCCCATACACGCGCCTAAGGGGAATCTAAGAGTTGTGTCGATTTTATACAGCTCTAAGATCCTCTCCAGCCACGAATGAGGAACGGAATCATAGGCCTTCTTATAGACAATCCAAGCTGCCGAGAGGGACCCCCTGTCCCCCGGAATTATTGGCAAATGGTCGTGTCAATGAGGAGTATATAGCTCCTTAGTACCACGGGACCCAACCCTACATCCATTCTGAGAAAAAGCCAAAACGTTTTTCGCAATGTGCGTGTTAAGTTTTGTTCTCAGAATGGACGTAAGGAGCTTGTATAAGGTGGGAAAGCACGTGATGGGTCTATAGTTTTTCGCTTCCGTGGTACTACTGGACTTATGGAGCAGGAAGGTAACCTCAGTAGTCATGAACGATGGTAGGGGACCAAGCTCGAGGGCGTCTTGAAATTGTGTTGCCAGACGTTCGTGTGAGGATCGAAACCACTTGATCCAAAAGTTGTGCAACCCGTCTGGCCCAGCAATTTTCCAGTTCTGGGTCGTACGGGCCGCATACCTGACCTCATCGGAGCTGATAGTCACAGCCCCCATGGCTTCGATCGGCTCACACTCACGTCTGACAACATTCATCCATTCGCCCTTGGTCTGCTCGACTGGCACCGACCAGTTACTACGCCAGAAGTTAATCATAGCAGTCGGATCCGGTAGTTGCCCGTCGCTCACACATTGGTCGGTTCCCTCCCACTTTCGGTATACCTTCCTTTGGTAACTTTGAAAGAGACGGTAGTGCTCCAGCACTGGACTCTAGTCCATCCACACGCTCTCTGTAGCCACGAATACGGCTTGCCCATGCATAAACTTTCTGCTTTAGGTAGTGCGCTCTGTGATACATGCCATGTAATCGCAGGGCCTGGTACCAGTCCCCGCGAAGGCTTGTGTCACGTAGCGCATCACACGGGGGCGGTTGATGCCCCCCCTAAAACAGATTAGCTTCATTGGCAATGAGAGTCCTATTATATTGAGTATGAGTATAAGTATGAGTATTCCCTTTATTCGCCTTTATACTTAGGCTAGGTTTTTTTTACAATAAATTTATATAAAAAATACATTACAAATATAAACACATTCTAAAAAAAACCTAACCTAGGGTGTCGCCGGCAGCGGGGCAGGGCCCAGGCTACCGTTGGTTAGGGCTGCAGAGAGAGGAACCTCCTGACAATGCGCGCCGTGTCCAGGAGTACCGCCTTCTGTATCTGACCCTTGGTCCAGCCATCTAGCGAGAGTCTCGTAAGATGTTTGTCGAGCGTCTTATTATTATTATTATTCTAATCCAGTCTGATCGAAGAAATATCTCAAATACCTATTGCAACTTTCTTTTAATTGTTGTTTTTATTTGGTCTTATTTAATATTTAAACAAATTAATAATTACCGTAGTCGTCAATAATACTAGTTCTAATTACCGTGTCAAGTAAAAAATAAAACTAATAATAACTCGAAAGGTACTTACACCAGTATAGTGCCATTTAGATATATTAATAATATAGCTTGGTAAGGATCATATAACATATATAATGACTTCAATAAACGAAGGAAAAAAATGGCTACGGTAATTAGCCTGAGAACACCATATCGTGAGAATGACCCACAATCATAACCCCAGAATGAAATTATACTAAATGAATACAATAAAACTGTAATGTTGAGGCGACAAAATTCGATTATAATAGAGATCGGCAATGAGCCCCGAACAAAAGAGTTCAACGCGCACTCGAGCCAATATTTGACAAACATAATTACTCACTTCACTGCAGCGACCACCTACACCAAAAACTCCTTTAATATTTATTTCTCGGTGGGCTCTGTGGAAAATAATCTAATCATAAAAGTATTCTCTGAAGTCCTTAACATTCCGTATGTCCAAAGGAGAATGAGGTGATTAAAAGTGAAGAGATGAAGACATGAACCTAAATCTTTGTAGGTATGACCCGAATATCACCATCAAAATGACAAAGTTATCTAAATATAATATATAGGAGTAGATATCAATATTTTCAAGAGGCGACTGTACATACACGCGACATGCCCTGTGTTAATCATAGAACTCAAAGCAGATCAATTTCAACGGTTTTCCACGGAAAAACACGATTGTATCAATGTATTGTGAAACTAACAATCAAAGGCAGGAAAGTGGTCGTTCAACCCCCGCGCCAGCGCCGAACAATGGCGGCACTTATCTCGGAATAGTTCCGATCGCCTAATGGCAATCACTCGCAATGATACACATCGTTACTTTGGATAAGAAATGGAGGCAAGAAATGAAATTCTCGAGTCTAAGTCAATGTGAAATTCTCGAGTCTAAGTCAATGATACCTAAAAGCTAATGCTAGAACTATGGCAGACATTTTGCAGAAAAAAAACAGTTTGATGCGTATAGATTTTAATGGGATTCCAAACAATATCTTAGAAAACCAAGTTTTCTATCACATAAAGCTCATGGTCAAAGTAAAGTAAAGTAAAGTAAAGTTTATTTGCAAGCACATGTATAGTTACACAGATTTACATAGAAAAGAGATTAGGTACTTACGACTAAACAAGCGCTTATATATTATGCTTATAAATATTATATTGGTTTCTGCACTAGGCACAGCCTCTCTCGCAGATAACCAAGACAAAATGAAAATTGACATGCGTTGTTAAATTGCGAAAGGTCAACAAATCCACGTACATTGCGCAAAGTAATATAAAGTAGTGTATAAAGTAACAAAACAAAAAATAAACAGAGAAATAAAGTATTTAAAAAAACCGGCCAAGTGCGAGTCGGACTCGCGCACCGAGGGTTCCGTACAAACACTTTCCATCCCTAAGTGGTTAAGTTAAGTTTGCACCTGGTATGTATAGCGCCCCATATAAATTAGGTGCAAAGTTAGGTATTAAAAATTTTTTTTATGGTTTTCGTAATTATTCCTTTATCTATGCTATAAGACGTTGCTTCGTACCAAATTTCAAGATTCTGAGTTCACGGGAAGCACCCTGTAGGTTTTGATTCCCTTGCAAGTGTCGAAAATATGCAAATTAGGTGCAAAGTTAGGTATTAAAAAAAAAAATTATGGTTTTCGTAATTATTCCTTTATCTATGCTATAAGACGTTGCTTCGTACCAAATTTCAAGATTCTGAGTTCACGGGAAGCACCCTGTAGGTTTTGATTCCCTTGCAAGTGTCGAAAATTTGCGGCATAAACGGCTGTATCTTTTGATTGCGTTGGCTTAGAAGTTTGATTTTTTCACAGCTTCAAGGGACAGTAGACCTGAGTAATTGATATAAATTTCAGCTTCATACGTCCACGCGTTCCTGAGAAAAAGGGTCTTGACAGACGGACGGACAGACGGACAACAAAGTGATCCTATAAGGGTTCCGTTTTTTCCTTTTGAGGTACGGAACCCTAAAAATAAGCCTAATTTTACCTATTTATTATTAAGTATTAGTATGAGTGCGCAGGAGTGTTTATATGCAAACAAGATCAAGTAAAATGTGAGAATGTGTATGAGTGAGAGAGTGAGGGTGTGTGAAAGTGTGTGTGTGTGTGTGTGTGTGTGTGTGTGTGTGTGTGTGTGTGTGTGTGTGTGTGTGTGTGTGTGTGTGTGTGTGTGTGTGTGTGTGTGTGTGTGTGTGTGTGTGTGTGTGTGTGTGTGTGTGTGTGTGTGTGTGTGTGTGTGTGTGTGTGTTTGTGTGTGTGTGTGTGTGTGTGTGTATGTGTGTGTGTGTGTGTGTGTGTGTGTGTGTGTGTGTGTGTGTGTGTATGTGTGTGTGTGTGTGTGTGTGTGTGTGTGTGTGTGTGTGTGTGTGTGTGTGTGTTGTGTGTGTGTGTGTGTGTGTGTGTATGTGTGTGTGTGTGTGTGTGTGTGTGTGTGTGTGTGTGTGTGTGTGTATGTGTGTGTGTGTGTGTGTGTGTGTGTGTGTGTGTGTGTGTGTGTGTGTGTGTGTGTGTGTGTGTGTGAGTGAGTGAGTGTGGTGTGTCCAGTTATCTAATAGCTTTCATTAAGTCCTCGATGTCCTCGTAAGATAGCTTAATGAGCCAAGCTTTCATTTTTTCCTTTAATTCTTTGACTGTGCGTTCTTTTATTGTGACTTTAGCACTTACCTTATTGTACAAAAAGGGCTGAAGGAAGGAAACGAATTTTTTCGCAAAAGCGGTTCTGGTTGGGGGCACGGATACCCTAAAGTTGCGCTTTTGACAAAGAGAAGCGAAATCAGAACACCTCAAAGCTCTTGCGTGCTCTCTCAAAACTACACTCGAAACAAATAAGCCACGAACATTGAGAACGTCCAGGTCACTGTAAACAAGATGCGTTGAATATCTATATGGCTTTTTCAGAATAACCTTAAGAACAGCTCGTTGGGCCCTCTCCAGTAGGAGCAAAGACTTCGAGGATGTTGCAATGGAAATTGGCGAATCTACAATCTTCATGGGGCGTTATTTTTTCAACAAAATGGTGGGTCTGAAAATTATGGTTAAAGTCTTGTCAAGTTTTCATTTTCACATCATCATGAATCCGAAAGACACTCTGAGGTGTATTTCTAGTTTAATGACAGTTTTAGAGCTTTTTTTTCATTGTGTAAATAACATGGTTATAAGGGTAACTAGAAGAGATCCCTTAAAGGAATATGTTCTCCTCCGTACCAATGTTATTTCTTATGTATATATTATGTCATAGGGGGCAAACGAGCAAACGTATCGCCTGATGGAAAGCGATTACCGTCGCCCATAGACACCTGCAACACCAGAGGAGTCACAAGTGCTTGCCTACCCGGAGGACGAAGATAGAATGCCTCTATGCTAGTTATTTCACCGGCTATCTTACCCCCACACCGGAACACAACAATGCGAACATTGCTGTTTGGCGGTGGGTTAGTAGGCAAGACGGTAGTAACAATCCTCAAAACTCTAATAAATAAATATTGACCCAAAACCATGTAAGCAGGTCCTGCAGCCAAGCCCAACGGCTCAAGCAGTGGATCACTTTACATTTTTCTGCCATGATTTACCCTTGTGTCAATATTTATTAATAAAAATGTGGTAACTCCACATAGAAAAAGCTATTGAGAAACGTCATATTTTTAACTGTTTGTGTGTACAATAAAGATATAGTCATTAGATACACAAATGAAACCAGAATGAGGATAAATGCGCGCGGTTCGGACGCTCGTAGATTTATCCAGAATTTGTTTTGACGGTATCGCGTCAGCGAGGCTGCGCCGGCGCACGCGACGCGACAGGTTGCACGGAGTTCTTTGTTTCCGAACCATTAACCGCATGTTCTGTTTTTGCATCATCAAACTTCGCGGGAAAGCATTGTTTGTCTGTCTGTCTGTACCGACATGGAACATGAATTATATGTTCATTAATTGATTGTTTGATAATGGAGCTTGAATAAGCAATTTATTTTTTAGAACAAACGGTAGGTATTTGATAAGCGTGAAGACATGTTTCTGTCTTACGCATCGATTATGCGTGAGAAGTGGGTGCAGTAACCATATGTAGTTTACAATACTTGTTAGCATATATCAAGTTAAGGTATCTGAACATGAACCTCTTTTCAGAAGAAGCATAACTTTTTTCTTCGGTTTCCGCGACTGTCACACATTTAAATAAAACGATTTAAACGGATTTAAGCGTTCGAAACGAAAGACGCATAGGTTCAAATAATTTTATTAATATACGCGATATAATCCGTTTAAATCGTTACATTTAGAAGTATATCAGCAACGCACATTTTTATATATACTGATTATTGAAGATAGTAGCGTTTTGAACGCTTAAATCAATACATTCTAGGCCGTAAGTGGGATTCACTTCACTCACTTATTTCCTGACCAGACGTAAAACTTTAGGCAAACCACGGGCCGTAATTCGTAAAGCCGCAGATCGCTTTATGACCCTCACCTTCGGTTTGGGGCACAAACACCTGTGATCTGGGATATTCACCGCCCTGGGTATGTAACTACTACTACTACTGTGCAATATTTGCGATAGACCAAATGTACCCTGCCAAACTTACTAAAGGCTATGTAAAAGTGTCTATCTTTTGGAAGCATCAGCAGACGAAGGAACTTGTAATTTTACTCCACGAAGAAGAAGTAAGCTAGAAACCTGCAAGAGAGACACTGATCTACCGCACGTCACGCTTAATCCTAATCTAGGCGTAACATCGCGTGCTCTAGTCAAACTAAAAAGGGTGTAAGTACGTAAGATGCCCATACGCAGCTAATTACTTGTAGCGTTTTTCCTCGAAGCGTAGTGTCGTGCGCGCGCGCACGTTGTCGCATCGAGCTTTTTGTTGCCCGACATAGGCTCAACATAGTAAATACATTAGCTTTTAAGCAGTATCTTAATCCGATTTTATCTCCTGGATAAATAACGTTAGGGTTGATATTAATATTTGATCGTCAACACATAAACATGCACAAAGAGCGTGTTTAAACAGAAATGTTGAATTAATTGCTGGTCGCATAAATGGTGCTGATTGAACTTAATATTAAAGCCTCAGAAATAGTTTCTTGGACGCGAAAAGTCTTTTGTCAGTTAGAAGAGAGAGAGATGGAAACTTTTTTTTTATAATTAAATATAAAATTAATTTAATTAGGACAACAAAAGATCCGTAGATTTATTAAATGTGTCTTAATGTTCTCTTCGTTCAAAGTTTTCACGGGTAACCTTACCTACCTGTTGGCCATGCACCCGTATTGAGAGCGTTTATATGTCTGCTTGTTCTACTGCTCTAGCTATACATACTGTGAGTTAAGCACTACGATGTGGCGTTTTCCGTATATGCAACCAGATTAGGTTTTTTATCCCAAAAGCGTGTGATCACTCAGCAGTGGTACGCTTCCCGAACGTGATGATGATTAATAGTGTCTCTATGTTTTATCTGCTGAGCTAAGTATGCCTTCTTACGAAGATTACTGTCTGTCACCTATATTTATTAAATGTACTTTATGTACTATAGTTCCGCGATTAAATAACGACAGTTACGTCAGACCAGTAAAAACCTGCCAAATGCAAGTCGAACTCGCGCATGAAGGGTTCCCTGAGATATATATTAAAAAATCATTTTAGAAATTTCAGCATTTGTTGTTATACAGTCTATATGAAAATTTTAAGTCTACTACTTGTTGGTACTTGACATTATATGTATACCAAATGTAAAATAAGAATACTGAATTTAATTTATTCTATATGTAATAATAATAACGGCTATGATTGTGTTATAGCTTAGATTGACAATGTATGATTATTACAAATAAAAAATCTATCTATCTATCAACCGTTAGAGCAAAAAAGCTTTTCCCTTTTTTTTAGTATTAACGTAATACAACAAACGTGATCGGTTGCGCAAACTTAACTTAACCCGGTCAGTTATTTTACAAAGAAACTAGATTTTTTTTTTCAAAGAACTCTTGAACAAAATGACGCTGTACAAAACATACCTACTCGTATAATAAAATATCGCATTGTAAAATAAATAGAGGAGTATGTAACCGGGACCCATATTTATGCAAATGGCAGCATCTGTTCGAGTCCACCGATGTTTACGGCTTATGAACCGTCTTATCGGTCGCGGCGATTCAAACCGCACTCCACTCGTGTATGGTCAGCAACGACACTCATCAAAACGTTCATTGTAGATTTACAAAAATCATTTGGGTGTATGAATGACACTGAGTCAAAAAGCTTTCAGTAGTAAGTAAGCAACATACCATTATTATAACAAAACGGGACTAGACGCTTACAAAAAAACCGGCCAAGTGCGAGTCGGACTCGCGCACCGAGGGTTCCGTACAAACACTTTCCATCCCTAAGTGGTTAAGTTAAGTTTGCACCTGGTATGTATAGCGCCCCACATAAATTAGGTGCAAAGTTAGGTATTAAAAAAAAACTACTTACTACATCTCGTTCAAAACAATTTTCGTTGGTAGTTTTTATAGTAATGTACATCATATGTTTTTTTAGATTTTTCATTTTCTTATTTTAGAAGTTAGAGGGGGGGGGGGCAATTTTTTTCCACTTTGGAAGCGTCTGTCACGCAAACTATTCGGTTTAGAAAAAAATATTTTAGAAACCTCAATATCATTTTTGAAGACCTATCCATAGATACCCCACACGTATGTGTTTGATTTGATGAAAAAAAATTTTTGAGTTTCAGTTCTAAGTATGGGGAGCCCCCAATATTTATTATTATTTTTTTTATATTTGCATCAAAATCTTAATGCGGTTCACAGAATACATCTACCTACCAAGTTTCAACAGTATAGCTCTTATAGTTTCGGAAAAAAATGGCTGTGACATACGGACGGACAGACGGACAGACAGACGGACAGACAGACATGACGAATCTATAAGGGTTCCGTTTTTTGCCATTTGGCTACGGAACTCTAAAGTGTTTTAATTTCCTTTTATTTAATTAATTTAAGTGTTAAAAAAGTCTTAAATCCTTAAGACTATTTAACACGATTAAGTCCCATTTTTGTTAATCAATTTACAATAGTTACGTTTTCCACATGCTATCACTAATATCACTTATCACAAAAAGTAATACAAGAGCATGTCGGGCCACGCTCAGTGTAAGGTTCCGTAGTTGCTCATCCTTCACAATAGACTTAAGTTATGAGAAAGATTTCAAGCTCTAAAAAAGGTCGTACACGCCAAAGTAACTGTAGTTACTTATTATTACCTTCTGGAAGTCAACTTACGTCCTTTTAAGAAGATTATGAAATTTTGCGATAACTCAAAACTAGGTGGTTAAGTTAAGTTTGCACCTGGTATGTATAGCGCCCCATATAAATTAGGTGCGAAGTTAGGTATTAAAAAAACTACTAACTAGATCTCGTTCAAATCAATTTTCGTTGGTAGTTTTTATAGTAATGTACATCATATGTTTTTTTTTGATTTTTCATTTTCTTATTTAAGAAGTTAGAGGGGGGGGGGGGGCCAACTTTTTTCACTTTGGAAGCGTCTGTCACGCAAACTATTTGGTTTAGAAAAAAAATATTTTAGAAACCTCGATATAATTTTTGAAGACCTATCCATAGATACCCCAAACGTATGTGTTTGATGAAAAAAAAAATTGAGTTTCAGTTCTAAGTATGGGGAGCCCCCAATATTTATTATTATTTTTTAATTTTTGCATCAAAATCTTAATGCGGTTCACAGAATACATCTACCTACCAAGTTTCAACAGTATAGCTCTTATAGTTTCGGAAAAAAATGGCTGTGACATACGGACGGACAGACGGACAGACAGACAGACAGACAGACAGACATGACGAACCTCAGAGTTGTAGCTGTAAAATAGAACTGTAGCTCTTCTAAATTAGGGCCTGCGGGGTAACACGCATGCGCTCTCCCCCGGCATGAAGCATTTGTTCCAATCAGACTCAGGTACAGACTCGTTACAGATGTAAATATAAACATAGGTAAGTACTGTAACAACTCCATGCAAGATGCACTTAGATAAAACGTGCGGATCCTTGACTCGGTGCTAGCATGCAAAATTACGTGCAAAAATGTTTTGAAGAGTTTAAATAAGCAATTCCGATAATTTACGATGATTAAATTATCAACGTGGATAAGCTAAACTAGTTTTGAGTCTGAAATAGTATGCATACGTTAATGTCTAACATTTTCTGCGTGATTTTATAATTTGTATCACCCGTGAGGCTTTATACAACACAATTAGATATAAGCTCAATAAAAACTATTATGAGTCTAACATGTTTTGAGTGTAACAGTGCTACACTCAAAACATGTTACTAATAGACTAGGGGCTATTGTCCAGCCAATTTAGCACAACTATGGTTCGCGACTCTTGTTGCGCGACATATCATCACTAGTCACTCTGTCACAGTACTGTAATAAAAGATATAGTATATCTCGCGCGAGTCGCGCGAGAAAAAGTCGCATGTCACAGTTAGAAGTGCAGGGTGTCAATTGTTTTGCTTATGAAAGATGAGTGGCTCCGATGGTAACTAAAGTGTACGAGCGTAAGATCGGACGAGCTGACCATATCTGCGCCTGAGTTGGATAAATGATACGATACGCTTAATGATAATTACGCGGCATGACTGCGCATGGGCGCGAGAGGCGCGCCCCGTTTCGACGACGCGCTATAGCCATCACCATCATTAATAAACGACCGAGTTTATATGTATAGGTTTGATGTTCTCAAATCAATAGGTACATGTGAATGTTATTAATGAAATGCTATAGTAATTTAAAACAAGTTGTAAGTTTACAGTTTCGATATTACTCCTAGGACGTTTATTATTTAATGTATTTACATTTGGTAATATTCCTCTTTAAATTACAACATAATAATATATAATACTAAAGAAATTAAAATACTAACTATAAACTAAGAACTTAACTAACTAAAATAAAAGGCTAAAACAAATTAATATTAAAAAAGACTTAAAAAATCGCACCCTTTTGGTTTACAGTAAGTACTACAGTGAACATACCTGGTGCGCCTGCAACATAAACAATTTTTATTCAAACAAGTAATGTAAGTATTGCAAAATATTTGATAATTAGTAGCATGCCAGCTAGTGTCAGTATAGACGCGATGATAATATTGGATGACATACACTGAAAATTCTATTTAATTTATTACAAAATGGATTCTGGATTGTATCTGTGTCTGGCGCCATCTGTTGGGCATAATTACCTTTGTCATCAAAATGGATGGACGGAATTGAACCAAATTTGGTACAGCGATAGCGAAATATGGTTATAGGATACTTTTTACCCAACTACAGTGTAAAAAATACGGTTGTCTATTGTTTGACCGATATTTATATGTAATAATATTGATTTGCTCGAATTTCACTTACCCGAATTTCATTTGCCCGAATGTTTCGTTTCCTAGAAAATTCATTTGACATACTCTTGTATTCCCGAATATTACCCATAACGGAAGTCGAAGACACAATATTTTTAGGAATCAAAATAGATAAGAACTTGAATTGGAAATACCAAAGTAATGACATATGCAAAAATATTAATAAGTCAGCATATGCTCTTCGTATCTTGTCAAGGGTTGTAAATCGCGAAGCTCTATTGACTGCCTACCACGGCTTAGTAGCATCGAAACTTAGGTACGGCATTATTTTTTGGGGAAATTGTACTGATAGGGAAATGATATTTAGATCCCAGAAGAGATGTATTCGTGCTATGTGTGGCTTGAATACAAGTGAGAGCGGTGTGCCTTTTTTTAAATCACTTAAAATATTAACTCTGCCATCTTTGTACATTTTAGAATTGTCAGTATTTGTAAAGACGAATCCACACCTGTTCACAGAATATTGTCAATTTGATCGAACAAGGCCAATCAGGTCAGCCTACCAACATAAACTACGCATTAAGTCGAGCAAAACGGCTCTTTATCGGAAAAGCTTTATTGGTATGGCACCTATAATTTTTAATAAGATACCGAATGATATTAAATGCTTAAGAATGCCTATGTTTAAGAGTAGACTCACCGGATTATTGTTGGAGAAATGTTATTATTCCGTCAAAGATTATCTTAATGATGTAAATCTAATACAATGATAGGACTCAAAGTTTATTATTATATTAATACCTAGATTATGTTTGCCAATGTATACCTACGAATAAGAATTACAATTACATTTAATTAAATTGATATCAAAATAATGACCATTAATGTTCTCAATTAGACATAATTATATATTTTAAATGTTAATTATTTAACTGGAATTATGTTATAGTAAGTCGTGTAGAATAAATAAATGCTTAACACATTATAATTATGATTAAAAATTTTGTACGCCTACGGGTAAAACATAGTGATACAACTCATGTAATACTTCCATGTTACTTACCTATGTTTAACAAAATAAATTTATCTTTATCTTTATTATATGCCATAATGATAGTACGAATGCCATAAGTATTGTTTTCCATAGTATTAAGTGCCATAATATTGTTTGATAGAATATTTAAACGCCATACTAAATATTGTTTCTGTGCGAATCCAACCTGGCTTAGCATCTTATTTTCTGTAGGCATATTATGGCCACGTATGTACATAGACACTATGTACTACATGGTCACAATACAAACCTAACCTAAAGTTTTCGGTTCTGGTCGAATGTCGTACGTCCTTTTATCGTAGTTCTTCTAAAAATGTAAATTAGGTTAGGATTTGTATTTTGATGTAAACATTCTGACGCTCCGCTCGCTTCGCTCGCTCCGCTATACGGGTCACAACACAAACCTAACCTAACCTATAGTTTTCGGTTTTAGATCCAAAGGTTGTCTGGAAGAGATCGCTCTTTAGCGATAAGACCGCCTGTTGTCTACCGTTATTTATAAATTGTATTTATCTTGTTTCCTTTTGTAAACTTTTTTGGTGTGCAATAAAGTATTGTTGTATTGTATTGTTGTATTGTATCCATGTACTATTTGGTAGCAGTTCTTCTAAAACTAGGTTAGATTGTAAATTAGGAAACTGTAAATTAGGTTAAGATTTGTATTTTGAAGCAAACATTCTGACGCTCCGCTATACGGGTCACAAAACAAACCTAACCTAACCCATAGTTTTCGGTTTTAGATCCATGTACTATTTGGTAGCAGTTCTTCTAAAACTAGGTTAGATTGTAAATAAGGAAACTGTAAATTAGATTAGGATTTGTATTTTGAAGCAAACATTCTGACGCTCCGCTCGCTTCGCTCGCTCCGCTATACGGGTCACAAAACAAACCTAACCTAACCTATAGTTTTCGGTTTTAGATCCATGTACTATTTGGTAGCAGTTCTTCTAAAACTAGGTTAGATTGGAAATTAGGAAACTGTAAATTAAATTAGGATTTGTATTTTGCAAACATTCTGACGCTCCGCTCGCTTCGCTCGCTCCGCTATACGGGTCACAAAACAAACCTAACCTAACCTATAGTTTTCGGTTTCAGGTCCATGTACTATTTGGTAGCAGTTCTTCTAAAACTAGATTAGATTGGGTTTGTATTTTGACGCTCCGCTATACGGGGTCATAAAACAAACCTAACCTACAGATGTCGGTTTTCGGCCTATGTTCCATTTGGATAGCATATGAAATTATAGCATGTGACAATTATGGATTACAATCTTTATGGAAAATGTGATTATTGGAATTAATATTATGGGAAACAAAGATTCGGTCATAGGATTAATATGGCAAACAATGATTATGGGAAACATAATTATAAGAAACAAGATTCGGTCAATTGAATATTATGGCAGACGAAATTCGGGCATATGAAATTCGGGCAAGTGAAGGTATACCAAAAAATACGCGTACGAAGTTGCGGGTACCACCTATAGTGTATAACAATAATAAGGTGCCCTTATAGCGTGAGACAAGAGAAAACATGTTATTAGTGTGCTACCGATCAAGATGGTGTCGTGATCGCAGACGAAATAAAATAATAGTTCATTAAACAAACGACACGCCATGCGCGTGCGCTTTCGCGCTCATTTGAATAACATTTTATCTGCAGCCATCGCGCAATTATATTGAGATGATATTAATTGCTTGTTTGTTGCTGCCACATTTATGCCTATCTAGGCAGCAAGGTGTTCATTTCACTATGAATGGACTGGATACACACAAAAAAGCCCTACGTGGCAAAGCTTAATGACGGAGAGTGTCACGGACACGGAGATGGCCTTATGTTACGTTTATTGTAAATCAAGGAAAATTATACCTAATACTCTTCTAGAATTCTTGAATAACTAAAACATCACCAATATATCGGTTAAAGTAAGTCAAGTCACCGACATGTATATACATATTAGTGCTGAAAAATTTGGCGGTTCCCGTTATAATAATGCTATATTTTCATCCTTTCCACGGACACACTGAATGATAATGATGCTAGCTCTCACACTACTAAAGAAGACATGATCGTTCAAATTAATACATCCAGAAATTTCTTAAGAAAATCATAGTTTCTAAATAGGTATGCATACTCGCTTATAATCGTATGTTTAGTTTCTGCTCGTCTTCCTGGGTGTGGGTGTCTATATGCCCGTGCAGCGATCGCGCGCTAAGCTAGCCCGCGGGTTTCCTAGCCAAGGAGAAAGTAGTACCTTAATAAATTGTATAGATTGACTGCAGGGCTTGAACCCGCGACCCAA
This sequence comes from Apotomis turbidana, assembly GCA_905147355.2. NCBI lineage: Eukaryota > Metazoa > Arthropoda > Insecta > Lepidoptera > Tortricidae > Apotomis > Apotomis turbidana. The sequence goes on from LR990288.1 coordinate 26,285,892, forward strand.
GCAACAAGACCTGCGGACCTGCCGGGCGTGCCAATACAAGTTCCTGCCTCGTGGGATTATCGAGATTTAGACCTAGCTTGATATATTTATTTTGTAGTTATGCTCCGTGTCCAGCTACGTACCTACCTAGCATGCTTAGTGCCTATCTGCTTACCACTAAAATATTATGTCAGATCATAGCAACACATTTACATACTCGTGAACTTTCTAACATCAGAAATCGACTAAATTTCTCAAACCTTTTTGCTTTTTGGCAATTGAGTCACAGAATAAGAATGCTTATTAGAGAAAATAAAGAAAGACAGCGAACTTTATACAAGTATTAACCAATAATCATTTCTATACTTACAGGTGTTATTTAAAGAAAAAAAAAAAGTGAGAAGGGAATATTACGTTCCACTGCACTCAATTAATGCCTTAAGCGACTTTCCTAATTTTAGGCAATAATAAACAAGATACAAGACTTATCGTGCTTCGTCATAGTGATAGGTATATTTTTATGATCCTGCACCATTTGTTAGTTTCTCTTTGGCCCTATGGTTGACTGGTAGAGAATACCTTATGGCATTAAGTCCACCATTTGTACTTTTACTTTAGTATTTTGTGCAATAAAGTTTACATATATATATTTATGTAAACTATTGCACATATATATAATATATATATATATAAGTTCCTGCAGAGCTTGAGTTCAGGCTGGTCTAGAACACTTGTAACTTGCGGTAGTAACGCCAAGTTAGCAAAGTCTCGAGCCCTAGAACTTGGTCCGGAGCTGTCTGGCGTCTGCCAAAGTTAAGGACACGACACGACGCGAACGACAGCCTACAATTACCTTCAATTACCTTCTCGTGTTGTACCTACATTGTAGCCCGTCGGTACCCGAGGTTGAATAGACACCGGACTGTATACATCGTTTATTAAACAAAGATATATTCACTCTTTTATACCTAGGTGGTGTTTTCTCAAGTGAAACAACATTTGGCACTTAGTCGCCATATCACATTTGTAACCAGGCAGGTTTATATTCTATTGCAATATTGGTAGTTTAGCCTACAAAAGTTACCATTTCATTTAAAGTTAGTAAAATATTATCAAGATTGTACGCTTTTCGGATATTTATTTTGTCATAGACTCGTTACGTATTTTTTTCTCTGGACTGAACCAAACTACACACTAATATTATTTGCAGGTAAGTACCTAATTACCTATGTTTATAAAATAAATTTAAAAAAGGTTGCCGTTAAGTACTTTGTAGGCACCAAGATTGGTGCTGTTTTTTTACTTTAACTCATACTATGTAGCAATACAAGTACTACATTACACACATTCAAAAGACATATTTATTTTATATACACAAATTTATATTGTCCTAAAATATTATAATCATATAAATTGAAGTACTTACCAAAACAAAAATAAAAATAAAATCCTCCTGTGTTCTAAATAAACAACACACACACAAACCACATTGTCACAATCACATCACACAATCATCTAAATATCCCACTTTAATTAAAAAATCCCACTTAAAAAATCCGTTAAATCTAATTGGAGCAATCGAACGCGAAATTCAAGTTTCTGAACGCATCCGACACGCGCGGCGTGGCGCGGGCTCGCGTGCGGACTGCAGACGGCGGCTCGAGCCGTTGGGGCAGGCTCTACGGTTGGAAGCGTAGAGACGCGCCTGGCCTGACTCAGAGTCGTAACTTCACACTACACCGACGAGCTAAGTTTGCACCTGGCGACTAACATGATGCATACAATCGAGGTGCATTGTTATTTCAACCGGGTTATATATGTATATGCGGCGCTTAAGTCGTTTGTTCAGAGATCTTTGAATGCTTCGAGCGTTACCGTCTTAAATTTAAACTGAACTCACTAATTATGATTAAGGCTTAGTGGAAACCGTGTGTATTCTCCGCGACGTACCTACTTATAAATCTTACTAATTTATTTCAGGTCTACTCTTAGCTTAGAGCGTAGATTTGGCGCGTTACTAAATATCCATATTTATATACATGAATACCGTTAATTTTTTGAACGTTGAACTATTGAATCTAGATATCTTAAGTGATCTGATGATGATATTGATGATATAGACCTTAAAGCGCTTTAGACATGGAAACTAAATGCGATATACATTTTGATACAAAGATCTTTTTTAATACGAATTTAAATTAGGAAGTTTCGTTTCTAGTTATTATGTCATTATGAGCCAACTGTATCTATAAATCCAAAACATACCAAATTACCATAACAGTTATTACTCATTATACGACGTAAACCAGTACCAGTGTGGGCCCGAAAGATATAAGATGAGTAGATCGAACTTAATGACATGCGCAGTGTCATGTAAAATGTAAGTAATTTAGTAACTTCTATGCTACGCTACGCTATCGCTATGGATTGGAGCCCCCAAGGGAAGCGAAAACGTGGTTAGGTATCCCAAAAACCATGAAGACTGACTGCGTTCCCTCTCCGGATTGATATAAATTTTTTTGAGCATGCTATTCAAAAAACGCAAAGAATGTAATCTCGGGATTTAATTAAGCTACAGTTTGAGCCACCTTAGGAAGTGGGCGGACAAAAAATGTAGGCGGTAGAGCGGGTGCTTTACGCGCAAGGTCAGAAAACAATTCGTCAAATTGTATCATGCGCTTCATTTCTAAATTAATTATATTTTGAATCCCTTTGATAGTTGCGTGTAGTGTTTTGAAAACTAGAAGACGACCTAGACGAAGCTAATCTTCAAACATTCTGTTCTGACATAAGTTAACAACTTAGTATGAAGTTAATAGAGTTAAACCTTTTAATTCTATCTAAACCGCTCCTAACCAGCCTCTTCCGCCGATTACCTTCGCATTGCACTAAGTGCAACTTATCTTGAGTGAACTTTATAATTAGGCCAATCAAATCAAAACCAAAACCATGTCGTATTTAAATTAATATCCCTGTTCAATCAGCGTAATGACGGCTCGCATGTTTCGGTGCCGGCTACGCAATGTTGCAATACTGTACATCAAAGTAGGATGGGTGTAACAGTGTATAGAGTCAATGGGTGTTTACGACTCTCTTCATGTGAGCGGTGGAAACTACCAGCCAGAGTAGGATGGGTGTAACAGTGTATGGAGCTCATGGGTGTTTACGCCTTTATTCGTGTGGGTGTCGGAATGTGTGTTACCGGTTGTGATGCAGTAATTACGCATAGAAATCGTGGTGTCAATCATGCATCTTCGGAAACGCCGCTTACATATGCTTATAATTACGAGTAACGTTTTAAACTGGCTACCTCACTATGAAACGAGTACTCGTACTCTTACTCGTACATATAGAGAATAGGTTCTCCATTTTGTTATTTGCACAAGCTGTCTGAAAATTGTATGGTCTTACTAATGGTTGTTTGTGTAAAATACAAAGCAATTAGTTGTAGCACGACATGGTGTGCGCCCACAGACCATAGTGAGTGCGCCACTACAAGCAGCTTTGTACGCGGTATCGAACCGCGATTTAATTTTTTCTTCAAATTTTAAGAATACGAAGCTACTATTACCTGCTACTATTATTACTACTGGACCTTACCAACCTTACGTAGTTTGGCAACATTGTTATTTAAATTAGGCTGATTATCCTGTTAATCTGACCACACTCGCCTCGCTCCAAGACTACCAACCATCGAAAAGATTTTCGTGAGTATAATAGCGCAAAAACAGAAAACCGTGAGCGAAAATATTTTCAAAGTTATAACGAGCAAAACGATAGGTACCTAGTTGAAGTGTTAAACCACTCGAATGGTCCCATTTTTGTCAGAAATGTGATATGATGATGGGATCCGTGAAGAATCGACCGTACTCCTAAATAATTGTTATTGTAAGCACACGTTAGTTCTACGTGATGGTAAGAGGTCCAACTGAGAGGCTTCCTTCGAAAAAGAAGAGTACCTACTTATTGTCCGAAAAGTGTCATGTTCCGGCGTTTCCGCGAGTGGCTAGGTACATGGCACCCACGAACAGCGTAAACACATCGCAGTAATAATGTGACCTAGTTGTTAAGTTTATTGAACATACTTATTAAATAGGTATATAATATTGTCTATGGACCTTTGATGCCTGAAATAAATGAATGAAATTGTTAAATAAGATTTTTTTTCATGGAAGTCATTATTTTTGTTACATGTTTGATTTGAAGTTAATAATCACGATCTCAGTTTATCAGAGCCACGTAAAGTATGTCGTCATTGTCGTCTCGCGAATCTGTAGTCCACTAGATCCGAGCAAGTAGTGTCATAATGAGGAGCCGTCACACTCCCATTGCGCGGCGGACGCCTAGAAATTGTAAAGCGCACTTTTTTGCGCCGCTTACTACGCTTTCAAAGCATTTGGGTTTAATTATCATCTCGCTAATTTCAACTTAATATATCTTAGTGATTTCCGGGCAGGGGATTTAGATACTTTAGTCTTAAGAGGCCTAATACATTTTAAAATTTATTTTAAGAGATAAATAAAATAAATTTTAAAATGTATTAGGCGTAGTAACGGTAACGGCCCAAAAGTAATTAATTCAGTGTTCTGTTTGGTAATTCGGCTCGCTCAATTTTTTGTTCGGTTTTTAACGGTTATCTTAATGTGGCCGCTTAATATCTTGTTTTTCTGTCAATTTTATGTCAATTTTATCAAAAGAATACTCTTCCTGCATACGACGCCAGATTAAATATGATTATTTATTTTTTATAATAGAATAAAACCTGTACCGTCAGCCTGTTCTCTACTATTGAGTGGATCATTAAACGTATAATCCATAGCCGTGATATCTACAAGATCTAGAAATATTTGCATGTGCATGCAGATAATTTGTTTTTTGCCGATGGTAAGCACTCGATCGGATCAGAATTTCTCTGCGCATTACACAATTAACTGCAGCGATCTCATGGGACAGTTTGAGCTGCATGCGCATCGCCTAATGCAGGGTTCCCAACCAGTTGTCCGAGCACCACTAGTGCTCCGCAAGACTCGCGAACGATTTAAAATTCGCGGGTGATATCGCTGGAGTCCGCCGAAGGGTGAAAAATACCTAGTTTACATTTGATACCTGCAAACGACAAAATAATAAAAGTTGTCCCTGGTTAGGAAAAGGTTGGGAACCGCTGATCTATAATGGCTGCCCTGAAATTGATTACGTTTTGATGTCACTACGGTCATCGACAGTAATTACCGGTCGAGTGTGAGGTCAAAGCAGGAATGCCTGGCACTTATCTTCTGATCAAGCATTTGCCAGGATGCATACCTATTTTTATGTTCGTGGACACTTGATGGAGGAGTCAACCACACGGAGTCTGGTATGAAATACCTAATTGCCCGTCATCATACTGAGATAAGCAATTTATAAGCAATTACAAGTGAATAGATAAAACATCGGAGATTCATTCCGGTGCCTAGTACCTACCCACAGTAAAAGTTTTATCAACCATATCGAGTAAGTTTGTTTCAGCACTGGAAATTTCCATGATTAGGAATCTTTCATTTCATTTTCCCGAGAGAGATAGAGAGAGACGACGACGACGACGAAAACTCAAACAAATAGGAACAAGTTTGTGGGTATGATGTACCTACTTACATAGTGATATGCATGATATGTACTTAAATAAAAAGTATAAACACATACCACATCATTGCTCTAATTTCAGTGTGTTGGGAGGTGGTTGGGAGACTTGGGAGCAGAATAATCCAGTTCTGCGATATAATTGCGATCTCCCCTTAAATGAGCAACTAAACCGCAAACGGATAAGGAACAGGAGCTACCGAGTTACGCAGCCGGGCATTATCAGAGTTGCTCGAGCAGTTAATGAAGGCCCAATATGCAAACAACATAATTTGCCAGTTACATTCGATAATGATGCGTCGGCGCACGCATGTCGCGGTGAAACGCGGCCTCGACGTGTTGGTTGAAGTTAGAGTCAGATTGCTTTGACAAAACTGAATTCAATCATGATCAACATTATTAGTGTACGATACCGTACAAGCAAATTGACATAAGAAGTACCATGTTTGTAGGTATGTGGGTAGATTGGCTCATACTAAACGGCGTAAGTGCTAAAAGAAGTCGTAAGCTAACCGTCACTTTGCTGCACATTAAAATTAAGCTACCAGATTGTGGAAGTGGAAATATAATTCTAAATAATTTATGTTTGGTGTTACCTTCAAGACCTGCGCCGAAAAATCAGATCTAACATCCTGTAGGTAGCCCTATACCTTGTACCCTTAGCTATAGGTAACACATCTGCTGTCTCGCGCTACATAGCGTCGCTTATTGTCTCTCTCACGCATGTCACAGTTATGCTAAAGATGCTGGTATTGATTTCGGCCGAGGCTACAAGAAAAATCAAGGCGAGCTAGCGAGCTCTCAATCTATACTAATATAATTAATGCGAAAGTGTGCCTGTCTGTCACCTCTTCAGGCATAAACCGTTGAACGACCGATTTGAGTGAATTTTTTTATGGAGGTAGTTCGACTCCCGGGGAAGAACATAGGATACTTTTCATCCCGAATAGATGTATTGTTCCCGTGGGATGAGCGAGTAACACCGCGGGGCACAGCTAGCACTAAATAAAGATTCTTTCATTATCATCAGTAGGTATCATCTCATCAGACAGTACGCAGCTATGGTTTACAACTTTAGAGAGGTAAAGATCTCTTCAAGTCACATAATTTAATTTGTGAAGGAGTCCAATAGAAAATGTATACAATGAAGCGAAAAAAATTAAAATTTAATGGTTCAGGCAGGATTCGAACCTGCGTCTCCAACGGCTTTCCGGGCCAACACGGACGTCCTACCAACTGGACCACCGAACCAATAGATTATCGCGATCGTTTTCAATTATATTGTATACACAGTTTAGCGAAGTGAAATATCTTGGATTTTTACACACGTTACATTGGATTACCTTCCTGTTTCAGAGCTCAGGAATCTACAAATTACATGTACCTATATATCGGAACTAAAAATGATTAAAATCCTATTAGGTAGGTACCTTTTCTGTTGAAAAGAAAGTATTAAAACGTGTAGGTACTCTCATAGGACGTCCATGTTCCAAAATTTTGTCTTTCTAATAAGTTAGAACGTAGAGGAAGTATGGTGGAACGGTCACGGCGCACGCGCCGGCCGACACCCGTGTTTAGCGAATTAAAACAAATTATTACAGGTTCGTTGCACTCAATTTACTTAATACCTACTATTAAACGAAGCGCTCGCGGCCACCATCAGATTGCTAAACATATACGCTACATATGCCCTCCATAATGTTTGTGATACTATACTATGGAACTCGTATACCTTAATCAGTTACTTATTTTCTTGGCGGCCTAATAGGTATAAATCCAAATGGGTCAGTAGGGAGAAAACGAAAACTATGAAAGATAGGGAAATCTGTTCTTAGGGACAATGGCGTATCTCTTATAGTTTTCGTTTTCTCCCTGTTTATAGTTTATGTTTTCTCCCTGTGTCCTTTGGATTGACCACCCTGTATATATGTTGAGGTAAAGTTGACCGCACCGCGGGTGCTCCGTGACCGTGTCTCCTGCAAATTAAACCGACGATCTTGTGAGGGTCGTGGGAAGCCGAAGGTTGCCAGCACTTCCTAATCTCACCTAATTTTAGATATAATTGGGGGGAAGTTTTAGTTATTTTACGTAGCGCTGGACCGGCAATCCAGAGGTACCGGGTTCGATTCCCGGTCTCTTCCACCAGGTTAACATTAAAAAAAATCTTTGAGCTTTGACCTTTGTATTAATGGTTTCATATAAAAGTTGTGGTGTGTACCCACATTCAAAAAGGAGACATTACATGTTTCATAAATTTACTGGGTTACAGTTAAGACACTAACTAATTCTAAAGATGCTGCACAAGATTAGGTGAATTGCATCAAACAACATAATAGATTACGTAACAGTATTGCGTCATTGTTGCTTCGAACACTAGAGTATTTTCGCGCCGTATAGAAGGTATAGATACCCCGCAAAATTCTAAACTAGGTACAGTATTTTGTTTTACTAAAGCGAGAAAAAATTAACTTTTTGGTTTGGTATATTCCCGAATATTTTTCAATCACCTACTTTTACACGACGACTTGCCGACTTTAGTGCCTGGAGCCTAGGAAATTAAATAAACAATACAATGAATGCTTTTAAATAAAAAGAAATGCTGGCGATAAATAAAAATCGAGCTACTAATGAACCAAAGTTTTAAGAGTTTCAGGTCATTGGACTCATTGGTGAGACGTGGTCTGTCAGATAAGTCGACTATAATTTTTTTTTTCAATACCTATACGTCAAAATAAAACGTATCTTTTTTATACATAGTTTATTCAATCTTTCTCTTCCTTTATACGCTTGCGTACTTCAAAGGCATCTTGCTTATAATCATAATATCTTTTGTGTTTTTCTTCTCTATAAGATTTTTCATACGAATCGTCTTCCCGTTTATATCCAACTCCACTATATCTGGATGACTTGTAATCTTTGTATTCCTTCTTGAACTCACGAGAATCATCTAAATGAGTTCCACTGGTTCTGTAATCCTTTCTATCCCTGCTCCGATCTTTAGAAGAGCTTGAATGTTTTTCTCCATCATCTCTACGATTTCTCTCATCGTCTCTTGGATTGTTTCTCTTATAATCGTCATATCTCTTTACCTTATCTTTGTATCTGTCTCTAGGGCTGTCAGTATGACGTGCTTCATCTCTGAAGTTGTCTCGGTGACGTGTTTCATCCCTGTGATTATCTCTATGACGTGCTTTGTCTTTAGAGGAGTCTCTATGACGTATTTCGTCTCTGAAATTATCTCTGCGACGGATTTCGTCCTTAGGATTCCCTCTATAACGTGTTTCGTCTTTGGAACTGTCTCTGTGCTGTGTTTTATCCCTGGAGCTACGACTGTGACGTGACTCGTCTCGATAACGATTTTCATATTCTTTTTCAGAATTGCTTTTACTTTTCTTTTCTTTTGAGTAAGGTTTATCCTGTTCCAATGGTTCCTTTTTTCCGTAGGCATCTTTGTGATGTTGCAGCTTATCTGTTTTGGATTTGTTAAGGTTGTGTGAGTCGTTGGTTGAATCACCATTTTGCGCTTCGCTGTAGTGTTCCATCTGAGAAAAAAAATGCATTTATAGCAAGAGAAACAAAAACCTCAATCGCGTGTTCATTCGTCTGTATAACCATCGCAGCTATCGCGCTAGATGAGATAATCTGAAAGCTATCCAGACACTATCATTAATTCATTAATAATGATATAACCATCAACGTAGCTATTGATATTGTAGTGCTTGTAAAATCACATTTTCCGTGTTGCATCTCTGCAAGCCGCGGATTTCGTATTAAATGTTGTAGTAAAGGCGGCGGACCCTGCAATTTCGCTGCATTGCAAAAGTACCTACCAGCAGCCTCAGTCAGGTTCCGCGTAATCTACGATCGTTCACTTCTCAAGCACTTGAATAATTACAAACATTTATCGCTAAAGTCAAAAGAGCTTTACTGTACATCCGTGTACGCAAATAAATTTAAAAGGAATAAGGCCTCTTAACGTACATCAAACACTATTACTATTTCATGTTCGTGTTCACGATGTTTTGTCCGTTCGTGCGTACACTGCATACTATATTGCATTCTGGATGTACCTGTGTAGCGATGACGTCACGCAGCACATCGGAGTAGTTGCGCGTCTTGGCGGCGACACGATACTTGGCGCGGCGTCGCTTCATGTCGCGCAGCTCTGCCAAGATTTCTGCGCGGGACTTCTGCTTCGAACTTCGTGCTTCGTCATCGCCCCTACAACAGAAGCAGATAAATAAATCACACTTTAATCTCCACACAAGGCATAGTAATATTACGAATCGCTAATCCTACACCGGATTTAATTGATGTTACCCACATCTAGTTTCAATAAAAATTGGTGACCATACTGAAGTAGCCAAGTTATCAAAGGTACAAATTGTGCTTACCCCAACAGTGCCAGCTCTCCGAGGTCATGACAAGCGGACGCGGCGCTGACGGTGGCGTCATGAAGTGCTCTACGTTCATCAGCACTGTATGCGTGCTGCAGCCGGTCCAGGGACAGCAGCTCTGTCGGTTCTCCGCCTCTACCTTAGTTATGTTAAGGAAACTTGAGTGTTAGTTTATTAAAAACACTGTCTAGACTGTCTTAAGTAATTACAATCTTTTCTTAATATGCTCAAGGCTGTGAAGTGTGTATAACATAAAAATGAATACTTAAAAAAAAAAAACAAAGTAAAAGCACTGCTGTTTATTGGAGTCTCTTAAAATTTTTTGTGATCACCATACTCCATGGTTTTTGGTGTACAAATGATTTAACACTCGGCTTTAAGACCACAGGGTATGGTGATCACGGACTATACAAGCAACTGTGTTATAATTATACCCCGAGGATTCCAAAGCACGAATTATTTGACACCAGGCCTACAGTAGGTATCAAACAAGTTGTGGTCCAGAAAATCCTAGGGTATTCTTAATGTTTTATTAAATAAATGAAATTGATTGAATTGGCCCTTTTACTTCTTTATCCTGTCATCTCCCAGTCTGTTAGAATATATACTTAATGTATAAGCGCCTTTTCCCGCCAGATAGGGATAAAAGGCGCAAAACAGAGAAGAATGGCGTTCTCTTGTGGCAGAGGCCAAGATCCTCTTTGGGCCACTGAGCCAGAGTAGTAAGTAATGTATAAGCATATAACCCTGCCATATGAATAAATGCATCTCCAAAAGATGACTAACCCTTACTTTTTCCTGCCTGTAAATTTGTTTCTTGCTCAGTTCATCTAGCATTATTTTTAAGACTGGGAGACAACAAGTTGATGAAAACGAAATGCTGGCATTATTTCAAAGGATACAATCAGCTCAAGCATCTGCAGAAGATTATAGACACTGCAAAGACGACCAGTGATAAGTAAATGTGCTGATACTTGTATTTTTGCAAAGTTGTTGTTATTTTACCTTTTTTAAAACCTGGATCTACTTTTGCTGCATACTCAATGATATTTGCAATATCATTTTTATCTGCAAAATAAAATTATAGTCTTAGCACCATTACAACAATGGTACCAAACCATTGAGACAATGAACAAAGCATAAAGAAAAATTTAAATGCATAACCTGGCAGAGGAGACTGGAAATTAAAACCCGGTTCCTCTGGATTTGTGCTAATATCAATGGATAAATATAGAAAACTGTGTTGTATCCACATTAAAAATAATGAGAGATTACATGTTTCACAAATTTATAATGGTACCAGGACGAGGCAATGAAAGAATATTTCGTACTCAATGTCACCAAAGTATTAGCCTTTTCATCTAGAGGTTCAGGCAGCAACAGGTCTTCCTTAGAGTACCCCAAGCTTCTTAAATAGCATTCCTTTTCATGATCTCTTAGTTTATTTGATGGAACTCTGTGATTTTGGTTGTATTGACAGGAAACCATTACAGACGCCTAAAATTTAAAATAGAGATAATAAGGTTTACTTATGTTATTTTACAAGGTGATATTACAATCGATTCACATATAGCTACACATATATCCAATAAAGCTGCAAATACCTCAATCAAATGTTTACGATCCCACTGCAAGCTCTGAAGTATCATTGTTACATCGTTATCTACTGCTTGTATGTAAGAATTTAGCTCGAATAGATCGGAGCGACGTTTGCCCGTATTCATCTCGGATTTCTCTAAGTTGCTCTGCATTGCATTACTTATCGTTTAAATATAATTATGACTTATTAATACGCTTATTACGATACAAAATACAATTAATTAAACGAGTAGCATGATATAGAGGTTATGTTTTTGTTGTTTGACATTGACAGCCACTTGACAGCTTTGACTTTACCATGCCATTGACATCTAGAAATACATGCGCGGTTACGCTCATAAATAAAAGCGCTCGAATAAACAAAATTTGCCTGGCTACATAGTTATTTTAAAGCTTTGGTACGTTACAATTTTATCTAATAACTATAATTTAATCCAACAACAGCACGTTTTTATGTTATTTAAGTCATTATGCGCGTTATTACTCGTATCAAGACAATCGAAACTTGTAATTCAAACCGCACCCATATAATTTGCTCAATTGAAAAAAAAACTTGGTGGTCTGTGGTTGGGCTTTTGACAGTTCTTCTTTCCATTTTCACCGCATGAAGACGTGTGTGGAATTTACCGAATGTGTATAGAAAATGGCAGATTCCGAGGTAATTTTAATTCACACGTGCTTATTAATCTGATAAATTTGTACGTCGAGTCCTTACCTACACCTTTGTCAACAGGTTCAAAAGAAGTTGAAGGATATATCTTTTAAAATCCAGACCGCAAGTTTAAAGGGCCGACGTGAGGTAGTGAAAGAAATTCAAGATGTTTTATCAACACCAGGTGAGTAGGAGCAACAGTTATACATTCTGAACATTCTCATGCACATTGCACGTAAATTTTGATTGGAAACTTGCATATACCATTGACATTATAGGTTGTTCTCTCTGGAGCTTATTGATCTAGTATTCTATTTTTGTAGCTTGTAAGCTGCAACTTTAACGCCCTATACGTCAATAACTTGCATGCGCGCACCTGAGGGATGTCGTTATGCAAACTACAACAAGTGGCTATGAAATTATAATTGTCAAATGTTGTTTTGTTTGTGTAGTTTTAAAGTGTTGTAAAAAGTTACTTTTTATTGTAGTAAAAATGTTCTTATTATAATTATACAAATGCAATTGAAATTTTTATTGCATTGTTTGGTTTTAGGTATCACTGAGCCAGCGGTGCGCTATGTGTGCCGAGTGCTCATGCTCACGCTGCACAGGTACAGGGATTCCACCTCCCAATCATATGTGAAAAGCCTCCTGGCCTACCTTGCCTCTAATCACCGGGAATGGGCCCTTCGGAGCTTGCTGCCTGTGCTCCTCGAGGTCTCGGAGCAGCTGCGGAATACTGCTGCATCGTGAGTTACATTTATTACTTGTCTCATTCATTACAGTTAAAGTTAAGAACTTGAATTAAGTGATTAGATAGTGTTACAATGAGTGCTTTTGGTTATTTAGTATTAAAACAAAAAAAAACATGGAACAAGTGTAACTAGATAATTATAGTAATTTTTATTATATTGAAAACTTAAATGAGTTCCAGAATTATGTTTCAGTGGTGTATTCTTTTAGTTTGATTAGCATCCTCTCATTTTATAATTTTCTTTCTGTTTATGATTTATATACTTCTTCCCTTTTATTGTGAAATAAAATAATCTAATTATATCTTATCAATACATGCCCATAATTGAAATGTCAAAGTATTGTATTAGGTTTTCAATTTAAACAACACCATATGCAATGCGCCTTACAAAGTTTAATACTAATTTATTCCATCAAATCAAAATTCCAACATGTACTCGGTGCTGATATAAAGTAAAAGGAAAGTTTATGCAAAATTATATATGTATAACTTTTCTGATAATTATTTTGTACATGTCAATCATAATGTTTGCCTTTCAATACTGCAATGTACACTGATAGCAAACTGCACTGTTGCCTTGCAGTTTAATAGTATCCAAATTGCATATTTCCAGCTGGGATGCAGCTCAAAGAGACATCTGTCTTTACTCTCTTTTCTATATCTGTAAAACCTTATTTATTTACATTTGTATGGTTTATTTCAAGGCATAATACAGCTAGTCATTCTTGCCCCCCTAGTCTGTCACATTTTACAAAGACAACCAATTAAACAAAGTTCCACTACTACTTGCGTCACTGAAAATCAGCGTCAATAGGCGTCACTGAAAATCAGCGTCATGAAGTGAGTATTTCTTACGTCATGACATTAAGCTGAGTGACGACCTTTTTAGCATTAGGGGAACCTGGAGATAGTTGATCCCCATTTTGATTTTGGACTCTATTTGTTTTATTTTTTACAGTATTGGAGATCTTTTCAAGCCAAAATATTCAAAATTTATCTATTCATTGATAGTTTGAATGAAAACAAGATTATGCTACAATTTAACTCAATATTAAATGAAATACAATATTGTAGACTTTTACCATGTATCCCCCATGTAAGGGAGATTTGTTTACCCCTAATTGGGAGCCTTTTTAACTTTGTCGTAGTCGGGCGAAAAATAATATATCATCGACAGCTCTATGAATCCTAGCATAGATAAGACTTGATCCCTCACGAAGACACATGATTCTGTCATCATGTCACCTCCAAATCAAAAGTTCTCAAGTCTCCCCATACATAGTGTTGTTATAAAACATGCGCCACTCAAAACTATTTATCACGTATTTGAACGTATTCAATGACAATCTACACTTGAATAAACGACTAAAACAATAGCATTTATTTCACTTTTCATTAAATAAATCAAGTTAAAACTTACCGAAAATTAAGTTCGACGCGACACAAATATTTCAACGGCCACCATGTGCAAAATACTGACGTGAGTCACAACGTGCCACGAAAGAACGTGAAGTTAGGCATAAATGAATGAGTGTTGCTAGCGTAAGAAAACGTATCGCGTTTGCTTGAATTTTAAATTAACTCTAACAAGTCTCCCAAGGGATCTAGTCTGCTCAGGTTCCCCTAATTTAATCTACACATAAGTATTACGCGTTAATCATGTTTATGTCTATATTATGCTAAATAAACTTATTTCTTTCTTCTTTCTTACTTTTACAGTGACCACAAGGGTGAACCTTCTTTCACAAGTCATTACACTGATTATTCTAAAATAAAATAATGAAAAGGAGTAATGAAGGAAAGAAAGGCGTGACACAAGCTTATGAAAGCTATGTGTACTTTTTGCATGCCTACAAGAATTCAAATGTAGTTATGCAAAAATTCAATTTGATCTTGTTTTCAGTAAAAGCACATGCCAGAGCGGACTGTACGCTTTGCGCTGGTCCACGGTGTTAGTGGAAGGAGCGCTCAAGGGCACGGAGGAAGATGGCGTGGACTATCCTGCACTCGTCCTGGCGCAAGCCAACCTCCTGGCCGTTGTCACTGCCTGTGGGGACCGGAAGCAGAACGACAAGGCCTTCTCTAAGGTACTGCTGTTGTGCAGGATTGCAAGATCTTAAAATAACACACATAACATAGTAGAAAAGGCGAGCAACTTCAAACCTAACACTTACCATCAGGTGATACTAAATTCAATCGCCGGTCAGTTTATGGATAAAAAGAAGTAAGTAAGTAGAAAAATAATAGAATAATAATAGCCTTGGATAAACTATATCCAAGGCCACAGCATCTAGCATACTGGAAGGCGCAGTGGGGGGGCAGGCACAAGGAGGATTGAGATTGTGGTCAAGATTTCAGTATGCTGTCAGATGAGAAAAGCACATGATCAGTTATTATGTAGATCCCTGGAGGAATGAAGGACTGTTCAATCCTGATGAAATGAGATCTCCTGAGAGATTAACATGCTCTTCATTTGTATTGGTATTTGTTACAGCTGCACACGTGTTGGCTGACCATCGGCGACAAGCTGGCGAAGTGGCCGGAGGTGCTGCTGGCGCAGGCGGCCGACGCCGGGCCGCACGTGTGCGTGGCCTTCTCCGCGCTGTGCCGCCACGCCGGGCTGCGCGGCGACACGCAGCTCGTGCACCCGCACAAGGTAACTGGCTGAAGGGAGTCAGGACGCAGGTGGCATAGGACTGCTGGCGTCCTTTGGGGAATATTTACGTCCCGTAGTAGATTTCTTCCAATTTATGAATCTGGCCAAGTCAATAGATGAAATAAAAATGAATTTGTAATTTGTAAGCTCAAGAGCATGCTACAAGTACTACAATTTGCTTCTACACACTCTGACAAGAATGAAAGTGTTCTCCTAAAGGTGCGTACGCATTTGAGCGGCTCGGCCCGAGGCATGCTCTTGCACATTTTATACCCGGGTGAGGTAACGCGCTCGCGGCAAGCCGACTTTGTGCGTTGTTCAAGATGGCGTCAGACGTGATAACAGAAGTTGCTGCGTATATTGATCGACTAATAAACAAAAAATAGTAAATGAAACAGTTTTATAGAAATCGTGATCACCAGCAAGCATAGTCAAGTTAGTACCTTGGCCCATGCGCAATGACAAGTCGGAACGAGTTCGCGTGCGCCGCTCGCGGGCACGCTCGGGTATACGTCCATATTACTCGAGGCACGCACACCGAGGCGCTTTTGAGCACGGTCAAAAGACCGCCACCGGCCGGCTCGCCGCGAGCTGCTCGCGCACAGCGCGTGAGGCGCGTACGAATTTGAGCAAATGGGCGGCTCGTGCGTGCCTCAACCCGAGGCTGCCTCAAATCCGCACGCACCTTAAAACGAACCGTTAAACACCATACGTGCCTTGGTAGACTTCACTTCAGGTTATAGCTTGTACCTAAGGGGATCACCCCTTAACCCTTAAATGCATGGTGTAAGATGCAGCTTACATAAACAAAAATGAATTACTGGTTGAAAACAAGAAACATTTATTTGAAATAAAATAGAATTTTATAATATTGTGTTTTTTTTATTCATGCATTTAAGGGTTAAAGCTAAGTCTAAACCGAGTTATTCTCTAGGACTGTGCGAGTTTAGACTTCGGTTTGTATAATTAAACAAACGTTTTATCGCCAGGCCAAAATGCTGGAAAGCTTCACAAAGAGCCTGATCAGCGTGAAGGCGCGGCCCAACGCCGCGCACGTCGCCGGCTGCGCCGACCTGCTGCACCTACTGGACCGCGCCGAGGTGCACGAGGCCCTGCTGCCGGCGCTGCACAAGGCCATGCTGCGGAGCCCGGAGACCATCATAGAGGCGGTCGGGGAGGTGTTCGCTAACCTTCATGTGGATTTGGATGGGATTGCTGTGGATATCGGGAAGAACTTGATTGGTGAGTGCAACACACGTTTGGCTCGACGACGCGTTTGGCTCGGTTTGTAGACACCTGCCTACTGAGTCGGCGGTCCCGGGTTCGAATCCCAGCCGGGGCAAATATTTGTGCAAATATTTGTTCTTGGGTCATGGATGTTATCTATATATCGAGGGCTTCATGCTATAGGGGCGTATGCGCAAAACCCCTACTTTTCAGGAGAGGCAAAAAACTTTATAACTTTTTGTCCCTTGCACGGATCTTTTTGCAAATTTGCATAGAGTATTTATATTGTCACTGTTTTTATCTAGTATGATCAATTTTACGTAAAGTATTCTAAAAACTAGTAATTATGCGCTTACGCCTCTTTACTGCGGCGCAATTTATTCGAAATGACTGTCGATTTTCCTTGAAAAATACTTGAAATTGAGGGGCGTATAAATTAAATCTTTTCCTATTCAATTATTCAATGACAATTGGTCTGAGTTCTGTTTTTATATCGAAATACTTTCTTTTAACAGTAATTTTCACATTGTTACGAATCTCCTTCAATTTTTTCTGTTTTTTTTTACGCCTGTTTCGCCCGACAAAAAAACAGTGCTAGTGGCTTTTGAGTGTGGTCGTATAGTGGTGATCTAAGACAAATTCAAGCATTTAGTAAAGAAAGAATATACATTCCACTGATTAAATTATTCGTTTCCTTGATTATAACTTTTAAGAAGAACTTATGGCCCAGCGCCGCTCTTGAATCGGCGACATTCGGGATGTTAAGTAATGACGGCAGATGTCGATCTCCTGTCGGCTGACTATCTCGAACGATTATTAACTGAGCACTTCAGTGCTAAATAAAGTCTCTCTGTCTACCCGTCGGACTTTGCCTAGAACAGCAGTCATAAAGTCGTTAAAGGTGACTTCTTGCGAACTCCAAGCAGTTGAGGTGCCCACTCTCTGCAGAAATCGGATTTTACGAAATCATAATAGGTTCTAGTAACTAGTTTGTAATGTGATAACATGACAGTCTTCTACAAAAACGAAGCATTAACCGTACGCCGTGGCGAGTTGATGACACTACTTTTGCCAACCCAACTCCATCAGAAAGCCCAATTCTAGGAGACCCTTGATGTTGCTGACGAGTTATAAGATAGACCACGGAAATCAGTTGATGTTGTGCCCACTATTTGTTCACTCGAGGACACCTTAGCTGCTCTCCTGAGGTTCTGTTTTCCCGTGGCTGTCAAGCAAATCAACCTCTGAAGTGATTGTAGTTTAGCTTCAACGGTGAATAGTTTTGTTCTTAATCAAAACTTTTATGCCGGGCATGCTACGTTTTTTTTAATTACCTTGCTCGACAAATTAGAGCTCTGTATTGATCATTTTGGGTTAGTTACCACAAAGCATCTGTTAGCGAACATTACCAGTTAAGTGTTTTCGAATAAACTGTCAGTTTGTTGTTAGACAGCCAGTGTAGAGCGGGTGAAGTCACATTCACATACCCTTGTGATTACCGCTCGTTAGTATTACTATGTCGCAGGATACAATGACTCTGTGTAATAGTGATGTTCGTTTAGTGTGGCGATGATTCCACAAAAGTGGCGAGCGGACGTAGCTTCGAGGGTTCTTACTTTGCTACCACTGCCTTTTTGAGTGCACCAGTTTTGGCTTCACCGGTTTCGATGCCGATGAATCTCTTTCATTCCGGCTCCTACCAGAGCCGCTTTTATGCTGGTGAATTTTATCCTGTCGTTGCCGTCGACGTCCCTCGATGTCTATGAATGTGCCTAAACATAAGGCACAGACTTTATTTTGCACAATACTTTATGTTGCAAGTGCTTAAGCAAAAAACTGATTAATTTTCACTGAAGAATCTAACGTCTGAGTAGAAGGTTTCTACCTGGTTTTGTATGACAATTACTTTGACTTGTCTACGCAGTACGCAGGCAGCCAAAAAAATAGTAAATATCTTGATAATTATCTCTCTTCCCTTCTATTCCGTTCGGTTCTGGTGATTTGTATGAGTCAAGCAGTTGAAAGCCCTCTGTATTTTTTGTCGCCATTCTCTCTCCGTTGGAGTATTCTCCTCATCCACCCAGCTCACTAACCGTTATAACTCACAGCCCGAGAAGTGAGTCTGTACGAGGGTTGTTTCTTCCGCCGCTGAGCTGGTGAAGGTATTATCTGGCTTGTGTAGGGATCCAAAAACTGCAGTTACCGTTTGTAGAGGAGACTTAGTTTGGACTTGACTAATTTGTGCCCGTGCTCAAATGTTCATTGTTGTATTGAGTTTCCTCGTCTTTTTTCTGCTTATCCTAAACTTCTCCAGCTTCACTAGTTAGCTTTGTCCCCGCAGCTGTCTGAGATGGATAATTATGCATGATGGTAGCAATCCATAATGGTATATGTAAGGACGCCTGTTTATCGATTTCTTCAGCGCCCCCCAGCCCCATATTTCTTGGGAACCTCTGTTTTCAACAAAGTTGGACCTAGTCGGCTCGCATATTATGTGCGATAGTGCGATTCATGCTAAGTGGGTTCGTTCTGTGGATGACATCGAGCATTTATGATTTGGATATTGAATCGAATCCACCTGGGATACGAGCAGGATGGTTCCTTAGAAATCTACCAGTTAGAGATGTTTTTTGTAGAGAGGTGTGACGTTCAAGGACTTTGCGCCCATATGGTGCGATGGTATATGAGGCCGAAGACTGAATTCTATCACTAAAAAGTATGGTAAAATATGGTCGTATGTACATACGCCGCTATTGTGCGACAATTTTTGGTAAATCACACAATTGAGTAATAGACGTATGAACATATACGCCTTTATACTCTGATCACATTATGAGATTCCATTACATTCTTGCGCTTACGCCTACTGTACGCCTCTTTGGATCGATAAAAAATTATGACCTACAATGATACGCCAAAACATATTTTATTTATTTTAAATAACTTACTATTACGATAAAATTATGAAAAAAATTGACCCGATGTATCGTTATTAGATGAATACGATGCCGTTAAAAACGAAAAATCGCATTTTTGCGCATACGCCCCTATAGCATGAAGCCCTCGATATGCATTTATATATTATGTATACCGTCGTCTAGTACCCATAGTACAAGCTTTGCTTAGTTTGGGACTAGGTCGATTTGTGTATGATTGTCCCTTAATATAATATAATATATAATATATATATACATATATTTCTAACAAGAAAGGGCTTGTGCACAAATCACGTGAGGTTCAATAGGGGGAGGGGGGTCACGAAAAAAATCACGAAATATCACGTGGGGGGGGGTTTATAAGGAGACCTCACGTGTATTTTTCTATAGTGAACGAACTAAGAAAAAAATCGATATTTTTTCTCGGTTTTAAATCTTAACTTGTTAGATACTTCAAAATAACGAGTCTATTTTTCGAAATTTTGGCGGAAAAAAAATACGCGTGAGTTAGTGAGGGGGGGGGGGGGGGTTAGCAAAGACCCTCACCAAATATCACCAGGGGGGGGGGGGGGCAAAAAGTAGCCGAAAAAACCTCACGTGATTTGTGCACAAGCCCAAACTTGCTTCACTTTACTTATAGCTTGTTCTCGTTCTTGAGACGCGTCCACACAGAGCGAGCCGTCTCGCGAGGCAATTGCCGCGCGCTGTCGGTTTTTGTCCGTGCTCAAAGGTGCCTCGGTCAATTGCCGCGCGCAGTGTGGATGTGAACGTAACACGTTTTTGCTTCGGTCAAATTTATGACAGATAAAACAAAATGGCGTGCGACACTTACGTATTACGCGAAACTGAATAACCGTAACTTGACATTGTGTGCTATTTGTTTGTTTTTAACATAAAAAAATATTGAATTTGCCTTTTTTGGAAAAAAAAGTAGGAATGTAGCAGCAAGTCAAAAGTCAAACGTGATTGCGTGCGGCGGCGCCATATTGTTTTATCTGTCAAATGGGCCAACAAGATGGCACGGGCTTGCCGCGCGCGGCATTCGGTGAGCATAGTTTCATCCAATGCCCGAGGCATGCGCCGATTGCCGCGCGCGGCAATTGCCTCGCGAGGCCGCTCGCTCTGTGTGCACCCGGCTAATCACTAGTGGTGTGTTCCAGTGAACGTGCACTCGAAGGACTCGTGGGTGCGCGGCGAGGCGCTGCGCGCGCTGGAGCGGCTGGCGCGGCGCTGCTCGCAGCCGCAGGCCGCCGGCGCGCTGCTCGCGCACGCCTTCGCCGAGTACCACGGCGCCAGCGGCAAGCTCACCTCCAGCGAGGACAAGATCGCCGTGCTCAGTGTGAGTGCCGCACCCAGAGTACCGACCGCTGGCTTCTGGCCTCCCAAATTTCTGTTTGCCGAGACTCCTGCCCCAAAGTTCATATACCGCTTATATTTGAACGTTAGTTATAATAAGCTTTTTGTTCGCAGGCGGTGAGCACTCTGACAGCTCTCAACGTGGACGCGGAGACGCAAGACGCGCTGCTGGGCGCGGCGTGCGCGGGGCTGGCGCGCGTGCTGGACAGCGAGTCGCACGAGCGCACGCTGGCGGCGGCGCTGGACGCGGCGCAGGCCTGGGCCGGCCGGCCCGACGCGCTGCCGCAGCCGCTCCTCGACCTCTACACGGTATGCTCGCGAGAGACGCGCCAACAGTACTCCCCTACATTTTATGGACAGTGGATGCCCATGACAATGAAATGACACGTACTAACCTATAGTACTTCTTTCAGAAAATCCAGTCAGCCAAGAGCACAACAGTGGGCGTCCGCATAGCGAGCCTGTGTCTCCTGGCGCGCGCCCTGCGGCGCTGCGCGTGCCCGCCCGCGCGGCAAGACGCGCTGCGGCCGCCGCTGCTGCAGGCTGTCACTAAAGCGAGCCAGCAGCCGCTACAGGTACACTACAGGACACGTCCGCATAGCGAGCCTGTGTCTCCTGGCGCGCGCCCTGCGGCGCTGCGCGTGCCCGCCCGCGCGGCAAGACGCGCTGCGGCCGCCGCTGCTGCAGGCTGTCACTAAAGCGAGCCAGCAGCCGCTACAGGTACACTACAGGACACGTCCGCATAGCGAGCCTGTGTCTCCTGGCGCGCGCCCTGCGGCGCTGCGCGTGCCCGCCCGCGCGGCAAGACGCGCTGCGGCCGCCGCTGCTGCAGGCTGTCACTAAAGCGAGCCAGCAGCCGCTACAGGTACACTACAGGACACGTCCGCATAGCGAGCCTGTGTCTCCTGGCGCGCGCCCTGCGGCGCTGCGCGTGCCCGCCCGCGCGGCAAGACGCGCTGCGGCCGCCGCTGCTGCAGGCTGTCACTAAAGCGAGCCAGCAGCCGCTACAGGTACACTACAGGACACGTCCGCATAGCGAGCCTGTGTCTCCTGGCGCGCGCCCTGCGGCGCTGCGCGTGCCCGCCCGCGCGGCAAGACGCGCTGCGGCCGCCGCTGCTGCAGGCTGTCACTAAAGCGAGCCAGCAGCCGCTACAGGTACACTACAGGACACGTCCGCATAGCGAGCCTGTGTCTCCTGGCGCGCGCCCTGCGGCGCTGCGCGTGCCCGCCCGCGCGGCAAGACGCGCTGCGGCCGCCGCTGCTGCAGGCTGTCACTAAAGCGAGCCAGCAGCCGCTACAGGTACACTACAGGACACGTCCGCATAGCGAGCCTGTGTCTCCTGGCGCGCGCCCTGCGGCGCTGCGCGTGCCCGCCCGCGCGGCAAGACGCGCTGCGGCCGCCGCTGCTGCAGGCTGTCACTAAAGCGAGCCAGCAGCCGCTACAGGTACACTACAGGACACGTCCGCATAGCGAGCCTGTGTCTCCTGGCGCGCGCCCTGCGGCGCTGCGCGTGCCCGCCCGCGCGGCAAGACGCGCTGCGGCCGCCGCTGCTGCAGGCTGTCACTAAAGCGAGCCAGCAGCCGCTACAGGTACACTACAGGACACGTCCGCATAGCGAGCCTGTGTCTCCTGGCGCGCGCCCTGCGGCGCTGCGCGTGCCCGCCCGCGCGGCAAGACGCGCTGCGGCCGCCGCTGCTGCAGGCTGTCACTAAAGCGAGCCAGCAGCCGCTACAGGTACACTACAGGACACGTCCGCATAGCGAGCCTGTGTCTCCTGGCGCGCGCCCTGCGGCGCTGCGCGTGCCCGCCCGCGCGGCAAGACGCGCTGCGGCCGCCGCTGCTGCAGGCTGTCACTAAAGCGAGCCAGCAGCCGCTACAGGTACACTACAGGACACGTCCGCATAGCGAGCCTGTGTCTCCTGGCGCGCGCCCTGCGGCGCTGCGCGTGCCCGCCCGCGCGGCAAGACGCGCTGCGGCCGCCGCTGCTGCAGGCTGTCACTAAAGCGAGCCAGCAGCCGCTACAGGTACACTACAGGACACGTCCGCATAGCGAGCCTGTGTCTCCTGGCGCGCGCCCTGCGGCGCTGCGCGTGCCCGCCCGCGCGGCAAGACGCGCTGCGGCCGCCGCTGCTGCAGGCTGTCACTAAAGCGAGCCAGCAGCCGCTACAGGTACACTACAGGACACGTCCGCATAGCGAGCCTGTGTCTCCTGGCGCGCGCCCTGCGGCGCTGCGCGTGCCCGCCCGCGCGGCAAGACGCGCTGCGGCCGCCGCTGCTGCAGGCTGTCACTAAAGCGAGCCAGCAGCCGCTACAGGTACACTACAGGACACGTCCGCATAGCGAGCCTGTGTCTCCTGGCGCGCGCCCTGCGGCGTAAATTGACTATGTGTAATGTGTATAATGTATCGTTGTATGTGTGAAATAATTATAATGAATGTAATGTAATGTTGTTGCCTGTCGCAGCACCCCGTGGTGCACGAAGGCTTGTGCTCGATGCTGGCGCTGGTGCTGCTGGACGGCGCGCGCGCGCTGCCGAGCCAGCCGGTGTGGAGCGCGCTGGCGCACGCCGACAAGCACGTGCTGCTGCAGGACCGCGCCCTCGCCGCCGCCACCGACGATGGTGAGCTACCAGCGACCACTCATTATACTTTGACGATGCGACTGACGTTTATATACGTTTTTTTTTTTTTTTTTTTTATTTATTAAGAAACAGTCTTAAAATAATATAACATTGGTGTTGTCATAGGACTAGAAATCACCTTAATTGTAGACCTATAGTTTCATACATAGTATTATAGTGTTGAAATTTTTACTGGGTTGGTGACGTCACTATCAAAGGTTAAAATGGCGGACAGCGTTTTAAGCATTTTCAGAATACAGAATAAATATAATATTTTAAATTTCAATTATTCAGCCATAAGGATAATTTTTAACTCAAATACGCTAAATCGAAGAACAGAGTGATTACGTGTCTAGCAGCTTCAGAGTCCTCTTTATGTAGAACTAGCGACCCGCCCCGGCTTCGCACGGGTGAAATGCTAACCAATTATGCATGTACATATTATACATATAAACCTTCCTCTTGAATCACTCTATCTATTAAAAAAACCGCATCAAAATCCGTTGCATAGTTTTAAAGATTTAAGCGTACAAAGGGACATAGGGACAGAGAAAGCGACTTTGTTTTTAACCGACTTCAAAAAAAGCGGGGGATTCTCAGTTCGGTTGTATGTTTTTTTTTTTGTTTTTTTATACTTTGTAGTGATGTAGATATATCCACTTAAACCGTACCGATTTATTTAAGTAACTCAACTGGAAATGTTTTATATTCGTAATTATTACAAGTGACATAATACGAACTAAATAAAAATAAATATTCCTCAAAACATTACCAGTTGCCCCATATCCAGAGCACTGCATAATTCCGCTATAACATTTACCCCTTTATAGTCCTAATGCAGGTGGTGGTGCTATGCAGAACAGTCTTGGAATTCTACTCCAGTGTCGCCAGCGACCAGAACTCCCCGGTCTACCGCGCGCTGACCCTGATGCTGCTGTCGCCCTCCAAGCCCGTCCGGACCCTGGCCCTGGAGGAAGTCAAGTCTCTGCTCGCCAGCGCGGACCGCGCAGCCATGGCCAGGAACCTGGTGGGGAAGCTGAACGAGGTGCTGGAGGAGGGCAAGGTGTTCTGCAGCAAGGAGAAGACGCCGCCCGAGGACAAGGCTGACGTCACCGGGAAGATGATACTGGATTCCGTGCAGGCCTTGTGCTCGTTTAGAGGTTAGTTTACATTATTAAAGTCTAATAAACTATTAACTAAACTAACGAACTTGACGCCTTTCACCGAGACTGGTGGGAGATTGCTCGGGACAGGGACGCATGGAAGAATGAGAGGAAGGCCTTTGCCCAGCAGTGGGACAATATAGGCTCTTATTAATAATAAAATAATAAACTATTACTTTTTATATTATCTCTAAGTTAAATGCGTTCAAAGTTTATATTTCTTACTTACCAACCAACAGCTACAAATAATACATTGTCACGCCCGAATTTCTTTCTTATGTGGCATTCAGTACAATAACCCCAAATGCAAACATCGTCGCTACAAAATATCCTGTTGTTCGTTGTAGGTTACTCGGAGCAAGACGCGCAGCTCCTGGCCCTGGACGCGCTGCGCGCGAGCCACCACCCGCTGTGCGCGGGGGTGAGCCGGCGCGCCTGGCCCGGCATCGTGCGCTACCTGCGCCTGCAGCCCGCCGCGCTCGTGCGCCTGCACGCCGCGCGCCTCGTCCACACCTACGTGCGAGGGTACACGCCCAGTGAGGTCGGTATCATGACGCGCAGCTCCTGGCCCTGGACGCGCTGCGCGCGAGCCACCACCCGCTGTGCGCGGGGGTGAGCCGGCGCGCCTGGCCCGGCATCGTGCGCTACCTGCGCCTGCAGCCCGCCGCGCTCGTGCGCCTGCACGCCGCGCGCCTCGTCCACACCTACGTGCGAGGGTACACGCCCAGTGAGGTCGGTATCATGACGCGCAGCTCCTGGCCCTGGACGCGCTGCGCGCGAGCCACCACCCGCTGTGCGCGGGGGTGAGCCGGCGCGCCTGGCCCGGCATCGTGCGCTACCTGCGCCTGCAGCCCGCCGCGCTCGTGCGCCTGCACGCCGCGCGCCTCGTCCACACCTACGTGCGAGGGTACACGCCCAGTGAGGTCGGTATCATGACGCGCAGCTCCTGGCCCTGGACGCGCTGCGCGCGAGCCACCACCCGCTGTGCGCGGGGGTGAGCCGGCGCGCCTGGCCCGGCATCGTGCGCTACCTGCGCCTGCAGCCCGCCGCGCTCGTGCGCCTGCACGCCGCGCGCCTCGTCCACACCTACGTGCGAGGGTACACGCCCAGTGAGGTCGGTATCGAGCCTGACTGCTTGCTATGAAGCTGCAACCATCTCTCGAGACCATGTTAGTGAATTGCCAACAACAGTACTCGATAGCTGGGAGCTAAATTACGGGACACCTTAGAGTCGTGTCTCTATCGACAAATTTGGTTATAGATTGGTTCGGATCCTACCGACTGTGCCATGATACTTTCTACGTATGTACCAAAAAAAGTGCATGAAACGGATCTTGCTACGGCGACACCGTGTACAACATTGTATATATAATATAAGGACTGGCAGGACCGTCATACGTTTCCTATGAATATTGCCAACCTTCCTATGAATATAGTAAATGAAATGAAGTTAGTCATCTGTTCCGCAGACGCTGTCTAACGTGGTGTCGACGCTGTCCTCGTGCAGCGCGGAGGTGGCGGGCGCGGCGGTGGGCGCGGCGCTGCGCGCGCTGCAGCAGCCCGCGCTGCTCAGGGTCTCCCGCCACGAGTACTTCACCTACCTCACCGGCGAGGGCGAGCTGTACGACAAGAGCGGCGTGCCCGGGTTAGTGCCATGTTCCGCACACGCCGTCTGACGTGGTGTCGACGCTGTCGTCGTGCAGCGCGGAGGTGGCGGGCGCGGCGGTGGGCGCGGCGCTGCGCGCGCTGCAGCAGCCCGCGCTGCTCAGGGTCTCCCGCCACGAGTACTTCACCTACCTCACCGGCGAGGGCGAGCTGTACGACAAGAGCGGCGTGCCCGGGTTAGTGCCATGTTCCGCACACGCCGTCTGACGTGGTGTCGACGCTGTCGTCGTGCAGCGCGGAGGTGGCGGGCGCGGCGGTGGGCGCGGCGCTGCGCGCGCTGCAGCAGCCCGCGCTGCTCAGGGTCTCCCGCCACGAGTACTTCACCTACCTCACCGGCGAGGGCGAGCTGTACGACAAGAGCGGCGTGCCCGGGTTAGTGCCATGTTCCGCACACGCCGTCTGACGTGGTGTCGACGCTGTCGTCGTGCAGCGCGGAGGTGGCGGGCGCGGCGGTGGGCGCGGCGCTGCGCGCGCTGCAGCAGCCCGCGCTGCTCAGGGTCTCCCGCCACGAGTACTTCACCTACCTCACCGGCGAGGGCGAGCTGTACGACAAGAGCGGCGTGCCCGGGTTAGTGCCATGTTCCGCACACGCCGTCTGACGTGGTGTCGACGCTGTCGTCGTGCAGCGCGGAGGTGGCGGGCGCGGCGGTGGGCGCGGCGCTGCGCGCGCTGCAGCAGCCCGCGCTGCTCAGGGTCTCCCGCCACGAGTACTTCACCTACCTCACCGGCGAGGGCGAGCTGTACGACAAGAGCGGCGTGCCCGGGTTAGTGCCATGTTCCGCACACGCCGTCTGACGTGGTGTCGACCCTGTCGTCTAACGAAACATCTGTACGAAAAACATGAGCAATCCTTTGTAGTATTTATTGTATGAATAATAGTTGATTATTTCATTATTTAGCTTTTAGTTCATTATTGTTGTTTAAACAAATATTATTAAAGTAATTATAAAAACGGTATAAACTCACATAAAAATTGTCAGGAACGGCCCGACATTTATTTTTATGTGAGTTTATACCGTTTTTATAATTAGTAAAGATGTCTCACGATAGTTTTAATAACATTATTATTAAAGTAGTTAGATTATGGTTAAAGTTGACTTCCATGAATATGAAAGTTAGTTCCGGGTCTGATAGTTTAATCACAGTTATTGCGACTTGCTCCTCCGTTGTAGTCACGATAGCTAAACATCAAACACGTTACAAACGATTTAAACCCAATGGTTACTGATGGGAGACCATGAACTCATCATTCCCTTGCCCTAATCCCGTTTGTTTGAAGTCGGCGCAGCATTTTCTCTTCATCTATGAATTAATAAATAATAGTTAATTTTACCCCCTGACAGGAACGAGGACAGCAACGCCATGAACCTGAAGCGCGAGAGCAAGGCGTACAGCTACAAGGAGCAGCTGGAGGAGCTGCAGCTGCGGCGCGAGCTGGACGACAAGCGCCGGCGCGAGGGGAAGCTGAAGGAGGTCAGTTGTAATCATTATATGAACTGACAGGAACGAGGACAGCAACGCCATGAACCTGAAGCGGGAGAGCAAGGCGTACAGCTACAAGGAGCAGCTGGAGGAGCTGCAGCTGCGGCGCGAGCTGGACGACAAGCGCCGGCGCGAGGGGAAGCTGAAGGAGGTCAGTTGTAATCATTATATGAACTGACAGGAACGAGGACAGCGACGCCATGAACCTGAAGCGGGAGAGCAAGGCGTACAGCTACAAGGAGCAGCTGGAGGAGCTGCAGCTGCGGCGCGAGCTGGACGACAAGCGCCGGCGCGAGGGGAAGCTGAAGGAGGTCAGTTGTAATCATTATATGAACTGACAGGAACGAGGACAGCGACGCCATGAACCTGAAGCGGGAGAGCAAGGCGTACAGCTACAAGGAGCAGCTGGAGGAGCTGCAGCTGCGGCGCGAGCTGGACGACAAGCGCCGGCGCGAGGGGAAGCTGAAGGAGGTCAGTTGTAATCATTATATGAACTGACTGGAACGAGGACAGCGACGCCATGAACCTGAAGCGCGAGAGCAAGGCGTACAGCTACAAGGAGCAGCTGGAGGAGCTGCAGCTGCGGCGCGAGCTGGACGACAAGCGCCGGCGCGAGGGGAAGCTGAAGGAGGTCACTTGTAATCATTATATGAACTGACAGAAACGAGGACAGCGACGCCATGAACCTGAAGCGGGAGAGCAAGGCGTACAGCTACAAGGAGCAGCTGGAGGAGCTGCAGCTGCGCCGCGAGCTGGACGACAAGCGCCGGCGCGAGGGGAAGCTGAAGGAGGTCAGTTGTAATCATTATATGAACTGACAGGAACGAGGACAGCGACGCCATGAACCTGAAGCGCAAGAGCAAGGCGTACAGCTACAAGGAGCAGCTGGAGGAGCTGCAGCTGCGGCGCGAGCTGGACGACAAGCGCCGGCGCGAGGGGAAGCTGAAGGAGGTCAGTTGTAATCATTATATGAACTGACAGGAACGAGGACAGCGACGCCATGAACCTGAAGCGCAAGAGCAAGGCGTACAGCTACAAGGAGCAGCTGGAGGAGCTGCAGCTGCGGCGCGAGCTGGACGACAAGCGCCGGCGCGAGGGGAAGCTGAAGGAGGTCAGTTGTAATCATTATATGAACTGACAGGAACGAGGACAGCGACGCCATGAACCTGAAGCGCAAGAGCAAGGCGTACAGCTACAAGGAGCAGCTGGAGGAGCTGCAGCTGCGGCGCGAGCTGGACGACAAGCGCCGGCGCGAGGGGAAGCTGAAGGAGGTCAGTTGTAATCATTATATGAACTGACAGGAACGAGGACAGCAACGCCATGAACCTGAAGCGCGAGAGCAAGGCGTACAGCTACAAGGAGCAGCTGGAGGAGCTGCAGCTGCGGCGCGAGCTGGACGACAAGCGCCGGCGCGAGGGGAAGCTGAAGGAGGTCACTTGTTATCTATACTATTATAAACTTATAGATTTGTATTGAAAATCACTTTTTCTCAAACATGCTCGGAAATGTATGCGTTAATGTCCCGATATGAGGACATGAAGTTTCTCGTTTATGGCTCCCTACATTACTTCTTGGCCTAGGCAAAAAAAAATAGTATGAAAATCCATTATTGTCCGCTGCTCTAACTTTTTAAATTTCCTTACTAACGTTAAATTGGCAAAGGAAAAATTGCATACAGCCAACCACCACTGCCCTCTGTAAGCACACTTGAGATATAAAAAAAAAAAACAAAATCTATGGTACTATATTTATGTGCGGTTAAACATGGTGCTCAAATAGCTGGATCAAATAACATATTAAAAAAATAAAAAAGGCAGCAATATGAACAACTTTTTTCGGATTATTCGTATTTCGTAGTGATTATAATATAATTTTAACAGACATAAAAATTACTTCTAGTGATGAGAGTGACGGAGAACTTATGAAAAAAGGATGACGGGGAACTTATGAGGAGGCAAATTTAGCCATGCAAAATGTATAATATTTTTTACATTTTCTCGTAGCATATTTTGTTTTGTTTACTTGATTATCTATTAGTTATTTTAATTTTAATATTTCCTCACATCGTTTGAGAAAAGCACTATACAAGCTTCGGCCGGAACAGGGATTGCAGGACTCGTTGTATCTGGCCTCGTCTTCGACTCGGCCATCTACCCCAAACTCGTCCAGCAATCCCTTACTTCACGGCCTCTGCAGTAATGTACTATTTCTCGAACATGCTCGGAAATGTATGCGTTAATGTCCCGATATGAGGACATGAAGTTTCTCGTTTATGGCTCCCTACATTACTTCTTGGCCTAGGCCAAAAATTTAAGTACGAAAATCCATTATTGTCCGTTGCTCTAACTTTTTTAAATTTCCTTACTAACGTTAAATTGGCAAAGGAAAAATTACATACAGCCAACCACCACCGCCCTCTGTAAGCATACTTGCGATATGAAAAAAAAACATAATCTATGGTACTATATTTATGGTGCTCAAATAGCTGGATCAAATAACATATTTAAAAAATAAAAAAGGCAGCAATATGAACAACTTTTTTTCTGCTTATTCGTATTTCGTAGTGATTATAACATAATTTTAACAGACATATCTACACATCTAGTGATGAGAGTGACGGGGAACTTATGAAAAAAGGATGACGGGGAACTTATGAGGAGGCAAATTTAGCCATGCAAAATATGCTACGGGAAAAAAGTAAAAACGAATAATAGTTTTTACTTTTTTCCCGTAGCATATTTTGTTTTGTTTACTTGATTATCTAGTAGTTATTTTAATTTTAATATTTCCTCACATCGTTTGAGAAAAGCACTATACAAGCTTCGGCCGGAACAGGGATTGCAGGACTCGTTCTATCTGGCCTCGTCTTCGACTCGGCCATCTACCCCAAACTCGTCCAGCAATCCCTTACTTCACGGCCTCTGCAGTAATGTACTAATTCTATGGAGAGGGGTCATAATTTCAGGAAGAAATTTAGTAGCGTGATGCAGGATCGTCATTTGTTTTGTATGGTCGCCATGCCAGCCTGGCGCCATCTGTTGGTCATAATTTCCATTGTCCTCTCATCACGCCGAAACGGCTGGACGGATTTTTACCACTTTATGCTCTCGCGGTTTGAACACGTAATTAATATAGACCCGGTTCGATAAGTTTGAATTTTTACCAATTTTGGTACAGGGATAGCTCGACATCCAAAGATGGTTATAGGATACTTTTTATCCGACTATACGGTAAAAAAAAATTACGCGTATGAAGTTGCGAGCGCCCTCTAGTTAATTAATAAAAACCGGCCAACTGCGAGTCTGAATCGCGCGCCGAGGGTTCCGTACGAACTATGAAAGCACTCCATATCACTCAGTTAACTATTGATTGAAGTTTATGTACTATGTGTAGGACACGGGAAGTCAGGAGGTTAAACTAAACGAAAATATAAACTGTACTGTGCGACAAACTTAACACCGTTAGAAAACTATTTTACGTACTTTATGTATGGTTTTCAGATTTTT